>JAPVLO010000306.1:1710000-2910000 GCA_027257055.1 Cephalopachus bancanus
ATGAGAGAAAGGATTTTAGGAAGAGAACATCTAACGTGCTACAGCAATTCCGTCCATTGTTGTGGGGGCTTGCTTTTGATCGCTGGTGGCTTGGAAACCCTTTTCTAAACAGTTGGAACTAGAATCTTGAAGAGACAGTGGACACTCTCTCAATGACTCTGAATTTTCCAGTATATGTGACAATTATAAATGCTGGATAGTTTTCCTTTAGACTTACCTGGAAAGAACACAGATGGAGAACAGATATAGAGATTCTTATTTATGTATTTATTTATTTGAGTCAGGGTCTCATTCTGTCACCCAGGCTGAAGTGCAGTGGCAGGATCATGGCTCACCACAGCCTCAGCCTCCTGGGTTCAGGTGATCCTTCTGCCTCAGTCACTTAAGTAACTGAGACTACAGGTGCACCAGCATCACACCCAGTTACTTTTTAATTTTTTTATAGGGATAGTTCTTACTATGTCACCCAGGCTGCTCTCAAACTCCTGGGCTCAAGCAATCCTCCTACCTCAGCCTCCCAGAGGGCTGGAATTACAGGTGTGAGCCTGGCCTGTACTTTCTTTAACACCATAATTGTATGGTGGGGGGAATTATCTCAAGGTGGAAACAAGGTGGAGGGTAGGGGATGATGGTGGGAGAGCCAGGACTTCCACACCTTCCTGTCTCCCCCATGTTGGGGGAACATGGCTTGATGACACTATTCTGTGCTACAATGACATTGATGCATTGGGTACAACATTCCAGTAAACAGTAAACATTTCCCGATCACCTTGGCAGCCCAACCAATGTACACTTGATTCCAGTCATGACTATGCTTTATGCCCAAAGAGCACAGAAACATGACCGAGTTCCAAATGAAGAAGGAGAAAAGCCAGACTAGACTTTGAAAAAGTCATCAGAGGCTGACTACCCACTGAGGTTCTGACATATCACATGTATCATACTCTCGGCCACTTAAAACAGTTTTCAGTAATCACATGAAAAATGCTGCACTTGGGAGATAGATCTGCTTTAGTAAGCACATGGAAAGAGGAGCAAGCTCACACATCATCAGAGAGACAGATGCCCATAAAGGCAACAGTGTGACAACGCCTCATGCCAGTTGGATTAGCAAAAGTTACAAAGCCTGATTGTATCAATCACTGGCTCATCAAACAGCACCTGTGGTGTAATAGATTGTGGGGCGTGCCACTTGATGGAGAGCCAGATGGCTGAACCCATGGGATCCGTCTGCTGCAAATGCACACAGAGATTCTCTTGCCAGTGTCGCTGGGGAGACTCAAGGTAGGACGCCTGCTGCAGCATTCTGGGGAAGCGAGGGACTGATGCGGGCTCCCTGCTCATCACAGGGCACGAAATACACAGAGGAAGGGCGTGTCCATCCTGGAGAGCTGTGCACTAGAGAGTCAGGAGCCAGGCTTTCAAAGAGCCAGGGGGACATCTCACAAATGATGCCGAGTCACAGGGGAAGAAAAAGGGAGTTTAAACATCGCAGCCCCATTTGTGTGAGTGAAGAGCACACACACACACACACACACACACACACACACACACACACACACATACACACACACACACTGTGTATACTTCAAGGGTACATTTGCATTTCTAAGTAACCATACTGAAAACACAAGGGAAGAATAGAGATTTAAAATGCACAAGACAGGATGCATATGGGGAAGGGAAATAAAGAAGGTAGAAAATAAAAAGGAAAAATGAGATGTGGTGCTGTTGACGGAAGGTGTGTCTTCCTCAGTCTGTGCCCCTGGGTCTAAAAGAGGGAAAAAGCACAACAATTTCTTCAAAGATTTGTCTGTATTTTCCCTTCCTTTGCCACCTGCAACTTGTCTTGGAAATTTGTAAAACAGAAAGGGGTAAAAACACCAAATGATAATATCAACTTTAAGCTCAAAAAGTTTGGAAACCTATAAGGGGAATGATCATTCTAATATAATACTGAAGGATAAACGGTTTTATTCATTGACAAAGGCAAAACAGTAAAGGCTCTTCTCCTCACCCGTAGAAAAGTCCTGAGCTTTTGAATCACGGCAAACTGTTACTCGGCTATCATTCGCCTGATGTTCCAGTTGGCTGCAGGCCTTTCAGGATTGCTAACACAGGGTTGTCTTGGCTCCTTTTTTCTCCTTCACTTTTTATTTGTTCATACGTTTTCTTAAAATGACCTTTTTTGGTGCCACTAGACAGGCAACATTTCAAGAATTTTGACCTCTATTAAAGTTTTAGTTCTTCCTTTGGAAAGAACATCAGTAATCTAGTACAGCTGAGGCTTGAGAAGAAATGCATTACAACAAATTACTTTCTAAAATAGTTTTCTACTTTATTATTTTACTAGTTTTTTTCTAATTATATCAAACAATTAGATATGCACCTCAAACTTATTTCTTTCTATATACATATACATTCTAATATTTATTTATAAGAGGTGCGGTCTCATTATGTTGCCCAGGATGGTCTCAAACTCCTGGCTCAAGCAGTCCTCTCGCCTTTGCTTCCCAAAGTTCTGGGACGACAGATGTGAGCCACTGTGTCTGGCCTCTTTCTTTTTTTTTTTTCTGGAGACTCGAGGTCTTGCTCTGTCACTCATGATGGAGTGCCATGATACGATCCTGGCTCACAGAAGCCTCCAACCCCTGGACTTAAGCCATCCTCCCACCTTAGCCTCTCGAGTAGCTGGAATTATAGCTATCTGTTGCCATATCTGGCTTTTTTTTTTTTTTTTTGTAGAGATGGGAGTCTTACCATGTTACCCAGGGTGGTCTTGAACTCCTGGCCTCAAGCTATCTTTCTGCCTCAGCCTCTCAAAATGTTGGGATTATAGATGTAAGCCACTGTGCCCAGCTACCTCAAACTTTCCATTTATTTGTTTTGCTCATTAAAACAAAAGGTTGAGAATGCCTGGCACAAGCTAAGCAGCAGTGATGCTACATATCTCTTCTGTAGTGGGGAAAGTGACCTACTTGTCACATTGCCCAGGCAGGTGAACTGATGCTATTATCATGCTCAATATCATATATACCATCTATTAAAATAGTGCTAGTGAATTCAAGTAGAGCCAGTGACCAAATCAAAGGGGGAATGAAAGCTGTTCACACCCGTGTCCTAAAGCCCAGCTGTCAGAATTCACTCCCGTTATAATATGACAGATGAGAGTTTCTTCCTGAGTGAAAAGAAAAATAAAAAGCAAGCAAAGGGCCCCCACATATTAAGAGTTTTGCACCAAAACGTGAACTAACAACTCATGTTCAAGGTCATACCACTATATATGACTTGAAAAAGACAGAAGAGAAGGTAAAAGAGAGAAAAAAATGAGATCATAGTAAAAAACAAATGAACAAAATTCAGCTTTTATCCCCGGTATGTGAAAATTCATATTTTAATCTTGTTGAAAACTTACCTTTCTTCCATTCACAAAAAAAATCAGCTCATCAGAATTGGGAAGGGAAGGCATCATGCAAAGGAAAAAAGGCCTTCAGTGGGAAAGTATTTGTTTTGTTTTCTGTTCTTTTAAAGAGCAGATATGTTAGGGTAATTCCTGGGATGCCTGTCGACCCTGGGGAAGCCGGAGCTGACAGCAGCAGCCTTACAGTGATTTATGGTGATTTATAGCTACACCAGACAGTAGTCCTGCCAGGGCCCGCCCAAAGTCAGCCTCCTCAACCTTGGTCAGAGCTGTCTCCTCCTCTCCAGTGGGTGAGTCAACCTGGCACCTTTAAGTGTTCCCTTTGGCGTCCAAGACTGTTTTCCTTGGGGAACTGTGTTTAAAGCAGGGACTCATAAATAAAAAGTGAGTTTTAAACAGCTTATTATAATTTTTGGTTTTGAGCAGGAGTCTCACTCCGTTGCCTAGGCTGGAGTGCAGAGGCACGCTCACAGCCACCGCACCTCAACCTGCTGGGCTCAGGCGATCCTTCTACCTCAGCCTTCCAAGTAGCTAGAACTACAGGCAAGCGTATTATCATTTTTAAAAATGAACCAAGTTATAAATCACTTCGATGCTACCAGCGCTCCTGAGACTTGAATTCTTTCTTGGGCTTTTCCTGTGTTAGAGCAGAGGGTGATTCCACCAGGCATACAACCAAACACTTTGCGAAAGTGTGTCTTTAAAACTTCATTAGTATCATCATAACCTGCAAGTACAAAGGGAACCCCCCAAAACTGGAATTCATTTGTTAAAAATTGTGTATTTATTCTTACATGTTTTGACTTCAGTCACCTTCAAAGCACTCTTTGATGCAATATACCTATTGAGGTGCTTTTTCCACTGCTCAGAACAGCTCTTGAACTCCTCAACTTGGATGCTTTTTAGTGCTTCTGCCATATTTTGTTTCACCTCCTCCACATCGGCAAAATGTTTCCCTTTGAGGAACTTTTTTCATGCAGGGAAACAAAAAAAAAGTCACTCGGAGGTGAGATCAGATGGATAGGGAAGGTGGGACACCGGAGTCATGCTGAATATTTAGTGTGGTGTGGGCAGGTGCACTGGTAAACCACCCATCGTGAGATGGGCAAATGCATTCAAAGAATCTCCAAAAAAAGTTCGCTGAAGCCAAGTACATTCTCTCACAACAACACTAGCTGGTACGCAGATGCCGATGAGTTCCTAGAACACTTACCTAGTGGGGAAGCCTGTGCTACCAGGGACCTGCCCTCCAAAAGATAATTCCAGGTTTTTAGGGGGTCCCCCTCGTGTATTCTATCTTCTTGATCTTTTTCATACTTGTTTTTTCTTCAAATTTCAGGATTTTAAGACATCAGATAACTTGAAATCACAAATGTGGATCTAGGCTTGCCACGTGCCAGAGACTGTTCTCGGGGTTCCTTTAATCCTACAACATATACAGCTCAGTATAGTAGTATCATCATAATTTTCACTTTGTAGATATGGAAACTGAGATATATAGATGTTAAGCAACTTGCCCAACATCACACCAACAGGTGGAAGAGTTGCTGCCATGTATGTCTTTAATTCCTTTCTGTGCTGCGGATGGATGTATGGCAGGAGATAAGGCTAGAGGGGCAGTGAGTGGCTAATTATGTAGGGAGGCCTTGTAGGCTTGGAAAGAGTTTTGCTAAGACTTCTAAAGATGACGAAAAGCCACTGGAGGAGTTTTTTTCTTTTTTTTTCTTTTTGCCTAGGATTACTGACCAGGACATTGGAGGGCTTTCAGCAGAGGGTGGTAGGAGCTAATTTAAGTTTTAAAAAATTGCTTTGGTCAGGCACGGTGGCTTACAACTGTAATCCTAGTGCCTTGGGAGGCTGAAATGAGAGGATCAAATAGAGACCAGGAGTTTGAGACTAGCCTGGACAATATAGCAAGACGCTGTCTCTGCAAAAAAAAAAAAAACCAAAAAACAACAAAAAAAAAACCAAGCATGGGGGCACACACCTGTAGTCCCAGCTACTCAGGAGGTTGAGGCAGAAGAATCACCTGAGCCCAGAAGTTTGAAGCTGTAGTGAGCTATAATGGTGCCAGTGCAGTCCAGTCTGAACAACAGAGGAAGACCCCGTCTCTACAATAATATAAGACAAGATAAGATAAAATAAAATAAAATATAAAAAAATTGCTTTGGCTGCTAGGTAGAGAATGAAGGGTGGGAGCAAGTGAGAGAGAGAGGGAAGTCTCATGCCCCCAGGCCTTCAGCCCAAAGGCTCCACCCTTCCCACTTCCCTCCCTCCCTCCCTCTTTCTCTGTTACACACGTACCACACACACACACACACACACACACACACACACACACACACACACACCATGTCCAATCTGCTACCATATCTGGCCCCATCCTTCCCCCTCCCCCTCTTCTCTCACCCTGGATCATGCCACATAATTTCTTGACCGTGTCACTGTTATAACTTCAAATGGTCTCTCTGACTTGAAGTCCCTAGTTCTGACTTCACCAACTGGGCAGTATGGCTGCCCACTCCCCTGTTTTGCTACTTCATCCCTTCTGAGTGCTCCTTGCCTGAACAGGGTTTTGGAGGATGAACAGATGTTCACCAGAAAAACAAAGAAAGGACACATTGTAGTAGAGGGATCCATTTGGGTAAAGGCAAGGAAACTTGAAATTGTATATTGTGATTCAGAAATTTACAAGTTCTGTAGTTTATTGCATTCTTGCACATGAATTGCATAAGAATGAGTGACAGGAATGTGATGATCAAATAAAATCCTTCACTCATTCAAAATAAATATTCAAAAATATTAATATTTTCCTGACAAGATCCCTGTTCTCATGGAGTTTAGGGTCGAGTGTGTGCACACGTACTCTGTGGGAATTGTAAAGTATCAGATAAAATGCCATGTATTTCTTTCTTTATATATAGGGTTTGACTCTATTGCCAGGCTAGAGTGCAGTGGCGCAATCTTGGCTCACTATATTCTTGAACTCCTGGACTCAAAGTATCCTCCTGCCTTAGCTTCCTGAGTAGTTGGAACTACAGGCGTGCCACCACACCCGGGTAATTTAAAAAACTTTTTTTTTTTTGTAGAGATGGGGTTTTGCTTTGCCACATAATCCTCCTACCTCAGCCTCCCAAAATGCTGGGATTACAGGAGTGATCCACTGTGCCCGGCTGTCCATGTATTTCTAACATAGCGGTTGTTCTAATAATAAATAACCAGAGAAACAAAGTCGCTTTAGGAAATAGCAATGTGACAGCCTGGGTGAGGTGATGCAAAGTGACTTAAGAGACCAGGTCCGTTTTAGGTCATCAGTGCTACATGCTTTTGCACTGAGTCCTCGAGAAGCCCCAGGAAAAGGCTGGGAGAGGAGCAGCAAGCACAGCAGCCCCCGGGGAAGAAGAGAGCTTGACAGGACCAAACAGCAGAAAAAAGGGCGGCATGATGGGTTGGGAGGGGGCGGGTGAGAGACGGTCAGGCAGATGATGGTGGCCAGGACGAGGCACTTAGAGGCTTAAGTGGATGGGAAACCATGGGGAGTCTTGAGGATATAACAGGAAGTGATTCCTAGCAGAGCATTCCGCTGTACAAGGGGAGAACCAAAAAACCCTGGAATTTATTAAAAATTGTATATCTATTCTCACATATTTAAATTTCAATCACTTTCAAAGTCCTCTCCGTTCGATGCAGTACACCCATTGAGACACTTTTTACACAGCTCAAAATAGTTACTGAACTCATCAATTTGGATGCCTTTTTTTTGAGTTGGAGTCTCACTCTGTCGCCCAGACTGGAGTGCAGTGGCTGCTCCCGGCCACGGCAGCCTCGACCTGCTGGGCTCCGGCGATCCTTCCGCCTCAGCTTTCCGAGTAGCTGGAATTACAGGCATGCGTTACCACGTCCGGCTGATTTTTTCATTTATTGTAGAGATGAGGTCTCGCTACCCAGGCGGGTCTCGAACCTGCGGGCTCAGGCAATCCACTCACTTCAGCCTCCCAAAGGCACGGGATTGCAGGCTGAGCCACTGAGCCCGGCTTGGATGCCTTTTTTTTACTTCTACTGTTTTTTGTTTCACATCGGCAAAACGTTTCCCTTTGAGGAGTTTTTCATCCTGGGGAGGATAAAAAAAGTTACTCAGGGTGAGAACAGATGAATAAGGGAGGTGGGACATGGGGGTCAGGCCATTTTTGGTCAAAAATTGCTGAACACTCCTCATGGTGTGAGCAGATGTGCTCATAAATCACCCATCATGAAATATAAGTTGAAAGAATAAGTTCAAATAAGTTGAAAGAATTTTCAAAAAAAAAAAAAAAAAATCACTGAAGCCAAATGCAGCCTCTCACCACTACGCTAGCTGTTACACTGATACCGATGGGTTCCTGGAACACTTACCTAGCAGGGGAAGCCCTTACTATAATGGGCCCACCCACCAAAAGATAATTCTGTTTTTGGGTGTGACCCCTCATGTTATGAGGATGTGTGGGGATAAACTTTGCTGGGAGAATGGCAGAGGGGGACTAGATCCAAAGTCAGTTCTGTGTACTCTGGGCTGAAGGTGATGGTGACTTGGACTAGGGTGGAGGGTGGTGGCATCAGGGCTGGAGGGATAGGGACAGACTTACAAGAATTCTGGAGGCAGATCTGACTAAACCAGATGATAGATTAGAAGGGTGGGGGTGGAGGAAGGAGAGGACTGGAGGATGGGTCGCAGATTTCTGGCTGGAACTACTGGTCGGGCAGTGCTGCCACTGGCCAGCTGGGAAGACCGGGATAGAACATCGACATGGGGCAAGGGACTCACACATCCTCCCCAGGACCTGCTCAGTGGAGGTGGCCTGTTCAGCCTCCAAGCTCACATGTCAGTTGGATCCAGGAATCTGGAGATCAGGGGAGGGGTCCACACTCCGGGCATGATTTAAGCTTATAGATGACATAGATGAACACTTCATAGGAACTATAAAACACTAGGGGGAAAAGCTCATTTCTGGGGCAGCAGGAACTTTTTAAAAATTGAGTCTGAGTGTCACTCTGTCGCCCAGGCTGGAGTGCTGTGGCTTGCTCTTGGCTACCACAGCCACGACCTTCTGGGTTCAGGCGATCCTTCTGCTTCAGCCTTCCAAGTAGCTGGAACTATAGGCACGTGCCACCATGCCTGGCTAATTTTTAAATTTACTGTAGACATTTTTAAAATTAAAAAAGAATTACTGTAAAGATGAGGTCTCGCCAGGTTGTCGAGACTAGTCTTGACCCCCTGGGCTCAGGTAATCATCTTGCCTCCACCTTCCAAAATGCTGGGGTTACAGGCATGAGCCACTGTACCTGGTGGCAGGAACGTTTTGAGCTGTTAGCAGATCATCTTCCCTCCTGCGATTCTCTTCTCCTCCCCTGGGCTTCAGGGCGGCCCCTCTGAAGGGGAGCAAACAAGCAGGAATACAGACAAGAAACACGGCAAGGCTCTGGTCAAATCTCAAAACAGGACTTCAAAACTCTTGGCAGAGACACTAGGAACAAAGACAGGCAGCACCGCAGACAGGAATGCCAAAGGTGTGTGTCCTGACCCAATGCCACTGTCCCGAACTGCTACAGGAACTTTTGTATGACTGATAGAAATTAAATGGATATAAGGGGTGCATGCATGTGGGGGGGGGTGCATGCATTTACATTTGTGTAATAGTTAACCTTTATTCAGTACTTGAGTATCTGCCAACCAGAAAGCCAACCTGCACTAGTTCCTTTAATCTTATGATTATCTTTGAGGTCGGGAAATAATCCCCACCTTACACACGAGAGGCAGAGGCACAATCCCAGGTTTTGCACACCCAAGTCAGCACCGATGAAGTTCCCAGTTATAATTTCACGTGCCTTGATTCTCGACCACCCATGAGATAGAGAATAATTCTGTTTCCCTGGAACGTTGGAATAGCCTATCCTAAAAGAGTCATACAGTTTCCACTGCATGTGAAATAGAAAGACTGCAGCTTTTAAATGTCAGGCAATTTATCTATCAAGTTTTCCAAAACGTAAGGGTCTTGCCCTTGGATGCCTTCCTGTCACACTGGCTGGTTTGGCTTTGTTTTGTCACTGATGGGACATGCTTGGTAGGAACACCCAGCACAACCCTCCTGAGATGTACTGACAGTTACTAGTCTGGGTTATTTTGACACCTTTTTCAAGCAGATGGAGCTACACAGAGTCTCCCTAGTGAGTAGGAATGTCTATTTAGGGAACCCCAGCTATTCTGGAAGATTGAAAACTGGAGACCCCACTGCAGCCCTTGGGCTCTTTGTCCAAGTTTGTAACAACATGGTGGTGACCTGTCATTCCTTACATGTGAAGATCAGCATTTACACCTTAGAGTTAGATATTTCTGGAACTCTTGCTTTACTACCAGCAGGCTTGAATTTCATTTTCCCAAAGATGTAAAGCTACAGGCTTCTCACAGTCTGAGCAGAGAAGCTTTGTCTTCCCTGGAGATGCAGGTGATGCTGGGAGCCTGGCAGCCTCGCAGGGCTGGAGACCTGATCCTGGGGCCATGCACTTGAATCTAAATGCACCAGCTATTAACATACACATTTGTCCACGTGTCACAGGACATTCAGACAGATATAAGGCTCCTTGAGACACAGTTGCCTGAAGGCCTCTGCTCTCTTCAAATCTCTCTGTAGCTTCTGCAGGTGCTTTGCAATCTGTTCTTTTCCACTTTGAGTTGCTGTAACACAATCTGTTCTTGATTTTGGCCTTTCTGAGTTCTGATTCACCTGTAGGAATGAGCCATCAATTCTGCCACCAGGAGGCTGGAGAATTCATGGCCTTCTTCTGCCCTGCAAGTGTCCACCTGGGCACCGAAATGAAGTCCCCAAGCCGCAGTTCTTCGTGTGTCCGACTAAGAAACTGTGCAGAACTTTCTAGAACCTCACCTGCTCCCCCGGGTTTACTGCTTCTCCTGCATCTTCCTGACCAGCAGATCTCTGCAAAGGACACTTCTATCAGTACATCCCACGTGGTCATTGTAACAAGACGGCTTATTTCTTAAGGCTTATAGATTTTGCAGTTGTGACAGGGAAAAGACTGATGTGGTAGCAGGTTCTCAGCCTTCACTATCCCATCTCCTTACAGACAGGGGGTGTTTTCCTGTCTGTGCTGGTCTCTGTGCTCTTCTGAGTGGAGAGCAGGTGGGGCATGTGTGGGGAGGAAATGAGAGACAGAGTTGGGGAAGCGAGACAGACAAGCTGGACTGGAGCCAGAATTTGAGGGGTTTTGGAGAAAGAGTAATTGCAGGGCTTGAGGCACTTAGGAAGAAACAGGCTTTCCTAGAAGTGTGGGATGAGTTATGCATTAGATCTTAATGAACATTCACCAAGAGCTGCAAAGGTTGGACAACGCGATGTGATTTTCAGTTCCCAGACTGTTTCTCTTGGTGCAGTTGGATAGGTCTGTAGGAATTCGAGTCCGTCAGCCCACAAATCTGGCCACGTAGGACCAAGTGTTGGTCGGGATGCCTGTGCTGGAGGGACAACCAGCATGTCTCCATAGGGCAGGGACCTACTAGAGTAACAGTACACCCACCTCACATCCGCCTCTCCTCTCTCTGGACCCATTGCCTGTGATTCCTGAAATCTGCCCACTGCAGGACTGACATATCCACCTTTGGGTGCCACAAAAATGTTTTCTTTTAAAATCAGAAGACAATGAACACAAACTAGCCTGGATTTAATGTAACTATATATAACTATATGTGTCTATCTCTATCTATATATTACCAATGCAGTCGTAAAATATAATATTGGGGCTTTAAAAGAATTTTTTTGTGTGTGTACAGAGACCAGGGTTTTGTTATGCTGCTCAAACTGGTCTTGAACTCCTGGCCTCAAGTGACCCTCCCACTACAGCCTCCCAAACTGCTGGGATTACAGGCATGAGCCACTGTGCCTGGCCAATATTGTGTGGGTTTTTTCTTTTTTTTCTTGAGGAACAGGCTCACAAAGGCAGAAGTGTTCAGGACCCCAGAAGGTCATTGTGCAACCCCCCTCTGCCTTCCTGTCCTCTAAATGGACGGGTCCTGCACTCGCTCCAGTGATGGGACCAGCTACAGTCAGGACAGGCTGAGTTCAGCTATGAAATATTTGGAGCAGTGTTTATCCATAGACCTAAGCCAAATTCTTCAACTCTACTATTAATAAAATCACTAAAGTCACTTGGTTGTCAACTGCCCAGTTCCTCTGTTG
The DNA here is from genome assembly GCA_027257055.1 of Cephalopachus bancanus. Classification (NCBI taxonomy): domain Eukaryota; kingdom Metazoa; phylum Chordata; class Mammalia; order Primates; family Tarsiidae; genus Cephalopachus; species Cephalopachus bancanus. The sequence continues at coordinate 1,721,647 of JAPVLO010000306.1, forward strand.
CTCAGCTGTCCTGAGTTCAGGTAGCCCCTCTGCTCTCAGTATCACCCCTTCCCCACCAGCTACTCATTTCAGTGGGTCAGACCCATTCACTCTTTTCATAATCTTTCTGACACCTTTCGATTCAGCCAAATTTAGTAATAGAAAGTTTTACTGCTAGAGGAACTTCAGGGATCTCTCCCATGGCTTGGGTGCCCCAGACAGACACAAGCCTTTTACAGCCCAGAACAGCAAAGAGGTCTCTGTAGGTGGCTGTGCTCACCGTGACCTTGACTCTAATGGCCAGGCTGAAAGCCTTCCCGGTAGACTTCTCTCTTTCTTTCTAGTCCCCCAGACTTGGTTTCCACACTGCAACCGGATGACCCATTAAAGACACAAATCAGAATATGTCACGTGTGTGCCTAAATCCTTACCATGGCTTGCCCTGTATTTGGGAGAAAATGAAGATGCTAACGTGGCCCTCATGGTCTGGGGATTCGACTCATGCCCTCCCCTCCCAGGCTCTCCATCCCACTGAGGATGCTACTGGCACAGTTCTCTTCCAGCTTGGGGACCACATCCCACCTTTCCCCGCCTCCGACAAGCCTTGAGCATATGATTCTGCCACTCCCCTTCAGGGCACAATTGTTCTCTCAAAGAACTTGCCTCTGACCCCCTGTCCCTAAAGTCCCCTGACATTGTCTTTACTGACCTCTTCGGGCTTCATCTCGCTTATCAAAGCTTGCAGTGGCACTTGTGTGATCACTCATTCATGTCCATCTCTCCTATTGGAGCGTAAACTCCATGCAGTCAGGGTCTGTAACTGGTCCACTATGTCTCCAATGTCCACCACAGTACAGACTGCACTTATGACTTTATACAAAGGAAAGGGTTTTTTTCTTTTTAAAAGAATGACTGAGTCTACACTATAATGAGATCTTTACACTAAAGATTATTCAGAGTGTTTTGCTATCAATTTCCTGCTCTTCCTCATTAAAGAACTGGCAATAAACTGAAGTACTGTGACTCAGAGAACAACCGATGTTCCTTTGGACCCTTTTCTGGTGGTCTATGTTGTTCTGAGTCCCTGCCTCGAGTCTCACTCTATCTCATCCTGAGGGTCTCTACACACGTTGGGTGCAGCTTGTCCAGCTGATGACCCCTTCCCACCAGGGTTTCTCTGAAGCTGAAGCTTGATCTGGAATGGTTAGTGGTAGGAGGGGATGGCCACACCCTCTGACTTTATCTGAAAAATCAAATCTTGCATATCTCCACATGGGAGTCGAGAGTGACTGTTGAGCTGATAGTCACGTCCAGGGCGAGTTGTCATTTTGTGAGGTCCCATGACCTTCACGTCCAGACCTTCTGCAGGCTCGGATTTAACTGGGATGGGGAATTGAAGCACAGGAGGACCTGGAAGGAAATGGCCAGGTGATTTTACATTCACCAGGTACGGGTGTGATGGCCTCCCAGGCAGGCCAAAAGTTGGAGTCTATGTGCATTTTTTTCTGAAGGTCACTAAGATGTCCCTGGGGCTGACCCACCCATTTCTTGTGATGTTTCTTTCCTTGAGTCCAAGAAAGACCTCCCTTTTCTAGCCCTGTCTTACTGCCAGCTCTGATCTGACAAGAGGTCCCACCTGGGTGACCTTCTCCCTGCTCAGTGACAAGCTCATCTGCATGTTTAGGATGGTGTCATCCATGCCACTGCCAAGGGATATTTACCCAGCAGCAGAGAGGAGTCAAGGAGCACCTGCTAGGTCTTGTGGCTGTGGTAAGGAGAGGACAGAGAGCCAAAAGTCCCCGAGCACTGCTAGATTTGGGGGCTTCCTGGAGTTTGAGCTGCCTTCATCCTGGTCAGAGGCTTTCAGGCCTGTGGAGGAGATTTTTGTTTATTGGAAGTAGGTGTGTTGGGGCAGAGATGGGGCCTACATTGGGGCATTTTCAGGACCTCTGAAATCTTGCTGTCCAAGGGTGACCTCCTTCCCCAGGTAGGAAAGGTTGGCTCACCTGAAGGTATGCTTCTGCTCTGAGTGTCATGGGGCCTTGGTCGCCCTCAGTGTCAAGGTGCTTCATGCCTCTTGCCCCTGCTCCTTCCCCTCAGATATGCCCTCTTGGGCTTCCCCATGGAGCCTGCCTTGGATCACTCCACCCTGTCTTTCCTCCTTTGTTTTTTATGTCTTCTTTCCCCCCTTTTCTCCTCCCCTTCTACATTTTTCACTCTTCCCTGTCTGCAGTTTTTTTGTGGTTTTGTTTTTTTTTTGTTTTTTGTTTTTTTGAGTTGGAGTCTCACTCAGTCGCCCAACTGGAGTTCTGTGGCTGCTTCCTGCCACCGCAGCCTTGACCTGCTGGGCTCCAGCGATCCTTCCACCTCAGCTTTCCAAGTAGCTGGAACTACAGGCGCACGCTACCATGCCCGGCTAATTTTTGATTTATTGAGGAGATGAGGTCTCACCAAGTTGCCCAGGCGGGTCTCGAACCCGCGGGCTCAGGCAATCCACTCACCTCAGCCTCCCAAGGCACAAGATTACAGGCTGAGCCACCGAGCCTGGCTCTGTCTGCAGTTTTACCCTCTTGTGAGTTTCATCCAATCTCATGGCTATGATTACTCATTTGCACTCACAACTCATTAAATCTGTCTGCAGCCAGACCTCTCGGTGTCCTGAATTAATTGCCTGTTGCATCCGTCCCTTGGCTGCCTACCAGGCCATAAATCAAAACTACGACTCACCACCTTCCCTTGAAAGCAGCTTCTCGTCCTGTGTTGCCCATTTCTGTTGCAGGCCAAAAAGAGGAAGAGGAAGAAGACAGAAAAAGGAAGAGGAAAAAGAAAAAAGAGGAAATGTAGGGCTGGAAACACAAAGGACTGTTTGGAATATAGCATGTGTCATTATAATGATCACCACCAGCACTTACCTAGCTGGTGATATGTACCAGCCCCATGTGGAACACTTACTTACAGAGCTAAGCTCTGTTAGTGCTCACAAGGACACTACTGGGGAGGTCTTTTCTGTTTTACAGGTGTGACAACTGGGGCACAGGTAGGTCAAGAACTTGCCCAAGGTCACAGAGCTGTTCAGTGGCAGAGCTGGGATTTGAGCCCAGCTATCCGACGGCAAACCCACCACCTCACCCCAACCTTTCCTGGTCTGGAGTATGAGTGCTGAAGCCTGGCAATGGAGGTGGAAGAAACGGGACAAGCTGCCTGCTCAAGAGATGCTGGAGGGCAGTGGGGGGCAGTAAGGAGACACTTAGGGGAGCAGATGCCCCTGGTTCTCTGCGTTGCCTCAGTGTGAGGCTGGCACTGGGGGTCTGATAAGTAATCGCCTGTCTCCACACCTGTCTCTCCACTGGACTGCGAACTCCTTGGGGACGACGGTGACTGGTGCTGCTCACTGTGGCTCCCTCTTGGCCCAGCAGAGTGCTTCACACGTGGCAGGTAGATGGAACATGTTTGTTGGACCGAACCAGGCCAATGAGTGGAATTTTTCTGAAGACAAATGTAATAGCAGAGCAGATGAGGCTGGTCGGTTGGGCTGGTCACAGAGAGGGCTTAGGGAGGAGGGGATGGCTAGGGATGAGTGGTTTAGAGCCTTTTCCTCTGTTGGTCCTCCCTCCTTTTCCTCCTTCTTTCTCTTTTCTTCTCTTCCCTCCCTTTTCCTCTTTCCTTCCCCTTCCTCTTCTCCCCCTTCCTTGTTCTCTTCTCTTCTCTTCCCCTCCTCTCCCTCTTCCTCTTCTCTTCGTCTTTCCTTCCTCTTTCTCTTTTCTCCTCTTCCCTTCTCCTTCTTTCTTTCCTCTTCCCTTCCTCTTCCCCTTCTCTTCCTCTTCCCTTTCTCTATCCTTCCTCTTGGTCTTTCTCTTATTTCCTCTTCCTCTACTTTTCTGTCCCTCTTCTCTTCCTTTCTCCTTTTCTTTTTTTCTTGGTATCATCTTTAAACTCTGGACCTTGTGAAGCTTTATTTTTTCAGTCAAAACACTGCCCTCTTCCCTGTTCCCAAGTCTTCCTTTTCCCTCTGGTCCTCAGCAGTGCCGTCCGATAGAAATGCAATGGAAGGCACATAGACATCTGACATTTTCTAGTAGCCACAAAAGAACTGTAACATGTGAAATTTTAATAATGATTTGAATGTAGCCCAATAGCTCTAACGTGTTATCACATCAACATCTTATTGGTGTAAGATTAACGAGGAGTTTTTTCATTCTTCTGTTTTGGTACCACATCTTCAAAAGGCAGTATATTACACTCATAGCACCTCTCAGTTTGGATTAGGCTCATTTCAAGGGCTACACATGGCTCCTGACTATAGCACCAGACAGGGCAGAGTTGGGGCCACAGCAGGGCTCTCCAGCCTCGTCCAGGTCATGTGATCATACTCTGCAAACCCCTGGGGTGGGTGGAGGTACTTGGTCTTACTGAGGTTGACTACAGCTGAAAGGAAACTTTCCAGGGGCCCAGCTGGATATAACTTTTTTTTTGAGCCTCACTTTGTTGCCCAGGCTGGAGTGCAGTGGCACCATCACAGCTACTGTAGCCTTGACCTGCTGGCTTCAGGTGATCCTTCCTCCTCAGCCTTCCAAGTAACTGGAACCACAGATGCACACCACCATGCCAGGCTAATTTTTAAATTTATTGTAGAGATGAGGTCTTTCCAAGTTGCCCAGGCTGATCTCAAACTCCTAGACTCAGGCAATCCTCTTGCCTCCTCCTCCAAAAGTACTGAGATTACAGGCATGAATCACCGCATTCAGTGGAAGGACAATTTCTTTTTTTTTTTTTTTTTTTTGAGTTGGAGTCTCACTCTGTCGCCCAGACTGGAATCCAGTGGCCGCTCCTGGCTACCGCAGCCTCGACCTGCAGGGCTCTGGCGATCCTTCCGCCTCAGCTTTCCAAGTAGCTGGAACTACAGGCATGCGCTACCACGCCAGGCTGATTTTTTGATTTATTGTAGAGATGAGGTCTCGCTGCCCAAGCGGGTCTCGAACCCGCGGGCTCAGGCAATCCACTCACCTCAGCCTCCCAAATGTGTGGGATTACAGGCTGAACCACCGAGCCCAGCTGGAAGCACAATTTCTTAACCCCTTAAGATCTATATTCCGAGGGGGCTTCTGGCAAGATGGTGACAGGGCAACCTGGTCTGTGAAAACCTCTGCAAAGGAGAACTGCAGTGGGTCTCTGACTCTCCTCCCGGAGGCTACGGACCCCAACATCGCAGCCTGCTCTTCATACGGAGCTTGGCTGTTGCCATTGCTGGGGATTCACAGCGGTCTGGACAGCCACTGCAGCGCAGACGCCGCTGCTGCAGCCGCCACAGCTGCCACAGCCGCCACAGCCACCGCCACCGCCACTGGTAGCACATTATACCACCCGGGCTGGAGGCGATCCACAACTTCAGTCCTTGAAGCCCCTTCAGGGAAGATCTGCTGGGATCACTGCCACCTCTCCTGTGACCACGACGTCCTGCCTGCTGTAAGTTTCCTGCCGTCTGCCCTGAGGCAGGCAGTCATCTTGCCATCTTCAGCCTCTGCCGTCCTTGTCCTGCCCTACCCCCTCTGGGGCAAGCAGCTGAGATAGCACCACCTGCTGGCGATTCAAGGTAACAACACCGAAACGGGAGAAACAAGCTTGATAAAGACATAGGCGAGAGTGGTGAACAGAGGGTGATCTGAACTGTCCTTCACAGCAGACCAGGGGCAACTGACCCTAACTGCAAACTAATTTACCAGCTTGAAAAGAAAACTAGAAATCAGACCTGAAAGGACATTGGACTTAAACAAAATGTCTCAGAGTGTGCTTCATTGATTCTGTTAGTTTAATGACTTAATTCTATTCCTACTGTATTGTTCCTTTTTTTCTTTTTTCCTCTTCCTTTTCTTCTCTTTTCTTCTCTCTGTAAACCATATCTTTGTATAGAGGAACAGCATACTAATAAGGTGGTTGGATAGCTGGTATGTTAGCATCACTATATGTTTTATTTTTGTCTGTATGAGAGTTGGTTCGTCTGCGGCTGTGGTCTATTGTTTTTATCTGTTTCAGTATAGGCCTCTCTCTCTCTATTTGCTGGCACACTCATTTGTTTCCCCCCTTACTCCTCCATCTCTCCACCCCCTTCTTCAACTCACTGTCTTCTCCATTCTCTCCCCTCTGCTAACCACATTTTATTTCAGGGAGTAAACCTACAGCCCCACTGCACGGACAGATTCCAAAGCAGTGGGAAGTGGGTTCCAGATTATTCACACACCTGTCAGAGAATACCAGCACCTGCAGATAGATTTTGAATCACAGCTCCCCCCTTAAGTAAATCTCAAAACTGCAAAAAGGACCACCCCCAACCTACAGTGCAACTCCAGAATTGAACAAAGTAAGAGGGCATACATAAAGAATAGGAGATTGAACAAACAGAAGTAAAACCAATCCCTTTATCCTCGAATAACAGAATTAAAGAAGACGGTGACGTGGAGGGAAGGAAAAAGTAGGGAGGGGAAAAAACCGCACAAATGAAGAAAAACCAAAAGAAGAATATAGTCTCACACAGACCCCTGGGAGATCAGACATTGAGAAAACAGATTCTGGAACACAAACAATGAAGAGCCCCCAGAAAGACTGGTTACATGCAACAAACCCAGACATCAAGACATTAATGGAGAGAATTAAAAAAATTGAGGAGAGACAAGAGGAAAATAGGAAGGAGCTGATGTCAGAAATGACAGCAGTAAAGAATACTGTGATGGAAATGAATAACAGACTAATAAGCATGGAAAGCAGAATCAGCCAAGCAGAAGGAAGAATCTCAGAGCTCGAAGATCAAAACACAGAACTAACCCAAACTGTCAAAAGCATAGAAAAGAAGCTCAAAAAGACAGAACAAAACCTGTAAGAGATGAATAATCACTTCAAGAGACCAAACCTAAGAGTAATTGGGCTTCCTGAGGCAGAGAGAGAAACAGAAGCCACACTGGAGCAAACATTTCATGAAATCATTCAAGAAAACTTCCCTCATCTCATCAAGGATGAAAAAATTCAAACACAAGAGATTCAGAGAACCCCTGCAAGACAACAAACGAGAAGACCAACTCCCAGACACATAATTCGCCTAAACAAAGTAGCTATAAAAGAAAAAATCCTAAAGGCAGCAAGAGAAAAAGGCCAGACTACCTACCAGGGAAACCAATTAGAATAGCAGCAGATTTATCCACAGAAACCCTTCAGGCTAGGAGAGCCTGGAGCCCTATCTTCAAAGTTCTAAAAGAGAAACAATTTCAACCAAGAATAACCTACCCAGCCAAACTAAACTTCATTAGTGAGGGAGAATTGAAATCTTTTCCAGATATCCAATCCCTAAGAACCTACGCTGCCACCAGACCACCTCTACAAGAAACACTTAAGAAAGTACTGAACACAGAAGAAAAAGAAAAAAGAACAACAACATTCTTCACAAGAGTGCAGGCAAAAGATTAAAAACACACATGAATCAACTCCAAAACCCAAAGGAAGACAACAAACAAACAGGAACAACTCTGTAAGAACCTTATGACAGGGATCAACTCTTGCATTTCAATTATTAGCCTAAATGTGAATGGACTAAATGCACCACTGAAAAGACATAGAATGGCAAAATGGATAAACTATCATCAGGCCACAATCTATTGCCTTCAAGAGACTCACCTCACTAGAAAGGATACCCACAGACTCGAAGTAAGAGGATGGGAAACAAACTTTCAGGCAAATGGAATACAAAAGAAAGGAGGAGTAGCGATCTTAATTTCAGACAAAATACCCTTCAAGCTATTAAAAATAAAAAAAGACACAGAAGGCCACTACATAATGATAAAAGGCTCAATCCATCAACAAGAAATATCTATCCTAAACATATATGCACCCAACATAGGTGTGCCAACTTTCATAAAGCAACTTCTAGGAAAACTAAAGAAAGATATTGACTCTAACACCATCATAACTGGGGACTTTAATACCCCACTCACAACCCTAGACAGATCAGGACAAAAAATCAGCAAGGAGATTCGGAACCTCAATGTGACTTTGGACCAAATGGACTTAATTGATACCTACAGAACACTCCATCCAAAGACCACAGAATACACATTCTACTCATTACCACATGGAACATATTCTAAGATCGACCACATACTCGGCCATAAATCAAGCATGAGCAAATTTAAAAGGACCGAAATTCTACCATGTACCTTCTTGGACCACAGTGGAATAAAAATAAACATTGACACCAACAAAGTCCCCCCAAAATCCACAAAGACATGGACACTATACAGCATGATGCTAAACAACTCCTGGGTCAATGATGAAATCAAAACAGAGATCAAAAGATACCTGGAAACAAATGAAAATGAAGAAACATCTTACCAAAATCTCTGGGATGCCCTGGAAGCTGTAGTAAGAGGGGAATTTATATCCCTACAAACACACATGAAGAAAATGGAAGGAACAGAAATTCACAACCTAACAAGCCACCTAAAGAAGCTGGAAAAGCAAGACCACAAAAACCCTAATTTCAGCAGAAGAACCCAGATCACCAAAATAAAAGCCCAAATCCAGGACATAGAAGACAAAAAGATAATACAAAAAAAATTAATGAAACCAAAAGCTGGTTCTTCGAAAGGATAAACAAGATCAATGGTCCCCTAGCTAGACTGACCGAGAAAAAACGAGAAAAAAGTCAAATAAGCACACTCAGAAACACAAAAGAAGAAGTCACATCTGACCCTGAAGAAATACAAAAGATCATTAGAGACTACAACATACACTTGTATGGAAACAAACTTGAAAACCTTAAGGAAATGGAAGACTTTCTGACATCACACAACCTACCTAGGTTGGAACAAGAAGAAATTGAGACCCTAAATAGACCAATAACAATCAAGGAAATTGACTGTGTAATAAGAAAACTTCCCACAAAAACTTCCATCCCTGGTCCAGATGGCTTTCCAGCAGAATTCTACAAGACATTTAAGGAGGAGCTGATACCAATCCTACTGAAGGTATTCCAGGAGATTGAAAAAGATGGAACTCTCCCCAAATCATTTTATGAAGCCAACATCACATTGAACCCAAGCCAGGTAAAGATCCAACAAAGAAAGAGAACTACAGACCAATATCTTTTATGAACATAGATGCTAAAATTCTCAACAAGATTCTAGCAAACCGGATTCAGCAATACATCTCAAAAATCATCCACCATGATCAAGTAGGCTTAATTCCTGGGATGCAAGTCTGGTTCAACATTCGTAAAACCATAAATGTAATTAAATTCATCAACAGATGTCAAAACAAAAACCACATGATCATATCATTAGATGCAGAAAAAGCTTTTGATAAAATTCAGCACCCCTTCTTGATAAAAACCCTTGAACATCTAGGCATACGGGGAACATACTTCAAAATAGTAAAAGCCATCTACGAGAAACCCACAGCCAGCATACTCCTAAATGGACAAAAATTGGAACCAATTCCCCTGAAAACTGGAACAAGACAAGGATGCCCACTCTCACCCCTCCTGTTCAACATAGTATTGGAAGTCCTGGCTAGAGCAATCAGAGAAGAGGAGGCAATCAGGGGTATTCAAATAGGAAAAGAGGAAGTCAAATTATCTCTCTTTGCAGTTAATATGATTGTGTCCCTTGAAAACCCAAGAGAATCTGTCAAAAGCCTCCTTACATTGATAAAGGCCTTTGGCAAAGTCTCAGGATACAAAATAAATGTACAAAAGACAATCGCATTTCTCTACACCAATAATAAACAAACAGAAACCCAAATAAAAAACACAATTCCATTCGCAATAGCCACACACAAAAAAAGAAATACCTTGGCATCTTCCTAACCAGAGATGTGAAAGATCTTTACAATGAAAATTACAAAACACTGCTCAAAGAAATCAAAGATGACACAAACAAGTGGAAAAATATCCCATACTCATGGATTGGAAGAATCAACATTGTGAAGATGTCCATCTTACCTAAGGCAATCTACAAATTCAATGCAATACCCATCAAATTACCAGCAACATTCTTCTCAGACATAGAAAAAACAACACAGGAATTCATATGGAAACATAAATGTCCAAGAATAGCCAGAACAATCCTCAGCAAAAAAAAACCAAAACAGGTGGTATCACATTGCCAGACTTCAAACTTTACTATAAAGCTACAATCATCAAAACAGCTTGGTATTGGTACAGGAACAGGCATATAGATCAATGGAATGGAATTGAGATTCCAGAAGCAAAACCTCAATTTCTCAACCAACTCATCTTCGACAAAGCCCCCACCACCTACCACTGGGGAGAGGAGAACCTATTCAGTAAATGGTGCTGGGAAAACTGGCTGATCACATGCAGAAGATTGAAACAGGACCCCCGTCTATCCCCACGCACAAAGGTTAACTCCAAATGGATCAGAGACCTAAATGTAAAACCTCAATCCATAAGAACCTTAGAAAAGGAAGGAAATACCCTCATGGAAATCGGAACTGGCATCCAATTCCTGAACAAAAACTGAAACTCAGGGGCCATAAGAGGTAAGATAGACAAGTGGGACCTCATTAAATCGACAAGTTTCTGCAAAGCCAAAGAAACCATCAATAGAGTAGGGAGACAACCTACAGACTGGGAAAAAGTATTTGCCAACTCCAGGTCTGACAAAGGCTTAACATCCTGGATCTATAAGGAACTCAAACGTGCTGAAAAGAAAAAAACAAGCAACCCCATTATAAAATGGGCAAAAGATATGAACAGACACTTCACAAAAGAAGACACCCGAGCAGCCAACAAACACATGAAGAAATGCTCAACCTCACTAATCATCAGGGAGATGCAAATCAAAACCACACTGAGATACCACCTAACTCCAGTCAGAATGGCAATTATCAAGAACTCAAAAAATAACAGCTGCTGGAGAGGGTGTGGTGAAAAGGGAACACTTCTACACTGTTGGTGGGAGTGTAAACTAGTACAACCTCTGTGGAAAGCAGTGTGGTGATTCCTAAAAGCTCTAAAAATCGACCTTCCATATGACCTTGCAATCCCCCTACTGGAAATATACCCTGAAGACCTCAAATCACTGTATAAAAAAGACACCTGCACACGTATGTTTATCGCAATGTCATTCACAATAGCAAGAACCTGGAAACAACCATGCTGCCCATCAAAAGATAACTGGATTTTAAAAATGTGGTACATATACACGATGGAATACTACGCAGCCATAAAAAAGAAGAAAATCATGAACTTCGCAGCAACCTGGATGGAACTAGAGTCTATAATACTGAGTGAACTCTCACAGAAACAAAGATCCAAGTATCACCTGTTCTCACTCATATAATGGACCTTGAACATCCAATGTAATGCTATAAGAAAATGACTGACGGTACTGGGAAACTATGGGGGGGGGATGGGATTAACAGTCGCAAATATCTGTCTGAGGATGGGGAAACACCTCTTATCAACAGGGTGCCTGAATGAAACGTAATTGTACACCTAACCCTTGACTGTACCCCACAAAATCATAATAAAAAATATTGATAAAAAAAGATCTATATTCCTTTTTTATAGATACAAAAATCCTATAGCTTTCTCTCTGAAATTTCAAAATAAGTAGCTTTTCTTTTCCAAATGAAAACATTATATGGGATGGGATTGTGAGTTTACTTTTTCAGTGGACAAATGTCCCCTGTCCCCACATGCAATGATAACCACTAAAGCGGTTACAGGACAACATAGACAAGGCACAGGGGCCCCATACCAGGCTTGTGAACTGATCCACACAGGCCATTTGAATCTGTTCTGGCATAACAGATCAAATCAAATTGGGACCAGGCCCCTCTTGCCATGAAGCGCTATCACAGTGTCAGTGATGGCAAGGAACACAGAAGTGCCCAGAAGTTGGTAGAGCCCGCCAGACGATGGGAAGCTGGCCAAGGCCTGGCACGCATGTTTGAGGAGACTGTGTGGGTAGAGCTGGGAGAGTAGCCAGAGGGGCAGGTATCTTCCACTGCACAGAGTGGGCCTTTGAAGGATGAGGAGAGTTGAGAAACATCTTGCTTTTTGGCTGGTGTTCCCGATTGAGCCCATGCCAAAGGTGTATCCTCTGTACTTAGAGTAATTAAAAAAAAAAAAAAAAAGACCAGGCATTTCCCAAATTATAAACTTAGAGTTTTATAATGAGTCAAAGCTTTTTCCAGGAACGCACGTCCCTTCCACAAGATTCTGATATGTCCTCTTGGTGGAGGTGACTGCCTTCAAGGGTCTCTGGGTTATCCCCTGGGCACAGTCCAAGCATCTCTGAACCTGGGCCCTGCACAACCAAACAGGACACTCATTCGTCCTGTCCTATGTGGAAGGCACCATCCCACGTACTGTCCGGTGCTGTTCTGCCTGGCACTGCAGGTTGACAAAACCATTTTCTGCAAAACGGGTGACATTCAAGCCATACTCTACTCACCAGGCCCTGACCTCCGAGGGGCACATCCATCCGGAGGAAGGGCCTCTTTCTCTAATGTTCCCGGTGGTGCTCTATGGCTGGAACAGGTCTGCAGTGGTGACCAGAACCCACATGCCCTGCCCTGATGGAGTTCATCAGATCCAACAAGGAGAGAGATACAAGAAATAACAGCTGCAGATAAGGAAGTAGCAGCTGCAGAGGTGAGCTTGAGCTTAGAGACGGGGTGGGCGACAGAGGAAAAGTAAAAGGGGCTAAGAGGCAGAGCAATGACATAAGTTGAGGGGCAGAGCTGGCCCCATGAAGAAGTGATGTCTATGTTGACATCTATGAGATGAGAAGGAAGCCAGTGATGTATGCATGTGTGTGTAATATACGCATGAATATTATAGATGTATATAGGTATTATACATATATTGTACACATGTATGTATACAAACACATACAGACATATATATCCAGTTGGTTCTCTTTCTCTGAAGGTTCCCCACCCTTTCACAGGCCAGACCTGTTTCCACTGTACCTGCAGGCCTGGCCTGATTCATGCAGGGGATCAATGACTGACCACTGAATAAATCCATTGTTGACTGACATATGTCAGTCCTGGCTGACATCCCCTTGCCTCTTCTAAATTGTTGCCCACCTAGGCTCATTCTGTTTTCAAGATGATGGTCCTTTCAATGGAGGACCCTGACATGCAGGAGACATGTACAAAGACCTCAGAGAAGAGAAGAACTGGGCCCATTCGAGACTCTGAAGAAGGCAGTGTGGCCCAGGTACATAATTGTGGTGTCTGGAGCCCTGAGAAAGGTCATAGTGTGGACCACACAAGGCTTTGGGAGGCACGGTAAGAACTGTATATTTGATCATCTGCTAAGGGACGCCATCAAAGCCTTTCTGCAGTGATTTACCCAACTCTCCCTACTCATGTGCTTTGTAGAGAGTCTGCTGCCTTAACAGGTCACTCATGCCTTCACTCACTTAATACCCCCTTCAGTTAGTCCCTTCAGCATTGAGTAACGCTGGGGATTAGCAGTCAGATGGGACAGTTATTTGGCCCAGGCTTCAAGAACTTGCAAGTGATATCAGCGGAGGGCTCACGCCTCCATCTAGACTGGTTTGGTCAGGTCCCACAGGAGTGACCAAGAGGCAGTCCTGTCGTCACCCGCAGCCTGGTCTCTGCAGCTGGAGGTACATAGGTCCATACCCCTACTGTCCTCCGTCTTCCTCCAGGCAGGCCAGAGTGCTAGAGACCATGAGAGGGAGCCTATGGTTAGGATCACCTTTCACCTGCCCTCTGCATGGGACCACCTTGCCTTCCCACATACATCATACTCCCGAATCCTCTCCATGATGCTGGGAATGAGGTCCTTTCCCTCCAAATGTCCTGCCCAGGGTGAGGCAGCTGGACGTGAAAGCGGTGGCTCAGGGGGAGGGCCTCAGGGTCCAGGCCCAAGCTCCGGCCTCCACACCTCATAGGAGAGTGGGCCGGTGCCAGCCCACAGGGCAGAGGTTCCAGGCCCTAGGAACTTCCCAAAGGGAAGAGATAGGCTGTCAAATAAGCCCTGTAAGGTGACATTCATTATAGACTCAGGGCAATTCCTTTTCCCAGCAGACTACATGAGGGCTCTGAAGTTGACTGGCCCTTCAGGCTCCCCAGGGATGGTGTGGACACCAGACCTGTCACTGTACAAGGTGGAACCAGATGCACAGACAGTATGGGGCTGATCACACTTCCTGCAGACAACTCCACAGGGAAGTCACACTGTGATTAAAAGTTCCCTTGATCGGCAGATATATGTGAGTAATGTAGTGTTCAGGTCACAGAGACCCTGAGGAACCACCACCAACTCGGCCAAAAATAGGGGCTGTGTCTGTCGTGTTTGAGACTGAACACTCATCACGGGTGCTTGATGTAAATATTTACTGAATAAATAAATGAATGAGTAAACACCTGTCTAGGATGAGCTTGCATATTCGTGATGACAAGGACACAAGTGCATTAGCAGCCAACATTGCCTGTCAGTTGACCACATGCAGGCACCTTTCAAGCTCTGCCAGGAGTCATGTCCTTCAATCTTCGAGATTCTGTGGGACAGGCATTGCTGTTGTCCTCATATTAGATGAGGAAACCTGCACTCAGAGCGGCGAGGTAAGTGCCCAGGGTCCCACCGCTGGTGAGGGATGAAGCTGGGATTGGACTCAGTTCAGTCACACGCCCGAACCTTCATCTGTGTGCTCCTGCGACTTAGCACTACTTTCCCCTGCAGGGAGACTGTGTTTGCTGACACACCTGACTCTTTCTGATATTTAGGTGATGGGGTGACTTCTCCCATCTCATGTGCTGCATTGAGCAATACTAGGACTCAGAGCAGCTAGGTAATTGCCCAGGGTACCCCACCATGATGGAGTTGGGATTGGACACACTCCACCTGGGGCAATCTACAGGCGTCTACTTTTCCCCATTATGTAGCACTCCCTTACTGTCTTGGAAGGTCTTTCCCTTCCCCTGGGTTGGCATGCACAACTCTATAATTTAGGCAGTCATACTTCTAAATGCTGGGCTAGGTGGGAGGCACCCGAGGTAGGTGATGACGCTTGTGTCCAGGATGCCCAAGTTCTCAGAGAGAAGAACAAATGCCTCCCTGAGGGCAAAGGCAATGGCTGCATGACAAGCTGACAATCTCAGGTCTCCAAGGAGTCCCCTCACTCTCCTGTCATATGACAGAGATGGGTATGATGTCGAGATGGAGGAGGAGGAGGGGGCTAGGAGACAGTGGTATATGATGTGCTGGGTCAGTAGGTTTCTTGTAGTTCATATGTGTCTTGTTGAAACATGTACACCTTCAAAAAGCAACCTCTGAGAGGGATTTGGGAATCATCATGTGACCTTCCTTTCTTCAGTTCTGAAGCCGCACAAGGTGATACTCCTCCAAGGTGCTGGCAGCCAGATAGATTATCCCAGGGTTTCCAAAGGCCACAATCATAGGGAAGGAGATTGCACTACCACAAATACCCTCATTTCTAGGATCTGGAATGGGTGCCTGGTGGTCCCTCTTGTAAACCCTCTCAAGATATAGCGTGCGGGAATCATGGGCCACCTTCACAGGCCTGAGTTGTATCTGCAGTTGTTCAACCGTGTCACCTGTTTGCAGAATTTCGTAGGAAGTTATCTAGTCTAGAACTCCCATGATCCATTTCACATACCACTATGCCTTTCTGGAAACATATTATTTTGGTGCTATAAAAATAAATTCTGGAAAAACATATTATGACCTATTTAATTTTTTATTTTGATGAATTCTGTTTAAAATAAAACTGATTTGACGACACAAGACCCCAATTTTTGAGTAGCCCATCCTTTCATGAAACTACTAAACTGAAAAAATTACTTATTCTGAAACTTGCTCTGGAGTGAATTTAAGTCCATTATGCTTGTTATGGCTGAAGAAGGACTTGTGTCACACCATATTGAAGAGAGGAGTGTGCTAGGACTACGCTTGCCACCATGAAAGGTAAGGGACACTTCAGAGCAGTGTTTCTCC
This sequence comes from Cephalopachus bancanus, assembly GCA_027257055.1. Lineage (NCBI taxonomy): Eukaryota > Metazoa > Chordata > Mammalia > Primates > Tarsiidae > Cephalopachus > Cephalopachus bancanus. The sequence continues at coordinate 1,737,632 of JAPVLO010000306.1, forward strand.
AACTTTTGGGGACCATATTCCACTGTAAGATATACATGTTACATTTTTACCAGTATACTCATATATGCACACACTCAGACAGGCATTTGTGAAGCAAAACCCTTCCCTGATTATGTGTAAACATTTTGTTATTTTCTATGTTATTGTATTCTATTTGACTTGATTAAACATGGTGTTTGTAACCTGGTAAGTTAACTTTATGACTTTCTTATAGGATGGTCATAAAAACTCTACTCTGGAGTTTATCTAAGAAATTGTACTCAAGGGACAGGAAAAAAGGCAAAGGAAAGAATGACAGGAAGTATAGTATAGTGAATGTGACACTTTTTGTGGGAAAATACAGGGGTTGATGGAGTGGGCTGGGGGAATCACCCTGGATTTGATTTGTTTAAAGATAGAAGAAAATCAATCTAAATGATCAGATATTTATTAGGTATGTCCTATGTTTAGCCATTGTTTTTAGGGCTGAGGATATAGGGTGGGGAACATAGGCCTTGCCCCCAAAATGCATATAGCTGGACAAGTGGACAAGATTATCTAGGGAATGCCTGTAGGGTGGAACTCAAACATCTCCAGGATGGGATCCAGAGAACATCAGAATGTAAGTGACGGGCGGAGAAATGGAAATCTACAATAACAACAACGAATCCCAACCAAGAAAACATCAAAAATCAAACAAAGAAGGAGGAGGAACCACAGGAGGGTGGGACATCGCAGGAACCAAGGAAAGATTATTTAAAGAGGGAGGGAGTTACCTGTGACGAATGTGCTGAGAGGTCAAAAAGGTTAATGACTAAAATGGCTAATGCTACTGAATGTATCCAGTAGCACAGAGGTCACTGGGGACGTTGGGGACAGCTATTTTAGAGACAAGTTGAGAGTGAGGACCAAATAACAGCATTGAGAAGTTAGTAGGTTATAAGTCATACGAACCAGTTTTCATGAAGTGCTGTCTAGAGGCAATAGTCTTTGAAGTTGACTGTGGCCCAAAGAACCACAATCTTGACCCTATTAATATTTCATCTCTATGTGGGTCACTGTGCTGCAACATCATGCGTAATGACCAATGCTGTAGATCAGAAGGGTGATATCATCAAATGGTGTTGCTATTGCAAAGGTGGTGACAAGTCCGCCCTTCTCACCCCAGCATATTCAGAACCACAATAATTGAGATTGAGATAAGGATGCTTGTCTGGTCATGTCTGGGCGACAGAGTGAGCCTCCGACTCAAAAAAACCCCCAAAAACTTAAAGAGAGACAAGCAATCGAATGAAAGACTGGGTCCTTTAGGGACTCTGAGCCCCCAAGCTCCACCCACATTAAATGGAGCCCTGTGTCTCAATTCCCTTCCTGGACATCTAAGTGACCGCATCAAACCCCCTGCTGCCTTTATGAGGGGGAAATGAACACTACAAAAGTTTCTGAGAAATGGGAGTAGAGTTGGCTTTAGATAGGAGGAAGTGAAGCGGGCATCCTGGAGAGTCAGAGGAGATGACATATCAATTCATCCACCCACGTACAGGGTGGATGGTGTTCTGGAACGGGTGAAGATGCATGTGCAGTGACATCTTTGAGCCTGGCTTGAGGGGGACCCATGGCTACACACCGGAGGGGCTGAGGAAGGGCGGGGACCCCTTGAGTGTCTTGTAGAGGTTGGGGGAGAATGGGAGGGAGAAGTGATAAAGATTTAGGACCAGCTTCTGGCCTCAGCATCCTGGGTGCATCTAGCAGGGGTGCCTAGGCTCTGCCATCTCCCGGTGTCAGTTTCCTTTTGTGGCATGTTGGAGTAGCCCTCTCACTGATGAGCATGGCTTCTGGGGGGAAGGTCCGGGGCAGCCGTTGCCGTGTTAGTAGCACTTAGCCTGCCTTTTGGATGAGGGGCAGCGAGGTGGGAGTGGTGTGTAAGTCTCCTCTTTGTTAACAGCGTGAGCAGGTTTTACCTCCCTCTTGAGGGGTTGGAAGATGATCCTGCCATGAGTCCTTCTCCTTGCTGTGGGTCTAGAGGCTGAATGAGGTTAAAGGAATTTATAGAACAACATCTGCATGTTCACCTGTCCTCCCATGGGAGCTAGCTTTCTGTATACATATCCATCCTGAAATCTCCAGAGTGGGTCAGGGTAGAAGCCAGGCAGGCGGACTGAGACAAGTTCTGGGAGTCTTGTTCTGAGACTTTTGTCAGTGTGGGTGAGTTGTACCACATGGTCTGAGAGTAGGTTGGGATCTGTCAGGCTCTGAGGACTCCGTGGAGGCATGACACAACTGGAGGCAGAGCTGAGCCAGCCCCAGAAAACTGTGGGAGACAGGGTTCAGAGAGAGCGGAGATGTGGCTTACAAGTGAGGGACGTCTTCATCTTCCTCGTCGCACTCCCCTTCAACAGGAAAGTGCTGGTAGGAAAAGAAACCAAGGGCTAAGGGTATTTCATTGTGAGGACATGCCAAGGAAGAGCGCTTGCTCAATTACAAGCAGAGGGACCCAAGGCCACGTTCACACTGAGATGTTCTTTTGCCTTGACTTTGGGTACTTTTCTGTCCCCAGCAGAGAGGAGTGAGAAAGCTGGGGCTGCTCTGAGCTGTGGTGGGAGGTGGAGGCAAGAAAGGAGGCTGGCCAAGAGAGGAGGCCAGCTGTTTCTCTTTGGTTCCCCTTTGCCCTTCTATGACCCTTCTTCCCATTGAACTAAGGAACAAAGACTTGGGTCATCGCCTTCACGGGAGCAGTCCTCATGCTGGAAGGCCCGAGGTGGGGATTAAGTGCTAGCTTTTGTGGAGAAACTCTTCTTCTCACCCTCAGAGTATACAAAGCAGTCCCTGCGTGGACGCCAATGGCACTCCCAACATCCCACATTAGGGTGTGGCACTGCAGCTCTGCAGGAAAAGTGAGTTGACTTATCACTCAATGTCTGGGACTTTGAGGGCAGGAAGTCAGGGAGTTTAGGGGAGGTGAGGATACCATCTATAATTGTTTGTCCACCTTTTCACTGTGAGATGATTAAAGGGTTCTTGAGAATTGTAAAAAGAAAAATTCTGTGTGTGTGTGCACGCATAGGTATGTGTATGCACACATGAACGCACATGTGCATGTCTAAGATAAAACTTTTCTACAGCGTTCTGCTCTTGTTCTTGAATAAAGAGACTATAGGAACACTAATAATGTTCATCTAAAACGAATGTTCATATTGTTTATCACTTCAAGGAGGGAAGTGGCAGCTTGTTCAACTGGGAAGACTCTGGGATGTTGTGGAATGTGTTTGTTTCGCCGTTGGAATTGACTTTTGAATGTGTTTAAGAGTATCTTTTGTTTTGTACTCTTTTCTTTTTAGGCAGGTATTGGTTAACTGGGAGTGAAGGAGGTGCTTGGTTTCCAGACAATTCAAGACCCTGGCTGAGGGAGGGGTGGGGGTGTCTGTGCCTTCCCAGGCAGGATGGAATCTGGGCCAAGGTCAGGGAGTAACGCAGGCTCACCTGAAGCCCCAAAGCATGCTGCTCCCCACAGCTGCTGGATCATTTGCATAATCCTTTCCAGGTGCAGAACCCAGAGGAGGCTGTTGAAGTAGCTGAGTTTAGGCAATTTTAAGGGATGCGTCCAAGGGGTGTTTGAGAGCACTCAAGGGAAAAGGGGATTTCTGCTATGAGATGGTGTGCGGGAGTGTTAGGGGTGTTTGGTTAGCATCTGTGGTTGCTTCTCTTCAACATGGTGCTGCAGGCACATATGTCTGGGTTAGTGTTTCCTCTGGCTCTGGGAATACGCTCGGTTAGCCCCCACGTTTGTCCCCTTACCTGTCAGGATGAATCGATGATATTACCATATTTATGGGTCACAAAGGGTCTTATGTATCAGCCCTTCTATATGGCTCAACCCAATATTAAACAAGGACATCTAGTGACAAAGCACCACCTTCTTGTCTTGGAACACATTGCCCTACTCTTCCTGTGAACATGTGAATTTATGTAATTTTAGTATTTGGTAATTTTTATGGTATCTGTCTGAGACACTAGAGGAAGGACCCATTTGAGGGGGTTGGGCCAAGAGGTTGAGGAAAGCTGGAAATGTCTGGAAACTTTTGGGTTTAAGAAGAGAGCAAATGAGAAGCAGACTACATGGTTAGGCCCTGTCCCCTTGCCTCTACTGATCCTGGTGCCTCTCAGTCATCTATTGTCATGTGAGGAACAGGGAGATGGAATTGTGAGGGGCTGTGAAATGAATCAGATTTATCTTTGTGAGTCATTGAAGGCTTAGCTCTAAGGCAGCCCTCTGAGCTAGGTTTGAGGAGGACGTGTTATCGACAAACATCACAGACAACCAAACCCCCAAGATTCTGCAAAGCCTATCCACATGGCTTCTGTGTTTTATCAAGAGACCCCAAAACTTCTGGACACGGAGGTGGGGGCTAGAAATACCTCTGAAGATGAATGATTGTGGAGATTGCCATGGCCACCCTTCCATATCTGGTATCACCTAGTGCAGTGTTCTTTTCTGTGTTCTCTCTTGTATTTCCCACCTCTGTATCTCTCTGGTGAGTTACTAGTTCCTAGTGAGTTACTCAATAAGAGTTTTTGTCCTGATAGATAGATTGGTTCATCCGTTCATCTATACATCTGTTTATTCATTTAAAAAATGTATAGGTGACAAATTACATGAAGACTGACTCAAGATGCTTACCTTAGAGGAATAGATAGATCACTATAGGGTTTTGGGTTGGTATCAGCAGGGACACAAGCATCTCCTCTAGGATGTCATGACTGAAGGAACGCTGTATTGCTTTGGGCCACAGGTGTATAGGACTCCTTCAGGAGAATATTTTGGCTTCTCTAGGGCATAAAGTCCAAGACCCTGGGGAAATGTCCCTTCAATCCGAGACACAGAATGAAATGAATCCCACTTTTTCATGCTGTGCTAAGAATTTCCAGGTATCATCCAAAGGAGTTCTTTGAAGTAATCAATTCCCTCTGGAGTCCTGTTCTCTACAGCTTTTCATGTTCTCCTTGCAGATGGAAGCAATGACTTTCTGATATTCCAGAATGGATTCTAGAAAAATGCCTGGACTTGATTGTAAAAACAAAGAATGCTAATTTTCAACAGTCTGAAAAGTCATTTGCATAGCAGTGGTGTTAGAAACAGTTGCCTGAGTCTCTTGTGGTCCAACTTCTAGAACAAGATTCATTCATCCCAAAGTCATCAACCAATGGAAGGATAACTCTTCAGTCTCTTTCCCGGTTACCAGGGTGTCTTTCAAAGACTGAGGATGATAACCACGGCCTGGCATCCGTTTCTTCCCAGGAGAGCGTTCCAGCCCATTCCTTTAGCAGTGGGCTCTCATCCCAGCACCATACACCTTCTTTCCCTCATTCCAAGGGATAAATTCTAACATTATCTAATTATATTTTTAATTCAGTAGATGTTTAAATAGAATTCAGTCATACAAAAATGAGAGTGTAGGAACTGTGTATGTTGTGCTGAAATAAACTTAAATATTTTCTTTGTTTGCTTTTATGATGTCCTTAAACATTTAGGCTACATTAAAAATTCATTAACTATTAGTGGGATTGTAAACTAGTTCAACCATTATAGAAAACAGTGTGGAGATTTCTCAAAGAACTAAAAATTGAACTACCATTTGACCCAACCATTCCACCACTGGTAACTACCCAAAGGAAGATAAATTGATATAAAAAAGATAATTACACCATATGTTCACTGCAGCACTATTCACAATAACAAAATCATGGAACCAACCTAACTGCCCACCAGCAATTGACCAAATGGTACATATATACCATGGAATACCACACAGCCATAAAAAGATTGAAATAATGTCCTTTGCAGCAACATGGATGAGGCTGGTGATCATCATCCTAAGTCAACTGACTCAGAGACAGGAAACCAAACACTGCGTGCTCTCATTCATATGCAGGAGATAAATGGTCATAAAGATGGAAATAACAGACACTGGGGCCACCAGTGAATACAATTGCGTGATTCTCCACTGCGGAGTTCAGGTTCCAAGTCTTTCACCCTTGGTCCATCCTCTCAGTCTCTGTCTGTCTCTGTCTCTGTCTCTCTCTTTCTCTATCTGTCTCTGTCTCTCTCTCTCTCTCTCTGTCTCTCTGTTTGTCTCTCCCTGTCTCTCTATCCCTCTGCCTCTCTCTCTCTGTCTCTCTCTCTCTCTGTCTCTCCCTTCCCCATTCCCTCTGTCTGTGTGGTCTATGTGTCATGAGCCTGGATTCTTTTGTGGTCTCAATGACCACTTCTCCATGGCTCACTCCCACATGCACAACTTTCACTCAGGTTCTGAACTCTGGACTTGGATCTCCAACTTTCTTCTGGAAACTTCCACTGGAATCTCACCCAAGGCACCTTGAAGTTGACAGAGTCAAGCTGAACTCATCTTTTCCTACCAACCTCAGCCAATTGCTGATTTTATCTCTGAACATCTGTTTCCTCTTCCTCCGACTCCTTAGTGCCCTAGTTTATGCCTTTTCTCTCTCTTGCCCGTCTTTAATGAGTTCCTCACTGAGCCCCAGTCATCAGTTAGTGGTTCCCATTAACTGTCAGTGGGCACCACATACTTCTGGAAAAGCCATTAAAAACACAGATTCCTGGGACCTGCTTGATTCAATGTGCCAGGCAGAACTTATGGCTATATAATCCACAGATGTTTGTTGAATGAATAAATGGAATTCAGAGACTTTCTTCCACATTATTATATATAACAAAAGAATATGAAAGAAAAGAAAGTCAGTTTAGCTAATAGAACAAACTGTTTAGTTTGTTTAGCTAATAGAACAAACAGTTCTGTTTAGCTAATAGAACAGTTTAACTAATAGAACAAACTGTTCTGCCACCTAGAAAGCAGAAGAAAGAGTTGCTTCTCTCACCTGCATCTAGAACAGGTCAAGTATTATGTGATTTCATACACCAGCTCCCGATGCATAGAGTAAGGTGTGCACAAACCTGTCCTATGTCCACAGCAGAATTTATACTGAAAGAAGCATCCGTGGCAATGTCAGTTTTAAGGTTCTGTAGAGAATTAAAAACCAGCAGATGGTTACCATACAGACTTCATTTCATAAGCAATAAGAATGGTCTCTTTTACTGGGGTTTAAAAGGTGACCAGAAAAGACCACAGAAAAGTTCTAGTCCCTGGTGAAAGTCTTTAAAAATACCAAATGTTTCTAGTTAAAATATGTTTCTTGAGAGCTGGGCACAGTGGCTCACACCTGTGATCCCAGCACTTTGGGAGGCTGAGTTAGGATTGCTTAAAGCCAGGAGTTTGAAACTAGCCTGGGCAACATAGCTAGACCCTGTCTCTTCAAAAAATAAAATAAAATAAAATTTTAAAATAAAATAAGATAAAATAATAAAAAGATTAGCAATTAAAATAAAATATGCTTCTTGAAATAAATAAAAATTTGCAGTTATTAGTTAAATAATTATACAGAATTATTGACATGGAATATATTAACATTTTTAAAGTTTATAAACACTTAACAGTAATTCATCTCCCTATAAAGTTTAAGTTGCAAATTTCACCCTAATTGGTTTTCATGTTATACAGTCTTTTAAAATAACGGTTGTGAAGATGAGATGTAACAGCATTGGATCAAGTGAAAAAAAATTAGAAAGTTGGATACACAGAGGAGAATGTATATGTGAAACTATGTATAAAAAACACTGCAAATAAACATACCAAAATTCTCAGTCTGGCTATTTTAAAGTAATAATATTATGGAAGAACTTTAGAAGATATAACTTTTATAATGAAATATGTGACAGGGCTATCTTTATCCTATAATGAGTAGGCAGCAATTATTAAATATTTACTTTTTATAAGACATGTTGGTAACAGCATACATATAGTATTGTACTGAGTCCACATAAGCACCTATGTAAGGTAGATTCTGATACACTCTTTTTTCCCTTTAGAGTTTTGCTTCTTATAGCCCATTCTTTCTTTCTGGTTTATTTCTTATTTCTTTCCATAAAGATTTGGTTGAGAACCCCTTCTCGTTTCTGTCAGAAAAAGTTATGGAAATCTAGGTGGATAGTTATTTTCTCTCAGCCTTTTGAAGATGTGACTCCACTGTTTTCTGGTATTTGAATTGATAAAAAGAAGTCTTGTGTCATTCTTTTGTAAGTTTTTTTGACACTGTGGCTTTTTAATATTTTATGTTTATCTTTATATTTTATCTTTATTTGTCATTGTAATGTGCCTACATGTGGACTTATTTCTTTATCTCCTTCTCATCACTTGTATACACTTTGAATTTTGTGTCTCTTTCAACTCTAGAAAATTCTCAGCCACCATCTCTCTGTCATTCTCTGTATTTTCTGCTTCTGAAACTCCTATTAGACATGTGCCCAGGCATTGCTGTTGGCCCTTCATGTCTCTTATTTTTCATCTGTATAACTCGCTGGGCTATATTCTCAGTGAATTCCTCAATGTGATTTTTAAATTCATTAGTTCTGTTTATGAGTAGGCCTAACCTCAAGTTTACCAAGTTTAATGCTATATTTTTAATTATCAGAATATTTCACTGGTTCTTTTCTTATTTTTGATTCATAGTCACTATTCATAGTCACTATTCATTCCTTGATCATGAGTTCTCATTGGTTGTATTTCACGGTATTTTCATGGTATGTTTTAATGTGTCTGTTTGCAAGCTCACTCTGAATAGAGTTTCTCTTCCTTCCTCTCTCTGCCGTTCAGCAGTTCTGTGGCTGCTCTCACCTGGTATCCGGTGTAGATCCCAATGGGTTGTCAGTAGCCCTGGGATCTTTGCTACAGGGATCTTGCATCTGGTTGAACTTCTCTTAGCTTCCAGGTAGCAACTGCAGCTTGCTTCAGATTCATGGATGAACACGAGAGCTCTGCCTCAGTCCCTGTGTCTCACAGAGCACGAAGCTCTGTTCCCTACCATGGTGGGTGGATTTCAGCCCCCATTTCCTGGAGGAGTTGAATTCCTGGTTGCTCTTCCCTGTTTCCCATGCTGGAGTCTGGTGGGCGTAAAGCTTCAGCTCCCATGTCTATGAACTATGACCTCATCGTTGAGGAAATGACAAGGTCCCACAGTTTGCCAATTAACGCGTGACTGAGGGACACGTGTGGGCTGGTCTGATGCATGCTGAGTGCACTATTATAACTGATGGAGTCTGACAAGCTCTGAACAGGTACACCTCAGGAGCTGTGGCACCTGAGAAACAGAGACACTCCAGGAATAGGGGGGCACCTCAGAAGCAGAAGCATTCAAGAAAGGAGAGGCTCAGGAGGAGGAGGACATCAGGAGAAGAAGGAGCATCTGAGGAACAGCATCATCTCATGAGCAGGAGCATGTCAGGAGCACAAGCACAGCAGGAGCAGGAGAACCTCAGGAGCAGGAACATCTTAGGAGCAGGAGCGTCTCAGGACCAGAAGCAACTCAGGAGCAGAAGCACATCATGAGCAGGAACACCACAGGACAGGGAGCACCTTAGCAGTGGAAGCCCCTCAGGAGCAGGAGCCTCTAAGGAGTAAGAGAAACTCATGAGCAGCAGTGCCACAGGAGAAGGAGCACCTCGAGAGCAGGAGCACTTCCGGAGCAGCAGCACCTCGGGAGGAGGACCACCTGGGGAGTAGAAGCACCTCACGAGCACAGCCACCTCAGGAGAAAAAGCACCTTAGGAACAGGAGCAGAAACACCTCAGGTGCCGGAGCACCTTGGGGGTAGGAGCACTTCAAGAGCAGAAGCTCCCCAGGAGCAAGAGCACCACATGAGCAAGAGTACCTCAGGTTTAGGAGCACTTCAGGAGTAGGAGCACCTCACAAGCAGGAACACTTCATAACCAGGAGCAACTCAGAACAGGAGCATCTTAGGAGTAGAAGCACCTTGGGAGCAGGAGCACCATGGGAACAGCAACATTTCAGGAGTTGGAGCACTCCAGGAGCACGGACATCTCAAGAGCAGGAGCTTCTAAGAGCAGTAGCACTTCAGAAACTGGAAGTCCTCAGGTTTAGAAGCACATCGCAAACAGGAGCACCTCTGGAGCAGGAGCATCACGGGATCAGGGGCATCTCAGGAGCAGGAGCACCTCTGGAGAGGAGCATCTCACAAGCAGGCACCTCTCAGGAGCAGAAGCATCTCAGGAGTGGGAGCACCTCAGAGTAGGAGCATCTTAGGAGCAGGAGAACCTCAGGAGCAGGGCCACGAACTTCTGAACTTCATAGTCTGGGAGAAGGTTTTCCCAGTGCTCCATATACCGATGATGCAGTGATCCCAACTCTGAGGCTTTGGGTCAAGGTCCACATTTCCATGAGACATTGACTCATCAGGAGAATCCTTTTCTCTTGGTTCAGACTTTCTTGTCCCTGTTTTGAGTCACACCTGCAGTGAACTTTCTAGAAGGCTTTAGGGGTCTGAGTCTGTGGCCAGAAGAAATAAGAATGCAGGATTCAGGGCTCTCTCTGGCTAGGAGAGGCCACAAGGATCTCTTCCCACTGTGGGGCAGTGTGTGTAACTCATCCTTGTTGTGCATTCGTTTATCGCGGATGGACCAGATGCTGATTTGTATTCGAGGTGGTTTATTTCTCACTTTGTTCAAAACCTCGAACCACTGTGGTATAGTGAATGGAGTAGGTGATTTAGGTCTGAAACTCTGTTTTCAAGTCTTTGCTACATCATTTACTAACTGTAAGTTTGATTGGGGAATTTACTGAGCCCCAGTCTTCTCATCTGTAAAATAGGACTATCAGTGTGAATACCTAGCTGATGGAATTGTTATGGAGATTAATGAGGTAATACATTGGGAATGCCTTCACTAATAGCAGAGGAATATACAAATGCTGGTGGTATACAAAGGCAAATTTATGGTATATAATTATTATAATAATTTAATATTGATAGTGCTACAAACTAAGCAAAAAATCCACTAAATCAACAATCATTTATTGAGCACAAATTATGTCCTAAGCCCTGGCCTGGATTCTGGAAAAATAAAACTGAGTGAAACACGAGTCCAATCATCCCAGGCAGGAATGACCACTGCTCTTTCCTTTCCATTACCTCATTCCATCAGCAAGTGCCATCAGTTTTCCCCTTGAAATAAGTCTGGAATCTGTCCCCTTCTCTCCACCCCTGCTCATACTCCTTTAGTTAATGCCTTTGTCCTCGTGGCTTACATTGTTGCAGCAGTCTCCCAAGGGAACTCTCTGCCTCCTAGTCCTGCTTTAGTCCTGCCTTTTCCCCCAAATGTATCCTCCACAGATTGACCCATCTAAGTTATAGAATTAACCATGGTTTTCTTCTGCTGAAAATCCTCCATTGTCTCCTCATCCCTAAAAGATCAATGTCAAATGTGCCGGTGGGTTGGAACAGGACTGCCAGGATTTCCTGACTCCGTCCCAGCTTCACCTCCCAGAACCCCTGGCTTTGCGTTTCTGTGTAGTGAGCCTTTGCTCTCCAGACACAGCGAGCAGGTATTGCTGTTTTCTCTGTATAATAAGCCCTTCTGCCAGTAAGACTCATATTCTAGGTTATTATCTAGAAGAAGCTTCTCCTGACTATCTTTCTACCTCTCCTCTCGCCTCAGGTTGAGTTAGAAAAAATGCTCAATAGTATTACTGACTCAAACTGTACACACAATGGGATGAAAAACCACTTGAATAAATAAGTGGTCAACACTGTATCAGAATAGTCATTTTCCCACATGCTTACTGACACCAACTGCTGATTAAATATTTACCTATGTAATAGGCAAAAAATTATGTCCTAGCATTCTTATTAAACATTTATCCTACCAGGATATGATATTTGTCACTTACCTTGTGAATGCCTGTCAGTCAATTTCAACCGCAGAATAGGCGACTACAGAAACAAAATAAGGATAGATGTCACCTTCTCCCTTCTCCCAGTCCATGTGAACTTTGTAGTCCCTAATAAGGCAAAATATAGTCTGTGGTCAGGTTGTGGGATTGACAGTGGGACTTTCTCCAAGAATATGGAAATCAGAGAGATCAGATTGGCTTCAAAGGGTTAAACCATGCCACAAACACTGAATGCTATGCTCGAAGTTTTACCAAGGACTTAGAACAGAGGAGAAAGGAACGAACCCACCATGAGCAGAATAATCCACTTCATTTCAACAAAGGAGGCTCTACTTTTGACTTTTAAAAAGTCTAAAATTTTAAAAAGATGCAGTGGTTCACACTTGTCATATCAGCACTTTGGGAGGCCAAGGGAGGGAGGATCATTTGAGGCCAGAAGTTTGAGACCAGCCTGCAACCTAGCAAGACCTTGTCCCTAAATAAATAAATAAATAAAATCCAGATGTGATGATGTACATCTGTGCAAGAGGATTGCTTGAGCTCAAAAGTTCGAGGTTGCAGTGAAATATGATTGCATCACTGCACTCCAACTTGGGTGACAAAGAAATACCCTATCTCTGGAAAAATAATAATAAAAGAATATTTACAATATATCAGTATTTTTTTAAAAACACCAAACAACAATGGGAGGGGAAAGAAAATTCAAATATTTTTCTTTTAAACTATCTTGTTTAAAGATAGTTGCTATGGCATTGAGGATATATTTTTCAAAAAGTAAGGCTAAGCTGAGCTCGGTGGCTCAGCCTGTAATCCTGCGCTTTGGGAGGCTGAGGTGAGTGGATTGACAGAGCCCGTGGGTTCGAGACCCATCTGGGTAACTTGGCGAGACCTCATCTCTACAATAAATCAAAAAAATTAGCTGGGTGTGGTAGCGCACGCCGGTAGTTCCAGCTACTTGGAAGGCTGAGGCGGAAGGATCGCCGGAGCCCAGCAGGTTGAGGCTGCAGTGGCCGGGAGCGGCCACTGCACTCCAGTCTGGGTGACAGAGTGAGACTCCAACTCAAAAAAAATAAAATAAAATAAAACAAAAAGTAAGGCTAAAATGATTTCAAGTGACAGTTATTAGATCCAGTACACAGACAACGGTTGTTCCTTTTCCTTGACTTATCGCAGAGGCGTGTCAAGAGCCCAGACTCACACACATTTGTGATAAAACTATGCACTGCTTTACAAGCTATGTTGGGTATCCATGGAGGTGAAAATTCCAGAATCCTGCCAGGAAAGTGTAATATTTCAATATCCAGGAGGATTTGGGTGGAAATATAAATAAAATGTCTTTCAGCAGAGAGGACAAAACCTTCATTTTTTTTTTTTTTACAGCTTACCGACATCTTGCTGTCATAACACCTAACAAAGGAGAGATAAACTTCCCGGAGGCCAGCCATTGGCTGGTGAATCTATGGTAGTGGCTGGTGCATTTGTGAGGTATGTCCCAATCCAGGCTACTACCTGGGCAGTCCTGTGCCTGGTGCTTGGCCCCAGCTGTGCATGTGAACTGCACATATTTTCATGTGGACACTGTGCTCAACACAAAGTTCACAGGTCACCAGATGGGACACTCTCCTGTCCCCTTTCAAGACATTGCCAATTAAAACATGCTCCCAGACACGGAGGTGAGTAGCCAGATGTCTCAGGTGTGCTTTCAATCAGGTGCAGTCTGAACAATCAGGTTGACTGCTGCTTCAAGCTGTTCTTCAAGGATGGTGTTAGCATATCTACTGATGGATGAAAAGATATCATTCGACACAGTCACTTGAGAAGATCCACTCTCTTTGTCCTAGTTGGGAGGTACACCACCAAAATTTTCCCTATTATGTGAGCTTCACCTTCCTAGGTGATTTTGAAATTAACCCTCACCTTTGTGAAATTTTTAAAAAATTTCTTTTTCTAGTCAAGATTTTTATTAGATATCAACATTTCAGGAAATTTCTTCCCTAAAAATTGTATAGCTTGATCCATCTGGACAAAGCTGCCCGTATTAAATAATTGATGCTGGCATTGGGGAACTGACCAATATCACTTCCAATATGGTCATCTAATGAGTGATAATATCTTCTTTTTTCTATAAACTTTCCATTCTTTTTCTTCCTTTTACAAACACTTCAACTTCTCCTAACTCCGTCATCCATTCTAAGATGTCAGTGTTTTATATATACACGTGTGTGTGTGTGTGTGTGTGTGTGTGTGTGTGTGTGTGTGTGTGTTTGTGTTAGTGTTACATATGGGAAGTGCAGATTATATTTTCTGGGTATGAAAACTCCTCTTTTACCATTTTTCTTTTAAAGAAATTGGCTTTGACTTATATATGTCAAAATTTGCATAGGGCCGGGCACGGTGGCTCACACCTGTAATCCCAGCACTTTGGGAGGTGGAGGTGAGAGGATTGCCTAAGCCTAGAAGTTTGAGACCAGCCTGGGCAACTTAGCAAGACTTCATCTCTACAATTAAAAAAAATAAAAATATTAGCTGGCCACGGTGATGGCGTGTGCCTATAGTTCCAGCAACTTGGAAGACTGGGGCAGAAGGATCACTGGAACTCAGCAGGTAGAGGCTGTAGTGACTGTAAGCATGCCACTGCACTCCAGCCTGAGTGGCAGAGGGAAACTCCAACTCAAAAAAAAAAACCCAAAATCAAAAAAGCATTGTACAGTATTTTTCAGAAGTATGTTAGATAGTGTCTATATTAACACATTAGTCAGAAGAGGAGCTTGTGAAGTCTTGTGAGTTTGGGAGGGAAAAAAAAAGAAACAGAGGTAAAAGCTGGCAGTGGCTGGGACCCCTGCTAAATTCAAGTATTTCCAGGCTCTGCTGACAGTAAGATAGAATGTGTGAGTCTGGTTTGGAACAACTATATTAAAGAGCCAGGTCACTGACTCCCCCTCCTCTGAATTCTGTGCTTATTAGGGAAACTTCTGGTTCTGATTTGTCTTTCTGAATAGACCTGTCTACAGGGAGAATGTGGTGGTCATGTGGACTCTGCATGTCTATTCCCTCTACAGTTGCTAGGGTTTTTGTCTGTGACTAAAGAGAGTGAAAGAGCAAGGAGGACTTTCTGGTGATTTTCGGGCTTCATATCCAAGTGGGCTTTCAGAGAGAAAGCAACAGGGCAAGGGCAGATTAGGAGGAATTCAAGAAATAGAATGTTGTGAATTCATTACAGGACTGTAACAAGCAAAGATCAGGAAGCAGTCTCCTACTGAGGGTATCTCAGGATTCCTTTAAGAGGACTTTAAGAAATGTCTAAGTTTGGAGAAATGTAACAACATAAAATGATGTCTAAAGAAGGGTAATAAAAATGATTTTGATGGCTGCAGGTCAGGGTAGGATCACCTCAGTGGGAGAGATAGCATTCCCAGTTAGGCCCAGTGTGCCGCCACAGCTGACTCTGTGGGAAGTTGGAAGTCTCTTCCTGAGAGGTGCAAACCTTGACCTGTACCCAGGATTAGGCTCTTGACTCCATCACAGGAAGGAATTCAAGGACAAGTCACAGAAAGTAAAGGAAGGAGCTTTACTCTG
Source organism: Cephalopachus bancanus (assembly GCA_027257055.1). Lineage (NCBI taxonomy): Eukaryota > Metazoa > Chordata > Mammalia > Primates > Tarsiidae > Cephalopachus > Cephalopachus bancanus. The sequence goes on from JAPVLO010000306.1 coordinate 1,753,003, forward strand.
AACCAAATGTACACATTTGAGAGAGGGGAGTGCAGGAAATCTCCAAGAGGGAGAGGCACTGAGGGTAGGGAGTGCTGGCTTTTATAGAGGTTTTTTTGTGAGTCCATTTCATGTCAATTATAAGCCACAGGAAGTTAGTGTCCAACTGGAAAAAAGAAGCAAAACATGGATAGATGAACCATTTTCTGGTGGAAACTATTTTCCCTTGTTGTTGGGAATGTTCTTTTGCTGCATAAATAACAAGCATGGTGCCTGGGTGGGCCCTGACACCTGCTCAAGAAGGATGACTGCTTGTCCAATGTCCCCTGAGGAGGCACATTCACTGTTAAAGGCACAAGGGGAAAAGTGATGAAAGTGAACATCTGTGGTGGGGCTTAAAAATTATTTTATTTTAAGAATGTATTTTAGATTCAAGGAGTAGAATGTGCAGGTTTGTTACATGGTATATTGTGTGGTGGTGAGGTTTGGGCTTTTATTGAACCTGTCACTCAAACAGTGAACATAGTTCCCAAGAGATAGTTTTTCAACCCTAGCACCCCTCCCTCCCTCTCTTCTTTAGGAGTCCCAGTGTCTGTTGTCTCCATCCTTGTGCCTGTGTGCACAGTTTTAGTTCCCACTTGTGAGAATGTGTGGTATTTGGTTTTCTGTTTCTGCATTATTTCACCTAAAATAATGGTCTCCAGCTGCATCTGTGTTGCTGCAAAGAACATAATTTTGTCCTTTTTCACGGCTGTATAATATTCCATGTGTATGTGTACCACATTTTCTTTACCCAATGGTGGATGCTTAAATGCAGGATCCCCTGGCAAAATCTGACTAAGGATCTCCATCCTCCTGTCTCCTTGTATGGGGCACCAGGCCTGAGGTGGAACCATAACCATGGCTGAAATATTCATGTATATTTTTACATTTCAAAGGAATCAAGTGAAGAAAGAGAAACTTGGTAGATCACTCAAGTTGTTCACAGTGCATTCCACTCATCACTCCTCCCTGAGGGTTTCCCATGAAACTTCAAAGTCACTTCAAAGTACTCACAGCTTTGCAGAACCTCTGCTCCCCCCATTATCATCTGGATCATGTTGTAACATGAAGCCTTTATTCTGAATGAAGAACAAGAACTATCACCCAGAGAACACATACCCAGTGTTCCCCACAAATGTTTGAAATGTGTGTTGGGAAACAGCAAGCATTTGTATGTAGCCTTAAGCTAGGATAGTTTTCAAAGCTTAATCCAATATAGAAGTGCCTCCTCTAAGAACTCCCTTTAAGTTGTTTTTCCCCCCTGCAGATTACTAAAAGTAAACTAGATGGTCCTACCTTCCTTGACTAGTAACCACACACACTAGGTTGCATTTAAATAAGAGCAACTTTAAAACTGTTACTGCGTTACTTCTCCAGGTGTGAAAAAATATCCGGATGATTTTTATAGGTCCTTTATGAACTCAGCTGCCTTCTCCTTCACTGCTGGACCAGTACACGAATGTCTTTCTTCCTAGTTCCTGGTCTCCCTCCTCTGATGGTTTCCATCATTTCTACCTACGAGCCAGGGGTGCTCCTTAAAGCATGGCCCAGCAGCACAGGTGTTATCTGGGAGCGCAACAGAAATGCAGGGTCAGAGGCACCACCTAGGATCACTGAGTCAGAATCTTCATGTTAACCAGGTGCCCAGTTGATCCACCTGCTCAGTGGCAAGTGGAAACACTGGCCCTGGCCACACAGGGGAGAAGGAGGTGGCTGAGATGCAGCACACCTGGGAACAGGTGCTCCCTCCCAGTGGCCCACAGGGGTCCTGCAGGCTTCAGTCAGGCCGGCACTCGCTTACTCTTCCCAGGTGCCATGAGAAGTCCAGCTGATGATGGGCTCCAGGTGTTTTCTAAGCATCCGGCAGGTGTTATGCAGGTGGAAAGGACAGGCAAGTGGCAGAGAATCCAGTGGGGAGGCCTTTTCTCACCCCACACCAACCACTCTACTCCCCACCCCACAGATACCTTCCATGTGGTTTGTCTCCACATCTGGGCAAGGATCAGATCCATGTTACCTGTGGAAATGGGGCTGAGACTGGGCTTGGGGGCCACCCAGGAGGTGAGAGAGGAAGCTAGAGGGGGAAGAGACAGATGCAAGATGTGTTTGCCCAGTTCAACCAAAGCGGCTGTGTTTTTACTTGCTTCCTGTGCTGAAGTTCCAAGATTTGTTGAATACTCGTCAAAACTGCAGAAACCACCACCCAGGGCCATGAACACCAGCTGAGCCCAGGTCAGGCACAGAGGAAGGCACTGTGGTGTGTCGTGGAATGTGGGCTTTGGAGGCAAATGTCCCTGAGACGGAGTGGCCCTGCTTCTTCTGGGCATGTGGGTGACTTGCACTGTCCACAGTAGGCGACCTTGTCTGGGACCTGGACTTCCCAGCACCAGCTGAACACATGGCCGCCTTGCCCAGGACAATCCCACTTACACTTGCTGTCTTCATGTTAATATCAATGACTCCCTCTGCTCTCCACAATATTTTGATTTGAATGATATGTTAACCAATACCTGCTTTGAAGGGTTGTCTTAAATGTAATCATGTGCCACAGAATGAGTTTTGGTTAATGACGAAACATAGACTACATACATGACAGTGGTCCCATAAGATCAAAATGGCCTAGTGCCATGATCATAGCTCTTGTAATGTTGTAGCACAATTTTACACACACACACACACACACACACACACACACACACACACACACACACACACTTTTTTTGAGTCAGAGTCTTTGTTGCCAAGGCTGAAGTGCAGTCCTATCATCACAGCCACCACAACCTCGACCTACTGGGCTCAGGTGATCCTTTCAAATCAGCCTTCCAAGTAGCCAGAATTACAGGCATGCAACACCAAGCCCAGCTAATTTTTTGATTTACTGTAGAGATGAGGTCTTGCCAAGTTGTCCAGACTGGTCTCGAACCCCTGGGCTCAGGCAATCCTATTGCCTCTATCACCCAAAGTGCTGGGATTACAGATGTGAGCCACTGCACCTGGACACAATTACTGTATATATTTAAATATATTTACTGTAGCCTCAGTGACCAGTGCTTATAAAGCCTATAGTAGTGTACAGTGACATCCTAAACCTTCACATTCTTTCACCTCTCACTCACTGACTCACCCAGAGCAACTTCCAGTCCTGCAAAATCTCCTCATGGCAAGTGCCCACACTTTTCACTTACCATTGCATTACAGTTGCCTACAGAATTCATTACAGTTACATGCTGCACATGTTCATAGCCCAGGAGCAATAGACTAGGCCCTTCAGGCAAGGTGTGCAGTGGGTCAGCCCATCTCAGTTTGTCTGAGTACACCCCATGATGTTTGCATTACAAAAACATGCTGCAATGTTCATAACCCAGGAGCAATAGACTAGGACCTTCAGGCAAGGTGTGCAGTGGGTCAGCCCATCTCGGTTTGTCTGAGTACACCCCATGATGTTTGCATGACAAAAATCCCTCAACAACACATTTCTCAAAACGTGTCCCTATCGTTAGGTGACACATGACTGCACAACATTCACTATGAGTTCAGTTACTTTACTCCAGGGACACTCATTAAAACTTTGTGAAAGAAGTTGTTGGGACCCGAATGGTTACAGAATTACCAGTATTGAGCAAGTTACTCTCAGCTTGGGTATTAAAGTTCAGCGATCAAACCAGGCAGATGGAGCTCTCCGCCCATCAGGGTGGGATGTCACACTTGCCCTCCTCCAGATCCCAGGGCCTTTGGATCAAGGAGGCTTCTACTCTTTGCTGAGAGGGCAGCCTGGGACGATCTTTGTTCTCAGCAGGAGGTCTTTCATGTAGGGGTTGTTATACCTTTGTTCTGCTGGGTGTAGAAAGTGAGGTGGCGAGGTTGTGGAGGTGGTGTCTTCAAAGAGGTAACTTCCTTGCTGTTTCCTGCAGAGCTCAAGATACAGCAGTGCTATCTGCCAGTTCTCCCTAGACCCCCTGCTTCCCATGGGTTTCCAAGGCCAGACTGGGAACAGTTCCGTGTTACATATTACAGTCTACTTCAAATAATGCTTCAGGAAATGAGGCAGTGTTGCCTGCCTTTGTGAAGCTGGGGTCTTGGGGGTGGGCTGCTTAAAATGTGCTAAGGGAAAATAGAATTTGTGCTGCTAAACAATCCAGCGCCCACTCTTTTGTGTGGAACCAAGAATCACCAGGAGATGGTGTCTGACCCTCTTTTTTCCAGGGCTCACGTAAAAAGCATTCAGAGGAATTTTCTAGACTAGAGGAAAGGACTCCTCTGGAAAAAGGACCTTGAGATGTAAAAGAGGGTTGGGAGTCAGCAAAATCATTACCTACACGGCTTTTCCATTGACATCCACATTAGTGGAGGCTGCGGTGGCGATTGAGTTGGGGACTGTCACAGTACTCATCTTGCCAAGGTGTGTGTAGTATATCTTTGTGCCACCTGCACAGAGAGCACACAGACAGAATGTACCGGTCCAGGGCAAAACAGTGTAAACCTACTAGAAAGTTTTTTTTTTCTCTTAAAAAGTGATAAGGAAATTTCATAATCTATAGTTTGGGCCAGGCGTGATGGCTCATGCCTGTAATTCCAACGGTTTGGGAGGCCTAGGGAGAGGATTGATTGAGCCCAGGAGTTTGAGACTAGACAACACAGAAAGACATCATCTCTACAAAAAATGAAAACATTAGCCAGGCCTTGTGGAACATGCTTGTGGTCCCAGCTACCCAGGAGACTGAGGCGAAAGATCACCTGAGCACAAGAAGTCAAGGTTACAGTGAGCCATGTTTGTGCCACTGCACTCCAGTCTCGGCAATAAAGTGAGACTCCAACTCAAAAAACAAAACAAAACAAAACAATAGTTTGGGTAGACATATACAAATCAAAACTTGTAAAGAGTTTTTAAAAAATCTTTAAAATGGGAAGGGCTTCTCTTTAGCCCAAACTTGAGTGTCAGGGGTCAGGAAAAATTCCACAATGCCACAAGACAGGGGTTTAAAGCAGGCTTTATCAGGGAAAGAGGAATCTTGCAGAGAGAAAGCACAGACTCCCCTATCCCTCCAGCATGCACAGAGAGACTTGCTGAATGCACAGCATGAGTCTACACTCTAGAGGGGTGACCTCAACTTTACTGTGGGCCCCTTTTCACAGAGTGAGCATGAGGGGGTGGACTTGATGATTAGGGAGTGAACAGATTGTCTGGCACAGGGAAGTCTGAATTTGGGGTGCTAATTATACACAGGAATTATCTGGGAATGCTGATTGCCCAACACCTGAGCTTTGGAGCCCATGAGAAGTTTCAGCTGCTCCAGTCTGGGATCAGAGCCACTGGTCCCTTGGGAAGCTGGGTTTTGGTGAAACTCTTTTCCCAGGTTCTAGTTGGCTCATTTGTAGGTAATCCAGAATGAGCTCCTAGGGACACTGTGGGCAATTCTTGTCCTTGCATCACAAAGCCCAAAAGTGGCATATTACAGAGTCTGGGACTCTTGTATGATGTTCAATTTTGGCTGACGGCAAAACTAAAACAATCTCTCATCTGTATCATTTTGTTGTTAGTACCTTGGCTCAGTTAAACTGAGCAAGTAGTACAGACACATCTGTGTAGCTATGAACCAGAGCAGCAGTCTGAAAATAAGATTTGTAATCTGTTTATGTCTGCCATTTGTATGTGAATCTGACAGTGATGCAGTCACAAATGAAGTAGTAAAAACCACTGCAATCAAGCCAGTTTCCCTGGTACATGACGAGTGGTTTCATTCAAAGGTATGTGCCCCCTGAGAATAGCAAAACGTCATTCCACGAAGACTGTGAAGAAAAGCCTAAATGTGCACCTTACTGTTAGAATTTAGTCATGAGCTGACGCTGGGTCCTCACAGCATTTTCAGCCATGTTAACTAGTTATACCTTCAACCCTTAGTGTGTTTTGCTTGTCTTCCTTTCTGAGTCTCTCCTGGTGTAAGGCTGAACTCCATAAGCAGAGCACCTCGCTCTGCTTCTGCTGCTCAGCAAAGCAATAACAAACAGACTCAGATTGCTAGCAGTAGAATTTAGAGCTCCTTGTTCTCTGTGGGACTACAGACTTTTACAGACTTTGCCCTTTGTTGTCATTTGGGGATTGACACGCTGACCTAGTGAATTCTTTCTCCTTGTTCCTCTGAGCATATTATTCCCGATTGCTTCTAGAGAACATGCAGAGGATTATAGAATAAAATACAACAAAATATGAAAAACAAAATCTCATTTTCCACAATCTCCCCGTTCACACACACTGGGTTATTATAAGCAAAATTGAATAGTCTGGGTGAGATGGCTCATACCTGTAATCCCAGTACCTTGGGAAGCCGGGGCTGGTGGACCATTTGAGCCCAGGAGTTCAAGACCAGCCTGGGCAACGCAGTGAGACTTCTTCTTTATAAAAATTTTTAAAAAATTATCTGTGCACATGCCTGTAGTCCCAGCTACTCAGGAAGCTGAGGCAGAAAGATTGTCTGAGACCAGGAAGTCTAGGCTGTGATGAGCTAAGATTATGCCACTGCATTCCAGCCTGAGTGACAGAGTGAGACTTTGACACACACAAAAAATTAATAAAATAAAATAAAAATGGAATAGTGCTAATACAAGTCCACAATCCCTTATTTGCAATTCTGAATTCCAAAAGCCCTGAAAACCTATTTAGTGGAGAAACTCATCCCAACCTCATTCAGTGAAGTGATACTCAAAGTCTTTAAAAACCTTAGTGTAGGACAATGGATGTGCTCCATTGCTTTTGTGGGGCTTGGAGAGGGGACATCCATTCACAATTTTCTTTTCTCATCTTCTTCTGGTAACTTTTAGCTGGTTCAGAGTCTGGGCCTTAAATCCCCAGCCATCAGAGCAGGGCTTTGGCAGAGAATGGGAAGCTGGTGGCATAACAGCTTCTTACACTGATCCCGAGGATACATGCCTGGACCCTTACCTCGGTCCATCCCTACTTCTCCATCTTCTGGATACAACTCATCTGTGTTTCCCAGAAATCCATGTTTTGTCTGATCTTCCTCACTGAGTGAGTGGGCGGGGAGGGGTGTCATAACCAAAAAAAAAAAAAAGAAGAACAAAAATCTTAGTGTGAATAACGATATACTTCACTACAGAAACGTTACAATGCTTAAAGATAGTATAGTGCCCCAGTCTCTTATAAGGTCTTTCTGTAATAAAGGCTATATTAGTCACATGATCTTTTTATCCAGGAGAAAATAATTTTATTTTCCAATAACATTTAAAGCACACAGCATGAATTGCCCGCTGTATGCATGCCTGAAATCTATTTTCCACCCTTGTTATTTTCGTTTTCTTCCACTCCTGTTATCTTTTTCCCCCTTTATTTTATTTTTAAGAGGTGGGGAACAAGAAAGGGTTAGGTACATGAGTGGTCTATGTACAGGTGAAGTTTGGGCCTCCCACTGGTCCTCACTTCCCTGGTTTAGGAGCAGGTACTCTTAGTGATGTTATGTGCTCCTTACCTTCCTTTCTCCCCTGGCAGTGTCCTGCTACTGCTGATCCCTCTCTTATAGCTTTTTGATTAATGTGTTCAGGACCCACTTATGAATGAGAACATGTGGCATTCAGTTCTTTGTATCTGTGATAGATCACTGAGTATGATAGACTCTAAATCTATCCAAGTTGCTATGGAGTCCATATGTTTGTCCTTCTGTATGACTGCATAATATTCCATTGTGTATATATGTCACATTTTAAAAATCCACTCCGCTTTCAATAGGCAGCACGGTTGGTTCCATGTTTTTGCTATTGTGAATAGTGCTGCAATAATCATACATGTGCAGATATCTTTTTTTGTAGAATGATTTGACTCCCTCCACACATGATCTTCTAAAATCAGAAAAAAATTTAGAATCCCCAAATTCATCCAGCTTCAAGAATTTCAGAGGGAGAAATAGAGGGAAAACATAGTGTCTAGCTAAAAAAAAAGTCAAACATTTTCAGAAAAATACAAGGTACAATGAAAGAGTCCCTGCCAATTCATCAGGTCTGTTCCTTCCTAAAGGTAACCAGTCATCAGTTATTTAAAATTATTTATGAACATGTCTCATTTTGTAATACAATTTTTACAAAAGGTATAAAAGTAAAAACACCATTTTGCTCTTTTTTAACTTATAATCTATCTTGGTATATTTTTCTGGATCAGCATATACAGATTCACCTCATTTGTTTTAATATCTGCAATAATATTCTATCATGTATGTTCCATAATTTATTTAAGAAGTTTCTATATAAGAAGCACTTTGTACAGCTTATTTGAACCCTTGTAGGGATATCATCCAACAATAAACATCTTTGCATATATATCTTGGCAATAAAAATTTGCGAAAATGACCATTACATAAATTCCTGGCAGTGATAGTGGATATAAACCCTTTTTTTGGGATGGGGGATGAAGATTAAATGTTCTAAAATTTAGGTTGTGGTGATGGTTGCACAACTCTGTGAATATTCTACAAACCATTGAGCAGTACACTTTAAATGGATGAGTTTTTATGGTATGTGAATTATATCTCAATAAAGTTTTAAAACTTCCTAGCAGAGCAAGTTCGAGGACGAGTATATTAAGATTGTATGATTATTTTTATAGTTAAGAAGCTGCTCTTTCAGCCGTATCCTCACCAGCATGACTGTGCCTTCTGGCTTGGGCTCTTGTGTGGGGAGAGGCCCCTGGGTGCTTGTAGGACTCCCCTGGAGCCCTGGGGTGGAGCAGCCCTCCTGGAACCATCTCACTTTTGAGAGCATTTTGGGTCTGCACCACCCTTATCGGCCCAGGCTTGACTGTGTGTGGGTGTGACCAAGACCAGGGCCTTTCCTTGGCATGCTTTGTGATCAGGAACGGAGGGTGTCATTCCACGATGGGACAAAGCTGAAACAGTCTCTGCGTGGACACATCTCTTATCCACAGGAGTTACTGCCCTTGGACATGGGGGTACGTGGCCTTGCCCTGCAGCCACTGCACCAGGGCTGAAACGATTCCATCTGGGTTAATTGTATCTCTTAGGATGACATTTAGCCCCTAAATTAGTTACTGCATCACACTTCCTTTATGTCTCCCACATTAACAGACTTCATAACTTTAAAATGCTTTCACATGTATCAGTTCATTTAATCCTTACAACAGTCCTGTGACTTTTTTTTTTTTGATTAGAGTCTCACTTTGTCACCCAGGCTGGAGTGCAGTGGCACAATCACGGCTACCACAGCCTTGATCTGCTGCGCTCAGGTGATCCTTCCACCTCAGCCTTCCAAGTAGCAGGATCTACAAGTGCATGCCAACCTGTCTGGCTACTTTTTTTAATTTATTGTAGAGATGAGATCTTGCCAAGTTGTCCAGGCTGATCTAGAATCCCTGGATTCGGGCTATTCTCTCATCTTGGCCTCTCAAAGTGCTGGGATTACAGGCGTGAGCCACTGCACCTGGCACGAGACTTATTATACTATTCCCATTTTGTGACTGAGAAGGCCAAAATGAGTGCTCGATACTTGTTGGGGTCATACCATCATTAAACATACAGAAGTAGGGTGCAAACTCAGACCTTCCAACAGCAAACTCCCTGTTTGCAGTCCCACTGCCTTGATGACGTCATCAGTCATCAGTAGGTATCTGGTGACATTGTGCTGGGCTGACCAGGCTTTGGGTTTTATCTTTCTTTATTCAAAGAGGATGCCTGAGATGACTTCAGAGGGACTGATTTAAGGGAAACTTCAAGGGCGGCAGAGAGGCTTTGCACACTAACCCACCTTGTGCCTTACTACAAGTTCCCTTGAAACTACTGCTTTTTCATTTAGTTCGCTACCCAGTTGTTTCAGTTCACTTATTTATTAGGAAAGGAAGAAAGACCGTAAGTGGGAGATGAGGGAAACATTCTCATGCAAAAACATTATTATGCTGAGTATTATGTACCCAACTTCCATATAAATGTGTGAATGTTTACTTATTATGTGAATTTGGAGAAAGAAACGGGAGAACATACCCCAGACTGTTAACGCTGGTTATCTAGTGACTGGAGGCACGGGGGAGGGGGAGGCAAGATTCCCCTTCCCTACCAAAACAAAACAGGACAAAAAAGAATTCTTTTAGAACACATCTACAACTAAACACAGCATGTATAAAATGATCCCAGTTGGGCAAAATTAGATAGACATATGTGTCTATATGCATAGAGAGAAGCAGAAAAGGGTAGTAATAAAATATTAATAGCAGTTACCTTTGCATGGTGGGCTTCCAGATGATTTTTATTTTTTCTTTGAAATTTTTGTGCTGCTTAAAAAACTTTTTTCAGTAAAAATAAACATATATTATCTATATAAATGCAAAGTAATAAAGCTATTTTCATGGAGAAAAAACATTGACCACTAAATATATATTTTGAAAATTTTCTTTGAAAGGAGGTATATGAAGCCACCATCCATGTGGTCAGATGTGAATGAGGTTTAGGGTCCTCTTGTCCAAGCTCCTGTCCTCTGAGGCTCCGAGTGGTGTCACCAGTCCCTAAATTGGGAAGACATGGAGATTTAGGCTCCACTTCTAGAACTTCCTCATTAAAATACAGAGTTTACTAGGTGTGTGCAGTTTATTAGTCAATGATCTCAGATTCTCTTCAGGAGCAGAGCAGAGAATGTCTTGAGCAAGTAGAATCTTGGTCAGTTAAATTTGAGAAAGGGAGACAGAATGCTCTGGGAGACAGGGTGTGACTAAAGGGAAGATTGCAGTCAGACAACTTTGGGCATGTTTAAAAATATACATATATATTAATTCATGTGGGAAAAAAAGCACTGAACTTATCCTAGTCTTCTCTGAACTTAGTGGTTGCTTCCCATCACAACTTTGGGTATGGTTAATTAAATACCTGAAAGAAATTTCTGTTTACAAAATGAAGATCATGTTTCCAAGTCATCCAGTGAGAAAATGCAAACAAACTCATGGGTTGCTGAAGTAGATGGTGACCCAGTTTAGGGCATTTAGTACATGGGAGTTGCTCCTTCTCCCAGGGCTGCCATGGGAAGGTGCTTGGTAGAAGTGTTAGAAGGACCCTGTGTGGCAGGATGTGGCAAATGCTCAAATATATTTCTTATATGATTGAGTGAATAAACACAGAAACATGTAGCTGGTTCAGGATCAACAGTTGGCCTCATGGCAATCACTAGCCCAGGGCAGGAAAGGAGCTGATAGCAGTTAAAAGTATTTCCTTTTGAAAGGCAAGTTGCAACTTTAAAGACCCACCCAGGGCGCCAGGCAGGTTTTGTTTAAGAAAGACCAAATGGCCCAGAGACCTATTTCATGGAAATGGAAGAGTCTTATCTAAAACCCCCCTTCTGAAGTTGACAGTTTACAAGCCTGCAGTTCCTGGAAACAATTTGTTCTTTGAAAAATCTGATTTTGCTGAGTATAACCTTGTACGATTCCAAAGGAAGTATGTAATCACTCAACACGACCCCCCTCCCTTACCTAAATGAGGGTATAAGACCCCACGTCTCCTGTTCTGGGGTGCTCGAGCTTGATTTGAATACATGAAATTCTCGGCCCAGCGTAATAAAGTGCCACTTCCTATAATAGTCTCAGTGTCAGCCGGGCTCGGTGGCTCAGCCTGTAATCCCGCGCCTTTGGGAGGCTGAGGTGAGTGGATTGCCTGAGCCCGCGGGTTCGAGACCCGCCTGGGCAGGCGAGACCTCATCTCTACAATAAATCAAAAAATCAGCCGGGCTTGGTAGCTCATGCTTGTAATTCCGGTTACTTGGAAGGCTGAGGCGGAAGGATCACCGGAGCCCAGCAGGTCGAGGCTGCGGTGGCCGGAAGCGGCCACTGCACTCCAGTCTGGGCGACAGAGTGAGACTCCAACTCAAAAAAAAAAAAAAAAAATTGTCTCAGTGTCACGATCTCTCTATTTTTCCTGCTACATTTCTGGTGCATTGGCCAGGAAATGAAGATTGGAGACGGTGTGTTCCACCTCCTTTGTCATCGAGGTACGACCTCCAGGGCAACGGGAAGGGCAATCTCGCCTGGCGTGCAATGGACCTTTTGATCCGTAAGAGGGAGGCCCCTCCTGGCGCACTGAAGCTCGGACTACGAAAGCACAACAGGAACCCAAGAGGTGAGAAACTGGCACAAGGACGACCACCTGATGGAAAGGACAGAAGGACTACCCGATGGAAAGGGTAGGAATAAAGGCCTTTACATAGACCTGCCAATGGATGGCAGAAGGGGAGCTTGATCACCTCCCGGAGCCTGCTAGTAATCTTCCGGCCTGAAAGAAAGGGCTGAAAGGCAGTGGAAGAAAACACTGTCTGAACATGAACCCGTAGACTCCTAGGATTAGGACGGAGAGTCGATGAATGTGCTGTGTGCTTGTGTGTGAATGAGACGGACGGTGGGAGGGCTTCACATAGTTAGTCTGCGTTGGGGGTGTAACAACCTACCAGTTGCTAAGAGGTGTCTGAGATATCTTCACGAGGAGTATGACTGGAGGGGGACAAAGCAGATGTTTCCCATACCCCTCATTCTCTTGTTTGTGTGTGTCTGTCACTTTAAATCTGCTAAAAAGCTGGTTGAGTTATTATGCTTTGTTTGGTGGAACATGTGGTCTTTTTAAAAAAAAACTCGATTGGTGCATATTTCTTAATGTCATTTTATGTCTCCCTTTATTTGTGTGGTGTTTTCTCCTAACCCGTTGCCGCTGTTAAAATTTCTGCCTTTTGTTGTTAAGGTTGTGGAAAAATTGCCTGTTGCGTATAAGACGTGTTACCGGTTATCTTAAATTCTTTCTGGGGACCACGTCCCCTCCCTGCCTTAGCCTGTGTTCTCCTTCATAAATTCTGAAGGGGCTCATTCTAATCCACCTGTAAAGAAATGGAGAAATGTCTCTTATATGCTACCTAGACTTCTGTTAACTCAGTGCAAGTTAATGCTAGCCTTGGAGCTAATCTTTCTCTGGCAATTAAGGGAATGAATAGGCTGTTCTCATTTTCAAATGCGAAAAGCCAGGTTCGTTGAAAGTAAGTCTGTTTCTAAAGGTTTAGGCCTTGCCTAAGATCGTGATCAACTGCTTGTCCCTGTAAAACTGTTGGAAAGTCTCTCAGAGTCTTGTAATGTATGCCGAGTCCCTACTTTATATTGTAATGCTAAGTAACACTAATGCTTGTGTTTTTTGGCTATGCTCATTTAATTGTCCATGTCTTACAACTAAGGGTGCTGTTTAGTAATTCATAAGGATTTTTTGACAATTTTGCCTGTTCATAATTAGGAATAAGTAGGAACAGATCATCTTACATCTTCGTGGTCTGTTCACTCTAAAAGGTTTTGAACCAGGCCATTTTTGTAGACATCATTGGAAAGTCGTGAAGCAAAAGGAAAAAAAAAAAGGCTTCAAGAAAGCCTGGGAGAAGAATCAGAGTTCCAGGAATTCCTGGCATTGCTCTTTATGACTTTACTTAGTTATTTAGTTATTTGTTTGTTTTAGAATTCTCCTTTGAGGAATAAATTGCAAGTGTTCAGAGCAAATTCTGTGTTTTCAAGAAACGTGACCAAGAGAGTGTGTAGTGGTCTGTGTCCTCGGATACTCCGATAGGACAGATTTTGAATGATTGGAGCAAATTAAAATTACATGGTTTAATAATAATAATAAGTGCATTATTAAAAAAATCAAATTTGAACTCACTACAAGTTAGCAGATAATAAAAAGAATAAAACTATCTATTTGAAAATTATTATTTGAAAAAGAATAAAACTATCTGGCAATTAAATTCACTTTGTAGACCTAAGGAAAAATAAAATGCCCAAAAGTTCTGTATGCAAAGGCATTTTAAAAATTTTATTTCACTACTTTGCAAACAAGATCATATCCTATAGAATATTAAATGCCAAACTCCAGAGGCTTAACTCAGGACTAGGAATACCAAACTCCCAATTATAAAAAGCCTCTAAAGTTCTTAGAAACTGAAACATTAAAAAAAAAAAAAAAAGAACTCCAAAATGAGAAAAGGTAAACAAATTGGCAGTTGCCACTAAAGGCAAAAACTCCAGCCACCCTAAAGAGTCCTAATAAGGATAAACCTGCTAAGCGGATGGTATCAGCTGCTATGAATGTGGTCAATCTGGGCACTTGAGCCACAATTGTTCTTAATAGCCTAAGCCCCCAGAACTTTGTCCAATATCTGGACTAAAAAGCCACTGAAAGAGATGGTGAAGCCTCTCCTGAAGGGGGGGGGGGGAACACCTAGCTCAGTGATAGTGGCTGTTGACTGAAAACGGAGGGGCATGGCCCAGTGCAGCGCTCTGTATGCCATCCACCCAGAGAATCCTTGGGTCTATATAAATGTGGCTGGGGTCCAAATTAATTTCTTAATTAATACTGAGGCTAAGTTTTTAGCCCTTGTGCTCATACTGAACTACTTCCTTCTAAAACCTGCTCTCCAGTGGAATTAAAGGTGTTCCAAAAACTAAATGTTTCACCTAACTGTTACTAAAAGGTGAATTCAAATTATGACTATAAAAGGTTATCTATAAATAAATAAAAAGGAAAGCAAAAAACAAAAAAATGTAAAAAGGTTGTTGGTATACAAATAAGGTTTTAGCAGGAAAACAAAAAAAGGGATATAAAATATATATATATATATATATATATTTATCTAAGAGAAAATCTTATATGGTACATTTCTGTCCTATAATAAAGTAGATAGTTATGAAAATTTTTAAAAAAAGAGAACAAAAATAAAATGGTATAAGCACACCAAAAATGGTATAAGGAAAGTTTAAGAAAAATACACATACAAAAGAAATTCTATAAATAATCTAGGCATAATAAAGTCTTTTCTGGATGCAAGTCTCCAAACATTTTCGGATTTCCCTTCAAATTTTACATAGAATTTACTTAAGCGCCTAGCTCAAATTATAGTCTAAAACAATCTGTCAGGCTACCATTATAGTCCAGAAATACAAAAGCTGGTACTTGTAATAGAGCTACAAAAATTAAAGTTTATCATTTAAGTTATGCTAATAACTTCAGACCTTGTAGCTTTTGTATAAAAACGTAATCAGCCACTGCCTACAATTGTCAAAATGTAGACCTGACTTTATTCCTTTTATTAAGCTAGAATTCAGCAATTTCATGCCCACATAATGGTCATGCAAAAATTCCAGCCAGTGCCTGCAAATAATGCCACTGCTGAAACAAATCTGGATACCTCAAGTCAGACAGGGAGAGATTTTTCGATCTCTGGCCAGGCAGGACTGCGCCCATTATTAGCTCTGAAGAAATTACAGAAGACGGACCTTCACCCCTCAGCACGCCAAATGATTATGGGATCGAAAAATCTCTAAAGAATAAATAATTGAGGCAGGGTAGCTAGCACAGGTTAGACATAAATAAATTTCCTATAGGTAGGTTTTAAAAGGCGTTCAAACGTTTCTACTGCAGGCCAAGTGGCAATCTGTGGCATCCCTTGGCAAATCCAGGGAAAACTCCATCAGATGTAAAACTAGGACAGTACAATATTTCAATTTGTGAGTTAGCATAATAATCACTAGAAATTCTTTGGAAACATGAGTAAACTAAACATAGGTATTTGGTATCGCATCACTCAGGATCCAAGTCCCTGAAATGGAATTTGTTAAACCTTTGAAATTGTTTAACGGTAGGCCTCTGAAGGAAAGGGGGGCCACAAATGTAAGTACTCATAAGAAAATGTGTTGTCTATTTGGGATAAATTTTAATCACAGTTTATGAGCTTATTTCCCTAGACGCTTCTTGGACCAGAAAAAACTCAAACATCCAAGGGAAGTAAGTGCTGCTAAAAATTAAAGAAAGGAAGGACCCAATGAAAACAACTGTAAGAAAAAAAAAAGAGGACCCTAAGGGTGGTCCTGTTCCTATACTAGTCTATAGAATTTAAACACCTAACTTCTCTATCATGATAAAACACCTCTATAAAGTCTAAAGGGGGGGGTGAACAAAAGCCCCTGCTATGAGAAAAGGCCCAGAAACAGGCCTTTAAATAAAGTAAACAGGCTTCTTGCCTTTTGTAATTCCTTATGGGTGGCCACCCCTTCTCATTAGGGGCATACAGGAAAACTTAAAGGAATTTGGAAGTCTTGCCCTAAAACAACAAATGCAAGCCTTAGGTTCAGTCCTAAATGCCATCCATTGTCAAGTCAGAGAACGATTGCCAATTAGTTTTACTACCAATGCTCATTCTTTCAAGCCAGGTGATATGGTATGGGTGAAAGAGTGAAATGTACAACCCCTAAAGCCCCTCTGGAGGGGGGCCATTCACTGTTCTTTTATCTACCCCAACACAGTCAAAGTAGCCCAAGTAGTTCCTTGAATCCATTATAGCAGAATTAAGCCGGCTTCCCAGGACTGGGAGTGCACCGCAGATCCAGCAGCGCCCCTTAAGCTGACCATTCGGAAAGTCGTGGAGTCCAACGAAGGACGTGGAACTAATTTATCCAGCCCTGCTCCGGGAAGTGTGAGGATACTTCAGGCCCTGCTTCACACACTGGAAGCTGATTGATCGACGCACGGCAGAAGATTGAGAATTCGGCTTAAGGACCCAGTGGACATTACTGCTAAGCCTTTGTTTTGCTTTGTCAACCTTTATATTTGCTAAACCATTTGTAACTTTATTTGTTGTAGAATTAACAGTTGTCCCCATTGATCATGTTAGAAAAGGGTTTCACTAGCATTTCCGTCCTTTCTTAAGTTTACTTGTGCTTTTATGTATTTCTACCTAATCTGGGTATCTACCGCTTCCCTCTTATACCCAGCATGTAAATGTATAGAAACTATCTGGCCAGACTTAAGGGTTTTCCATCATTATTCATCCCAGCCAGAAGTTTGTTATACTAATAAACATATCTGCACCCATAATGGCCAGCTATACTTTGCTGGATTGCTGGATTATCAAAACAAAGCTACCAGTACACTAAAGCTGGTGTCATAGCCTGTAACACCCCCAAAAGCACAAATTGGGTTTGTTGGAATTTTGCTCCCTCATCCAAAGCTGAAAAGCTGATTTTAAAAACTGTGCAATTAGTAGTTCCTCTGACTGCCCAACAGTCAAAACTAACCCCCTTCCCTCAATCGTGAGAAGTAGGGCAGAATCTGTTTATAAATTTGACTGAAAATATAGCTTAGACACTTGGTGTCACCAATTGTTGGGTATGTGGAGGGGCACTAATGACTAAAGAGTGGCCTTGTAAGGGAACTAATTTAAATGCTTACCAACTCCTCCAATGGAATCATTCTTTAACTGTTAGAACAAATAATGAACCCCAAAAGTGGATCCTCTCCTCAAAAGTAATTGGAGAAGACTGTTTAAGCAGAGCAGGTTCTGCTTATACTCAATGGGTAGGAGAGACTCCTTGCAAAATTCAACCCACCAGACCTGGTGCCCAACAAAACCTGTTTGGTATTGGGCATCTGCTTATGCAACTAAATCTTCTCAATGTACTAAAGGGCTATTTTGGATATGTGAAAAGGTTGCATATGCCCAGCTCCCAGCATTATAAAAAGGCACATGTAACACAGGAATAATCCAGCCAGGATTTTTCCTTCTGCCTAACCCAAGGGGGGATGAACTAGGCATTCCTCGTTATGAAAGCCTCAAAACCCGAGGTGCAGCCGGGCTCGGTGGCTCAGCCTGTAATCCCGCGCCTTTGGGAGGCTGAGGTGAGTGGATTGCCTGAGCCCGCGGGTTCGAGACCGGCCTGGGCAGCGAGACCTCATCTCTACAATAAATCAAAAAATCAGCCGGGTGTGGTAGCACATGCCTGTAATTCTGGCTACTCGGAAGGCTGAGGCGGAAGGATCGCCGGAGCCCAGCAGGTCGAGGCTGCGGTGGCCGGGAGCAGCCACTGCACTCCAGTCTGGGTGACAGAGTGAGACTCCGACTCAAAAAAACCAAAAAAAAAATTAAAAAAACCCCGAGGTGCTCGATCCCTCGATCAAGTTCCTAATATAGGAGGGACCCAGGTTTGGAAAAATGACGAATGGCCACCCCAGAGAACTATAAATACTTATGGCCCAGCCACATGGGCACAAAATGGGAGTCGGAAATGCTGCAGACCTATATATATATGCTAAATCGCATTATCAGGTTACAAACTGTCTTAGAAATTATAACTAATCAAACAGCTACGGCTTTTAAGCTTGTTGCTCAGCAGCAGCCCAAATGCCTGCAGCTATTTGTCAAAACCGCTTAGCTTTGGACTACCTGCTGGCAGAAGAAGGAGGAGTATGTGGAAAATTTAATAGCTCTGACTGTTGTTTACAAATAGATAATAACGGTAAAGTTATAACTAATATTGCCACCAATGTTAAAAAACTTGCCCATGTCCCAGTAAAAGAATGGCAAGGCATAAAAATCGGCAATTAGTTTGAATACCTGTTCTCGGGTCTGGGAGAATTTAAGTATATTACTGGATCTATAGTCCTAATGTTGGAATCCTGCCTTATCCTCCCTTGCATATCCCCAATAATTATGGACGCCATTTCTGAGTTTGTGGAAACAGTTGTTAAACAAAAAACTGTGGCCCATATAATGTTGATGCACCAAATTAAGGGAAATAATGCTTTAGATCCATAAAAATTCAAGCATCAAAGGGGGGAATGTGGCAGGATGCGGCAAATGCTCAAATATATTTCTTGTATGATTAAGTGAATAAACACAGAAACATGTAACTGGTTCAGGATCAACAGTTGGCCTCATGGCAATCACTAGCCCAGGGCAGGAAAGAAGTTGGTAGCAGTTAAAGGTATTTCCTTTTGAAAGGCAAGTTGCAACTTTAAAGACCCAGCTGGGGTGCCAGGCAGGTTTTGTTTAAGAAAGGCCAAATGGCCCAGAGACCGGCTATTTCATGGAAATGGAAAAGAGTCTTATCTAAAACCCCCGCTTCTGAAGTTGACAGTTTACAAGCCTGCAGTTCCTGGAAACAATTTGTTCTTTGAAAAATCTGATTTTGCTGAGTGCAACCTTGTAAGATTCCAAAGAAAGTATGTAATCACTCAACACGACCCCCCTCCCTTACCTAAACCACGGTATAAGACCCCATGTCTCCTGTTCTGGGGTGCTCGAGCTTGATTTGAATACATGAAATTCTCGGCCAGCTGTGCTAGCCAGCGTAATAAAGTGCCACTTCCTATAATAGTCTCGGTGTCACGATCTCTCTATTTTTCCTGCTACACCTGTAGATGCTTATCCCTTAGGCAAGGGCCCAGGGACATTCATTGCAAGAGTATGTAGGTATTTTTTAATCTTTTTGTTCCAATAATCTTCTTATGCAATCCTGTAAAACTCAGTTCTTGTAAACAATTGTTCCAAAGTCCCAGCAACATTGCCTTTGGAGATCAGTTTCTGTTTGATTTCTATGATATTCATTTAAAAAGATTCCTTATTCGCATCTGATTGTTTCTCTATTTCCAAATGAAATGCATTCTTTGGGATATCTACAGAGAACAGCAGGTCACTGGCAGAAATGCTACTGTCTCTGTAGCTTTCCAATGATCCCACTTTTACCTTTGAAGGAAGAATCATACAATCCAAGCTTATTTTTCTGTTTTGTTGTTTTTGTTTTTCCAGTAGGAGCCTCACTCTATCTCCCAGGAGTACAATGGCATGCTCACAGCCACCACAGCCTCAACCGGCTGGGCTTAAGTAATTTTTCCACTTCAGCCTTCCAATTAGCTGGAACTACAGGTGTGTGCCACCATGCCCAGCTAATTTTTTTATTTATTGTAGAGACAAGGTCTCACCATGTTGCCCAGGCTGGTCTCGAACCCGTGGGCTCAGGCAACCCTCTCACTTCCACCTCCCAAAGAGGTAGGATTACAGGTGTGAGCCACCACTTCCAGCTCCAAGCTTATTTTTCTAGAACTTACAAAAGAAAACCCAATATCCACAAAAATTGTTTTACCTTTTCATTCATTCATCCATTATTCATCCATCCATTCATCCATCCTTCCACCCATCCATTCAACATTCCATCTATCCATCCGTCCATCTGTCTATTCATCCATCCATCATCCATCTGTTCATCCATCCATCCATTCATTTATGCATCCAACCATTCATCCATCCATCCATCCATCCATCCCATTTCCCCATCCATCTATCTGTCCATCCATCTGACTATCCATTCATCCATCCATCCAGTCATCATCCATCCATCCATCCATCTATCCATCCATCCATCTATTCATCCATCCTTCATCCATTCATTCATCTATTATTCAGCCATCCATCCATCTCCATTCATCCATTCATTATTCATCCATCCATTCATCCTTCCATCCATCTGTCCATTTGCCCACCCATCCATCCATTCTTCTATCCAGAAATTTTTGCTTTGTGCTAAGAAGAGTAAAAAGAAGAATAAAGAAATGACTACTACAACAAGGGTGTAGTTTGTAGCCTGGAGTGAGGAGCCCTGAAAGGAAATAAAAAATTTTTATATATTGCAAATTTCTCTTTTTCTCCTGTAATTGTCATGGTAAGAATTGAGAGCAGGTAATGCAGCACTGGTAGTGATGGTGAGAGAATTCTTCCAGAAGCCGTTTAAGGATTACACAGAAACCTGACAACAGATGCTAAATGGGATTGTGACTTAAGGAAGTCCTCCACACAATCTATACATTAGAACTGTGGTATTTTTAATACCTGTTTTCCTTGCTGACCTTCTTTGTTATCAGTAATTTTGCTCACCAACCAATAGCACCATAGCTGCTAGAGCAAAAGAAACAAATCTGACAAACCAGCCACAAAACCTCTGAAGATGATAAGTTAATAATTAATATTGATGGATCTCTTATTATAAGCCCTTGGTACTTTTATGTAAGACTTACAAGCATTTCTGAAAATTACCTGATGATACAATGCCTTTGGATATCCAACTGAGAATTTCACGGGGCTGATGGCGATTTCTCTTTTCTTCCAATAATTCTGCTGACTAAACTCTTCTGCAGGCTTTTTCCCGCTGTAGTAGGAAGAATTTTCCATACATTTCTTCCATAGTCTTATCAGATTCTTTGAATCAAATTCTTGCTTGTGAATTGTCCTATCAATCATTTCACACATGTTTAACTCTCTAACCTGGTGGATGAAAGTGCCAAATTTCACAAGATCCCCAGGGAGTGAGTCCATGAAAGAGATCAGCTGTAGAATATCACATAATCCGCATGAAAGAACACACTGAGAATCAAGTAAGCATTTAAGAGGCAATGCAATCTTGAAAACTGGAGGTCTGTGCTTTTATCTATTTCAAGATCATTTTTATTTATTTTATTTTTTATTTTAAAGATATAGAGTACAATTCAGGGTTAGGTATACAAATGTTGATTATGCAGGTACGCTTGTTGATGAGGTGTGCCCCTCCCTCCCCTAGCAGTTTCCCTCAACTGCCAATCCCACCCCCACCTCCCCTGGCAGTTTCCCATTACTGCCAATTCCTTTCTTATAGTATTATGATAATTGTTCAAGCTCCGCTTATGAGTGAGAACATATGGTACTCTGTTCTTTGTTTCTGTGATAGATCACTGAGTATGATCGACTCTAAATCCATCCAAGTTGCTGCGAAGTCCATTTGTTTGTCCTTCTTTATGGCTGCATAATATTCCATTGTGTATATATACCACATTTTTTTATCTAGTCCGGTTTCGATGGGCAGCATGATTGGTTTCATGTTTTTGCTATTGCGAATAGAACTCCAACAAACATTCGTTTGCAGGTATCTTTTTTGTAGAATGATTTGAGTTCCTCTGGGTATATTCCCAATAGGGAAATTGCTACGTCATATGGAAGGTCAATTTCTAGTTCTTTCAGAAATTGCCACACTGTCTTCCAGAGAGGTTGTACTAGTTTGCATTCCCACTAGCAGTATAGAAACGTTCCTTTTACTCTGCCTCCTTACCAGCATCTCTTGTCGTTTGTTTATTAATGATGGCTATTCTTACTTAGTTAGGTGGTATCTCAATGTGGTTTTGATTTGCATTTCTCTGATAATGAGTGAGGCTGAGCACTTTTTCATGTCTGTTGGTTGTCTGTATATCTTCTTTTGAGAAGTGTCTATTCATGTCTTTTGCCCACTTTTTAATGGGGCTGTTTGTTTTTCCTTTTGGCATATTTGAGTTCCTTGTAGATCCTAGATGTTAGGCCTTTGTCAGATATAGAGCTGGCAAATATTTTTTCCCATTCTGTGGACTGTCTCCTTGCTCTTTTGATGGTTTCTTTTGCTTTGCAGAAACTTGTCAATTTGATAAGGTCCCACTTGTCTATCTTATTTCTTATAGTATGGGCACTTAGGGTTCTGATCAGGAACTGGTTGCCAGTTCCGATTTCCATAAGGGTGTCAAGACCATTTTTCAATGACCAGTCCCTGTTATCGTCTCTGGGGGCAAGTGGCATTTGACTGCCACCACTGTCATTCAGTTCTCTGTTACAAATGCTCCCTGGGGAAAACCAAACCCCTGGAAGGCCATATTGGATGGCAAATTGGTCCTGCGGCTTCAGCCTCAGACATGCAGGTTGGGAATTTTAGACGCATTTTCCAGTTTGAGCGGAGAATATTCTATTACCTGAAAATTGTTCTGAGGTGAGAAGCAGATGAAAAATCATGAAATCTGGATTGGTGTCACCATAAGTAGGCATCAATCGAATCCCCTGTCCAGGCAGGAGAGACACCAACCCTTCTGAGATGGTCTTTCCTACTCAATCCTCAGTGCCGCCCCAGAGAGGCCTCTCGCAAATTCTTGGTCACCTGCTTGAGTGACCATCTACTTAATCTTAAATCATATGCATTTTATTTAAAGATGTATGTCAGCATATATATGGATAGGTAAAAGATATTTCTGCAACTTCAACCAGTTAATGTTCCACATTTGGTAGAAATGAAAAAAACTAAAAGTTAATTTTCTAAGAAATGCCCAGACACTCAAAAAATGTTGTCAATGTTATGAACATTCAGACCTTTTTTTTCCTTTGTCCCCATTTTTCTCTGCATACTTTTAACATGAAGGCCCAAGTAAAGCCCCAAGTTTCTGATCATGACCCAACCCAAATATTTCAGTATTGATGGCATAGAGTGACTCTCCCAGCTGACTGAATCTCACCCCAGGTGGAAAGGAGTGGAAGGACCAGCCCTGCCAGGTGGGTGCCATTCTTCCCAACTTTTTGTGGAGTTAAGACAAACAACTGTCTGATGGATCTCAGGAACAGCATCTCCTCCTTGAAGGCATTGTAGTACATATCTGTAATCAAATTAGAATACATCTGCTTTGAGACATGAAAATAACAACTGTACATCTCATAAAACTCAGAAGAGGTAGGGCATAAAACTGCCATTTGCAAATGGAGTGGGCTATGGATGTCTAGCCCAGGGGTCACCAGAAAGCAAAGGTAGCAGGCAGGCTCCCCTCTGATGAGATGAGCAGGGAGAGAAAAGATGAGCTCTGAAGCTTCTAGAACAGGAAGGAGCATTGGGGAAAAGCCAAATAGGCCAGTGATGTCTTTGTACCTATCATTAAGGGATTAGACAATGAGTGAAAGAGCCGCGTGGGAAGACTCCGTGTGACTTTGGAGTGTGAGGCAGCAGGGTCTGGACAAGTGCCTGGATGGGGCCCAGGCTCCGGCAGGAGAGGAGGTGCAGGGTGTGTGCAGGGATAGGGTTCCCCAGGGCATAAGCAGAAGAGAGATTTGCCTGGAATGGGCCCCAACCTTAATTCTCCTTTCAGACTCCATGTGAGTCATCCCTTGAGTCCCATGGGTCTTCTCTAGGGGAAGGTGTGGGAGGAGAACGTTTGTGGACATTTTCTGGGGAGCAGCCTGATACATTCATTGAAGGGACACACTATGACCAAGTGCTGCAAATGGAAGATAAAATCTGGATTGATGTCCCGTAAATAGGCACCAATCAAATCCCCTGTCCAGGCAAGAGAGATGCCAGCCCTTTTGGGGTGGACTTCCCTACTCAATCCTCAGCACTACCCCAGAGAATGACCTGCTTAATCCTAACTCACATGTATTTTACCTAAATATGTATATCAGCATACATATGGGCTCTGTCTGCCAGAAAGGGCCTCAAGTGGCAGAGCCAGCAGCTCCCAGGTTTCCCCCAGATGAAGGGCATGGAAGCATGTGGAATGCCTACTCACAATTTACCTTCCATGCACAGCGGCCACGCATTGGTTGGACACAGTCGACTTTCTGAACTTACACTCTAAGAAAGCAAGCTCATATTTACTCTATCATCACAAATGACTGGAACCCAGATGTTGCTATAATTCGGGTACTATTTTGGAATCATCTGTCATGTAGATTCTGTGGATGTGATATTCAATGTCTGCTGCCTCAATTTGCCCATTGTTCGGAAAGCTAACCTGTGAGAGGTAAACTTTTCCTTTTGAGAGTGCATGAAGTTCAAGTACTATGTGTAGGGCGTTGGAGGAATGCAGGTGGTAGACAATTCCATTCCTGGTGAAGAGATGGGCCAGGTTCTAGTTCTGGCTCTCCTATTCCTGGGCAGCCCACTCCACCTCTCTGTGCTCCAGTGTCCCTGTGTGTAACAATGAGGACAAAACTGCCACCTAACCCAGTGGTTCATCAAAATCACCTGGAGGGCTTTCTATAACTAGATTAACATGTGTTCCGGATACCCCCAGAAACGAGGAGCTCTTCCAATACCAAAGTCTCTGCTCACACTTTTGACTTGCATTCAGCCTTTCTCTCATTCCCTACATGAATGTGCCTTTTTTTTCTTTTTTACATGCAATGTCTCAACTGTCAAAGTACAGTACCAAGCATGGTAAAAAGGTACAACAGTCACATCATGTGGGTGAGCCTAGGACACTGCTGATACTTGATGCTGCAGGTGAGTAAACCCCAGAACTTGGTGACTTTTCATCTGCTCACCTTGTATTTCCCAAGATGTGGATGATGTCCTCTAGTTATCAACATGCCGTCTCCACATTCTAGAACAAAACAGAGTGGGTAGCCAGTCCTGCAGAGAAAAAGTGGAATCATAACTTTAAGTGGTTTGAAGTGCTGGCTTCAGGTTTGTGGAATGTTCCAGGAACAACTGTCATCCCCTTGACTACACAAGTGGAGACAAAAAGTAGAACCCCTCCCAGGAAGGAGCAGAAAGCAGTGGATTTCTTGCTTGTTGTTGTGGTTTTGAGGTGGCTAGGAAACAATCTACATGTTGAAGGAGTATCTTTTCTGTTGCTCTTAGAAGTGGTGATAGAGTATTTTTTTTTTTTGGTGGTTGTTTTTGTGCCAACCACTCTGTTTCTCAGGGTGATCAACAGCAGTTATTCGTTGAATTCCCTTTGAGTAATTGGGGAACTTTACAACCCTCTGGAGGCCAGGCATGGTGGTTCACACCTATAATCTCAGCACTTTGGGAGGCTGAGGCCTGGGCAACATAAGATCTCATCTCTACAAAAAATTAGCCAGGTGAGGTGGGACGCACCTGGAGTCCTAGTTACTTGGGAGGCTGAGGAGAGAGGATGGCTTGAGCCTAGGTGGTCAAGACTGCAGTGAGCCATAATCATGCCACTGCACTGCAGTCTGAACAACAGCGTGAGACTATGACTTAAAAAAAACAAAACCACAACAACAGTAAAAACAACCCTCGGCGTCTGACATTTCTGTGGTTCCTCAGAGTCTCTGTTGGTCCCAACGTGGAGCTGATCTACAAGTTCCATTTCCATCTTTATTTTCTCTGTCTTTATCCTCAAGACAATTATTGTGCAAATCCTGCCATTTTCTTCTTCTCTCACCACTTTTCTAGAACCAGACAATTCCCCTCTTTCCACAGCCATCCTCATCTCTGAGTCTTAACTTTCTTACACCTGACTACTTGAGCTGTTGGAGGTCCAGGGTCTTTCTTCTCTGGCCCTTCCCAGCTCCGAGACACCCTGTGAGTGCAGCAGAAGCCACCTTCTAAGAAAACATCATCTGGATCATGATTCCAGGACACAGAAGCCTGTGATGGCTTTCCTCCTACATCCAGAGGCCCACCCTTCCTCTCTCTCGGTATCTCACTTGAGATCACCTTCTTTACAAAGCTCTTATGCTCACGGTCTACCTAAATTGGGTTGCAACTACTAAAATCAACATAAGCATATGCCTTGTTTTGCAATTGTATTCTTTTCTGAAGCGTGATGTGTGTATCTTATGACCCTTTGGGGGACTCTAGGGGTTGCCGAGCAGAGGACAGTGAGGGGTTCAGTGTGACCATCTCAATTAGGATCTATCAAGGATACATTTTGCAAACCAATACCCATTCATTTCTTCCACTGGGACTTCGCAGGAATTTGTAGCACTTCTCTAGTCTGTCCCCCAAATAGATAAAGAAATAACATATTTTTATTCGCGGCAATGGAGAAGATGATGCGACGTGTCTTTTGCAGTGCAGGAATCTCTTGTTTCTCATGTGTGTTCTGTGTAACCTTCAGGGGGTCTGAAACGAAACCCAACTCACTTTCAAGACACAGTGACTGAGTCTTGGGCATCCTAAAGAACAGGATCGGCTGCCATGTGAAAAGGGTTGGAGGGCCTTCAGTAGGAAAACGACCAAGCTTGCGTTCCCAGCAGCCATGGAGGCCAACAAGTGTGTCTGGGCCATAGGCCCCATGTGACCTGGGGCCACCCTGTTCCAGGCTCAGCTTCCACTCCTGTCATGTCTGAGGGTTCTCTCAAGGACACCCCAGGCTAAGGCACAGGGATAGCCTGATTTCGTAGGTTCCCCACTGTGTGGCACAGAGCTGGGCACGCTTAGCTTTACACAAGTCAGCAGAGGCAGTTAGATTTTACTTCAGCTCACTAACCGTATTTTAGCTTAAAATCCTTCCTACTTCTCAACAGCAATGGAAATAAGAATCAGTGAAACAGAGTATTTGAAGAGTCAGCAGTATTTCTTGAGACATGGGCAGAACCCTATAAATACAGAAGGTCGGGCAAAGAAAAGATCATTCTGGTCTTGCTCTTGGATGGATTACTATTTCTTAAGGGAGATGATGCCTGAGAGCACATTGAACATTTAATGTGTTTAAGAAGGAGCCTCAAGGAACAACTGACAGCTATGTGTTGGGGTGGGAGAAGGGGCAGCCCTTTTGGTTGAATAGCCTTTGGAATTTTTGAATTTATAGTGTGTGTATTACCTATTTAAGAAAATGATTTTTTTTTTGAACCAGTCTAGTTCTGTTGCCCAGGCTGGAGTGCATTGGTATGGTCATGGCTCACTGCAGCCTTGAACTTCTTGTGCTCAAGTGATCTTCCTGCTCAGCCTTCTGAGTAGCTGGGACTGTAGTCATGTGCCGCCACCCCAGGCTAATGTTTTTTTTTTTTTAATTTTTGAGAGACAGAGTCTTGCTATGTTATTCAGGCTGGTCTTGAACTCCTGAGGCTCTTGCCTCAGCCTCCCAAAGTGGTGGGATTATAGGTGTGAGCCACCATGCCCAACCAAGATGGGATTTTAAAATTTAACTCTATACAATGTTTACTTTCCAACCTGACTCTGGCATAACATGACACAGCAGGTAAAGAAGGAAAATCAAAGGATTTGATGACCCTGTAAAACTGTCTTTTGGGGACTCCTGGACTCCAGGTACCTTTTAAGACACTTATCATTCTCTCTAAGGGCTATCTCCTGTAAGCCTTCACCCATATAGCAAGAAAATTGACTCCCTTATCTGTCTTTAAGTGGTCCCTTTCCTTCACTGCTTTCAACATTCTTTGGGTAACTCTTGCTGCTAAATGTTAGTCAGGAAATCTTTGAATCCACCTATAACCTGCAAGCCCCCCACATGGAGGTACCGTACCTCCCCGACTGAACCAATTTGTAAATCCCACATGCATGGATTTATAGTTTTTTATAATTTCTGTCCTCCTAAAATGTGTATAACTAAGTTACCATTCAACCACAGCAGGCACATGTTCTCAGGACATCCTGGGGATGGGTATCATGGACCTAAGGTTACTCCCATTTGGCTCAGAATAAAGCATCTTAAATATTTTACAGCATTTGGCATCTTTTGTTGACATAATAAAAACAATCCCAGGCCAGGCAGGTGGGGTCAATGGGAAATCCGTGTGACTGGAAGACAAAGCCGGATCTGTGGCTTACCTGGAGGAAGGGCTGGAGGGAAGCAGATCGTGGCCTCACAGCACCAGGAGGGGTGCCAGGAAGGTCTGCAGCAGCAGGATGGGGGGAAGTTTAAAGAAAGGCAACGCCTTCTTCATATGATATCTGAATTTCTGCTCAGTGAAGGATCCATGTCTGACTCAGACACCAGCCAGGAAGCAATTCCTCTCACATCACTGGGCAGAATGTGGCCCACTAGCACAGAATGCCATGGCCAGCTCATGCCTGGAACAGAGAGGTGGAAAGCAGAGCTGGTGGGGGCTGGACAGGAGGCCATGGACCGGAGGAGCAGGAGGCATCCTTCACAGGGGGTGGTGGGGGAAACACAATGGTGAATGGACTTGATGTCTATGGACACTGAGAATGATCTGCGTTGTGAAAGAAGGGCCTGGAACCAAGGGTATGATGTCCACAGAGCTGCGTGGTAGAAAGAAAATTCTAGAAGCAGAATTATTATGGAACTGAGGCAGGGAAGGAAGATAAGGACAGAGAAAGAAGATAAAGACAGTTTTTGTTTTTGTTTTTGAGATAGAGTCTCACTGTCACCCAGGGTGGAGTGCAGTGGCACAATCACAGCTCACTACCTGGATTCAGGTGACCCTTCTGCCTCAGCTTCCTTAGTAGCTGGGACTACAAGTGCATGCCACCACACCTGGCTATTTTTTTTAATCTTTTGTAGATATGAGGTCTCACTATGCTGCCCAGGCTGGTTTTAAACTCCCAGACTCAAGTTATCCACCTTCCTCAGCCTGCCAAAGTGCTGAGATTTTAGGCATGAGTCACCACGCCTGGCTATAAGGACAGTGTTTAGCTACAATTGGTTGAAGACTCACCAATTCTTGGATGAGGAGTGGATTAAAAATTAACCCCAAAACACCACTGAATGTAATTTATGTTTTATTCTCCATAATTACAATTAAATTATATAAAATTATAAATGATTTCTAAAGGTTCATGAATCCATAACTAATCCTTGATGCACTTCTGAGAAAAAAAGCGTCCCTCCATAGATAGTTGTGAATAGATATTTGGATGGGGTGGTATGCTGAGAATCTTGTGCTTGTCAGTAGCTCCTCCTAAAAAAATGCATTAAAAAAATACGTAGGTGACTCACGTCTGTAATCCCACCATTTTGGGAGGCCAAAGCAGGAGGATCACTTGAGGCCAGGAGTTTGAGACCAGTCTGGGCAACATAGCAACACCCAATATTTACGAAAAGAAAATTTGTTTAAAAATTAGTTGGGTGTAATGGCACACACCTACATCCCCAGCTACTCAGGAATCCTAGACAGGAAGATTGCTTGAACCCAGGAGTTCGAGGCTGCAACGAATCACAATTGTAACACTGCACTCCAACCTGGGTGACAAAACAAGACTCTGTCTCTAAAAAACAAACAAACAACAATAACAGCAACAACAGCAACCTGACTCGGTCCTATTTACAGTTAGATTAAATGTTGATTCGACTGGTTTGGGAAGGGGAAACAAGTATCTGCTTTCAAAGAACTTTCCAGATAATTGTAATATGGAACAGGAGTTAAGACCACTGCCCAAAGGAATGGCATTAGTGAGGTCATTTTTGCCTGGAAGTGAAGTGAGTATCAGGAGGACCCCAAATGTAATGACTAGTGCTAAGGGGAACAGAGACGAGGGTAACACCAGGAGTCCCAGCTTGCAGCCCACATCCCAGGGAAATCACACCTAGATAGTCCCTGGTAGGTAGTTGGCAGGAGATAGTATATATATATATATTTTTTGTTTGTTTGTTTGTTTGCTTTTTGTTTTTTTTTTGAGTTGGAATCTCACTCTGTCACCCAGACTGGAGTGCAGTGGCCGCTCCCGGCCACCGCAGCCTCAACCTGCTGGGCTCCGGGGATCCTTCCGCCTCAGCCTTCTGTGTAGCTGGAATTACAGGCATGCGCTACCACGCCCAGCTGATTTTTTTTTTTTTTTGATTTATTGTAGAGATGAGGTCTTGCTGCCCAGGCGGGTCTCGAACCTGCGGGCTCAGGCAATCCACTCACCTCAGCCTCCCAAAGGCGCGGGATTACAGGCTGAGCCACAGAGCCCGGCAGGAGATAGTATATTACTCTCAGGTAGATGAGGACACTGGGAAGAGCACATTATTAGTTATATCTGTGCAAACTTGGACCCAAGAAGAAATCCTATGACATAATTTCAAAGTGGACCCAAACACCTTCACATTCATGATACTTTCATGTTGTTAGTGAAATATCAACAACTGAAGCCTCATAACCTGCCACTCATATCTATAATGATGTTCTATGGAATAAAAACTGAACTGCAGTAAAAAACAAATCTCTAAAATTGAGTATGAACAGAAACAAATGAACCTAGCTGTGTGTAAAATCAATATTACCACAAAACATGGATCCAAGTGAACTCCGAACTCCACACTCTGGCTGGTCATTCTTACTAGAGTAGATCATAAGAATGGAAAAGAAGCTTAAATTCAGGTCAGGAAGATGGCAGCTGAGCAGGTCAGACTATGTGAGTCCTGGTGTGAGTGAGTGAGTGCATGGAAAATTTTGTGTATGGGCTGGTGGGTGAGTGGGTGTGTGAGTGACTGACTGAGTGAGGGCTAGGGAGCTAGCATCCAGGGCTCTCCTGGTGCAGCAACTGGTGCCACAGCTGCTGGACTTGGACCCTAGTGATTCCTGGGATGCAGAAGCCGAGTGACTTTTTTTTTTAAGCCAACAAAACCCTTCCTGGGAAGAAAATGTTGGGAGAGACTGACTAAGTGGGGGCTCATGAGCAAGTGCCCAGGGCCCTGGTGCTGCATCTTATCTGTTTGGTCCCTGATGCTTCCTAGGTCGCAGAAGCTGAGCGCCATTTTTAAAAAAATGGACAAAAGTTTTTCTGTGAAGAAGTGGGGAAAGACTACCACCACAGGTTCTGTCTCACCACTGCAGCAGAAGAGTCTGCCTGCCCCAGGCTTTGCTCACCACATTAGTGCCTGGCCGGACACTGGCAGCAGGGGCTGTGGAGGGAGCCCAGAGGCATAGTCCCACTGAAGAGGACAAGAGAGGCACCCTGCCACCATCTTGAAGGTGGGAAAGGAAAGTGCTCTGACTTGCTCACCACAGAGCAACAGACCTGATCTCTGTGACTGGCAGATCAACTACTCAGGGGCTGATCGTGAACTAGAGGGAATATTCTGAAAGCACAAACCTCAGAGGGACCTGATGAGTGCTGAGTCCCAGGCACCCTGCCCCCTACCCTGGTCCAGCCACAGGACAAAGGGTGCAGCCAGAAAAGGACAAGGAAGAACTACAAAGAGTTCAGTGGTGAGTCCAGGGTGGGCCCAAACCCCCTCTTCCCCAGCAATCCTCTGAATTTTAGACTCACACCGCGGGGCCACGATTGAGAGGGACAAACCAGGTGGAGCCTGGATGTCAGTCACAATAGGAGAACTCTATTCCAAGATAGGCCTGGCTGGGGGCACCCCCCCCCGAGTACATACCTGGGGAAGAGACAGTCCCACACCTCCCCACCAGAGGAGATCTCCCTGGCCATACAAGAGTGGGAGGGGAGGATTGCAGCCCCACCTCATTGCCCCTTCTCCTTCCCTGCTCTGGACACTGGGGAGAGGGTGAAAGAAGTGGAGGCTCTGCAGGAGAGACCAGACTAGAGGAACAATTACAGGGCTGGCCACAAGAGGGCAGGTTTTTTTTTTTTTAATTTTTAAAATTTTTAACCTGTTTGTTAGTTCACCTATTTAAAAAATATTTTTCTTTTGTGCATGAATGTGTATGTGAAGGTTTGATCTGCATCCCCCCAACTTTTTTTCTTTTCTTTTTCTGTTTCTTTCTTCTTTTGTTTGTTGTTTTCTGTTTATGTGTGTATATGAATTATTGAGTGTTAATCTTTCAATTTTGTTGTTGTTGGTTTGTTTTTGCTCTTTTGTTCTTGTTTATTTGTATTTTTTTTAGTTTAAGTTGTGTGTCAATATATGTGTGAGGGTTCAATCTATATTCCTTTTTTTCCCCAGTCTTTCTTTCTCATTCATTTTGTGCTAGGCATGTGTGTGTATGTGTTTAGTTTTCTTGGTCTTTTTGTTGTTGTTATTTGTTTTGTTTCACTTTGTGGTTATTCCAGTTTGCTTTGGGGTGTGTGTGTTTGTCTGTGTGTGTTCAGTTGTTTTTTTTTGTATTTGTTTCTGCTTTCATTGTTCTGTGTTCCTTTTCTTTTTAAGAAAATTATTCTGCATTTCAGTCTATTTTACTCTGTGCTTTTCATTGCTGTCACTGTATCTCGGACTCAGGGGGTATACACACATACCCATTGCATCATCATATAGAGTGATGGTGGGGAGTGGGTCTCAGGGAACACATACCATAATCAGTGAACATTGTAATTTGCAAGTAGTTTTTGAATCCTAGCACCTCATTCCCTACTTTATTCAACTTTAAAAACTATAAGAGGCAGCAAAGTTTCCAACCTATAGTCCTATTTCAAAATAGAACAAATCCAGAACCTGTATCAGGGAAGAATATAGGGTTGAGCAAACACTAGAAAGGAAAACCTTTCCCACTGACACTGAATAACAGAACTAAAGAGAAAAACAAGAGATCTGTCACAAATGAGGAAAAAACAAAGGAAAACCACAGGTAATTTCAAGTGTAACAAAGAGAAAACTCCTGAAAAATCAGACTTTGGATTCCAAACAATGGAAGTCACCAATGACTGGCTCCAGAATATGACAGGGATTAGAGAATGAATGGAAAGAGTGAATAAGACTCAAGAAAGATAAGATGCAGCACTGAAAGAACTTGTAACAGAAATTTTGGCAATAAAAAATTTCATACAGGAAATAAATAACAAGATGACAAGCATAGAAAGTATAATTAATCTAGCTGAAGAAAAAATATCAGTACTTGAAAACCAGAACATGGAATTAACCTGATCTGTAAAAAACATAGAAAGAAAACTCAGAAAGAAAGAACAAAGCCTACAAGAGATGTGTGATTATATCAAGAGGCCAAACCTATGCCTGATTGGTATCCCAGAAGAAGAAAGGGAAGTGGAGAGCAACTTGAAGCAAGTATTCCAGGAGGTAATCCCAGAAAACTTTCCCCATCTCATCAGAGATGTGACCAGCCAAGCACAAGAGATACAGAGGACCCCCTCAATATATCAAATGAGAAGACCAATCTCTAGACACATAGTCATTCGCCTACACAAAGTAGGTACAAAAGAAAAAATCCTAAAGGCAGCAAGAGAGAAAGGTCAGGGAAAACCAATCAGAATAGCAGTAGACTTATTGGCAGAAACACTACAAGCAAGAAGGAACAGGAGTCCAATATTCAAAGTCCTCAAAGATAAACAATTTCAACCAAGAATTTCCTACCCAGTCAAACTCAGTTTCATCAGTGATGGAGAATTAAAATCCTTCCCAGGCATCCAATCCCTAAGAGATTATGCAGCTTCCAGACCAGCTCTACAGGAGACATTAAAATTGTATTAAGCACAGAAGAAAGAAAAAA
Organism: Cephalopachus bancanus; assembly: GCA_027257055.1. Taxonomy (NCBI): domain Eukaryota; kingdom Metazoa; phylum Chordata; class Mammalia; order Primates; family Tarsiidae; genus Cephalopachus; species Cephalopachus bancanus. Next base: position 1,786,684 of record JAPVLO010000306.1, read on the forward strand.
AAGAAAAGAATCACCACACACTTCCCAAAGAACAGCAGAGCACAGAATCAACAGAGAATACAGCACAAGAAATTTGAAAACATACATATACATTAACCCCAAAGTCAAAAAAACCAACCAACCAAAAAAGCAAATGAAGAAAAAAACCTTGTAAGAACCTCATGACAGGAATAAACAATCACATTTCAATAATTAGCCTGAATATGAATAGACTATATGCACCACTCAATGGCAAACTGGATAAGAAACCATGACCCAATTATTCGCTGCATCCAGGAAACTCATCTCACCATAGGGGACACACACAGACTCAAAGTTAAAGGATGGAAAATGAGTTTCTAGGCAAATGGATCACAAAAGAAGTCAGGAGTCACTATCTTAATATCAGACAAAACAACCTTTAAACTATCAAAATTTTAAAAAGATGCAAAAGGATACTACATAACGATAAAAGGTTCAATCTATCAATAAGAAATATCTATCCTAAACGTATATGCACCCAACACAGGAACACTAGCATTTATAAAGCAACTACTAAGTAAACTAAAAAAAGATAATGACTCTAACACTATTATAGCAAGGAATTAAATACCCCACTGACAGCACTAGATAGATAATTGAGGCTAAATAAATAAATAAATAAATAATCAATAAGGAGATTCAGAACCTAAACTTGACACTCAACCAAATGGACTTAATAGATACCTCCAGATAATTGTACCCAATAAACACGGAATGTACATTCTACTCATCACCACATGAAACGTACTCCAAGATAGATCACATCTTTGGCTATCAATCAAGCATAAACAAATTGCATAAAGTTGAAATCTTGCCATGCACTTTCTCAGACCACAGTGGGATAAAAATAAATATCAACACCAACAAAATTTCCCCAAAGCCCACAAAGACATGGACACTAAATAGCATGATGTTGAACAACTACTGGGTTAACACTGAAATCAAAGCAGAAATTAAAAAATTCTTGCAAATAAATGAAAATGAAGAAACATCTTGCCAAAACATCTGGGATGCCATGAAATCAGTTCTAAGAGGGGAATTTATATCTCTATGAGCAGACATAAAAAAAATGGAAAGATTACAAGTTAAGAGCCTAACAAGGGAGCTGGAAAGAGAAGACCACCAAAACCCCAGCTTTAGCAGAAGAATCCAAATCACCAAAATAAGAGCCTAAATACAGGACATAGAAGACAAAAATATCAGAAAACATCAACAAAACATAAAGCTGGTTGTTTGAAAGAATTGACAAGAATGATGGGCCCCTATCCTGAATGACCAAGAAAAAGAGAGATAAAGCCCAAATAAACACAATCAGAAATACAAAAGATTAAATCATAACTGCCTGAAGAAATAAAAAAGATGATCAGAGATTACTATGTACACCTATATGGAAACAAACTTGATAACTTAGGTGAAATGGAGGACTTTCTGACATCACACAGCCTCCTCAGGTTGAAACAAGAAGACATTGAGACACTAAATAGACCAATAACAACCCAGGAAATTGACTCTATCATATGAAAACTACCTACAAAAAAAGTCCTGGACCGGATGACTTTCTAACTGAATTCTACAAGACATACAAGAAGGAGCTGATATTGATCCTTTTGAAAGTACTCCAGGCAATTGAGAAAGATGGAATTCTCCCCAAATCATTTTACAAAGTTAACATCACTTTAATACCCAAACTGGGTAAAGATTCAACAAAAAAAGAGGACTATAGGCCAATATCCCTTATGAACATAGACGCAAAAATCCTCAGCAAGATTCTAGCAAATCAGATCCAGAAACACATCTCAAAAATCATCCACCATGATCAAATAGGCTTCATCACCAGGATGCAGGGCTGGTTCAATATTCGCAAGACCATAAATGTAATGAAATACATCACTAGATGTAAAAACAAGAACCACATGATTATATCATTAGATGCAGAAAAGCTTTTGATAAAATCCATCATCCCTTCTTGATAAAAAACCCTCAAACACCTAGGTATAGAAGGAACATACCTCAAAATAGTAAGTGCCATCTACGATATACCCACAGCAAACATACTGCTAAATGAACAGATATTGGAAACATTTCCCCTAAAAACTAGAACAAGACAAGGCTGCCCACTCTCACCCCTCTTGTTCAACATTGTGTTGGAAGTCTTAGCTAGGGCAATTAGACAAGGGAAGGAAATCAGGGATATCCAAACAGGAAAAGTGAAAGTCAAGTTATCCCTCTTTGCTGTTGATATGATCCTATACTTTGAAAATTCAAAAGCGGCTGGGCTCAGTGGCTCAGCCTATAATCCCAGCACTTTGGGAGGCTGAGACAAGTGGATTGCCTGAGCTTGCAGGTTCGAGACCCACCCGGCCAACTTGGCGAGACCTCGTCTCTGCAATAAAAAATCAAAAATTAGCCAGGCGTGGTAGTGCATGCCTGTAGTTCCAGCTACTTAGGAGGCTGAGATGGAAGGATTGTCAGAGCCCAGCAGGTCGAAGCTGCAGTGGCCGTGAGAGTGCCACTGCACTCCAGCCTGGGCAACAGAGTGAGACTTCAACTCAAAAAAAAAAAAGAAAATTCAAGAGAATCTGTCAAAAACCTGCTTGCACTGATAAAGAACTTTGGCAAAGTCTCAGGGTACAAAATAAATGTGTAAAAGACAGTTGCATTCCTATACACCAAAAACAAGCAGGCAGAGACCCAAATAAAAAGCACAATCCCATTCACAATAGCCACACACACAAAAATGAAATTCCTTAGCATCTTCCTAACCAGAGAAGTGAAAGACCTTTATGATGAGAACTACGAAACAGTGCTCTAAGAAATCCAAGAAGACACAAACAAATGGAAAAACATTCCATGCTCATGGATAGGAAGAACCAACATTGTTAAAATGTCCATCCTACCAAAGAAATCTACAGATTCAATGCAATACCCATTAAATTACCAACATCATTCTTCTCAGATCTGAAAACGACAATACAGAAATTCATATGGAAACATAAACGGCCACAAATAGCCAAAACAATCCTTAGCAAAGGAAACAAAGCAGGAGATATCACACTTTCAGACTTCAAACTTTACTATAAGGCTACAGTAATCAAAAGAGCCTGGTGTTGGTACAAGAACAGGCATATAAACCAATGGAATAGGATAGAGATTCTGGAAACAAAGTCTCAGTTTCTCAACCAAGTCATCTTTGACAAAACCTCCAACAACAACCACTGGGGAGAGGAGAACCTATTCAGTAAATGGCGCTGGGAAAACTGACTGACCACAAGCAGACGATTGAAACAGGACCCCTACCTATCACCATACACAAAAATTAACTCTAAATGGATGAAAGACCTGAACGTAAAACCTCAAACTATAAGAATCTTAGAAAATACAGGGGACACTCTTATGAAAATTGGAACTGGCAACCAATTCTTGACCAGAACCCTAAGTGCCCATACCATAAGAAATAAGATAGACAAGGTTGGATCTCATCAAACTGACGAGCTTCTGCAAAGCAAAAGAAACCATCAAGAGAGCAGGGAGAAAGCCCACAGAATGGGAAAAAATATTTGCCAACTGTATATCTGACAAAGGCCTAACATCTAGAATCTTCAAGGAACTCAGACGCACCAAGAGGAAAAAAACAAACAGCCCCATTAAAAAGTGGGAAAAAGACATGAATAGACACTTCTCAAAAGAAGATATATGGGCAGCCTCCAGACACATGAAAAAGTGCTCAGCCTCACTCATCATCAGAGAAATGCAAATCAAAACCACATTGAGATACCACCTAACCCCAGTAAGAATGGCCATCATTAATAAAACAAACAACAGATGCTGGCAAAGATGTGGAGAAAAAGGAATGTTTTTACACTGCTGGTGGGAATGCAAACTAGTACAACCTCTTTGGAAGATGGTGTGGTAATTTCTGAAAGAACTAGAAATTGACCTTCCTGGAGGAACTCAACTCATTCTACCAAAAAGATACCTGCATATGTATGTTTGCTGCAGCTCTATTTACAATAGCAAAAACATGGAACCAACCATGCTGCCCATCAAAACTGGACTGGATTAAAAAAATGTGGTACATATCCACAATGGAATATTATGCAACCATAAAGAAGGACAAACATATGGACTTTGCAGCAACTTGGATGGATTTAGAGTTGATCATACTCAGTGATCTATCACAGAAACAAAGAACAGAGTACTGTATGTTCTCACTCATAAGCGAACCTTGAACAATTATCATAATACTATAAAAGAAGTGCTCCAGGATGGCCTCTGTAGAACAGCAGAACTGCATCTTGGGTTCTCCACACGGCTTTGGGGCTGCTCTTTATGCATTCAGAGAGCATTGCCCCCAGTGCACAAACCCTGGTGCGTAATGGCAGATGCGGAGCCCCAGGTGATTCACCCCTCACCCTAAGCCAGCTGCTGGGTGATAGATACACACAACAGGTCCAACTGAGAAGGTTGGTGAGTAGCTAGCTGATATCTCCCTGCCCCTAGCAATGAGTGAAAGAGATCAGAGGCCAGAGGCCCCATTCCCCTGCTGCAAACTGGAGTCCCTGGGAGCTGTGACTATGCTGAGAGAGGAGGAAAGGGGGAAAGAGCCTGGGAGATGCTGAGTCAAGTTATCCCACCCCCCACCCTCCCATAGGCGCTTGCCAGCTATCAATTGCAGGTAGCAGGGAGTAAAGATTCTAACATCAGCCGGGCTCGGTGGCTCAGCCTGTAATCCTGCGCCTTTGGGAGGCTGAGGTGAGTGGATTGCCTGAGCCCGCGGGTTTGAGACCCGCGTGGGCAGCGAGACCTCATCTCTACAATAAACCAAAAAAAAAATCAGCCGGGCGTGGCAGCGCATGCCTGTAATTCCGGCTACTCGGAAGGCTGAGGCGGAAGGATTCTAACATCTTAAGCTTCAACAGCAAAGAAGGAACCTACAGTTGCAGAACCTGCCACAAGAGGGAGCACCCTCCCAACAAAGAGATATACTAAAGCTAAGAACTCTCTGTCAACAGGTTTTATGGGTTTGGGGTTGTTTGTCTCATTTGTTTGGTTGTTTCTTGGTTGTTGTTTTTTCTTTCTTTTATTTCCTCCTTCTATTTCTCTCTCTTTATTCGTTCTCTGTGGTTTTTAAAAAAAATCTCTTTCCTCTTCTTTTCATTTTTTCTCTCCTTCTTGCCTCTCTTTTCTCTCTTATACCCTGCCTTGGACTCAGGGGCTACACAAGCATACCCATTGTAAGGCCATGTTGTGTGGAGATGAAGAACAAGTCTCAACTGGCCCATTCAACAGATAGCAAGCACTGTGACCCATCAGTAGGTTCTGAATCCTTGTAGTCCCTTCCCCAACCCTTAGTAAGTGCTCAAAATTGTGAAGAGGTAGCACAATGTCCCACCTCCAGCCCTATTTCATAATTTAACAAACCTGGAGCCCTGGCTCAGGAAAGGACAGAAGCTAGAGCAAATATCAGAAATGATTGCTACTCCATTTACTACTTAGCAACAGAATTAAAGAGAAAGATAAGAGAACAGGTGCAAGTGAAGAAAAACTAATGAAAAATCACTGGTAACCTTCAGAGCCCCAACAAAGAGTGTCTGAAAGAACAGCCTCTGGAGCACAAGCAATGGCTGTCTCTGAGAATGATAGTACCCAGAAAGTACTTACAGAGATCAGAGAATCATTGAATACAATGAATAAAAATCAAGAAATGCAAGAGCTAAAACCAAATGAAATTGCAACAGAGTTGAACAGATTCAAGAAAGCATATTTAAAAATAACATAAAGAAAGAACTCCATCCAAGAAATAAATAACAACTGACAAGCATGGGAAGCAGAATTGACCAAGCAGAAGAATCTCAGAGCTGGAAGACCAAAATATGAAATTAACCCAATCTATTAAAAATATAGAAAAAGCCTGTAATCCCAGCACTTTGGGAGGCTGAGGCAAAATAATTGCCCGAGCCCGGGGGTTTGAGACTAGCCTGGGCAACTTGGCAAGACCTCGTCTCTACAATACATCAAAAAATTAGCCAGGCATGATAGCACATGCCTGTAGTTCCAGGTAATTGGAAGGCTGAAGCAGAAGGATTGCCTGAGCCCAGCAGGTCAAGGCTGCGGTGGCCTTGAGCATGCCACTGCACTCCAGTCAGGGTGACAGAGTGAGACTCTGACTCAAAAGAAAGAAAAAAAGAACTGAAGAAGAAAGAAGAAGCTCCCCAAGAAATGTGCAATTTTATCAAGAAGTCAAACCTATGTCTGAACAGAATACCTGAAATAGAAAGAGAAATGGAAAACATCTTAGAACAAATATTTCATGAGGTCATTCAAGGAAACTTTCCTCATCTGGCCAGAGAGATGACTATACAATACAAGAGATTCAAAGAACTCCTGCAAGACATCTTATGAGAAGACCAACCCTTAGACACATAATAATTCACCCACACAAAGTATTATAAAAGGGGGAAAAGTCAGACTACATACCAGAGAAGACCAATCAGAATTGCTGCAGACTTATCTGCAGAAATACTGCAGGCCAGAAGGGACTGGACCCAAATATTTAATAGTCTCAAAGAAAAACAATTTCATCCTAGAGTTTCCTACCCAGCCAAGTTAAGCTTCATTAGTGATGGGGAATTAAAGTCCTTCCCAAACATCCAATCTCTAAGATAATATGTTGCTTTCAGACCAGCTCTATAGAAGACACTTTAAAAGGTGCTGTGCACAGAAGAAAAAAGAAACAAAAGAAAAACCTTCACGAGATCACAAACAAGCACAGAAGCAGCAGAATACACAGCAAACCGCAAAAATGAAAACACACACATATATTAACACAAAACCTAAAAGAAAACAAAACAACCTTACAAGACCCTTATGACAGGGACAAATGCTCATATTTCAGTAATCAGTCTGAATGTGAATGGATTAAGTGCTCTACTGAAAAGACCTAGAATAGCAGACTGGATTTAAAAATGCATGACTCAATAATTTGCTCCCTTCAGGAAACACATCTCACCACAAAGGTCACCCACAGACTCAAAGTTACATGATAGAAAACAAAATTTCAGGTGAACAGATCACAAAAGAAGGCAGGAATCATGATCTTAATATCAGACAAAACAACCTTTAAGCTAACAAAAATTTAAAAAGATATGAAAGGACACTACATAATGATAAAAGTTTCAATCTATGAATAGGAACTTTTCATCTAAATATATATGCACCTAACGCAGGAGCATGAGCTTTTTTTTTGACTTGGAGTCTCACTCTGTCGCCCAGACTGGAGTGCAGTGGCCGCTTCGGGCCACCGCAGCCTCGACCTGCTGGGCTCTGGCGATTCTTCCACCTCAGCCTTCCAAGTAGCTGGAACTACAGACACGCGCTACGCACCTGGCTAATTTTTTGATTTATTGTAGAGATGAGGTCTCGCCAAGTCGCCCAGGCGGGTCTCGAACCCGCGGGCTCAGGCAATCCTCTCACCTCAGCCTCCCAAAGGTACAGGATTACAGGCTGAGCCACCAAGCCCGGCTAGCATGAGCTTTTATTAAGCAGCTACTAACTAAACTAAAAAAAAGATATTGAGTCTAACACTACCATAGCTGGGGACTTAAATATCCCACTAATAACCCTAGATAGATCATCGAGGCAAAAAAAAAAAAAAATCAACAGAAAGATCCAGAACCTTAACTTCATGCTTGACCAAATAGACTTAATAGATACCTACAAAACACTCCACCCAAGAACCACAGAATATACATTCTACTCATCACCACATGGAATGTACTCCAAGATCGATCACATCCTTGGTCAAAAATCAAGCATAAACAAATTTCATAAGATCAAAATACTACCATGCAGCTTCTCAGACCACAGTGGAATAAAAATAAATATCACCACCAAGAAAATTCCCCCCAGACCTACAAAGACATAGACACTAAACAGCATGATGCTGAACAACTCCTGGGTCAAAACAGAAATCAAAGCAGAAATTAAAAGTTTCCTGGAACAAATTAAAATGAAGGAATATCTTACCAAAACCTCTGGGATACTATGAAATCAGTACGAAGAGGGGAATTTATATCTCTACGAACACACATCAAGAAAATAGATCACAAGTTAATAACCTAACAAATCGCCTAAGGGAGACGGAAAGGCAAGACCACCAAAACTCTAACTTCAGCAGAAGAACCCAGATCACCAAAGTAAAAGTCCAAATACAGGACATAGAAGACAAAAATATCATAGAAAAAAAATCAGCAAAACAGAAAGGTGATTCTTTGAAAGGATAAACAAGATTGATAGACCCTTAGCCAGAATGACCAATGAAAAGAGAGAGAAAGCCCAAGTAAACACAACCAGAAGTGCAAAAGATCAAGTCACAACTGACACTGAAGAAATACAAAAGATTATCAGAGATAACTATGCACACCTGTATGGAAATAAACTCAAAAACCTAACTGAAATGGAGGATTTCCTTTTATCACACAATCTCCCAAGGTTGAAACAAGGAGAAAGTGAGACACTAAATAGACCAATAACAACCCAGGAAATTGACTTTTTCATAAGAAAACTACCTACAAAAAAAAAAAAAAACCCTGGGCCAGACAGCTTTCCAGCGGAATTCTACAAAACATACAAAGAGGAGTTGAGACCAATCCTATTGAGTATTCTTGGCAATTGATAAAGATGGAACTCTCCCCAAATCATTTTATGAAGCTAACATCACACTGGTAGCCAAAGTTCTAACATTCAGGAACTACAAGGAACCCAAATGTGCCAAAAGGAAAAAAACAAACAGCATTTTTAACAAGTGGGCAAAAGATATGAATAGATACTTCTCAAAATAAGACGTATGATCAGCCAGCAGATACATGAAAAAATGCTCAGCCTCACTAGTCATCAAAGAAATGCAAATTTAAACCAAACTGAGATACCACCTAAGTGCAGTCAGGATGATCATCATCAATAACTCAAAAAACAACAGATGCTAGAGTGGATGTGGAGAAAATGGAGCACTTCTATACTGCTGATGGGAGTGTAAACTAGTACAACCTCTGTGGAAAACAGTGTGACTATTCCTAAAAGATATAAAAATCGACCTTCTATATGACCCAGCAATTCCCTTTCTGGGAATACACCCTGAAGAACTCAAATCATTCTATCAAAAAGATACCTGCACACACTTGTTTATTGCAGCATTATTTACAATAGCGAAAACATGGAACCAGCTGAGTGGTCCATAGAAAATGGACTGGATTAAAAAAAAAAAGTGGTACATATACACAACGGAATATTACGCAGTCACAAACAAAGAAAAACTTATGGAATTTGCAGCAACTTGAATAGGTTTAGAGTCTATAATACTCCGTGACCTATCACAGAAACAAAGACTGAGTACCACATGTTCTCACTCATAAGCAGAACATCTATCATAATACTATAAGAAGGGGATTGGCAGTATAAGGAAACTGCCAGGCAGGGGGTGGGGGGCACACAACATCCATAGATGTACTTGATTTCAAACCAGGTAAAGTGGGGACCAAAGGGAGGCCCAAACTTTACCTGTACGATGACCACTTATCTACCATCCTGAATTGTCATTCGCCTCTTTTGAAATGAAAAAATAAAAAGATTATTGTCATCAGTATGGTTTTGTCTTTTTAAAAATGTATATGACAGAGAATCCCCAAAAGACTGGAATTATCTTTTAGAGGGCGGGCTTATAGTTTTATTTAATAATTTATTTATCTAATTATCTTGTAGTACAGGCTTCCCTTACTAGGTAAGTGTTCTAGGAACCCATTGGCATCAGTGTACCAGCTAGCGTTGCGGTGAGAGGCTGTATTCAGCTTCAGTGAATTTATTTATTTATTTTTAGATTCTTTCAATGCATTTGCCCATTTCATGATGGGTGATTTATGAGTGCACCTGCCCACACTGCACTGAATGTTTGGCAATATTTTTTTTTTTTTGAGTTGGAGTCTCACTCTGTCGCCCAGACTGGAGTGCAGTGGCCGCTCCTGGCCACCGCAGCCTCGACCTGCTGGGCTCTAGCGATCCTTCCACCTCAGCCTTCCAAGTAGCCGGAATTACAGGCACACGCTACCACGCCCAGCTGATTTTTTGATTTATTGTAGAGATGAGGTCTCGCTTCCCAGGCGGGTCTCGAACCCGCGGGCTCAGGCAATCCACTCACCTCAGCCTCCCAAAGGCACGGGATTACAGGTTGAGCCACCAAGCACTGCTGTTTGGCAATTTTTGATCAAATATGACTTGACCCCCAATACCCTACCTTCCTTATTCACTCGATCTTGCCCTGAGCAAATTTTCTTTTGTTTCCCCAGGTAAAAATGTCCCCACAGGGACACATTTAGCTGATGTGGAAGAGGTGAAACAAAAACAGCAAAAGCGCTAAAAGGCATCAAAATTGATGAGTTCAAAAACTGTTTTGAACAGTGGAAAAAGCATTCCAATAGGTGTCTTGCATTGAACGAAGAGTACTTTGAAGATGACTGAAGTTTAAGCATGTAAGAATAAATGAAAAGTTTTTATAAACAAATTCTGGGGTTTTTTTGGTCCTCCCTTGTATTTATTCTAATAAGAGCCTGAGCACAATGATAACTCTAGTAGTAATGAACACACCTAGGACCTGATCTGGTCTCTAAACACCACTCCCCATGAAAAGAAACCAGAGTCCCTTGGAGTAAAGGCCGATTCCAGGTCTGTGGCAAGGAAGAGAAAAAGTAAGCCTGAAACATCATGTGGAGCCAGAAAGCCAGAAAGTACCCAAAGTTGACAGTTCTATGTCAAAAGGCTGCAGAAGCCAGACTGAAGACATACCTACTGGCCGAATTTGGGACAATTTGAGCACCAAAAATCATAATGGCTGGAATGGACTTTGACACATTAATTTTTTTGGATAAAAATAATCTTGGGTCTATATTGATAAACTATTGTAAGCTCTATACAGAAGAGTTCCAAGTAGTAAATGAAGAATGTATAACTGAGTTAGAAAAAATCACTAGGCAAGAGTCATCAGTGATACCAAAACCACTGGGTGGAAGATTGTTGGAAACAGGATATATACTTGGTCCCAGATTACCACCCCCAGATTGCTGATTCGTTATGAAGGAAGAAACGGTAACTTCATGGAAGATAAACCTGGCAGTGGCCCTTTCAACAAATGTAACATCACCAATAACGAGACACATCAACATCAGTTGCCTCCTGGTGTGATGAACTCAGAAGACATTTCACTAATGTTTATTCTGAATAGCATCAGGAGGGAACAACCATCAAATCCAAATTAAGAGACATTCTGCTAAAAAAAACTATCTTGGCTCTTCAAATATATGTATGTCACAAAAGAAAAAACAACCTTGGAAATTATTTTATATTAAAGGAGATTAAAGAGACAAGCAATGCATGATCCCGGATTTGATCCTGAACCAGAAAAAACAAAATGAAGACATTTTTTTTTTCTGGGTATGATGGCTCACACCTATAATCCTAACACTTTGGGAGACTCAAGATTGCTTGAGCCCAGGAGTTTGAGACCAGCGTGGGCAACATAGCGAGATCCTGTCTCTACAAAACAAACAAAAAACAAAAATCTAAAACCCCAGGACATTAGTAAACCAATGGGGAAATTGAATATAATCTATATATGACACAAATCATTTAAATAAATGTTAAATTTCCCGGCCAGGCTCAGTGGCTCAGTCTGTAATCCCAGCACTTTGAGAGGCCGAGGTGAGTGGATTGCCTGAGCCCACGGGTTCAAGACTGGCCTGGGGAATTTGGCAAGACCGTGTCTCTATAATAAATCAAAAATTAGCTAGGCATGGTAGTATGCGCCTGTAGTTCCAGCTACTTGGAAGGCTGAGGCGGAAGGATCGGCGAAGCCCAGCAGGTTGATGCTGGGGTGGACGTGATTGTGCCACTGCACTTCAGCCTGGGCAACAGAGTGCAACTCCAACTCAAAAAAAAAAAAGTTAAATTTCCTAAGGATAATAATTGCATTGTGATTGCAAAGAATATAGGATTGTATGTTTGTGTGCATGTATATATGTGTACACACATATGTATTTAACATATTTTCTTCTTGTGTTTTGCTATTTACATTTTTATCTGGAAAATTTCAATCATTCAGAAGAATGCTGGAATTCTTCATAAAGAAGAATTTTTAATATTTTGCCACATTTTTGTTCTCTTTCTCCCTCTCCCATCTTCTTCCCTCTGTCAGTGTACATTCTTCTGAATGGTTGAAATTTTTTAAAACATAAGAAAGAAATATATTAAATGGGATTTTTAAAAAATTTAGGAGGTAATTGGGAGGATAATCTGCAGAAAGTGAAAGTAAGGGAGAGATTAAGAATGTCACTTAGTTTTCTGCCTTAGATGAGTAGTTAGATGATAAAGCCATTTTTCAAGATCAAAAACACAGAAAAAGAAATTGGTTTAAGGAAGAAGATGATTAGTTGAGTTTTGGTTTGTTGATTTTGAAGTGCCCATGGTCCAGATTAAAATATCTCAGATTTAAGTCAGATCCTCAGGGGAATTGAAATATCTCAGATTTAAGTCAGATCCTCAGGGGAATTGAAATATCTCAGATTTAAGTCAGATCCTCAGGGGAATTGAAATATCTCAGATTTAAGTCAGATCCTCAGGGGAATTGAAATATCTCAGATTTAAGTCAGATCCTCAGGGGAAAGATCAGGGCTAGAGATGCATAGTGGACAACTGTCAGTGCAACTGTCAGTGGAGGGGATAGGGACAATGAGTGGCAATGGGGACACCAAGAGCTCGAAGCCAGAACAGAGTGATGGGGATTCAAGGAACGCCAACATTTAAGGCAGGAGTTCTTCCCCCAGGCATTGAGGCGTCTGAGACACTCCCAGTGTTCCAATTTTCTTTCTTCCTGAGCAGCAGCTGAACTACATTTCCCAGCATCCCCGCAGCTAGGTGGGATCCTGTGACTGAGCCCTGGCCAGTGTAAGGGGGCAGGAGTGAGGTGCACCTCTCATGCTCTGTCTTCTCATCTGTGCAGCTGAGGATTGTTTGTTGCAACTAGTAGTGTTACTTATATAGTACATATGTCCTTTATATCCGGGGAGAAAGACTTACACCTTTGTCAGATTTGCAAAGGAGTCTGGATTTCCCAAAGAATAATAGAACCAGGCAGAGGTAGAGGAACCCACGGAGGAATTAAAGAAGAAACAGAGAGACACGAGGAGACACTCGAGAGAGTAGCATCAGACAAGAGAGGAGAGCAAAAATTTTCAAGGACCAAATGGTCTGCGGTGTGGAAGGCAGCTGGGACACCCTGAATGCATAGAAAGGAATCTTTTTGTTCTGACAATTAGTAGGCAGGTGGTGACCTTGGCAAGAAGGTGAGTTGAGCATAAATGGGAAGAAGGTGGTGGAGAGTATGCATGATTGTTATGAAAACTTGACTTAGAAGGGAAGGAGAGGGGGGAGTAGGAACTTCAGAGAGAAGCAGAATCAGGGAGAGTCCCTTTAAGGATGGGAAGAGTTGGGTTCATGGACTGATCAGAATGGGGCAGTGACAAGATGGACAATACAGACAGAGAACATAGAAGAGATAACTGTGGGGAGTGAGGGGGATCCCAGGGGCAGGTGTAAAGATGGACCCTGGAGAGAAGGGAGGTCCCTCACCTCATGGAAATCTGCAGGCAGTGGGGGTGAGGAGGGGGATGGGGACCATGACTATTAGTAGCTGATGATCTTAATTCCTTCCTTCCTCCCTTCTTTCCTTCCTTCCTTCCTTCCTCCCTTCTTTCCTTCCTTCCTTCCTTCCTCCCTTCTTTCCTTCCTTCCTTCCTTCCTTCCTTCCTTCCTTCCTTCCTTTCTTCCTTCCTTCCTTCCTTCCTTCCTTCCCTCCTTCCTTTCATCCTTTTTTCTTTTTTTTTTTGAGTTGGAGTCTCACTCATTTGCCCAGACTGGATTGCAGTTGCCGCTTTTTCTTTCTTTCTTCCATCTGTCTTTCAGGTCAGAGTCTCATTCTGATGCTCAGGCTGGAGTGCAGTGGCATGCTCATGGCTACCACAGCCTCAACCTGCTGGGCTCCGGTGATCCTTCCACCACAGTCTTCCAAGTAGCTGAAACTACAGGTGCACACCACCACATCCGGCTAATTTTTTGATCTATTGTAGAGACAAGGTCTCACCAAATTATCCAGGCTGGTCTCAAATCCCTGGGCTCAGGCAATTTTCTTGCCTCCACATCCCAAAGTACTGGGATTACAGGTGTGAACCAAAGGCTGAGGATGAAGAAATGATGTATACATGTCGGGCCAGGATGCAGTGCTCACACAGTTGGGTTCTTTGCCTGGCTCTCAATTTCTTTTCTTTCTTTCTATCTTTTTTTTTTTGTCTCACTTTTTTGAGTCTCTGACACTCAGGCCGAAATGCAGTGGTACAATTATGATTCACTGCAGCCTCAACCTCCTGGGCTCAGGTGACCCTTCTGTCTTAGCCTCCTGAGGAGCTCAGACTATAGACGCATGCCTCCATGCCTGGCTAAATTTTTAAATTTTTTTTGTAGAAATAAGGTCTCACTATATTGCCCAGACTAACTTTTTTTTAGAGATGGAATCTTGCTTTGCTGCCCAGGCTAGTCTCAAACTACTGTGCTCAAACAATCCTCCCTTCTCAGCCTCCCAAAGTGTTGGTATTACAGGCATGAGCCACAGTGCCCAGGCCTCAATTTTTTTTTTTAAATGAAGTGGCAGGCAGTCATCATCTGAGAGGAAGGGGGTAGACTTGGGTCCAGACTTTGCCACTATCTTGATGTTCAACATTTGTCCAAATGTTACCTCCTTTTCTGGGCTCCACAACTGCATATCAGGAGAAGGGCAACACCTCACTTGGAAGGGACACAAGAAGTCGGGATCGGAAAAGAACCCAACTGTGTGAGCACTGCATCCTGGCCCGACATGTATACATCCATTTCTTCATCCTCGGCCTTTTGAACCACGTGTACGCTTTGGGCTTCCATATGCAAATGTTCCTGTCCTCCAAAGTGTGCTCCCTTTCCAGCACAGCAAGCAGATGAAGGTCTTATTTTTAGGGATACTTACAATCAAACTTAATACATTTAAATATATTCAAAGCAGAATGTAGTACACTTTGCTATTATTTTCTCCCAGGTCATAGGGATAACATTTGGTTTCCTGTCTTGTTTTCAAAGAATCATTATAATTTGGCCAAGTTTCCACAGGCAGTTATTATTTTAAACACAAGATAATCGAACAATTATATGCAATTAAAAAATCTCCTGTGCCCTTGGCTCAGTTTCCCTACCTGCCCACATGAATGTGTTCTCAAGAACTAGAAACGAATTATTATAAATAATAAGAAGTTCTTATTTGAGGCTGAATCCAGGTCTGTAAAGAAACTGCTCACGGGCAGGGTTGACTGTACAGAGCATATAGAAACTTGTTCCTCAATAGCGACACCCAACTGGCCTTGTGAGGGGGGCAAGCCCCAGCAGAGAGATTTAGGGGGTCCCTAGGCAGGTTGGTGGCATCGGCAATTATTCTGGAGAAATAAAGAGAAAGAAAGAGAGAGACGAAGGGAGAAAGAAAGAGACTGGACTCTGTCTAGTGCAGAAGCCGATTCTGTAGGAGGGATAGATATTAAAAGAAAGAAAGATGGAGGGATAGATATAAAGAGAAAGAAAGAGAAAGAAAGAGAAAGAAAGAAAGTGGACAACTGTTCGACGGATTGAGCAGAAGCCATTTATTGGAACTTACAGCGGGTATTTATCCCCAAATTTTACACAGACAGTCTCACAAGTCTTTCACGTGAACACAAAGCCAGGTGCAGGAGGGGCGTCCCCCACCCACCAGGTGTTTCCTCAGGCATGAGGAAGAGCAATCCCAATTAAATCACAAAACTTTTACATGAACACAAAGCCAGGTGAATGAGGGGCATCCTCACCCACCTGGTGTTTCCTGGAGTATGAGGAAGGGCAATCCCAATTAAATCACAAGACATATACATGAACATAGAGCCAGGTGGATGAGGGGTGTCCCCCACCCACCAGGTGTTTCCCCAAGCATGAGGAATGAGGATCCCAAAACTATCTCACTGTTCCTCATGCTTGGTTAATATTTCTCAAAAGCAACATAACAATTCTAATATCATAATATTCTAATAATCAATAACTTTTAAAACTTATGCATACACAACACATAATGACCAACCTAAATACCAATTCCTCTCTATTTTATGCTAATTCTACCTACAGTATAGAAACTCTTTTTTTTTTGAGTTGGAGTCTCACTCTGTCGCCCAGACTGGAGTGCAGTGGCTGCTCCCGGCCACTGCAGCCTCGACCTGCTGGGCTCTGGCAATCCTCCCGCCTCAGCCTTCCAAGTAGCTGGAATTACAGGCATGCGCTACCACACCCAGCTGATTTTTTGATTTATTGTAGAGATGAGGTCTTGCTGCCCAGGTGGATCTCGAACCCGCGGGCTCAGGCAATCCACTCACCTCAGCCTCCCAAAGGCGCAGGATTACAGGCTCTTAATTATAGCCCAAACCAATTCCTAAAGAATGTATCCCAGTCCAAAGTACACGCTGGACCCTCAGGAATGTGGCCCAGCAAAGTTCATGCTGGGCCATTTCTGGTAACCTGAAATAATTATCTATATTATTAAAGTTGAAACAACACTTTACATGTATATACTAATTCTACCGATATACTTTTAAATCTTATAAAGAAGCTTGTATCGTATATAAGGCTCCCAAATGTTACCTGAGTTTGAATTATGTTAAGTTTAAAGCTGAAACCGCAGTCTGTGAGAAACGGGAACAATGGACTCCTAAAGTAAGCCATGCCTGTCATACTCTCAGAACTTCATGCTTGGATCATCAAAGTCCCTGCTAGTGGAACGTGCCAAACAGCAAAGAAGGGAAGAGGGAATGGGCCTTCAGCTCCTGAACTCATCCTAGTGGTCTCAGGGTTGGCAACCTGCCTGGATCCCTAACGCTCAGGCAGGCCTCCACAGTTGGCTCCCAACAGCCTTTCATTTTTTTCATTTGTTTACTAGAAAGATTAAACTCCAAACCACAACTCAGCTCCCACTGAATTGAAAGAAATGTCATTAAAACCCACAGAGCCCTCAGCTATGAAGAATAAATGGGCACATGTGAGGGGAGAAGAAAGGGAAATGGAGAGGAGAAAAGTCTTTTATTGAAAATGTTACCCAAGTAGGAAGTAAAAACTTCAGAAATCTTTGACTAATTAAAGGTATTTAAAACAAACATTTGTGACTGGGTGCAGTGCCTCATGCCTGTGATCCCAGGTGCTTGGGAGGTTAAGACAGGAGGATTGCTTCAGCCCAGGAGTTTGAGACTAGCCTAGACAACACAGAGAGATCTTGTCTCTACAAAAATAAAAAATGAAAAAATTAGCCGGGCATGGGGGTGGGGTGCACCTGTAGTCTCAGCTACTCAAGAGGCTGAGGTGGAAGGACCACCAGAGCCCAGGAGGTGAAGACTGTGGTGAGCCATGATTGTGCCACTGCACTCTAACCTAGGTGAGAGAGACCAGGACTCAAAAAAAAAAGACAAAAACAAAAACAAACACATTTGTTTGCATTCAAGAAACTGGAGGTGGTACAGAAAAGTGTCAGAACAATTGAAAAGGTTTGTTGAAGCATTTGGTAATCAACCCATAAATATAAATTTTAATTTGACATGGTATCAAAAATATATATAAGGGTAGCCCTCGATCTCATACCCTGTGAGTTTTCAGATGAATGAACATCCTGGAATTACTAGGTTAATTCCATTTTAGTTCTCTAGGTGATGTATGTCTGAGAATTTGGTAATAACTCCAACTAAAAGTTTCACCAGAGTCTATCCTCAGAACCTTCCACTCTCTTCCTTCTCTTCCCTGCCCATCTCTGTCTCCTTCTCCACCCCCATCCTTCTGCCATGTGCTTGGTGGCTATAATTTTCAGTAATTAATAGCAGTACTGTTAAACTAACTTTGACTCAATTGAGGCTGCCTCTGCACCTTGAGTCTCTATGAAATAAACTGCAACCTAACTTAGCGCATAAACAATCTGAAAGGACAATTTAGGAGTATGTATATATATATATATACTTTGTAACAATTAGCTGAGTCTTAGCAGATCAAAGCAGCCAATCACAGGCAATCTCTTCAGATTTTGGTCTTAGACTTCTTGTCATTTTTTATTTGAAAACCACATCAAGGCCAGGTTTGGTGGCTCAGCCTGTAATCTCAGCACTTTGGGAGGCCAAGGCGAGTGGATCGCCTGAGCCCATGAGTTCAAGACCAACTCCGGGCAACTTGGTGAGACCTTGTCTCTACAATAAATAGACTCAGCCTGTAATCCCACGCCTTTGGGAAGCTGAGGTGAGTGGATTGCCTGAGCCCGCGGGTTCGAGACCCGCCTGGGCAACTTGGCGAGACCTCATCTCTACAATAAATCAAAAAATTAGCCGGGCGTGGTAGCGCACACCTGTAGTTCCAGCTACTTGGAAGGCTGAGGTGGAAGGATCGCCGGAGCCCAGCAGGCCGAGGCTGCGGTGGCCGGGAGTGGCCACTGCACTCTAGTTTGGGTGACAGAGTAAGACTCCAACTAAAAAAAAAAAAAAAAAGTAAAGAAAATTAGCTGGCTATGGTAGAGCGGTAGAGTGTGCCTATAGTTCTGGCTACTTGGAAAGCTGAGGTGGAAGGATAGCTGGAACCCAGCAGGTGGATACTGGGGTGGCCATGAGTATGCCACTACAGTCCAGCCTGGGTGACGGAGTGAGACTCCAACTCAAAAAAAAAAGCAACACTCCAAAACTTCTGTGTGGAGCTAGATTATTTATATATATATATATAAACTAACTTTATATATATATAAACTTACTCTGTTATTTAGGATGGAATACAGTGACACAATCACAGCTCACTGCAGTCTCGACCTCCTGGACACAAGTGGTCCTCCCTCCTCTGCCGCCCAAATAGATGGGACTACAGGTTCACTACCACATCTGGCTAATTTGTAAATTTTGTGTTGAGACAGGATTTTGCTATGTTGCTGGTCTTGACCTCCGGGGCTCAAGTGATTCTCCCACTTTGGCTTCCCAAAGTGCTGGGTATACAGGTGTGAGCCACGGTGCCTAGCCGAGATATATTTTTTAAATGGACTTGTAGATATTATTTTCTCCTTCCATGACTTTACTTACCCTCGTAGCTTCTCCCAACCCACACGTCCAGCCCCAGCGTCTCTAAAAGTGCCAGATTTCCCTTCTAACTTCCGTGAACAGCACTCTGTGAATGTCTGCTGGTCCCCAGCCCCTCATTTATTCCCTGTCTCCACATGTCATCATGTCCCCTGTGTTGTTGAGGACACTCCCTCTCCCCCAGTCAACAAATCTCTAATTCAAAGGTCTCCCTGGATTCTCCTTTGCTCTGCACTCTGGGCCTAAATGTCTCTTGCACTACATGCTCCTTTTTACTCTGCTGTTTCAGCCATTACCTCTCACCTGGCACGGAGTAGTAACCCTCAACTTTGTCTCTGGTGAACACTCTCTCCCCATTTCCATCCAAACCACACGGTCAGGTGCACTAAAGGGCAACCTTGATCCTGCCACCTTCCTATTCAAAATCTTTAATGCCTTTCACATCTCCGGAAACAGTACACATTTTTTTTTTGGCCAAAGAGTCAAGGTCCTTCACAAAGCTCCCTTGCCTCTTGGAGTCTGATTTCTGTATCATCCGTCATCCACATTTCTACTAATTTCCACGAGAAGAGCTAAGATGCATTGATTGTACCCAAGGTCTGTGGAAACTTCATTGATTAAAGCAGCATCAATATATTAAAAACTCCCTTGATGAAAGGGGACTTAAGAACTCACCTTTGACGATTTGATCCACAGATTGAAATGCCTCCTCAATGTTTCCTTGTTCTAGTTTCCCACCTCCTCCCCCAGGCCCAATGAATGCTTTGTGTTGTCATATCCTATGGAAAGGTAGCAAATAAAAGGTATAACCCATACCATACAATTCAAAATTACAACGTTGGTCACCTGCACATCCTCATGCTGAAAGCCATGTGTCATCCTATGAACTACCACTCCCAGAATTCCCTCAGATGGCACAGAGTTCAAACGTATCATCCTAGTGCCTCCATGGGGACCACAGCATTTCTCAGACCACATCTCCTGAGCTGGCACAGTTTAGGAACTATGATCGCCATACAGTAAAGTTCCATCACATGCATGCTTAACTGACCTATGAACTTCAACCTTCCCTCACACTGGGATTCTTCTATCTCCTTTAATCCTCACAACAACAAGCAGACCTGTTATGGAGGCCTTCTATGAGGTGAGTCTAAGCCCTGCTGGCAAACTTTAGACTTTTTTAGGAGTGGTCCGAGCTAGGCATTTGATGGGTATGTTACTGGGAATGACTTCAAGACCCAGACCTACGTAGAAACTTAACCTTTGTTCCTTATTTTAGTCAAGTCATTCTCAAACTTTAGTCTGCTTATGTTCTATACTTTATGAACAACTGCAGGGATTTTTTTTGTCAAGGTTATTTTAAACATTTTTTTCCCCAAAATTAGCACATTCGAGTGGTTTAAAAATGAAACAGAATCAAAATATAATTGGTGAAGTGTCTTGCCCCAGCCCTGTTTGGTATCCCCTTACTCCCCCCAAAGATGACCGCCATTATTCATTTTCCGTGTGTTTTCCAAAAGCTCCTCTATGCAGATACAAGCAAATACAAATCTATATTATTACACTCCCTGCTAACACTTTTCTGCATTTTGCCTTTTACCTAGTATAACTTAGAGATGCTTCTACAGCTATGTATAAAGAATGATCTCATTCTCTCTCTATATATATAATATATACATACATGTATATAGACACTCAAGTTGTTTCCAGTATTCTACTGCTGCAAACAATGCTGCCAAGAAATAAGTTTGAGATCACATTAATTTTGCAGCTACACAAGCTAAGCTGCAGGATGAACTCCCAGAGTGGGGTTACTGGTTAAAGGGCAAATGCATCTGGAATTTTGACACATATTGCCAAATTCCCCTCACAGAGGCTTTTCCAATTTATGCTCCTATCAGCAAGACAAGCAACTACCTGCTTTCCACAGCTTGCTGACTGAATGTGTTGGCAAACTTTTGTATTTCTGCCAAACTGATAGATTAAAAATGACATTTCATTGTAGCTTTTCATTTAAGTTTCTTCTATTATTAGCAAGAACACACATCTCCTCCTAGATATAAGGGCTAATTATATTATTTCCTGTGATCTGTCTGCTTGCATTCTCTGCTCATTTTCCTATTGGCTTTTTCTTCTTTGTTTCTAGGAAATCTATATACTTAGGAAAATAGCTTGATGTCTGTGGTATGGTTTGCAAATATTTTTCCCAGTTGTTGCTTGTTTTAACTGCTTATTATATTTTTCCTTATGCAGAAGTGTGTTATTTTATGTAATTGTATTTATTGACCTTTCCTCTTAAGGAATTTAGAGTTTGATTCATAGTTACAAATATTACGAAGGAGTTCTCCCTTTTTTCTTCTTCTGTGCTGCTTTCTGGATTTCACTTTGACCTAATTTTTTTTTTTTTTGAGTTGGAGTCTCACTCTGTCACCCAGACTGGAGTGCAGTGGCCACTCCTGGCCACCGCAGCCTCGACCTGCTGGGCTCCGGTGATCCTTCTGCCTCAGCCTTCCAAGTAGCTGGAACTACATGTGCACGCTACCATGCCCGGTTAATTTTTTGATTTATTGTAGAGATGAGGTCTCGCCAAGTTGCCCAGGCAGGTCTCGAACCCGCGGGCTCAGGCAATCCACTCACCTCAGCCTCCCAAAGCGTGGGATTATAGGCTGAGCCACTGAGCCTGGCTTGACCTTCTAATTTTTAATCCTTCTTATCTTGGTTTATCTTGGGGCAGCAGGGGTAGTACGCTAAGGTCAATTTTGGTCATTCTTTATGTTCACTTAGCTCTTGCCCTCATGTGAGATGCAAGTCCACTGGATTTTTAATTTATTAACTATTATTATTATTATTATTAGAGTCAGAGTCTCACTCT
The DNA here is from genome assembly GCA_027257055.1 of Cephalopachus bancanus. Taxonomy (NCBI): domain Eukaryota; kingdom Metazoa; phylum Chordata; class Mammalia; order Primates; family Tarsiidae; genus Cephalopachus; species Cephalopachus bancanus. The sequence continues at coordinate 1,808,800 of JAPVLO010000306.1, forward strand.
GTTGCCCAGGCTGGAATGCAGTGGCACAATCATGACTACCACAGCCTCGACCTGCTGAGCTCAGGCAATCCTTCTGCCTCAGTCTTCCAAGTAGCTGGAACTACAGGTGCATTCCACTACACCCAGCTAATTAATTTATTTATTGCAGAGACGATGTCTCACTGTATTGCTCAGGCTGGTCTCAAACCCCTGTGCTCAGGCAGTCCTCTCATCTCAGTCTCCCAAAGTGCAGGATTATAGGCATAGGCCATTACGCCTGGCCAAGTCCACTGTATTTATTTGTGGACAAATCTTCAGTTTCTGTCTTTAGGTCTTTACAGAGGTGCCCCGCCTGTGCATGTAACTCCTCTCCCTGTCCCTCGTCCAGGTGACTCTGCTTTCCCTCTGGAGTGGATCTATCAGGAATATGCAAAAGAATCACTGTAGTGTTACTTTGGAACCTGGCAAAAATGCAGAAAAGCCCAGAAAAAAGGGACACTCTCCACTGTAGGTGGGGAGCAAACCAGCTCCACATGGGGCAAGAGAAAAGCTTGAGGGCTGTGGAGGGCTGGGCAGCCTGGGGCAGGAGCTAAGGGAAACACGTATCAAATTTACACATGTAAAAATCTACCTCTTAGGCAAGGGTTTGAACTTCCTGATAAGATTAGAATGTCAAGTTTGGAATTTGGGACTTTCCCTTTAGGAAAACCAGCAGCATTGTGGGCATCCTCAGGACAGTGGGCACAATTAGGGGTCTGTTACAGGCCAGGAGGACACATTTCCAGTTAGAAGTGTCTGGCGGCGAGAGAAAGGCAGACGGAAACTTTCTGGAGAAGGCATACCATCTCCACAGCTGGGAGACGTCACACTTGAGGCTCTTAGCTGCCTTAAGTCTGCTCTGATCTGAAACAAGGCTTAGTACAAATAGATCATCTCTGGTGGCTAGGAGGACTGTCTGTGGTCATATGTTTAAAGGCACCTGGAAAATAGCTCCAGGGAATAGCAGCTACCACTATCATTATTGTTTTTGTTATTGTTGCTTTTGAGTCGGTGTCTTACTCAGTCACACAGACTGGAGTGCAGTGGCACAATCACAGCTCACAGCCTTGACCTCCTGAGTTCAGACAATCCTTCCACCTTGGTATCTTGAGTCGCTGGATCTACAGGCGTGCACCACCACGCCTGGCTAATTTTTATTTTATTTTACTTTTTTTTTTTTTACATTTTATCCATTTTTATTTTATATTGTATTCCCCCTCCAATCAAAATATAAAAATAAACCATTTTTTAGAGAAAAGCAAATTTTTACTTGTGTCATTAGTTTTTCATTTCAGTGCAATATGAATGACTTTATTTTTTTTCTCAATTTTTATTTTGAAATTGTGGGGTACAATTCAGGGTTAGGTATACAAATGTTCCTTGTGCAGGTACCCTTATTGATGAGATGTGCCCCCCCTTTCCCAGGCTGATATCGACTACAGTCAATCCCAGCTCCCCATCCCCCATCCCCCTCCCCACAGTTTCCCACTACTTTCAATCCCTTTCCTACAGTAATACGGTAGTTGTTCAAGGTCCACTTATGAGTGAGAACATATGGTACTCTGCTCTTTGTTTCTGTGAGAGATCACTCTAATTCCATACACACACACACACACACACACACACACACACACACGCATACACACACACACAATGGAATATTATGCAGCCATAAAGAAGAACAAAATCATGAATGATTTATTTTATTGAAAAACTTGCTTCCCAAATTGTCAGTGTCAAATCCCCCTTTCCAATTCCTTAATGCATTATAATTCTGTACCAACTTTAGTTATTGAAATGGAGTTGTTAAAACTTGGTGTCATGTCTTCTCCTCTGGAAAGGAAACCACACCTGTGGTTTGTGGTTTGAAGGTTTAATACCCTTCCTACACTCCATGTCAAAGTTTTGTTATGTTACCCAGGCTGACCACTATTATTTATGTATTTATTTTAAGTATGCATTTTTATCGTTCAAGTTTGCAGGGTCCATGTGCACTTTTGTTATATGCGTATATTGCGTACTAGTCAGGTCAGGGCTTTTAGGCACCCATCACCCAAATAATGAACACTGTACCCATTAACAAATCTCTCATCTTCCCTCCTAACCCCTTACCCATCTGGGTCTCTAGTGTCTGCTGTTCCACTCTCTACATCCATGTATATGCAGTTTTCAGCACCCACTTAGAAGTGACACTGTGTAATGCTTTACTTTCTGTTCCCAGTATCATTAATAAGCCACGAGATTGGAGGCACTACTTACACATTACCTGGCCCCGTGCATACAGTCTTTCTTCCTCGCTGCTATTGTCCCCAGGCACATCCTGAGCTGTTGTCGTCACGCCAGGCAATGCCAGGACCCTGGAGGTGTTGATAGAACTGGGGGGGAAACAGAAGCACACAGCTGCCAAGGTCTGCACAGGACAGTGTGGCGCTCTTCTGTGTGACTACGGCAAGTGACTCCAGAGTGCCTCCAGGAAAGTCCCCAGTGACAAGTCTTTTTTTATTCTTTTAAAGAATTATTATTATTAAATTATTATTAAGAATTTTTAAAATTTTTTATTTTAAAGATGTGGAGTACAATTCAGGGTTAGGTATACAAATGTTCATTAGGCAGGTACCCTTGTTGATGAGGTGTGCCCCCCGCCCCGAGAGTTCCCACTACTGCCATTCCTTTCTTATAGTATTATGATAATTGTTCAAGATCTGCTTATGAGTAAGAACATGTGGTACTCAGTTCTTCGTTTCTGCAATAGCTCACTCAGTATTATAGACTCTAAGTTCATTCAAGTTGCTGCGAAGTTTGTAATTTTGTCATTCTTTGTGGCTGCATAATATTCTGTCGTGTATATGTACCACATTTTTTAAAATAGTCCTCTTTCAGTGGGCAGCATGGTTGGTTCCATGTTTTTGCTATTGTGAATAGCATTGCAATAAGCATGTGTGTGCAGGTATCTTTTTTATAGAATGATTTGGGTTCCTCCGGGTATATTCCCAGAAGGGCAATTACAGGGTGGTATGGGAGGTCAATTTTTAGATCTTTTAAGAATCGTCACACTGTTTTCCACAGAGATTGTATTAGTTTACACTCCCACCAACATTGTAGAAGTGGTCCCTTTTCCCCACATCCTCACCAGCATCTGTTTTTTGTGTTTTTTGTTTTTTGAGTTATTGGTGATGGTCATCCTGACTGGAGTTAGGTGGTATCTCAGTGTGGTTTTAATTTGCATTTCTGGTGAGGCTGAGCATTTTTTCATGTATCTGTTGTCTCCTTGTATGTCTTCTTTTGAGACGTGTCTATCATATATGTTGCCCACTATGTAATGGGTTGTATGTCTTTTTCCTTTCAGCACATTTGAGTTCCTTGTAGATCCTGGATGTTAGGTCTTGGTCAGATATACAGTTGGCAAATATTTTTTCCCAGTCTGTGGGCTGTCTCTCCATTCTCTCAATAGTTTCTTTGGCTTTGCAGAAGCCTGTCAGTTTGATGAGGTCCCATTTGTTTATCCTATCTCTTCTGGCATGGGTTCTTGGGTGTTTTTTTAATCAGGAATTGGTTGCCAGTTCCAATTTCCATACAGGTGTCTCCTGCGTTTTCTAAAGTTCTTATAGTTTGAGGTTCTATGATTAGGTCTTTGATGCATTTAGAGTTAGTTTTTGTGTATGTGATAGGTAGGGGTCCTATTTCATTCTTCAACATGTCACCAGTTTTCTCAGCACCATTTACTGAATAGGTTCTCCTCTCCCCAGTCATTGATGGTGGAGGCTTTGTTGAAGATGAGTTGGTTGAGAAATTGAGGTTTTGCTTCTGGAATCTCTATCCTGTTCCATTGATCTATATGCCTGTTCTTGTACCAATGCCAAGCTGTTTTGATTATTGTAGCTTTATAATGAAGTTTAAAGTCTGGGAGTGTGATACCTCCCATTTTTTTTTTTTTTTTTTTTGACTGAGAATTGTTTTGGCTATTCGTGGTCATTTTTTTTCCCATATGAATTCCTGTATTGTTTCCAGGTCTGAGAAGAATGTTGCTGGTAATTTAATAGATATTGCATTAAATCTGTAGATTGGCTTGGGTAGGATAGACATCTTAACAATGTTGATTTTTCCGATCCATGAGCATGGAATGCTTTCCCATTCGTTTGTGTCATCTTTGATTTCTTTGAGCAATGCTTTGTAGTTTTCATTGTAAATATCTTTCATTTCTCTACTTAGGAAGATGCCATTGTGTGTGTGTGTGTGTGTGTGTGTTGTGTGTGTGTCTATTGTGAATGGGATTGTGCTTTTTATTTGGGTTTCTGTTTGTTTATTGTTGGTGTATAGGAATGCAACTGTTGTTTGCACACTTATTTTATGCCCTACGACTTAGCGGCAAGTCTTAAAGCCATGTTAACACCATGGCAGTGGAGGACATGGTTTCACTGGATGCAGATGGCAGAAAAGGAGGTCCTCAGGAGGGTAGTTTGTTATTCTCGCCTTCCAGGGAAGCCTTCCTCTGTAGTGTCATAAACCAGTGCTCACATGGTAGCACTCTTAGGAGCCCAGGATCCTTTGAAGATGGGCACTCAGAAAAAAAAGTAGCAAGTGTCCAGTTGTAGTGGCTCATGCCTGTAATCCTAGCACTTTGGGAAGCCGAGGCAGGAAGAATGCTTGAGTCCAGTAGTTCAAGACCAGCCTGAGCAATACAGTGAGACTTCTCTACAAAAAGTTAGCCAGGTGTGGTGGCATGTGCCTGTAGTCCCAGCTACCAGGGATGCTGAGATGGAAGGATTTCTTGAGCCCAAGACATCAAGGCTGTGTGGTAAACCATGATCGTGCCACTGCACTCCAGCCAGGGTGACAGAGTGAAACCCCAATTCAAACAAACAAACAAACAAACAAACAAACAACAAATGCTCGGTCTTAGGGCTATATAAACACCAGGTTCCAGTGAAAAAATTAAAAAAGATAGTGAGAATCCCATGACTCTTTGGGGTCAGAAGCTGAGGAAGTCGTTCTCATCCCTTTCCATTCTCAGATAATAATGGTTAGTTCTTCAGGTACCAGCTCCCTCTCTGGACAGGGGTCTACTTTTTTATCTGCTCCCAAACTCAAAGTTGAGCTTATTTTTATTTTCTTTTGTCAAGATATGTGCTGAGCTTGTTTTTTTGTGAAATATTTCAATGCACTGAGTTGGGTTGATTGCCAAAGATAACCATGCCCTCTGGTGCCTGCAAGGTGTCACCAGCCTCCTGACTCTGCCTGCGTGTACTTACATGATTTAGCATATGGCTTGGTGCTAGGAAGAGTCATCCACTGAGGCAGGCATGTCATCACAAAACACGGCCTCCCCCTGGCGAGTTTCACACCTGACTGATGCATGACGGACAGTGGGTCCACCTGGATCTTAGGGGCACTGCTGCGGATCTACTCACTGTGTTTAGAAAACGAAGCAAGACACAGAGCCAACTGACTAGCATGAGTGTATATGAATCAGAAACATCTGCTAAGAAAGGGTACACCTTTCCCACTCCGTGTGAGGCTGGGCTTCCCAAGCTTGTCTGTGTTCAGCCCAAACGGGGTCTTTCTCCTTCCTCATGGCTTAGCTATCTAAACTAACAAGGGGAATTCTAATTTTAAGCACTATTAGGGCACATATAAATATATGAATAAATAAAATACATATTTTTTTATAGATGGGGTCATATTGCATATATAATGCTACATTTTTTTTTCACTTAATGGCATATCACGAACATTTTTCCATATCACTAAATATTTTTCAAAACAGAATTTTTTTTTTTGAGTCAGAGTCTCACTCTGTCATGTAGGCTGGAGTGCAGTGGCATGCTCACAGCCACCACAGCCTTGACCTGCTAACCTCAGGTGATCCTTCTGCCTCAGTCTTTCAAGTAGCTGGAATTACAGACACGTGCCATCACACTTGGCTAATTTCTCCATTTACTCTGGAGATAAAGTCTTGCCAGGTTGTCCAGGTGATCCTCTCACCTTCGCCTCCCAAAGTTCAGGGATTACAGGTGTGAGCCACTGCACCTGGCTCAAAACAGAATTTTTAATAATATGTGTTTTTTATTCAGCTGGATGTGCTATAATTTACTTAATCCCCATTTTGGGAAACAAGCAATATTTTAGTGAATACTCTAGTACATAAATTTGCACACATTTCCAATGATGTCCTTAGGACAGATTCCTAGAAGTGGCATTTCTGACTCCTTTTTTAGACTCTGAAAACTGGCCTTTAGAAAGATTGCTTTGATTCATACACTCAGCAATGAGTACAATGTAGGTTATTTGTTTCAGTAGATAAAACAAACTCAGAGGTTAGTGTTATTTTGTGTAAGAGATTAACCAGCTTTATATCTAATCGAGCCATTTTCTTCATTGTCCTTTGGGTACCTATGTGCTCAGCCTCTCAAATTCACTTTCATTTGGTTTTATCAGTTTGCTGGCTCCCTCATTTATGAGTTAAACAACTTTGACATATGCTTACTTAAGATTTGTATGACAATCAAGTTTTAACACGGTATTTTAAAAATATTTTGACCGTGGCCATAGATGGGTGAAAGGTTTACAGATTTTGGTTTTCTTCTTGGTACATTTCTGTATTTGCCAAATATCCATTAAAGGATGTGTTTTGCATTTATAGTAAGAAAGTGCAGCCAGGCATGGTGGTTCATCCCTATAATCCCAGCACTTTTGGGGGGCTGAGGTGGGAGAATTGCTTGAGCCCAGGAGTTTGAAATCAGCCTGGGCAACATAGCGAGACCTCACCTCTACAAAAATTAGCTAGGCGTGATGACTCATGTCTATAGTCCTAGCCACTGGGGGGCTGAGGTGGGAAGATCGCTTGAATCCAGGAGGTTGAGGCTACAGTGGGCTGGGATCATGCTACTGCACTACAACCTGAGTGACAGAGTGAGACCCTGTCTTTAAAAAAAATGCGAAAATATTTGTATGTGTGTGTGTGTGTGTGTACACATGCATTCTATGTTGATTTCTCATCATACTTTCCCCTACTCTATACCCCTCCAGGACTTCTAAGGATGGACTGCTTTGCAGTTGGCAGGGCAGACCCTGAGTCCCTGGACACATAGTAAAATGTGCTGTTATGCTCCCTGAAAGCTGATCTGCTGGATAAGCCAGGAATGGCGGTTTTCCCAGTTGGCTGAGTAGGGTCTAGAGCTGACCTCTTGGGTGGGAGCCGGGGACACAGGCTGAACAGGCAGTCCCTTCACTGATGGACACTAAAGTCTGAGCTCCAGGTCAGGGACTGGGATGCACAGCAAGGGATGAGATGGGAGACCAGGGGATGGCAAAGAGGCCACAGGAGGAAAGGGGTCCCCGTGTGGGACACGGCCTGTGGGTGCGTGGGGAAGGGACTGCCATGACTGTGCCCCCTCGTGGGCAGAGAGGGAGCAGAGTCAGCCTCACACTCCCTCTGATTTCATCTTTCATCTCCTTCCAACACCCTCCCTCCACCTCATTTCCAACCCCAAAGTCATGCAGCTAATAAGGCTGCTGGATGTTTGCCCTGAAATGCAAATGAGAATTTCTGGCAGTTTCCTAGTTTCCTTGCTCTCCTTTGATTTACTGACTGGAAAGAACTTGTGGGGAAAGCTCGGTTTTGAGCACCAGCCCTTTAAATGTCAGTTTCCCAATGAGAGGAACCGCCCTACTCTTTAATAACCTGGAACAGAGGCGCCACAGCCTCCTAGCCCGGGGTGATGCAGCAAGATGTGCACATTCTGGCCTAAAGACAAGGCCCTAGAGACACCGCCTAGGCAGCTCCACCTCTCACTTATCGTCATCAAGGAGATGACAGGAACTGATAATATGACTCCCTTTTGCTGCACTCTGACACCTCAGAAACCACATCCGAGAAAGAACTACTTGCCTAACTGGAAATTAACTACCTGGGGTCAGCAAAGGAGGTATCTGCTTCCCCCTGTTGGTAGAAACCCTAACCATTTTTAAGAACATGCTGTTTGTTTTCAGTAATGGTATTGTATGAGACAGTATGCTGGTAGACAAAACAATTTCAATTTAATCAGTCCTGGGTACTATCAAAATTTTCAATTGTTGTGAATCCAATAGGTTTCTGTTTTAATTTGCATTTTAATAGTCCTGAGTGAGGTTCCATATAGTTTAATTTGTATTATTCATTTTCCCAGTTATCTGCCAGTGAGTATACTTTATTTTTATTTTTCTTATTGATTTATAAAAGTTTATGTTACACATATGTTTTATATTTATTTTTTATACTGATGGTTTTCTGTCTTATGTGGTCAAATTTATCAATCTTTTCTTCTGACTTCTGGGTTTCGTGTGCCTCAGGTTATGGGTTTTTAAAAAAATTCACATATACTTTTGCCTAGTAATTTTACACTTTTAGTATTTAAGTTTAATAGTTTAATCAATCGGAATTTATTCTCCTCATACGGTGAGAAACAAAAGTACAGTTTTGTGTTTCTATCTTTGTTTTTAAAATGGCTTGCTAGTTACACCAATATTCCTTCTTAAACATTCCATTTTATGCCACTTATCTCAAATGCATTTTTGTTTCTGATGATGCCCCATTCTCTTGTTTCTTTCTAGACCCTATGCTGTTCTACTGGCTTTTTTTCTGTATCGGTACCTGTCATGTTGAGCCACAGGGGGTCCATAACACACTTCAGTATTATATGGGGCTGGCTTCTCCTCATTCCCATTCTTTTTCAAAAATCTCTATTCTTGTCTTTTTAGATAAACTTTAAAATCAAGTTCCCAAAACAAAAGTTCCTGTTGGCATTTTGATAGGGAATGTGTTTAATTTATAGACTAAAAGAAAATTGATATTGTTACATTTTGTGTCTTTCTAGCTAAGACATCTATGTCTTCCCCTTTACTTAAGGCTTTTTTTTTTTAAAGTTCACCAGTAGAGTTTGAAACTTACCTCCCTGTAGGCCATGGACGTGTTTGTTGATTTTATTCCTAGAGATGTATTTGTGGTTGCTCTCCTGTATTTTTGGATTATTGCTTACATACCACCTCTCACAGTTGATGCATTCCTAAAAGCTGGCACCTTGACAGCAATTGGAAATTAAAAAGCAAAGCCACATCCTGAGACAACTGCAGCCCTACTTGGCGGTCTTGTTCTTTCAGAAGATATACTGACCTTAAATGGCCGTATCCCCTGAGGCATGGTCAAAGGAAAGTGTTCTGGGACACTTGAGAGTTTCTTGGAGATGTCAGGATACAAACTGACGTCCTGCAGTAAAGATGTTTTTATTATTTATTGGAAATGATTAATTACGAGGCTATAGTTTGTTGATATAAAAAAGCATTTTCAAAATCTACATTGCTGCCTGGTCTTCTTTTACTTTCATTGCTTTGGGGAAGTTTATATGAATTAGAGGAGCTCTTTTGGTTTCATCCTATCAGGGACCTCAGAAAAATCAGTTGAAAACCAAACTGTGGTCAGGTCAACACATGGTGCTCCTTACAGCTTCCCAGCCCGAGAGAGGTTGAATGTACCTGGACCGAACTCTCCCATGGCATCCTGAAGACAATCACATCTTCACCCTCATCTGCAGCTGCTGCAAAACCTCTAAGTAGAATTTGAAGAGGAAGCTGATCAAGCTCTTTGACTTTTCACCATTCCTCCAGGGGCCAACTCAAGCAGGGGTGTTCACCTGGGACCAGCCTGCAAGCTTCATTTAATATTCCTTCATCCGGCATCTAGATACAGAAAAAGAATTCAGCCAGTTTACTTCAGTAAGGTGTATAATATTTACCAGAAATTTAATTAATTAATTATTAAAAAAAATTTTTTTAGAGACAGGGTCTCACTCTGTTGCCCAGACTGAAGGGCAGTGGTAAGATAACAGCTCATTGCTATATATCTCTTCTCTATGGAATCATAGTGATTTAGAATAAGTATATGTGATTATTACCACCAAGATTTTAAATAAAACAGTATACACATGGGCCCAATTGTGTGCTATGGTATTTCTATGTGAGAAAGGAGATTTTTATCAACCTTTGTGTACAATTTTTTTTAATCAATATTTTTTATTATGATATTGTGGGGTACAGTTAAGGGTTAGGTATACAAATATGCTTCATTCAGGCACCCTTCTTGATAAGAGGTGTCTCCCCATCCCCAGACAGATATTTACTAACCTTAATCCCATCTCCCTTCACCCCATAGTTTCCCACTACTGTCAGTCATTTTCTTATAGTATTACATTGAATGTTCAAAGTCCACTATATGAGTGAGAACATGAGATACTCAGATCTTTGTTTCTTTGAGAGGTCACTCAGTATTATAGACTCTAGTTCCATCCAGGTTGCTGCGAAATTCATGATTTTGTTCTTTTTTTTTAGCTGTGTAGTATTCCATTGTGTATATGTACATTTTTAAAATCCAGTCCTCTTTTGATGGACAGCATGGTTGCTTCCAGGTTCTTGCTATTGTGAACAATGCTGTGACAAACATACGTGTGCAGGTATCTTTTTTATGGAGAGATTTGAGTTCTTCAGGGTATATTCCCAGTAGGGGGATTACGGGGTCATATGGGAGGTTGATATTTAGAGCTTACAGGAATCGCCACACTGCTTTCCACAGAGGTTGCACTAGTTTACACTCCCACCAACAGTGGAGAAGCGTTCCCTTTTTGCCACACCCTCTCCAGCAACTGTTATTTTTTTGAGTTACTGATAATTGCCATTCTGACTGGAGTTAGGTGGTATCTCAGTGTGGTTTTGATTTGCATCTCCCTGATGATTAGTGAGGTTGAACATTTCTTCATGTGTCTGTTGGCTGCTCGGATTTCTTCCTCTGTGAAGTGTCTGTTCATATCTTTTGCCCATTTTATAATGGGGTTGTTTGTTCTTTTCCTTTCAGCATGTTTGAGTTCCTTGTAGATCCAAGATGTTAAGCCTTTGTCAGACCTGGAGTTGGCAAATACTTTTTCCAGTCTGTAGGCTGTCTCCCTGCTCTCTTAATGGTTTCTTTGGCTTTGCAGAAGCTTGTCAGTTTAATGAGGTCCCACTTGTCTGTCTTCTCTCTTATGGCCTGTGGGTTTCGGGTTTTGTTCAGGAATTGGATGCCAGTTCCAATTTCCATGAGGGTATGTCCTTCATTTTCTAAAGTTCTTATAGTTTGAGGTTTTACATTTAGGTCTCTGATCCATTTGGAGTTAATCTTTGTGTATGGGGATAGATAGGGGTCCGGTTTCAATCTTCTGCATGTGGTCAGCCAGTTTTCCCAGCACCATTTACTGAATAGGTTCTCCTCTCCTCAGTGGTAGGTGGTGGAGGCTTTGTCAAAGATGAGTTGGTTGAGAAATTGAGGTTTTTCTTCTGGAATCTCAATTCTATTCCATTATCTATATGCCTGTTCCTGTACCAATACCAAGCTGTTTTGATGATTGTAGTTTTATAGTAAAGTTTGAAGTCTGGTAATGTGATACCACCTGCTTTGTTTTTTTTTGCTGAGGATTGTTCTGGCTATTCTTGGTCATTTGTGTTTCCATATGAATTCCTGTGTTGTTTTTTCTAGGTCTGAGAAGAATGTTGCTGGTAATTTGATGGGTATTGCATTGAATCTGTAGATTGCCTTAGGTAAGATGGACATCTTCACAATGTTGATTTTTCCAATCCATGAGCATGGGATATTTTTCCACTTGTTTGCATCATCTTTGATTTCTTTGAGCAGTGTTTTGTAGTTTTCCTTGTAAAGGTCTTTCACATCTCTGGTTAGGAAGATGCCAAGGTATTTCATTTTTTTTGCGGCTATTGTGAATGGAATTGTGGTTTTTAATTGGGTTTCTGTTTGTTTATTATTGGTGTAAAGAAATGCGATTGTCTTTTGCACATTTATTTTATATCCTGAGACTTTGCCAAAGGCCTTTATCAGTGTAAGGAGGTTTTTGACAGATTCTCTTGAGTTTTCAAGGTACACAATCATGTCATCTGCAAAGAGAGATAAGTTCACTTCCTCTTTTCCTATTTGAATACCCCTGATTGCCTTCTCTTCTCTGATTGCTCTAGCCAGGACTTCCAATACTATATTGAACAGGAGGGGTGAGAGTGGGCATCCTTGTCCTGTTCCAGTTTTCTGGGGAAATGGTTCCAGTTTTTGTCCATTGAGGAGTATACTGGCTGTGGGTTTCTGGTAGGTGGCCTTTACTATTTTGAGGTATGTTCCCCATATGCCTAGATGTTCGAGGGGTTTTATCAAGAAGGGGTGCTGGATTTTATCAAAAGCTTTTTCTGCATCTAATGATATAATCATGTGGTTTTTGTTTTGACATCTGTTGATGTATTTAATTACATTTATGGTTTTACAAATGTTGAACCAGCCTTGCATCCTAGGGATGAAGCCTACTTGGTCATGATGGATGATTTTTGAGATGTGTTGTTGAATCTGGTTTGCTAGAATCTTGTTGAGAATTTTAGCATCTATGTTTACGAAAGATATTGGCCTGTAGTTCTCTTTCTTTGTTGAGTCTTTACCTGGCTTGGGTATCAATGTGATGTTAGCTTCGTAAAATGATTTGGGGAGAGTTCCATCTTTTTCAATCTCCTGGAATACCTTCAGTAGGATTGGTATCAGCTCCTCCTTAAATGTCTTGTAGAATTCTGCTGGAAAGCCATCTGGACCAGGGTTTTTTTTGTAGGTAGTTTTCTTATTACGTAGTCAATTTCCATGATTGTTATTGGTCTATTTAGGGTCTCAATTTCTTCTTGTTTCAACCTAGGCAGGTTGTGTGATGACAGAAAGTCCTCCATTTCCTTAAGGTTTTCAAGTTTGTGTCCATACAAGTGTACGTAGTAGTCTGTAATGATCTTTTGTATTTCTTCAGGGTCAGATGTGGCTTCATCGTTTGTGTTTCTGATTGTGCTTATTTGAGTTTTTTCTCTCTTTTTCTTGGTCATTCTAGCTAGGGGACCATCGATCTTGTTTATCCTTTCGAAGAACCAGCTTTTTGTTTCATTGATTTTTTTGTATTATCTTTTTGTCTTCTATGTCCTGGATTTGGGCTTTTATTTTGGTGATCTGAATTCTTCTGCTGAAATTAGGGTTTTTTTGGTCTTGCTTTTTCAGCTTCCTTAGATGGCTTGTTAGGCTGTTAATTTGTGATCCTTCCATTTTGTTCATGTGTGTTTGTAGGGATATAAATTCCCCTCTTACTACAGTTTTCATGGCATCCCAGAGATTTTGGTAAGATGTTTCTTCATTTTCATTTGTTTCCAGGTATCTTTTGATCTCTGTTTTGATTTCATCATTGACCCAGGAGTTGTTTAGCATCATGCCATTTAGTGTCCATGTCTTTGTGGGTTTTGGGGGGACTTTGTTCGTGTTAATGTTTATTTTTATTCCACTGTGGTCTGAGAAGGTACATGGCAAAATTTTAGTCCTTTTAAATTTGCTTATGCTTGATTTATGGCCAAGTATGTGGTTGATCTTAGAATACGTTCCATGCAGTGATGAGTAGAATGTGTATTCTGTGGTCTTTGGATGTAGTGTTCTGTAGGTATCAATTAAGTCCATTTGGTCAAGAGTCACATTGAGGTTCCAGATCTCATTGCTGATTTTTGTCCTGATGATCTGTCTAGGGTTGTGAATGGGGTATTAAAGTCCCCAGTTATGATGGTGTTAGAGTCAATATCTTTCTTTAGTTTTCCTAGAAGTTGCTTTATGAAAGTTGGTGCACCTATGCTGGGTGCATATATGTTTAGGATAGATATTTCTTGTTGGTGGAGTGAATCTTTTATCATTATGTAGTGGCCCTTTGTATTTTTTAAAATTTTTTAATAGCTTAAATGGTATTTTGTCTGAAATTAGGATCGTGACTCCTCCATTCTTTTGTGTTCCATTTGCCTGAAAATTTGTTTCCCATCCTCTTACATTGATTCTGTGCATGTCCTTTCTAGTGAGATGGGTCTCTTGAAGGCAGTATATTGTTGCCTGGTGATATTTTATCCATTTTGCCATTCTATGTCTTTTCAGTGATGCATTTAGTCCATTCACATTCAGGTTAATTATTGAAATGTGAGAGTTCATCCCTATCATAGAGTTCTTATAGAGTTGTTGTTTTTCCACTTGGTTTTTGCCTTTCTTTTGGTTTTGGGGTTGGTTCATGTGTATTTTGTTCTTTTTCCTGTACTCTTGTGAAGAACGTTGTTCTTTTTTCCATTTCTTCTGTGTTTAGTACTTTCTTAAGTGTTTCATGTAGAGGTGTTTGGTGGCAGCGTAAGTTTTTAGGGATTGGATATCTGGGAAAGATTTCAATTCTCCCTTACTGATGAAGCTAAACTTGGCTGGGTAGGTTATTCTTGGTTGAAATTGTTTATCTTTTAGGACTTTGAAGATAGGGCTCCAAGTTCTCCTAGCCTGCAGGGTTTCTGTAGATAAATTTGCTGCTATTCTAATTAGTCTTCCATGGTAGGTGATCTGGCATTTTTCTCTTGCTGCCTTTAGGATTTTTTCTTTTATGCCTACTTTGTTAAGGTGAATTATTATGTATCTAGGAGTTGGTCTTCTCATTTGTTGTCTTGCAGGGGTTCTTTGAATCTCTTGTGTTTGAATTTTGCATCACTGATTAGATAAGGGAAGTTTTCTTGAATGATCTCATGGAAAGTTTGTTCCAGTGTGGTGTCTGTCTCTCTGCCTCAGGAAGGCCAGTTACTCTTAGGCTCGGTCTCTTGAAGTAATCGCTCATCCCTTGAAGGTTTTGTTCTGTCTTTTTGAGCTTATTTTCTGTGTTTTTTTTTTTTTTTTTTTTTTGAGTTGGAGTCTCACTCTGTCGCCCAGACTGGAGTGCAGTGGCCGCTCCTGGCCACCGCAACCTCGACCTGCTGGGCTCCGGCAATCCTTCCGCCTCAGCCTTCCAAGTAGCCGGAATTACAGGCATGCGCTACCACACCCGGCTGATTTTTTGATTTATTGTAGAGATGAGGTCTCCCTGCCCAGGCGGGTCTCGAACCCGCGGGCTCAGGCAATCCACTCATCTCAGCCTCCCAAAGGCGCGGGATTACAGGCTGAGCCACCGAGCCCGGCTATTTTCTGTGTTTTTAAGAGTTTGGGTTAGTTCTATAGTTTGGTCCTCAAGCTCTAAGATTCTTTCTTCTGCTTGGGTAATTCTGCTTTCCATGCTTATCAGTTTGTTGTTTATTTCATTCACAGTATTCTTTATTACTGTTATCTCAGATATCAGCTTCTTCCTAGTTTATTCTTGTCTATCCTCAATTCTTTTTAATCTCTCTATTAATGCCTTGATATCTAGGTTTGTAGTTTGAGACCAGTCATTCTGGGGGCTCTTCATTGTTTGCATTCTGAAGTCAGTTTTCTCAGTGCCTGCCCTCCCAGGGATCTGGGAGAGACCCATATTCTTCTTTTGGCTTTTCTTCATTTGTGTAGATTTTTCCCTCTCTTCCCCTTTCCCTCCCCTTCTTTAATTCTGTTTTTCAGTGAAGGTGGGATTGCCTTTGTTTTGCTTGTGGCAATCTCCTGTTCTTCCTTATGAGGGTCCTCTGGCTTTGTTCACTTTTGAGGTTGGAGTGTGGGCTGTACTTTTTGTAGTTTTGAGGTTTAATTGAGGGGGAAGCTGTGATTCAGAATCTATATGCTGATTCCAGTATCCACCAACAGGTGTATGAGCACACTGGAACCTATTTCCCACTGCCTTACAATCTGTCTGTGCAGCGGTATGTAGGTTTGGTCCCTGGATCAAAAGGAGGTACAAAAGAGGAAAATAATGGAGGAAGGGGGAGTCAATAGGAAGTTAGAAAGAGAGAAGAGTGAGAAGGAAAACAGACATACATACCAACTAACAGGTGAAAAAGGGACACAAGGCCGGAGAGTCGTGAAAAAAACACGCAAGAAAAATTCCCTAAAGAATACTGGTAGCTACACAGAGACAGATCAATAAAATCATGAAACAGATAGTGTAAGTCAGAAAGCAAACAAAAGTGAGCAAAACAAACAGACAAAATGATAAAATCAAAAGTCAAAATAAGAGATCAGACTAGCTCTGGAATCTTTCCTGAGTGTCTAAAGTCTCTTCAGCCCTGATCTCCAGCATCTCCCCTCTGTTTTTGTTACAGGCAGCTAAATTTACTCGCAGTTTGGGTTTGTTTTTTTAGCCTGCTGCCTGGGAGGTCTGTGTCGCTTGGTTGTCTTTGTCTGATTCAGCATAGGGGAGGGGCTTTGTCTCCTGTTTAGCGACGTTACCTTAGGAACCGAGGTGGAGGCTGCTGAGAGGTGGGCGGGGCAATGTAAATCTTTGCCTGGAGAATGGCCGAGATGGCAACTTCACTTTCACGGATCTTTTCTCTCCACTCATCTGGGTCCCTGTTTGATCCACTATGGTGGACTGTGGTGTTGTGGGAGGCACCAGGGATCAGCTGCACAGCTGGGTGCTGGATTCGGGGTGCCACCAGCAGGCTGGGATGGAGGAGGGTGTCGGGAGTTCCCTCCTCTGGAGCTGAGAGCCTCCGATCAGCACCTCCTTAAGATATACTGTTCCCTTACACAAACATGGGGTCGTGTGCTGAGTGCCTCAGCCAGGGTGGGCCCAGAGCTCCAGAGCTCCAAAGCTCCAAAGGGCAGGCGGTGAGTGGCGAGGGTGGCCCTGGGCCCCTCATAGGGTACTTCAGCCAGAAATGGGACCATTATTTCTGAGGGGCGGGTGCCCAGAGCCTCCCTGGGTGACTGGTGGCTTGGTGCTGGGTGCTGGGTGAGATGATATAGCCAGGGAGGGAGCTGAGACCCGAGACTCCCACACAGGTGGGAATCACATATAGTGGAGCAGCAGCAATCAGGGGCCGCAATATCCGGCCTTGTGTGGGACCGAAGGTTCCCAGGCCTCAGACCAGTGCGACCGGTGGTGGGCAGGGGGGTGGGGGAAAAAAAGTAAGAGTCTTTTTGGGAACTCACATTTAGAGAATCTCACAAGTCCACCTATGCCGTCACCATCTTACCGGAACTCCCTGTTTGCAATTTTTAAATCAAATTTCTGGGGCTTCTGCTTTGGAAGGCTGAGGTAGAAGGATCACTTGAGGCCAAGAGTTCAACACTAGCATGGGCAACATAGTAAGACCTCCCTCTATATAAAATTTGTGTAAAAACTAGTCAGGTGTGATGGTGCATGTCTGTAATCCTAGTTATATGGGGGTCAGAGGCAGAGGTGGGAGAATCACTTGAGCCCAGGAGTTCAAAATATATGTGTGTGTATATATCTATTTGTAGAGATGAGGTCTCACTAAGTTCTCGAACTTTTGGACTCAAACAATCTGCCCACCTTGGCCTCTCAAAGTTCTGGGATTACAGGCATGAGACACCATGCCTGGCCTGCTTCTTTGAAAAACTACTCTCAGTTCAGCATTCACAGTTTCAAGGGCATTTTGCTGACATGGGGGTCTGTTTGGAAGCTGACACAAACTCCCACTAGAATATAATAAGAACAACTTTTTGTTTTTAAAAATTTCAAACCTCTGAAGAGTCTCAAGGACAGTTCAATAAAAACCTATATACCTTTTACCTACATTCATCAATGGTTAACGTGACACCACATACACTCACTCCCACTCTAGCTAGCTACACACACACACACACACACACACACACACACACACACACACACACACACAGTTTTAGCTGAATCATATGAGAGCTCATCATTGGCATCATGGCATCTCACTCCTAGATATTTCCTTTTGTAACTCCAAAGGTACAAGGTCTTTTTCCTATATAACCTCAGCATCATTGTCATGATGAAGAGACTTGAGAATGAGTACTGAAACACTGTTTTTCACCTCCAGTTCATATTCCGATTTCTCCAGGTATATGTAATAGAAACTTTATGGTTCCCCCAGGAATGCTGTGAGGGTGTCATCTTTTTAGTTCTCTTGGCTCCTTTACTTTAGAAAAGTTCTCCAGCATTTTTTTGTCTTTCATGATACTGTCAATTTTGAGAATCATAAACCAGTGTTTTTAGACTGTCCCTCAGTTTTGGTCTATCTGATTATTTCTCTCTCTCTCTCTCTCTTTTTTTTTTTTTGTCTTTCATGACACTGACAATTTTGAGAGTCATAAGCTGGTTTATTTAGACTGTGCCTCAATTTTGATCTGATTATTTCTTCATAAGTTGATTTAAACTTTGGGGGGTGGCAAGAATCCTACTGGGTGATAAGGTACAGGACCTGTTGTTTCATTTATTCAACTCCCACTCATTGCTACAGATACCCTCATGGAAACTCAGAAGCATGGAATGTACTCTGTTCTCAGGATATCACCACCTTTGTCACTTGGCACATTCTTCCAAAGTCCCAGCATCCCTAAGATCAACCAGCAGAGACTCTGCATGTTGGGTTCTGTCGACCAATGACAAGTACCAACCACAAATCTTTGTTTATTTTTATTCTTCTCCTTATTTAACCTACCATATCTCTAAGTTGTAGCCAAACATTCAATATATAAGCACTGAGGGACAAAGGACACCTAGCAATATTTTTAGTAAACGATGGTGATTCTTTTCCTGTCCTTGGTACCCAGTAGACTTTCAGCAAACATCAAATGGGTGAATGATATTGGGAGAAGATGTCAGGAAAATGAGTGTGATGCTCTTCTGTGGTCTGACAATGGCTATCAGTATTCATTCATTGGTTGAACTGAGCTGGAACTCAAGAACTAAGATGCAAAAGTAATATCCACTTTTGTCCAAGTGTCCAACTGGCAAAAAGAGCATGGCAAAGCCCTATTTCACCCATTAATGAATACACGACATGCTCATAGACTAATAGTGTCTTATGATCAAAACTCATTTGATTCCTTGAGCACTTCTATGATGTTCTTATTAATTTTTTTTTTGAGCTGGAGTCTCACTCTGTCGCCCAGACTGGAGTGCAGTGGCTGCTCCTAGCCACTACAGCCTCAACCTGCTGGGCTCCGGAGACCCTTCCACCTCAGCCTTCCAAGTAGCTGGAACTACAGGTGCATGCTACCACGCCCGGCTAATTTTTTGATTTATTGTAGAGATGAGGTCTCGCCAAGTTGCCCGGGTGGGTCTCGAACCTGCGAACTCAGGCAATCCACTCACCTTGGCCTCCCAAAGTGTGGGATTACAGGCTGAGCCACCGAGCCCGGCCTGTTCTTATTAATTTTAAGGAAACATTTATCTTGGATAGTTAGGCCAAAATGAAAGGTTTTATAAATTATTCTTTATTTTACTTAATTCCTCTGAGTCTGAGAGTGGGTTTTGATCCTGGTTCTGCTATACCTTCATTGTGAAACTTAAAAAAAGATAATTAAATTTCTTTGGCCCTCAAGCCCCTCTCCTATGGTTACTGGTCTCTTTCAATCATAGATTTGTGATTTTAGGGACCTAGGTTTTTAGAGCAATTTGAAGAAGATGGCTAAGAAAACACGACTGGTTGCGATGGCTTACACCTGTAATCCCAGCACTTTGGGAGGCTGAGGCAGGAGGATTGCTTGAGCCCAACCTGGACAATATAGTGAGATCCCATCCTTACAAAAATTATAAGTATTAGCCAGATGTAATGGTGTATGGTTATAGTCCCAGGCACTTGGGAAGCTGAGGTGGGAAGATTGCCTGAGCCCAGGAGGTCGAGGCTGCGGTGAGCCATGATTTTGCCATAGCACTCCAGCCTGGGTGACAGAGTGAGACCCCAATTCAAAAAGGAAGGAAGGGAGAAAGGGAGGAAGAGAGACAGGAAGGAAGGAGGAAGAAAGGAAGGGAGACAAAAGAAAATAATGTAATGTCCTTAAGTACTCAGATGAAGAGATAGACATCTACTGTTACTATTGTTTGCATTTAGACATGTATAAAACATTTGCTGCAAATTCTATTTTTTATTGTGCTGAATTTAATTCAAGATAAAAAAGCAACTACCAGCAAACAGATGAAAGTGGGCATTACACATTGTAGAATCTTGCATCTTTCTACAGACAGGGATCAAAACAGAAACCAGGCCCTTCTTTGGCCAAAGGCTTGAATTTGCTGCTCTAGCAAGAAAGTGTTCACTTAAAGGAATCTGCTGTATTCCTCGGTGGGGGGGTGAGGAGAGTGGGAGAGGGTAAAAAGCTCTTCATGTGAAGATCTCATATGCTACTGAAACTACTTTATACTTTATTAAACCTACACATTCTTATTCTAAAATTAAAATTGGATGGAAAAATAGCCACACATCATATCATGACTATTCCCTCTTCTTGTTGCATCCAGATGTGTTTGGGTACCCTGTCTTGGGAAAACAGTCTTCTACTTGGACTTCTAGAGCAGAACTCCTCTTCGGCCAAGGTCACAGTGTATGACTCACAGGGCAGAATCATGGGAACAAGTGAGTGGAGGTGGTGACTGTGAGAGATGAGGTGTTGGGGGAGGGAGCATGTGGGTAAGTTTGAAAAGTTCAAGTGTCTGGAGTGTGACAGTAATAAACACGGGGATGTTACTCATGAGAATGGCGATATCAGCAAATAACATAAAAATGACAGTGGTGCTGTCAATAAGTGCAACAACCTTAAAGTCGGGTGATTATTTTAAACCAAAATACTAAAACCTAGACACACAAATAAATGCTATTCTCTTTTAGGTGGCTACCTTGGGAGAGATTACCCATTCATCTCTGCAGGGCTGTCTTCCCCACGACATTGTGTGAACTCTTGGGGGGGATATTCCTTCAGTGCCCATGGCCTCGGTGGTGATAAATCCTTATCCTCTGAAGGTGGATTTGATCATTGTTAAGAGGTCAAAGACATTCAGAAGCCACCTTGATGCATAAGGCAGTGGGTCAGATTGGCTAATAATACTTTCTGGTCAAAGTCAAGTGAAAAAGAGATTGATTTTTCTCATGTAGCTTGTAAATTAAGCAGTGTTCTGTTTTGTCTTTTGTTTCACCACTTAGGGGTCAATTCCCCAGGCTAGAGCTGTTGGAACTTTCCTTTTACTTATATTTGACTGACAAGGTCAGTGTAAAATAAGATGTTTTATATTCAGTAGGCCCCTGGCACCAAGAAAGATATCTTGTGATCCTATAAATCCTTTTCTGTGGATTTCACTATAGTTATAAATTTCCCCAGAAAAGATGCCTGTGATAATCTGAGATGACAAGAAAGACACATATTGAACTCTACCCCTGGCTCCTGACATAGAGTCCTTAACACCCTTCTAGGCAGGGACACCAGGAGAGCCCTTTAGTTCTAATATTTGGTCTTTGACCTCCAGTTTCTGACACAGAGCTCTGAAGACCTTTGTGATTTCTGGAGTGATCAGAGCATCTGACACAGAGCTCCTAAGTCCTTGGAGCTTTCTGGGTGATAGGAGCATCTTCTGTTCTAAAGAGGTGACTCTTGGCAGGTTTCTGGGTAGCCTCAGGATGGGGTACAATCACCAGGGGAACCCACCATGTGAATAGAGGGTTGGAACTTTCAGCTCTACCCCCTGACCTCCAGACAGCAGAGGGCTGAAGGTCGAGGTGATCACCAAAGACCAGTGATGGAATCAGTCATGCCTACATAGGGAAGTTTCCACAAAGCTCAGAAGGACAGGGTACAGATGAGCTTCTGGATACAAGGAGGCTCCTGGAGGAGGGCATGTCCAGAGAGGGCAGGAGAGCTCCACGCCCCTCCCCACACATCTTGTCCTACACATCCTCTCCATCTGGCTGTTATCTGCATCCTTTTTAATACCCTTGATAATAAATGGGTAACTGAAATAAAGTGTTTCCCTGAGTTCTGTGAGCTGCTCTCACAACTTTATTGATCCCAAAGAAGGGGTTTTGGGAGCCCCCAATTTATAGCCTATTGGTCAGAACTTGTGGTTGGCATCTGAAATGGAGTGCAGTCACGTAGGACAGCCCTTAATTTGTGGAGTCTGACACTATCTCCAGATAGACAGTATGAGAACTGAGTTCAATTCAGGCCAGGCCGGCACCTGTAATTCCAGCACTTTGAGAGGTTGAGGTGGGCGGATTGCTTGAGCCCAGGAGTTTGAGACCAGCCTGGGCAATATAGCAAGACCTCATTTCTACAAAAAAAAAAAAATTAGTCAGGTGTGGTGGTGTGTGCCTATAGTCCCAACTACTTGAGAGGTTGAGGCAGGAGGATTACCTGAGCCCAGGAGGTTGAGGTTGCCATGAGCCATGATAGTATCACTGCACCTCATCCTGGGTGACAGAGTGAAACTTCCCAACCCCTTTCCCCCCAAAAGAATTAAGTTCAATTTACTTGGTGTTCACTAGAGAGTTGCTTGGTGTGTGAGGAACTAAAACCCGGTATCAGAGTGTTCTGAGTTGAGTGATGTGTGAGAGTAGAAAAAAAGCTTGTTTTTTCTTTCAGAGTACCAAAGTATATTTTTTAAGAATGTAAACGATCTCTTTAGAACCAAGACATACAAATACAGGACAAAAAGCGGTCATAAAGGTATCAAAACAAAGCAAAATGTTTTGTTACCTTATCGTCTTGCTGTATAACATCGAATCAGTTGCAAGTGTATTATCTTTCGATAAGGAATAGATAAGAAGGACAAGTTGAGATGTTTCACTGGTGCTTCCCTATGACTGAAACCATTTCATTGTCACTAGCCATCCTCACGATGTCTGTGCTGTGGGTTCTATCCAATGACTTAAATGAGGGACTCACATTATCTTACAATTCTGTATTCAACATGTTTATAAAACTGACATCAGCACTTCGGGAATTCAGCAGCTCACTGGAAGCAACTTTGAGGACACAGTTGCCCCCACCCAGAATGGGGTTGAGGTTGGAAGATGAAAGTCTACTAACAACATGGCTGCCTAGGGGCTAAAGAAAAATCAGTCAGCAACCTCGGGGCTTCTATTGTGAGTGCTGAATTAAACAGAGGATGACATTGTGTTTCCATCTATCTCCGAAATTAGAAGTAAAAAATGCCAGTGTGAATGAGAGATTTTCTCACAAATCCCAAAATGTTTTAGAGGAATCACTAATCCCTTGACTCAGTGACAAAGCAGAAGCTGTCAAGACAAATAGTGAAAATCACTTCAATGCCAGCCACTCATAATTTCTGATTAGCAGGGGACTCAAATGATGGTTTGTGTATGAAGAATTTATTCTGCAGTTGTTCATGTGCAGCCTGTTTGATAGTAGACAAGAAATGCTTAAGCAGCATAACCCGGGAGGCTTGTAGATGGCGTTGAGGTGGGGAGGGGAGTGTGTTGGGGAGGAAAGGGGGTGAGGGGTGTATAGGGTGAGGCAGGAGCTGAGGCAGAGTGGGTTTGAAAGACGGGATCATGTTAGACATGGTGGTTCACACTTGTCACCCTAGAACTTTGAGAAGCTGAGACTGGAGGATCATTTGAACCCAGGAGTTCAAGACCAGCCTGGATAATATAGCAAGACCTTGTCTCTACACACACACACACACACACACACACACACATACACACAAATTAGCCGGTAAGACTGAGGTGGAAGGACCACTTGAGCCCAGGAGTTCAAGGTTGTGGTGAGCTATGATCCCACCATTGCACTCCAGCCTGGGTGACGGAGTGAGAAGTCAACCCCAAGCCCCAAACAAAACAAAACACAGAGAGAGGGATCAGGCAGCATCCTTGAGATAGTGATGTCTGCAGGGTAGAAAAAGTTGACCTCCTAGTCAAGACATTATTGTTAAATTGCCTAAGCCCAGGGATTTGAGACCAGCTTGGGAAACTTAGCGAGACCTCTTCTCTACAATAAATTTAAAAATGAGCAGGCCGTGGTGGCACACACCTGTAGTCCCAGTTACTTGGAAGGCTGAGGCAGAAGGATCACCTGAGCCCAGCAGGTGAAGGCTGCAGTAGCCACGACTGTGCCACTGCACTCCAGCCTGGACGACGGTGCAAAAACAAAAACAAATACAAAATGCTTCCTGTGACTGCAGTGCAGATTTGAGGACATGGAACTGATAATGTAATGAGAGATTCAGGTGTAAGAGAGGATGAAGGAGAGATGAACACACTAAAAATCTTCAGTCTAGGCAGCTGTCCCCCCAGGAAGGGCCATTAGTGAGGATTCTGTCATGGAAGAGTTTGCTTGGAGCAATCGATTGATGTTAGCATGACTAGATTAACCTCGCTGGCTAATGACCCTCCTACGAAGATACAGCCATTCTAATCCAGGCAGCCTAGCTTGTGACATCACAGAATCCAGAAGAGTCTAGCAGAAACACAAAGCCACAGCAACCAAAGAAGAGGGTGTTCCGGGCCACAGAAACCACCTAACGATTCTTTCATACAGAGGGGTTGAGGGCAAACAAGGATCACACTCTGTATGTTATTTATGGTTTATAGTTATTTATCTATTATGTTTATAGTTTCTATTTCATTTTATTTTTTTAGGTCAGGGTCTCTCACTCTGTTGCCCAGGCTGGAGTACAGTGGCACAATCATGGCTCATTCAAGCCTCAGTTTCCAGGGCTCAAGCTATCCTTTCATTTCAGCCTCCTGAGTAGCTGGAACTACAGGCATGCACCATCACACCCAGCTTTTTTTATTGTTGTTGCTGAGACAAGGTCTTGCTATGTTGCCCAGGTTGGTCTCAAACTCCTGGGACCAAGCAATTCTCCTACCTTGGCCTCCCAAAGTGCTGGGATTACAGGTTTGAGCCACCACACCCATCCTCTCATTGTTATAATACAGAATTCCACTAAAAAGTTGAGTAAATTACAAGGTTTTCCTTCATACTTGTTATTGGGTCAGTTATTCTCAGTGAATCCATTGGTTGTCTTTATAAAATAACAAGTTAAAGAGCCCATTTGGGAGATTTAACACATCTGTGTTACATCTGTGTCTTCTCCTGTGGGAGCTTGGGGACCACATCAGCCAGGATATCTCTCACCTGGGCCAGGCTGAGGCTGGTACCCAGGGTCAGCCCTGAAAGTAAGACATTTTCATTAATTCTCTGAAAACCTAGAAAATAAGAGGGCAAGTAGGAAAGGCTAGAATGGGCATATAATGCCCCCGTAGTCTTTCATAAATGCTCCATTTTTCTGGTTATTAAAGTAACACATACTCATTGTAGACTGCCTTGTAAATGCAGAAAGATAGAGAAAAGAGAGTAATCATAATGTAGAATCCCTGAAAAGCTATCATAAATGTTAGAGTCATGCATTGCTCCCTGCCCTGAGGATCAAGAGGGCTTTCCATGCCAGGTGTGGTGTGGCCCATCTCCCGCCATCTCCCTCACTTTCTGCTCCAGTGACAGGTGCTGTGTGCGCTGTTCCTACCCTATTTATCCAGTTCTTCCCACTGCCTTTGGTCTCACTCAGCTGAGAGAAGCTTTCCCTCACTGCCCAATAAGGTCAGGTCACTGTGCTGTCCTTCTAGAAACATGTTCCTTTCCTCTGTAACATTTGTCATAACTGAAGCTTTGCATTTCTTCTGTGTGATTGTTTGACAATGTGTCTTCACCATCAGATTATAAGCTTCCCGAGGGAAAGATCCAGACCTTTATCTTTAAGTCACTGTATCCCCATTGCCTAGCACCTTGCTTTTTTCTTTGTCTAACTTCTTGAAGCCCTTCCCATCTTGAAGGCTGAACTTGAATTCCACACCTCTTTTTCATTGGTTTATTAGTTCTGATGCAGGGTGGTGTGCAGTGTAGTTGCCCTGTGGGTTCTTTGACACTGCCACAGAAAAGAATTTCAGAGTAAGTCACAGAGAAAGTTTTAAGGTTTATTATCAAGAAAAAAAAGGAAAAGACATATTTAAGAGCAAACATTAGCTACCTTAAGGGAAAGAACCTACACCTGCTGTTACATATTGTCCAAAATGATGATTTAAGCAACCTATATATAAGCTAAGCTTTGATCACAAGTTTCAGTTCTTTTTTTTTCTTAAGTGTCAATTCTTATCATCTTACTCCTAAGTTTGCTTGTGTCATGAGGAAATTTTGAGATAATAGGGAAATCTGTTGTTTAATTTTTATCTTAGAGCACCAAGCCTCAGTGTTCCAGGAACTCCCTACTGTCCTGTTCTTGATCTTTGTAGCCAGCTACCCCATCTTCCAAGGTCAGGCCTAAGTTTTGGTCCGTGTGTAGTTATTTAAAGGAGTTATGTCTCAATAAGAGGGAGCTCAGATGCCTGACCATCTGGTGTCTTAATTATCTAAACCTACCTATAAGAAACTCACTACCTATATCTAAGCTGTGCTAGCTGCCTCAGTTCTCTCATTTCCACCATTTTCTACTAAATTCATATCCAGTTCCATGGGATTGGCATTGAATTGTTCTCTAATTAAACCATAATCTGACACCAGAAGTAAATGCTTACCCACCTGCCTGCTTTCCCCCCTCCTTCTGTCCATTAAACAAATGTTTCTGAACACCTACTGTGTGCCAGACACTGTTCTAGGACTGGGAGCACTTCCTCTGTCAGGAAGTTGACATTCTCATAGGGAAAGACAGTCATAACCAGACACATGAATACAGAAGTAATATAATTTCAGATAGGATGAGTTTCAGATATGATAACTGCTATGAAGAACGAAAGCCAGGTTTTCGGATGGGTGTGAGAACAAGGGTTTGCTTGCGAACACCTCCTGGTAATTCAACATGGCAATTACAAAGCTTTGCCATGCCAGTAGTGCACTTAGGAAAGTTGTTAGGAAACTGAAGAATCTCAGCTAATGAACCTCTCTACCTTGTAAATTATTTCTCTTTACCTTTCCATTACACTCTTGTATTACAGGTATGAGCTTGAAAAAAAGAAAATATTTTTATATTCATAATTGCTTATGTTTCTAAGAACATCATGGCTTAATAGGTAATGTACAAATATTTTTGGATTCTGTTTCTTCAATATACATCAATTCATTCAGCAGAGGGAGCTCATGCTTCAATTTTGGGACATGGGACAGAAAAGGCTCTTAAACCAAAGTAAGCTTAGTGATTCATTTTAAATAAGCCTTGCTTGCTGTACTTGAAACTGAGACCGTTTGATCAAGGGTAGTTTGATTTTCATTTGCATAAATAAATGTGTCTGATGAATTCATTGCAGGGCAGAATTTTTTTTTTTTTTTAGTTGGAGTCTCACTCTGTCACCCAGACTGGAGTGCCGTGGCGGCTCCTGGCCACTGCAGCCTTGACCTGCTGGACTCCAGCGATCCTTCCACCTCAGTCTTCCGTGTAGCCGGAATTACAGGCATGCACTACCACGCCCGGCTGATTTTTTGATTTATTGTAGAGATCAGGTCTCGCCAATTTGCCCAGGCAGGTCTCGAACCCTTGGGCTCAGGCAATCCATTCACCTCAGCCTCCCAAAGTGCGGAATTACAGGCTGAGCCACCGAGCCTGGCAGAATTTTCTTCAATAAGGTTCTGTTTTGCTTACCAAATAGGCTAATTTAGAACAAGTATCCCAGCTCAGCAGTGTAAGGATTCTTCTAGAAAGAAGATAACTGTGAACAAGTCTTCCTCTCTGTGACCTTTCACATTACATGGTGAGTTCAGGACATAAACTTATCTAACCTGTTTTAACATGGTTATTATTTGGCACTTACAAATAGAGGTTTCTACCCCTTGAGATTATGAAACAGATATTTATTTCAGGTGTTTGCTACAAGTGACCCAAGTTCAAAGGCAAAATAAATAGAGATTGAGAGAATGAATTAATTTCTCAGATAAAGAGCCAGAACCATGAAGTTGACTCAGCAGTGTTGAAACCACAGGTGAAATCAACACACTAATGGATGGGAGTTTGTGTGCGTGTGTGTGTGTGTGTGTGTGTGTGTGTGTGTGTGTGTGTGTACTACAATTTTCCAGTTATTCAAAGGACTCTAACCTGACAGGAAAGAATATTTTAAGTAGAAGTTTCCCTAGTATCCTACTTGCTCTCATTGTATTAGTGTATTTCTACAAGATGAAAAAATATTTTTAAAAAACAATTTTTTAAATTATCAGATAGATTTGTTAATAGAAGATTCAGGGAAAAGTGTGAAGAAGAGAATTCAAACATACAGTATTTTACTTAGTGCTTGTGATTTCATATGTAGCTTTAAAATTAATTTATGTAGCATTTTAAAATTTTTATTTATTTTTTGTCTCCAAGAGGAACTATATTCTTTTTATTTATTTATTTATTTATAAAATTTAAAAGATGTGGGTACAATTCAGGGTTACGTATACAAATATTCATTATGCAGGTACCCTTGTTGATGGGGTGTGCCCCTCCCTCCCCTGGCAGTTTCCCTCAACTGCCAATCCCCCCCTCCCGCCTTCCCTAACAATTTCCCTGTACATAGCATTTTAAATGGATATTTGTTTTTGTCCTTTTTTCTTAAAAAATTCAGATTCTCCTTAGTCAAAAGTTTAAAATCACAAAAATTGGGCTAATCCAAAAATCAAGAATTTTGAAAGCATCCCTTAGGTGGTGAGAGAAGATTCCATCAGTGATAAAGGAAGAGATGAATGTCAAATACACGTATTGCATCACTCTATAAAAATCCCCTGTACATCTGTCTGTCCCACAATACTATCAGTTCCTAGGGAAGATATCATGTCTTTTTCAGGAAGGTCCAGCCCAGTACCTGCCAGGCACCTGGTAAAAGCCTAGTAACTATAAAATTAATAACTAAATAAGTGTTTAAGAATGGTTTTATTCAACCTGTATTTTTCACAGAATAATATTGCTCTAAGGAACTGAGTCCTAAATCGTGTGGGGGTGGGGTGGGGAATTCATGCCTCTTCTTGTAGGGTAGCTTTGGGACAATCACTGAAATGGTTCTGCTGGGTTGAAGAAGGGAAAATGGAAAAAGTACCTGGTGAATTCCGGCCTGTGACACTGATGCTGGCTATGTGGCAGAAAATATGGTAGATGTTCTCATCTGCTCTTGGGGGAAGAAAAGGTCTAAGTGCTCCTCGAATCATGGAGGTAGTTAGAGATAGTCAAAGGAGTTTCTGGGCCAATCAACAAACATTTGTTGAGCCTCGACTCTATGCAGAGAACTGAGTCTCAAGAAGGATGAACAATCTTTAACAGAATTTTCTTAATCTAGGAGGTATTCTTTTCAAAAGACGAGATGTGATTCAGCACGACAGTGTCAGATATGATTTCCTCCAGCCACATGATCTTGTGACTTGGTTAGCATCAAATCACCTGAGCTTTCTTTAGCAGAACCATCTGCAGCATAAGGATCTTGTTACAACAAATGAAAACACACCTTCTTTTGTGTTAGTCACTACAAATAACCCCCAAATCCTTGCAGGAGTGATAATGATTGGATGGAAAACACCTTTGAACTTCAAGTCAGGCCCTGAAAGATAGAAGAGCCATCATTAGTGGAAAAGAAGCCAGCTAGATTTCATTCTGCAAATCACACTGCCACTTAGAAGTGATCATTACAGGGCCTAATGAAGAAAGTCAAGTAAAACTGTTGCAAATGAGGCTTGTTTTTCTCTTCAATCATTTCCCCTCTATTTGAAATGAGTTTGATCCAAGCAGTCAACCTTCTGCAGATTTCTTCACTCTAGAACCCAAGGAGAGAAACATCTGTTTTACTATTTGCCGATGCTTAAAATAATGGAAATGACAACCTCAGAAACATTTAATCACATTCCAGAGAGGAATGAGCAGCTCAATTGCTCTTTAGGAGCAGAGGTATGACTTCTCTGACAAGCTGGCCGTTCTCTGGGCAAAGGGGGGGGGGTGAGTTTGAATTACCAGGTGTGTGTGTATTTTGATTTGGGAGGAGTTGCTAAAATTTACATCTCCTTTCTCTAGTTTAGATTTTCAATGTTGAAAGTGGAAACCAACCTGAGCCACTTGCCGCCCTCTGAGAGATAAGTTTCCCATCATAAAAGGAGTGTTGGTTTACTTCACTTTCAATCCTGGAAGATGTAAAAGGGTTCCTGGGGTCATCCAGGTAGTCCTCCCCCCACAGAAAGTCAGGACTTTCTTTTGAGTGTCCTCTGCCATTCTCTGAAGTAGATAAATGCTGACTTAATGCTGATGTCAATGACAAAACTCATAGCCTTCATTATAGCCCACAGACTGTGCAAGAATGAATGAAACCACCACAGATAAAGACAGACCCTTATAGAATGGTAGCCTAATCAATTCATAGTTAAATCCACTGCTTGCATATTTATTTTTCCATCTCTTATAGCCTAAAAACACTATGGATTTTAATGAAATCTTAACTTAAAAACAAACACAAATCCTATGTTCCGGGGATGAGATGTATAATGTCCAATTCCCAACCAAAGAAATAATGACTAAGTTATGATGCTGACAGAACATCAACAGAGGTTTAACTTTATGTGCATTTACCATCAGGAAAGCATGTAGAATGGAAAAACACTGAACACGCTAGGATGCAGGAGGCCCAGGTTTGAATCCTGGCTTGGCCACTAAGTAGGCAGGTGAATTTAGGAAAACCTGGAACCTCCCTAGGCCTGGTTTACTTTATCTGAAAATTAGGGATTTGACTCCATGGTATAGAAGGTTCTTTTGACCCTCAGATCCCACTGAAGAATGGAGTACGGCTGGCTGTTTAGTTGAACAGCAGAGTACAATACACACATAGAAAGTTAGAGTAAAAACAGACTGTTAGACTCATTAAAGCAGTGGGGACCTTCCTCTTACAGACCATCACCGCTTCCCAAGCAGGACTGAGGGGTGTCAAACTAATTGAAAACTGGGCTTTTCTCAATTAGCACTGGTAGTTAATGGGAAGAATTTCTTTAAAGTTTTTCTCCTCTTTCTCTAAAGCCAATGACTGTGATGGATCATGATAAGATGAAATGAGCAGCATAAAATACATATTTATGAGGGCAATTTGCAAATAGTTGATCAGGCTTAATTGTGCAGTCTTTCTCTTTTCCTTTCTGTTTCTTTTTAAAATAGAATTCTGTGATCCCTGTTTTGATTGAGTATAGGGATCATCTAATAGAGTAATAAGCCGGGCTCGGTGGCTCAGCCTATAATCCCGTGCCTTTGGGAGGCTGAGGTGAGTGGATTGCCTGAGCCCGTGGTTTCGAGACCCGCCTGGACAACTTGGCGAGACCTCATCTCTACAATAAATCAAAAATTAGCCGGGCGTGGTAGCGCACGCCTGTAGTTCCAGCTACTTGGAAGGCTGAGGCGGAAGGATGGCCGGAGCCCAGCAGGTGGAGGCTGAGGTGGCCGGGAGCAGCCACTGCACTCTAGTCTGGGCGATAGAGTGAGACTCCAACTCAAAAAAAAAAAAAAAAAAATAGAGTAATATTTTCCAAGTCTAAAATTGTTCCCATTCTACTAAGTCTAATTAAACTTGCCACTAGTTTATAGTGTTTGGCAAAGAATATGGCACTCACGGAAAAGCTCTTGACTTCCAATTGCTTCTTCACATGAGTAAATCTGAGAACCACTGGACTAGTTTTACAGAAGAAAAACCAACGAGGCTGAGGCAGGGGGCATGACTTGAGCCAAGGTGACACAGATGCCTAATGTGATCAAGACCATGAACCCCAGGGTACTAGGCTCCCTGCCCAGAGTCCTCTGAAACTGAAATAGATTCATGCATCTGGAAGAGGCATGGTTAAAACAACTTCTGCAGGTTAATAATAAACAAGGGAACCATTTCTCAAGTAGGAATTAAATTGCTTCATTTGTTTGAAATTAACTTTGATGTCATCCTTGCAAAACTATTTTACGCAGAATTATTTTGCTCTTTGTGGGAGCCATCAAGGGGGCAGATCTTCCCGTGACATTTCCATGTTTTCATAGATCATTTTACTCTAAGTAATTTCAACATTGAACAAATATTGTGGTGGCGGCGGCTGGAAATTGAGCAATAATTAAAGGCAGATTTGCTAAATGAGAATTGCTTTATCATAAGAGTTCTGTAAATATTGCTTTAATTTATGTGTTTTCTTGGAAAGGACCTCGGAGATGGGAGTCCTGGGAATGGATTAAAACTCTGATTAATGAAATAATTTATAGGTTCCCCTTATCAGGTGAGACCATTGCTTCTTGAAGAGTAGTCTACAGATTCCTGGGAGCATCCCCCCAAAACTTTCAGGGTCCCCAAGTTCAAAACTATTCTATAATGAAAGTTATCATTTGCCCTCTTCCTTCTCATTCTCTCATGAATTTACAGTGGCACCTTACCAAGGCTGCATGACATGTGGTTGCACAACTGGCTGGATGAGCTGATAGGTGGATCCAGCTGCCTTCTTTTAAGCTAGGATCAAAAAGATTTACAAAAACATAAAACAATGCCACTCTTCCCACTGATTTTTTTTTACATTAGCTATTCTTCATGAACAATGTGTTATTTATTCTAACATGCGATGCATTTACCCTTGTTACTTTTAAATAAATGAATAAATGCGTGAATAAATAAATGTTTAAAAATTTCCCACTTTTAAATTCAAAGGCTAAAGATGTCAATACATACGACCCACATAAACAAGACTCTTCAGGGTCCTTAAACACTGTTAAGGGTGGAGCACCCTGAGACCAAAACTTTGAGGATCACCGTGCCAGGCAACGGTGACATGACAGGGAGCACTACACTCGACCCTCCCCTCACAGAGAGGTGCACAACCTGGTGAGGAGACAGGCAGTCACCACGGGACATGAAGACACCTGATGGGGGAGGATGGAGTTCTGCAGGAGCACGGGTGATCCTCCCCAGAGGAAGGACTTTTGCCATGAGTGGCTTCTGAAGGAAACAGAGAAGGCATTCCTTCTGTTTACGCATTTATTTTTCCATCTCTTATAGAACAATGGCTTCAGAGCTCATGCCTTCCACCTCCTAGAGAGTCAGCCTAGGAGTCTTCCCATTATATTTGTGGGTTTTTAAAATATATCTTTTTCAATTTTAAATATGTGGGGTACAATTCAGGGTTATATACACAAATATTCATTATGCAGGTACCCTTGTTGATGAGGCGTGCCCAGCCCCCCACCCCGGCAGTTTCCCACTATTGTCCATCCCATTCTTATAGTATTATGATAGTTGTACAAGGTCCACTTATGAGTGAGAACATGTGATACTTGGTTCTTTGTTTCTGTAATAGTCACTCAGTATTATAGCCTCTGTGGTTTTTAAAAATTTTTTATTTCAATAGCTTTAGGGGTACAGATAGTTTTGGTTATATGGTTGCATTGTATAGTGGTGAAGAAGTCTGGGCTTTAAGTGTCTCCACCACCCCACCTGTGCACATTGTACCTGATAGGTGCTATTTCATGTCCGCTTCCCATCCTCCCCCTTCTGAGTCTCCACTGTCCGTTATACTGTTCTCTAGGCCTCTGCAGATTCTTAGTTTGGCTCTCACTTATAAGTGAGAACATGCGGTGTTTGGTTTTCTGTTCCTGAGTTAGTTCGCTTAGGATGATGTTCTCCAGTTCCATCCAAGTTGCTGCGGAAGACATCATTTCATTCTTTTTTGATAGCAGAATAGTATTCCATAGTGGACATATACCTCGTTTTTATTATCCACTGATCAGTGGACGAGCATTTAGGTTGATTCCACTTCTCTGCAATTTTTTCCCATCACATTTAAATACACACACGCTCCTTTCTCTCATAAAGAAGGCAAAACTCCAAGCGCTTCATCCTCAGTCCCTACCTGCGACTGCCCTTTCCAATGTCTCTCTCTCAGTCAATTTTGCAAAGGCGTGCTCAATTCTTTTTGCACTCCTGTCTCAACTTCTTTCCTTCCCTCTTTCTCCTCAACACACCCTTGACTGCGGTTGTAAAGGCTGACAGTGATGTCACTCCACTATCTTCAGTTCTCTCCCTATTTGATCTCTCAGCAACGCTTGTCGTGTTTGACCTTCTCTCCTTGAAACACACTCTTCCAACTGCTTCTGGTCTACCCCAGCCTTCTGGTTTTTATGCCTCCTCGCTAGGTTCTCCTCCTCAGTCTCTGGGGTCTACTCATTCTAATTTCGTTCATCAGTCTTTGGAATCCCACTGGTTTGAACCCAGGGCCTCTTCTCAGCCTTTTTCTCAGCAGCGCCTACTGCTTTGGTCCCAGTGATTTGTACATTTATACAACCAATCCTGACCATTCCTCTGATCTTCCAGTTTTACCTACCTGAAACTCCCCTTAGGACTTCTTAGAAGAATCCCAAACTGGTATGTGAAAATCCAAATTCCTGATCTGTCTCCTGAAAGATGGTTCCATCCTTGACTCAGCTTCTCAGTGAGCAAACTGAATGTCCGGGAGTCACTCCCTCCTTCTTGCCCCTCTGCTCCAGCCAAGCCACCGCTGCACCCACTGGTTTTGCTTCTTGAACATCTCTCCCATTGTCCCCTTCTCTCCACCTCCAGCACCAGCATCGTGATCCTTGCTGCCACTGTCCCCTCCTGGGCTGCTGCAATGACCACCTGTGACCTTGCATTCACCTGTGTTCCCCTTCAGTCTTTTTTCCATACACTAACCAGAAGGATTTTCCAAAGTTGTAAATATGCACGACTTTCCCCCATTCAAGGTCCTTTAATGGCTCCCTGTTATGCAGGTAAAAAATTTATATCCGTTAGTTCTGTATTAATGCCCCAGCTCCTGCCTCTACCTCCCTTTCTAGCCTCATACTATGGGATGGGGGTGGGAGTTACAAGGAGCCCTCCCCCATACCATACCCTGGTCATTTGGAATTGCTGGTTTTTCCTGAAAGTTCCCCATTCTGCAAAGCCACAGGCCAATGCACACGACTTTTACATTGCCTGGAGTCTTCTTTCTGGGTCCCAAGTCTTTCCTTCCGAACACCAATTCTGCCCCGCTTGTCTCTGTTTTCCTCCCAGAGGCTGGTTCACGAGTCTCACACAGAACCCTTGTCATGTTCTATGACTTTTTGTTATTGACACATCTGTCTGTCCCCTCATTGGACTCGGAGCTCCTCGGAGGCAAGTGGTTTGTTCTTTTGTATCCCAAGTGCCTAGCTCAGTGCCTGACACTTGGAAATGTTCTAATGGAAGTTTTTGAGACAATACAAGTGAGTCCAAGGAATGCCTACAGGAATGATTTAAAAAAGAAAAAGCCGGGCTCGGTGGCTCAGCCTGTAATCCGGCGCCTTTGGAAGGCTGAGGTGAATGAATTACCTGAGCCCGCGGGTTCGAGACCCGCCTGGGCAACTTGGTGAGACCTCATCTCTACAATAAATAAAAAAATCAGCCAGGCATGGTAGCGCATGCCTGTAATTCCGGCTACTTGGAAGGCTGAGGCAGAAGGATCACTGGAGCCTAGCAGGTCGAGGCTGCGGCGGCCGGGAGTGGCCACTGCACTCCAGTCTGGGCGACAGAGTGAGACTCCAACTCAAAAAATAAAATAAAATAAAATAAAATAAAATAAAATAAAATAAAATAATAAAAATAAAAAAGATATGTAGGCAGTCAATGCTTGTCACCTGGGCCCAGCTGCCACTTAATATGAGACAGGAAAGCTATGACTGCCCCAATCTGCCTGTAGTTTACATCCTGGCTTTTCCCAGGATCTTAATACTTGTGTGGCAGAATAGTCCCTGTGACTGTCCAGCCTGGACACAGGGAAAGGCATTCCACGAGGTGGAACACCATGGTCAAGGTGTGTCCATCAGGGGCAAAGTCTAGGAAGAACACCTTTCGACTCCTGAGGGTGACAGTCGGACAAAGTCTCCCCGGGGACACTTGGAGCAGTCACAGGTTTCTTGTCTCATATTGAGTGGCAGCTGGGTCCAGGTGAGAAGCATTGAACTGCCTCCTTTTCTTTTCTTTCTTAAATCGTTCCTGTAGGCATTCATTGGACTCACTTGTATTGTCTCACAAACTTCTATTCGTACATTCCCAACTGGAGGCACCACTGGAGATGGGCTGATGGGACTGTATATCCCTCACAGCCGCACACAAGTAGAAGGAAATCAGGAGAGAGAGGACATGCCATGAATTCAGGTGGAAATATAAGTTCCTGGATTAGGTCCAAGGGCTGAAATTTTTCTTTTTTGTACAATTTGGTGCTAACCCGAAGGGGAAAAAAATTGATGTTTTAGCCTTTTTAGTAAAAACAAAGTCAAAGGTTAGTCTGTGTCATGATCGTTAACAGCCAAGTGTGGAGTGTCTCTTGATGATGGGCCTGGACTGGGGATTGAGGACACAGGCCTGCAGTCTTGCTCTGACCAGAGGAGGTGGAGGTAGGGGGGGATAGGGAGGGTGAGGGGTGGAGAGGAGAGAAGGAGGTGGAGGGGAGCAGAAAGAAACTGGCAGCTGTTAAGCATCTGGGCCATGACGGGCACTGAGCCCAGATGGAGAAAGATGAGCTGCCAGGAGAGATAACAGAAGCTGAGCTCCAGGCGTGAAACCAACACAAGCGCCCAGGAGTTCAGGGAGCGAGGGGCTGCAGAGGCTTCTGCAGGAGAGGAGAGAACAGGGACGGGAGCCAGTACAGATTCCAATGGGAGCCTCTTCACGGGTGAGAGAGAAGCCAGGCGGGGCCTCTTGTCTACAGGCAGGCTAGTGGGAGACAGAGGAGGGCAGGCCAGACAGAACTGTGGAAAGTCTTCAACGCAGGCCTCATGCAAGGCAGTATTCTGGGGCCAGCAGGATCCGCTCCGCATTCCTGAGCCCCTGTTTCTAGAAGACTCATTTCACGGTGGTTTGTAGTGGTTCCTAATTCCAGGCCTGCAGACCAGCTGCATCTGCCACCTGGGGAGGTTTATGAGCGTTCAGAGCTATTTATTCCTGGACCAGTCCACAGGAGCTTTGAATCCAGTAAAATGGAGGGACATCTCAGGCCATCGTGTTTTTTAAAAGCTTCCTAGTCAATGCTGGGAAATTTGGGAGGCTACCCTAAGTGAGGCTGTGTGGGAGGAGCTGGAAGGAAGGCCACCAGGTAGTGAATCTGCTGCAATGATCTCAGGGTGAATGACAGCGGAGTGGACTCGGGGGCATAGGTGCAGAGGAAAGGGCTCAGGGGGCTTGTGGCTGATGAAGGTGGGAATCAGCAGGCCTTGGTTCTGAGGGAGAAGATGCAAGAGTGATGGTACCATTAGCATCAACCTGGAAGTCAGGAGAGGAATTTAAGTGGGGTCACGATGAGCACAGACTCTGTTGAGTGATGGAAGGGCCAGGAAAGGGGCAGGGGCAGAGATCTGGACAACAAATGGAGATGCCACTTGGAGTCTCAGAATGAACCAGACATGATGTGGAGAAAGGGCATGAAAGAAACTTAACTAGAAAGGAGACAGGGAGGATGAGTGGGGGCGTGGGTGGTGAGAGTCAGCTGCATCTCTGCAAGGCCCTGTCTCAGAGACAAGGGACAGATTTTCCAGGGTTATCCCGCCCGAGGAAGTGACAGGATGGCAGACCTCAGCTCAAAGTAAGACATGACTTTCCATGAGCTCTGCTGCCCAGAGCCTCTGAATCCAGCTCTGACTGTCCCCATGCAGTTCCAGGCATTTTGCCAGTGAGAAACTTGCCAGTTCTAATGGGAGCTCAGTGTGATTAGTTGATGTTTTGGGGGGAGGTGGGGGAGGAAAAATAATAGCCAAAGAACGAGTTGTATTTAAATTAAGCACTTTATTTGTTTTTCTGTAATTTATTTTTTGTGCATCTGAGAAATAAAGCATCCTGGAGCTTGTTCTTATTTACATTTCTGTTGGGGACAGAAGCCTCAAATGTGGCTTCAAGAAGCCCATTCCCAAAAGCACCCTTAGGCCCTAGGTCACAGGGTCCTTGCTCTGGTCTTCTCTCACCATGCCCCTCCTCAAGTGGCTGGAGTCAAGGGCTTTCCATTCGCAGCCTGTGCTCAGTCTCCAAGCCACAGAGACCTCAGAATTCCCTGCCTCAAAGGCCCCAAACCCACTTCCACAGCCCATGGGCCTCTGCTCCCAGAGAGGACAGGCCCCTGACAGAGCACTCCCCTAGGCCTGAGCAAGGCCAAGGGGCAGCTGTTTGGGGAATGCATAGAGATTGGACATGTGAGCTGGGTAACCAATCTGTCATGCCAGCAAATCTTAGGGGCAGGCCTGATCCTTCCTGTCACTCCACTCCGTGGTATTTAGTGGCCACTAGGTAAGAGCCCACACCAGTCTTTAAAGGTTCCCCCTTCCTTTTCCACCTAATTAGGAATCAAGTGAACTTGGCTTTTAGAGGGGATTGTGTTTCTGCTGTAACTACTATACGATTTACAGAAATATCTTTTTGTTTAAACATTTTTTTATATGTGATTATAAAATTAATGCATATTCATTTAAAAAATAAGTGGAATTGCTGAAAAATCTACAGAAGAAAATAAAATTACTCATAACAGCATTGCACTGGTAAGGTTAGGTATATTCCCTTCTATTCGGCGACAGTGCTGTGCCTATGTGCTTATATTATGTATATAGATCATTTTGTCCCCTACAAATCTGGTGTCAGAGTGCTCAGTTTAAAAAACTTTTCACTTCAAACAAATTATTTTAAAAATGTTAAATATTACACAAAAATATATGCCAAGATAGTATAAGTTCCAATTATATGGTCATGCCATAATGTATTTCAGCAATTCCCCTGAACATTTATCTCTATTTTTTGTTTTTATAAGTAACATTGTTTTGTTTTTATAAGTAACATTGTGACCAATATCTCTGTATATAATAAATCTTAGCCTACTTCTAATTATTCCACAGGATAGATTCCCCAGGATAGATTCCACAGGATAGTAGTGAAATTACTTTAGGTATACAGTCATGCATGGCATGACAATAGTGATACAATCTAAGAAATGCGTCCATAGGAAATTTTATTGCAGTGTGAACATCATCGAATGAACTTACACATGCCTAGATGGTCTAGCCTACTACACAACAAGCTATGTGGTCTAGCCTATTGCTCTAGGGTACACGCTTGTTCAGCATATTACTATATTGAAGACCATAGACAACTGTAACACAATGACAAGTATTTGCAGTATCCAAACATAGAGTCAAAATATGGAATTATAATCTTCCAGGAACACTGTTGTATATGTGGTCTTTCATTGATATGACTGTATTTCCTTACATGTTTTCTATGTCATCATCTTAACTCTTCCACATTTTCCACATTATTTTAACAACACAGGAATCCAACACATCTCTGGAAATATAATTTCTGCAGTTTATAAGGTATATCTTTGCAAGAAAAAGATTGTATTTTTTAAATTAATGATTTCATATAGTCTTAGTTATTTACTATAGAATTCTTTTTGGAAGGGGTAGTATAATAAAAAATATTTTGTCTTTGTCCAGAGTTTCTAAAACTCTTAGAATTTCCTGAGTGACAGGAATGTCTTTTGTTATTCATAATGAGCCACTTTGGATCACACTTGAGTTTATGCTAGTGATGTGACCTCATTACTTGGTACTTTGAAGGTGATTGAAATTTAAAGATGTAAGAATAAATACATAGTATTTATACATAACTGTCTTTTTTGGGGAGGTCCTCCCTCATATGCAAACTCTTGGACAAGGAGAATTATCTTCTGGTCTGGTGAGTATGTTCTGGGAGAGTGATGCACCCCAATCCTATGCAGACAGAAACTCCTGAGCTCAGGACCCTTCTAGACACTTCCCTATGCACCTATTCATCTGGTTGTTCACCTGTATCCTTTATAATAAATCAATAAGTGCAAGTAAAGTGTTTCCCTGAGTTCTGTCAGCCACACTACACATTATCACACCCAACAAAGGGTTTTGCAGGAATGCCCAACTTATAGCTGGTCAGTTAGAAATACTGGAGACCCAGACTGGCAGTTGGCATCTGTGGTGGTGCATCTTGTGAGACTGAACCCCTAATTTGTGGGATCTGCCACTAACTCCAGTCAGTGTCAGAATCAAATTAGATTTAGAGCATCCAGCTAATGTCTGAAGAGTTTGGAAATTGCTTGATGTGGAAAACAGCCATATGTCTGGTGTCAGGTGTTCTGTGGGGAGTGTGGGGAAATTGTGTTTTCTCCAGAGAGGGAGATGGTGAGGGAGTGGGCAGAGGTGGGTCATAAACGAAGGCTCTCTTGTTGGTGCAGGTTGCTGAGTGGCTATTGACTCACACCACATAAAAGATTATAATGGTGTCTCCTCTCTTCCTCACTACCATCAGTACTAATCCAAGGTGCAGTCACATTCAGAGTAGGCACTTATTTCACACAAATTTTTAACTCTGGCTATGACTCGACAAAGAGTGCTGCTGAAATGGCAGGATGAGAAATAGGCTCATCCCTTTTTTTTCCCTATCATGAAGCAAGACATTAGGAGGATAGCCTCATTTGTTTTCACCTAAAATATGTTATTTTATAAGCTTCAGCTGCAAAAAAGCCATTAAGGTGCCACCTGACTGTATATCTGAGAAAAATACCTAGTTACCCTCACTGAGATGTGCAAAACAGCAGACTATTTCCTCCAATACACAATATCGTGCTTTCCTTGAAAACCGATCCCACGTAAGGGGCATGATGCTTTGCTATTTAATCCAGAACTGCTGGCTCGCATCGATCAGTTATTTCATACTCACAGGACTAAAGATTTTCCCACTCTCCGCAATGGGTCTATATCCAGTACAGTGGCAGAGATTACCTGGGTGGGAGGAAAGACACAATGTTTCAACCCAAAGGCCACTTTTCTGCCCTTGCTATATTTCCCTCATGCACATCTAGGTCTCTGTTCACCCCTTCCCCAAAATTATATTTTAAAAATCCTGGTAGTTTTTT
The DNA here is from genome assembly GCA_027257055.1 of Cephalopachus bancanus. Classification (NCBI taxonomy): domain Eukaryota; kingdom Metazoa; phylum Chordata; class Mammalia; order Primates; family Tarsiidae; genus Cephalopachus; species Cephalopachus bancanus. The sequence goes on from JAPVLO010000306.1 coordinate 1,849,460, forward strand.
TTAGATTGAACTAGTGTTATCAGGAGATATTTAGGATACATTTCTGGGGTGTACTCCTGGGAAGGGCACAGAACAGGAAATCAGTGAAAAGAGAAGGGACAGAGGAAAGTCACATGCTGAAGATGTACACATCTTGTGATCAGAGGTCCTGACTATCTTTTCAAGTGAACAGCCTTGGAAGATGAAGATAATGTCTCCCTGCAGAGAAAGAAGTGAGAATGATTATTGTTCATCCAGTATAATAAAGATAAGGTCACTTTCTGGGAGACTTATCACCCATTATAAAAGACTTGTGCCATGTTCAATGTTCCTGTCCTGTAAAGCACTCCATTGTACCTGCAGGTATCAGTTGGCCCTTTCAAATTGCCTTGTTGGAACTGGGGCTCAGGAAACAGATACAAACTCTACTACTCAAGCTATGCAGTTGCTGCGAGTAATGTTCTTTTTCTCTGATCCAGGAGTCTCGTGTCTTCTGTCAGCATCCATTAAATGATGGCAGGGTAAAATCTCAGACCTTTTGTGGTTCTTGAAAGCACTAGGTAGTATTAAAATATCTTATAATATTGGAAAGACTGACCCTGACACAGAGTTAGTATCTCTTACAAAGACAGAAAAAGAGTGTTTGGGAGCATGGCTCCTGAATCTAATCTAATGGCACTAGGTAGTATTAAAATATCTTATAATATTGGAAAGACTGACCCTGACACAGAGTTAGTATCTCTTACAAAGACAGAAAAAGAGTGTTTGGGAGCATGGCTCCTGAATCTAATCAGGATATCACTGTATTAGCATTATTTCTGTGTATTTTTAGACAAGTGGTTCTCACACATACCCTCAAAATCATATGTGAATATACACACAGCACTTTGTACAAAATTGTTTGAGTTCATGGACTTCTTAAATACATTAATGAACCCTGAATCAAAATCCCTGCTCAGAACCGATTCTCCTTAAAGTTAAAGACCACAGGCATACTGCTTGTAACATACAGTAGGCACTCAATTAATGATTACAGAAGCGTGCATGAGTAAATTAAAAGAAGAAAGAAGGATGTGGCACTGCACTCCAGCCTGGGTGACAGAGTAAGACTCCAACTCAGAAAAAAGAAAGGAAGGAAGGAAAAAAAAAAGAAGACTAAAAACATAAAGAAATGATACTCCAAAATATAAAACCAAAGAGGACACTAGTTATATTGGAGAAATAATAATAATAAATGAAGGTCCCAGTAAATTTTCAGAGAAAATGACAGGAAGAATGCTCTTGGGTAAATAAATTTATTCTATGAAGTAGCTAAGAACGTGGATTCTGCAACCAGACTACCAGGGTTCAACTCCTGACTCTTCCACTTGCTAGTTATATAGTCTTGGGTAGTAAGTTTACCACCTTGTACTTCTGTTTCTTCATCTGTACAATTGGCATCTAGTACTCACCATAGAATAGTGTCTGACACATAGAAAATATTCAGTAAAAGTTAGCTGTCATGGTGGTGTCTAGATGACAAAGCACAGACAATACATGATAAAGTAGGAGGACTTGCACTTCTAGTGCAATGAAGCTGGTAACATCTAATAGGCACCATCAAAACCTACAGAGATAAGGTCCAGTAACAGAATCTGGCAATGTTAAAGAAAGAAAAATAAAACTAACAAAGGAGGCTGGGACCATATGATCATAAAATATATACCAGAGTGGAAATCATGGAACCTCTCAAGAAAGGAGATAGAGAACTTGGATGAGAGCTTAAAGAGAAACAAACAATGTGCCCAGGAAGCTCTTGAGCACATACCAAGGGCTATGCTTGCTGATGGTAACTGTCTAGATTCACTACTCCTTTCCTAACTTACTATTTTTAAAAACCTGACTTTCTGATTCTTAGCCTAACTTGGCTTTTGAAATCTACCCCTACTCCTTCAGTTTTTGGCAAAATGCCGACACTTTACTTGTTGGTGATTGGACCCCACTTCCTCTTTGACTCCTGACTCTGTCTGAACACCTAGTTGCAGCATCTCCTGCAGTGCTCATGTGGGATCCCTTCGTTCCTTCAACCTCATCCTACCAATTGAATCAACATCTAACTCCCAGCGGAGTTTGGAGAACACAGATCACTGGGCCCAACAAAAGGTATGGATGGGGCTTCTCTGAAGCAAATTATAAAACTAGAACAGAGGAAGATACAACTGTGAAAGCATTCTTCAATGACCCAGGTTTGAGAAGTTCTACCTCTTCTGAAAGACGAGTGACCAAAAAATTATTGCATATCTCAAAAGTAAGAGGAATCAAAGTCTGTGATATGAAAGTGACAGAATGTTGAGGGGCGGTGTCCTGGGTGTTGTTCGCTGGGGCTGTGGACTGTGAAAAACCAATTTCAGAATGTGGGGAGTGGGGCTGAACCCTCTCTCACTGGCCAGAAACTATAGCAATGGAATATAGCACAAAAGGCATAGGAAGCTCACAGAAAGGAAATTTAGAGGATATAATTACAAATGAGGACAAGGCATGGTGGTTCACGTCTGTAATCCCAGCAATTTGTGAAACCAAGATAGAAGGATCATTTGAGCCCAGGAATTTGAGAGCAGCCTGGGCAACACAGCAAGATCTATCTCTACAAAGAATCAAAAAATTAGCTGGGTATGGTGGCACACGCCTGTAGTCCTCGCTACTGGGGAGGCTGAGGCTGGAGGATCACCTGAGTCCAGGAGCTCAAGGCTGCAATAAACTGTGATTGTGCCACTGCACTCTAGTCTGGGCAACAGAGTGAGACCTTAGCTCAAAAAGAAAAAAATTATAAATGAAGAAGAAATAAGGAATGGGCTGTAATTAGATTGCTCTCTGATTAGCTAAGACAAAGAAAGAAGGTGAACAAATGGCAGTGATGGGACAAAACTGAAGATGAAAGAACACGTGTGACACAGAGTAGGACACAAGACAAAAACAGATGCTGTGGAAAATACTATCAGCAGCAAATGTGCCAAACAGAACAATACACTGTCCAGTGGAGATGGAATGCGATTAGCAGATGCCAGAAGGAAGGCAGAATGACCTTGTCCCTTCCATATTTCTCTCAGATGTATGTTTGGTGAAGTAAAAGTATTAGATAAGCACAGTTAAAAAAAAAAAAGAGGACTTGAAGCCCAAGATATGTGGAGTTCTTAAGAGAACACTTAGCCACTTTAAATTTGTTTAAGGGCAGATTGATCAAAGTGAATTACATTCCATGACCTTGGAATAACTTGTAGATGAGATTGTGAAATCATGGTTAGTAATCTTTGTGAGACATCATGATGAAACAAAGTGGTGCTAGAACCTTGGAGACAGGCCACCATCGATCCTGGTTTTCAAAAAGATAGATATTAGGTGAGGTTGCCTTTGCTCTCAGACAATTTTCTGAATCTACTCTGGAATAAATTATTGATGACAGGGCACAGGAGCAGTGGTTCCTAAGGGGAGATTGGGTAGTCAAGAAAACTAGCCTCTTTCCCTTTTAGGATAAGAATTCTAGACTGAGGATCTAATCAATGCCATAGACAGAGTACACTGGGACGTCACAAGGCATTTGACATTCCTGTTCTCCTCTGTGAGAAGGATGGAGGACTGTAAGTACAGAAAGAGTAGTACTTGATTAAATAACAGTTTAATGTCAAGAGTGTTAATTCATTTTCCCATAGTCCTCTGCTTGGCTTATTCTGTTCAATGTTTTAGTAAATGACTTACAGAAAGACTAAAGGCAGTGTTTATCCGATTGATTTGAAAATAGCAGAATAAGCACGTTAAAAAAATTGTCTTTTTTTTTGTTTTTTAATCGAAGGTCCCTTATTGGTCCTGCTTCCATGAATGGCCATGACCAAGGGAAAAGGGAGAGGAACCAGCTGGCATGGGGAGGGGTCAACTCCACAACATTCCATTTGTACACAGAGCTAAACAGACAAGCACAGAATAAGCATTTAAAATACCTTGACAGGATAGAATGCATATATGAAATTTGATAAGAATGAAAAAGTTTCTGAAGTAACAAAAAAGGGTAAGTACAGTAAGTCCTCCTACATACGAACCTTCAAGTTGTGAACTTTTAAAGATGCAAGCATGAATTCAAATATCCGGTTATGTGAGTCAGTTCATGTGTCTGGTGCACATTGTCACATGCGTGCATCCTCTAAAAGTGGTTGTGCTTTTGTGTACTGTATTTACTTTATAGTACTTTACTGTCCTCTTCTCCAGTCAGTAACTCTTCTTGCCTGTTCACTCAATGCTGACCCCTGTATGCAGCTGTTGTACAGTACTGTACTGCTGTACTTTTCAAGGTACTGTAAGATTAAAAAATGTTTTCTTTGTTTTTTGTTTGTTTATTTTTTGTGTTACTTGTGTGAAAAGTATTATAAACCTATTACAGGATAGTACTACATAGCTGATTGTGTCAGTTGGGTACCTAGGCTAACTTTGTTGGACTTACAAACAAATTGGACTTATGAATACACTCTTGGAATGGAACTTGTTCATATGTAAGGGACTTACTGTATCATTTTAAAAGACTTAGGGCATTTCAACTAAATGCAGGCTTATGAGGTATACTGATTTTTTTTCCTAACTCCTAAGAATCTATGATTTTATAAACATTAGTAATAATTCAACAATGAAAGCAATAACAGCCACAACAACAAATGAAAATCCAAGAGGTCACTGCTTCTTTGGCTAAGTACATAATTAGAAATACATAATCAGAAGATTTTAAAGTCCTAATACTTCCAAATGCCATTCCAATAACATTGCAATTGCATCAAAGACACCCACACCAAGACTGTTTCAATAAGCATATGCTACCCAAATATTTATTACATGAAAATTACCAGAAAACAACTGAGAGGGTGCCAAGAATGTAATAGTCATATGGCAAATGTACTTTACTTTCTGCCTCAGTTTCCCCTCCTGCTAAATAGGAATGGATAATGTCTTGCCAACACTATTCAAGAGGTGTGAATCACAAAGCTCAACCAATAGGTGTTTGCCAAGCCCTTTGGCCCAATTCCTTGGATGAAAATGCTCTAGCATCTGCTCCTCTTGTTGAGAACAATGCTCTTCCAGAGTTGAAGGGTCTGGTAACTCACCACTCAAGGCTTCCATTACCTGCTTTGTGGAGGCTCTGGGTGGTTCCTTAGGAGAGTGTAGGTGGTCATCACCACCCACACTGGGTGCCATGGCCATTAGCAATCCTCTCCTAAAAGCAAGGAACACAGGGTCCAGTCTGAAAGTTTAGGGGTAGGAGGCGCTCTGGAATGAAACAGAAGTGTCTGATGGGCACAGATACAGCTGGGGACAGGCCTGACAGGCAGCATCTGGAAGTGTACAATTGCTCACATGTTGGATACCCAAGGAGGTCTTCCAGGAAAGATTCTTAGAGGTCATTGGAAAGGAAGTCCTCAGTGTCAACCCAGTGCATCAATTCAAGGGCTCAGCTTGGATTCAACCAAGTCCACAGATAGAGAAATACATTACTTCGGGGTCTGAATTCCTCTCAAAGTCCTGCATGGGAGAAATCATTACATACATTGAGGCAGTTTTCTTGCCGCCCGTCATTTCTGAGTAGTAAGAATCATTTAGAATATGTTTGTTGATATTGTTTGCCTGGCTTCATTAAACATCACTCTTTGCAGTTATAAAATTACATAATGCTGTATTATATTTGGTGAAATTTCTCTCAGCAGGATAAATGCTTGGTTTTGTTTCTGAGGATAATAAACAAGAATTTGCATTGTAACAGGATACTTGTCTGGGAAAAATAAGAAAAAGTTATGAAATATCAAGTAGCTATACTCTTTAAAAATTCTTGCATTCACAGTTCAATAAAAGAAACAGAGAATTAGGCCCAGTGTGGTGGCTCACACCTGTAATCCCAGCATTTTGGGAGGTTGAGGTGGGAGGACTGCTTGAGTCCAGGAGTTTGAGAACAGCCTGGGCAACATAGTGAGACTTCATCTCTACAAAAAAAAAATTTAGCCAGTCATGTGTCTGCAGTCCCGGGAAGCTGAGGCAAAAGGATCACCTGAACCCAGGAGGTTGAGGCTGCGGTGAGCCAAGATTGCGCCAATCTGGGCAACAGAGTGAAACTTGATTAAAAAAAAAAAAGATGTGGAGACTTGAACAAAGGTATTGATTTCAGTCACCACCTGCAAAACATACTCTTTGTTCTTCACTCAAATTTGAAAAATAAACAAGACCTTGGCAGCAGTAGACAGATCACCTTCTTTCAGTACCCAAAGGAAAACATTTGCACAACCCACTAGTACTTCCTTCTAGTAAAGGAATATTCTAGAATATTCTAGAAGAGTCACCATCTCCTTGGAGGGGAGGAATATGGAGCAGCAGAAAGAACAGAAACTTTGGGAGCAGACAGATGAAAGTCATGTCCCTCTAGTTATTAGTCAAGGGATCTTGGGTACGTTAACCACCCTGGTTTATTTCTCTTTGTGACCCTCTGTGGCACACCAGCACACAGCACTAGTGTGCTCAGTTTCAACTTTGACCGCCTCTTCCTCTTTGCCAAGGGTGCCAGAATGAGGATACCAGAATGCATGTCGGTCACAGTATCAAGGACAGTGAAAAGCACAGAGCAGGGCACATTTCAGTCATGGATTAAGAACTCAGAACAAAGTGAGATCAGAACATTATTTGGCCTGTTCACTTAGCTGACTTAAGAATCACTGTTTAATGGAGCAAAGTGCCAAGATGTAAACTCACGGTGAAGTGTATTCCTGGCTTTCTGGTATGACCCGCTTCCATGCTTACTGGTCAGAAGTTTTCTAATTAGTTGTAAATGGTCTGAAGATTTTAGACTCTTCATTTGTGTGTGCTTGTGTGTGGAGACAGTGGTGGCACCGAAGTTTAGAATCAGAGCTGGCGGAGGAAATGGGGAAGAAAAGAGAGACACAGAGGATTCTAGTAAAGAGAAGTCACTACCCATCGCTTGGACAGACAAATGCCAATACAAAACGTGATCAAAGATGTCAGTATAATAAGTGCTTTCCATCCAGAAATCTTGACAGACTCCATGCATTGCAGAGATTCTTCGTCTCTGTCTGTCTCCTTCCCTCCCATCTTTAGTCCTTCTCTAGAAATGTATTACAGAGATTCTCTGTCTGTCTCCGTCTCTAGCTCTAGCCTTTTCTCCCTCCTTCCCTTCTTCAGTTCTTCCCCCTCTCTCCTGAGAACAACAGGCACAGATTGGCATGGGATTGCCACAGCCCTATAGCAAATCAGCTCACACACCAGCCACCTGAACCTAATACCTTCTGGGCAAACATTAATAAAAGATTGTGTCTACCGTGATTTCTTTCTCTATGTGAATTTAATAATAACAATGTAGAAAACTTACTTTTCTTCCATTCACAAAGAAAATAAATTCATCTGACTCCTTGGAATGAGACCCTGTGCCAAAATAACTGGCAGAATCATACGAAGTGTCAAAATCACCCACTGCCATGTCCACCTGACAGGCTGGCCCAGTGGTTTGCAGAAGGAGAAGCTGGCAGATGGAGCCAGCCCCGGGGTGACATGGATCTGCTTTCTGAGGCTGCCTCCGATTAAATCCTGTCTGGCTGGCTTTGAGCCCTCTTATTTTCCCACTTTCTCTGCTTCCTCCACTTCCCTCCTCCCTTAAGCTAACCTGGAACTTCATGCTCAATTTAACTCTAACAGTGCACACCTCTCCCTGCCTGGGAAGTCCGTGGAGAAAACCTTCAGGTAGCCAGCAACAAGAGCCTGCTCTGGTCAGTGACATGGAATTAAATCATGCACATGAACAGGGGCATTTCTTGGTGTTCTATGCTTTTTTTGTTTGTTTGTTTGAGTTGGAGTCTCACTGTCGCCCAGACTGGAGTGCAGTGGCCGCTCCCGGCCACCGCAGCCTCAACCTGCTGGGCTCCGGCGATCCTTCCGCCTCAGCCTTCCAAGTAGCCGGAATTACAGGCATGCGCTACCACGCCCGGCTGATTTTTTGATTTATTGTAGAGATGAGGTCTCGCTGCCCAGGTGGGTCTTGAACCCATGGGCTCAGGCAACCCACTCACCTCAGCCTCCCAAAGGCGCAGTATTACAGGCTGAGCCACTGAGCCTGACTTGTTCTATGCTTTTGTTGTTGTTTTATTTTGAGTCAGGGTCTCACTTGGCCACCTAGGCTGGAATGCAGTGGCACAATCATGACAATCATGGCTCACAACAACCTCGACCTCTTGGGCTCTGGTGATCATTTCACCTTAGCATCTTGAGTAGCTGGGCCTACAGGCGCATGCTACCATACCTAGCTAATTTTTGTTTTTTATTTTTATTTTTGCAGGGATGAGGTTTTTCTACATTGTCCAGGCTGATCTCAAACCCCTGGGCTCAAGTGATCCACCCACCTCAACCTCCCAAAGTGTTGGGATTACAGGTGTGAGCCACTTTTCCCAGGCTAATTTGTTTTCAAATTACAAAAAGAAGGCTTATTTCTTAAAAAAAAAAAAAAAAATCAAACAATACTAAAGTGTGTTGAGCAAAAGGTGAAACCCCTCTACCTCAATGTTCATGTTCTGAAATTAACTGTTCCTAGATTCCTGTGTAGCTGCACAAAATTTTTCCAGGAATGTATGAATATATACATACACACACCCATTGTTTTTGTTAGCTTTTAAAAAACAAAATCAAACAATGCATCATAATTCAAAAATTTCTTTTTTTTTTTTTGGAGATACTTAGGCTCTCTGTGCCTCTACTGTTTTACCTGTAAAATGGACAAAATAATAGTATCCCCCCCAAGGATGGTTGTAAGGAGTACATCAGCGAATATGTGGCCAGACAATTAAGTTCATGAACTTGCCACCATGCTCTTACGTTGGCAGCACTGTACAAACAACTTGGAAAGGTTTCATAACCTGGGTATATCAGTGTTTCACGGCTGTGTTCATGTCTACATGTGGCAGTGTCTTGCTGAGTGGCGTTCATTATTGTTGTTGCATATTTTTGTGTGCTGCCACAAGAATGTCCAAGCTTGAATTAGAGCAATGAATAAGCATTAAATTTCTTGATAAACTTGGAAAGAGCAGAGGTGAAATTAGGGACAAGTTAGTCCAAGTTTATGGGAATAATGTCATGAAGAAAATGGCAGTGTTCAAGTGGATTAAACATTTTTCTGAGAGAAGAGAAAGTATCACTGATGAAGAGAGGTCAGGATGGCCAGTAATGAGCAAAACTGGTGAAAACATTACAAAATTTTGTCACATTGTCAAAATTTTCAGCTGACTGTGAGAAGCATAGTAGACCAAATAAACATTGACAGAGAAACAGGAAGTTAGGGAAATCTTAACTGAAAATCTTGGCATGAAAAAGCTGTGTGCAAAAATGGTCCTGAAAGAGCTCGTGCAACACGACAATGCACCAGCTCACACAGCACTGTTTGTGAGGGAGTTTTTAGCCAGTAAACAAATAAGTGTATTGGAACACCCTTCTTACTCACCTGATCTGAGCCCCAGTGACTTTTTTCTTTACCCAGAGATTGAGGAAATATTGAAAAGAAGACATTTTGATGACATTCAGGACATCAAGGGTAATACAATGACAGTTCTGATGGCCATTCCAGACAAAGTTCTAAAATTGCTTTAATGGGTGGACTAGGTGCTCACATCTCCTGGATTCCCAAGGGAAGTATTTCAAAGGTGACTGTAGTGATAGTTAGCAATGTGGTATGTAGTGCTTTTTCTAGGATAAGTTCGTGAACTTAGCTGTCAGATCTCACATGTGTGAAGTGCTTAGAACAGGATCTGGCACAAGGTAAGCAAGCACTCAGTCAAGGTTAACTATTTGTATTGCTGCTGTAATTTATTAGAAGGTCCCCTATGGATTTACATTAAACTGTTTTCAGTTTTTCACCACTAGAGATAATGCTGCAGTGAAAATCCTTGGGTTTTTTTTCTCTGCACATTTGAGCGGGTATTTCTGTTGGCCAAGGTCCTAGAGTTGAAATTTCTGGGCTGAAGTATGTGTCCTACTCAGCTGCCTTCTGAAATGTGTGGCCTGACACCCAAGTCACTTCCGGGAAAGTGTGCCTCCCGCAGCCTTCCCCAACACTGAGTGTTATTGTTTCTGCTCCAGTTTTCCAGTGTGGGGGAAATGACAGCTCATGGTTGGCACTTCTCTTCCTTTGTGAGCTTACCCACCACCATACTATATACTTACTGAGTGTTTGTCTTTACTCTTCTGTCCTTTGACTAATTTCTCTTACTAGGTTTTCAGACTTATCTGTCTGAAGAATTGTATGCCACGCAAAGGGCATTAACCATCAACTGCCAGTCTGTGAGTTGTCCACTGGGGACACAACATGATGTGGAGTCCTCAATTTCAAGTGTCCTGCATCCTGAAGGAAGGAGCTCCCAACTGTGCCTGCATAATGCCATCCCACTGCTCTGTCAGACCAGCTGCTCTGAGGGGTACCAGCGCAATGTGACCATGGGTTCCAGGTCATGTGCTCATTCCCAGAGACGCTTTACTTTACTGTAAATTGGTCTAATGTGACATTACGTGGGACCTTGCGATGGTGGATTTGATACTGTGTCAGCCCTCAGATCTGTGGTGATGGTTAAGGCCCAGCAGGCAGGAAAGACAAACCTTTACCCAGAAAATGTATCTATGAGGGAGGACTCAAAAAACCCCAAATTTATTTATTTTTAATTGTGTATTTATTCTTACATGCTTCAACTTTAGTTGCCTTCAAAGTACTCTCCATTTGATGCAACACACCTCCTGAGATGCTTTTTCACTGCTCAAAACAGTTTTTGAACTCGTACATTTTGATGCCTTTTAGTGCTTCTGCTGTGTTTTATTTTCTCTTCTTTTACATTAGCAAAGTATTTTCTTTGAGGGCTTTATTTCATCTGGGGAAACAAACAAACAAAAAAGTCACTCCGGGAGACATTGAGTGACTAGGAAGGGTGGAGCACAGGAGACATGCCATTTTTGGTCAAAAACTGCTGAAAACTCAGCATGGTGTAGGCAGGTGTGCTCGTAAACCACGCATTATGAAATGGGTAAACACATTGAAAGAATCTCCAAAAAAAATCAACAAAAATCAAAAACTGAAGCAGAATGCAGCCTCTCTCAACAATGCTAGCTGGTACATGGATGCTGATAGGTTCCTAGAATACTTACCTAGCGGGAGAAGCTTGTACTACATGGGGCCCACCCTCCAAAAGATCTTTTATTTTGGGGGGAGTACCCCCTGTAATTCTGTTAACGTGCACCATTGCTCCTTCCAAGATGGAAAGGGTTTGGTGTCATCCGCTTGACACCAAATGGCCAGTTGTTCTCCTGGAGGGATGGTGCCACGTTGAAGGCTGGCTTTGGTTGGTGTCGAAGACAGACTGGACATTCGCAGCAGCTACATGGTAAGTGGGGACCCACGCTGTTGGGCTGTCACATGACCTCCATCCCTGCCACTATTTGTGTTGACACTGGGGTGACTAATGACAGAGACTGGCTAATGTCAAATGACCATGTTTTGCCCACGTGGTTGTCAGCAACTCTTTAGGGGGGAGCTTTCCGCTGGGTGTTAACCTGTGATATAAAAATCTTCACTGACGGGGCAGCAGTGGCTCACACCTGTCATCCTAGCAATTTTGGAGGCTGAGGCAAGTGGATTACTTGAGCCCAGGAGTTCGAGACCAGCCTGGACAACATAGCAAGGTCTTGTCTCTATAAAAAACTTGTAAAAATTAGCTGGGCCTGATAGTGCACCTGTAGTCCAGCTACTCAGGAGACTGAGGCAGAAGGATTGCCTGAGCCCAGGAGGTTGAGGTTGTGGTGAACCATGATTATGCCACTATAAGCCAGTCTGGACAACAGAGTGAGACCTTGACTAAAACCAAACAAATAAAAAACATCTTCCATGGTTGTGTCCACTTCCAAATGTCCATTCGTGCTATCTTGTCCCCAGCTTTGCAATCTTCTCCTCCCAGGGTCCTGATCAGCTGGCCTAACCATTTGCGACTCTGTGTATATTCCAAGCATGGGCCCCTTCTGTTTTCCACCTCAGGTGAGTAACCAGGTGCATGTCCCAAAGCTCTGCCCAATGGGAAAACCTTCCCTCTCTACCTCTTAGAGCGAGGATAGTGTAGACACTGTGCATCTCTGGTGGTACCCACATGGCAGTCAGCCCACCTGTGAACCCAGCTCCGACTTTTCCCTTCTCCACCAGCTTGGGCCCTCCACTCTGCGCGGTAGCTCTCAGTGTGAAGAGGGAGACGCATTGGGACAACAGGAGTGGGTAACTTGGTCTGGATTACTTGGTCCTACTGCTTGTTGGCTCATGGTTCTGGAAGTTCTGCTTCCATCTTGCCTCATTGCTTCTGGTCTTTTGTGACCTGATGACTTGCATCTTAACACAATCCTCCAGTGACTTTTGCATGTAACTCCAGAGTGATGCTATATGGTAGCAGTCAGATCAAAGAAGGGGTGGAAGTGACTGCACTTTCCAGGCCCAGGACACAGGTAAAGGCCCTAGAGTGAAAGACAGATGGGAAATCCAGATGGCAGAACAGCGTGGACCATGAGACAAAGCTGGAGGGATAGGCAGGGGCTAGATCACACAGGACACACATACTGTCTCAGAGACTTGGGACTTTATCCTGGTGAGATGAACAGGAAGCCATTGAATGACTTTAAGCAAGGGGGTAACATGGTCATGTGGTGTGTGCATGTGTGTGTGCCCATACATTCATATATGTTTTTGGCTTCAATGTGGAGAATGGTCTGGAAAGGAAGCAAAATGAATGTAGGGAAATCAGGAGGGGACTATGCAGTAGTCAGAGGAGAAGTGAAGGTAGCTTGGAATAACGTAGAAGTCATGGAAATAAAGGGGTAGACAGGCAGACTCAGGAACTGTCTCCAAGGGGCACGGGAAGGACTTGGTGTCTGAATTGCTGCGGCACAAGGCGATTGGAGCAGCGGGAATCATTCCCTTGTTTCTGTCTTAGCAACATGTGCATGGCTGCATGGACAAGATCTGCTTGGGATGCATGAAGTCTGAGGTGCTTTTGAGACATCTAAGTGGCAGCAGAAAGCAAGAGTTGAGTCTACAGAATCAGGGCTGGAGCAAGAGAGTTGTCCCCAGCCATGGGAGTAAAGAAGGCCACTGCTAGGATGAGACAATGAGACCATCCCTTGGGAATTCTGACACTTGTAGAGGTGGGCCAGAGGGGCAGGACTTAGCAAAGGGACAAGAAGGAAGCTCCTGCCAGAGAGAGGAGGAGAGGGTGGAGGGACCTCTCTCTGCCCTTCTGCCCATGCCCTCCTGTGTCAGCACAGCATCCAGGGCGATCCTTCACACGGAAATCAGTTCACGTTACTTCTCTGCTCTGTGTTCACTCAGATGAAAAGCCCATGTCCTTACAATAGCCTCAAGGTTCTCCATGTCTGTCTCCTCCTGGCTCTGCACCAGGCACTCGGGTCCTACTGCTACTCTGCAAACAGGCCAGGCACATCCTCACCCCTAAGGGACTATGCTACAGTGCTCTGTCTCCCTGGGACCTTTTCCTCTGGATACTGCTGGGGTCATAACCTCACCATCCTCACCTCCTCAGCAGGGCTCTCCCCGACCTCTCCCAACGACTGCCTGCTGCTCCTGGCTCTCCTTCAGCTGGAACGTACTCCAGTCTCCTTTCTCCCTTAGCACTCACCTGCAGCAATCATACCCCTTACTTTACTTGTTTTTGATGCTTTTTATTTGGTCTGTCTCCCCTGACTAGAATAAGGTCTTCCCAAGGACAAGGATCTCTGCCTATTTTGTTTGCCGATATATACCAAGTGCTTAGAACAATGCCTGGCACAGAGTAGATGCTTCACATATATTTGTGGTACAAATGAGAAAATCTGCTCTTAGAGGGAGAAACCCATGTAACCATCACAAAATAACCTGCATGAGTCCAAGGCCACTGAAGAACCATTACAGTCGTAACCTGGTCCTGGGACAACAGTTTCCAAGCTGCGGGTGTGACAAGGAGATGATGTCATACATTGACTCTCTAGTGCTTTGTACCTCAGAGCAGATACTTCTTTCTGCCTTTAACAGAGATGGAGTCTGTCAGTGATCATGTCTTGCTGTTGGATCTCCCTTTGAGGTTTCCAAGTCTCTGGAGGCCATGGGGGTAGATTTCTCATGATGCTCCCAACTTTTCAACCTTTCCCAAGTTTTCTGTTTCTCTCCACAGCTGCTTTTTTTAAAAATTGAGATAATTCAGATACCATAAAACTCACCTTTATAAGGTGTACAATCAGTGGTTTTTAGTATATTTACATGTTGGACGATCATCATCACTAATTTTAGAACATTTTCATCACCCTAAAAAGAAATCTCATACTTATTACCAGTCTCCTTCCCTCTTAGCCTGTGGCAGCCATGAAACTACTTTCTGTCTTTATGAATTTGCCTCTTCTGGACATGTAATGTAGATAGAATTATATAATATGTGGCCTTTTGTGCCTGACTTTTCTCATTTAGATAATGTCATCAAGGTTCATTCATGTTATAATTGGAACAGTATTTGATTTCTTTATATGGCTGAATAAATTTCCCTTACATGGATATGCCACATTTTGTTTATTGCATTTTATCAGTTGAAGGCAATTTGATTTGTTTCCACTATTTGGATATTATGAATAATGCTATCATTTCGGGACAAGTTATCGTGTGAACATGTTTTCAATTCTCTTGGGCATATACCTCAGAGTATGATAATTATATGTTTAACTTCTGTGTTAATTATGTTTAACTTTTTGAGGAACTGCCAAACCGTTTGCCACAGTACTGCACTATTCTGCATCCCCACACCACCACCCAAAATGGATACAGGTTCCAATTTCTCTACATCCTTGCCAACACTTGCTACTGTCCATCATTTTGATTATAACCTTCCTAGGATGTGTAAAGTAAGGTCTCATTGTGGTTTTGATTTGCATTTCTTCAAAGACTACTGAATTTGAGCATCTTTTCATGTGCTTTTTGGCTGTCTATATATCATCTTTGGAAAAATGTCTATTCAAATACTTAGCACATTTTAAAAAAATGTTTATTGTTACATAATATTTGTACACATTTATGGAGTACATGTGTTATTTTGTTACATGCATAGATTGTGTAATGATCAAGTCAGGGTATTTAGGGTAAAAAGTAAAAATATGATGCTTTTTATTTGGTCTGTCTCTCCTGACCAGAATAGGGTCTTCCCAAGGACAGGGATCTCTGTCTATTTTGTTTGCTGATATATCCCAAGTGCCTAGAACAGTGTCTGGCACAGAGTACATACTTCACAAATATTTGTGGTACAAATGAAAAAATCTGTTCTTGGAGGGAGGTACCCATGTAACTATTACAAGAATGACCTGCATGAGTCCAAGGCCACTGGAGAATCATTACAGTCAATTACAACCATTACAGTAATTCCTTTGCCTATTTTTAAATTGAGTTATTTGTCTTTTTATTATTGAATTGTAAGAGGCTTTTTTGTTTTGTTTTGTTTTGTTTTACATATTCTGGATACAAGGCATTTATCAGACATGATTTACAAATATTTTCTCCTACTCTGTGGGTTTCTTCTCAATTTCTTGATAGTATCCTTTAAAGCACAATATTTTTTAGTTTTGATGAAAACTTGGAGGAAAGTTTTCTATTTTTTTCACTGGCCCCATGACTCATTAGATACAGTGTCTTATTTATCCTGACAAGAAAAGGCAGGTGATGGCAGAGAGGACAAAAGAAAAAAATGATAATTTATAGCTCATATTAATAATAAAATTATTTAGAGAAATGCCTTTCACTAGACAGTATAATTCCTGTTGGTGGATACAGGCCAAATATGAGTCACATCCAAGTCACCATCTAGTCCATTTAGCTGGGTGGATCTAAGAGACAGTAATGGAGATTATTCTAGAAGACAGCAATTAGTGTTTATGCCACTTAAAATGATTTATAAATTGCTTAAGCATGTCTAGCAAATCTAAATGGTGCATTTTAAATCAGCTTCATATAAAAGCAACACTCTGTGGAATGACTTCTGAACTAGGAAAAAATTTGTCCTTCAGAGCTAGTGTCTCAGAGCACAGAGGCTAGAGAGATTGCTCTGTGT
Source organism: Cephalopachus bancanus (assembly GCA_027257055.1). Classification (NCBI taxonomy): domain Eukaryota; kingdom Metazoa; phylum Chordata; class Mammalia; order Primates; family Tarsiidae; genus Cephalopachus; species Cephalopachus bancanus. Next base: position 1,865,596 of record JAPVLO010000306.1, read on the forward strand.
AAAGAATCATCCTATTTACTCCAGAAGTTTGCATTTGATTCATATGCGCACATTCCAAGGAACATAGGATCCAGGTTCATCTCTCGGAATCTAGAATAAAAACAAATTTGCATGTTTACAACTTGGAAAACACTTGTGACTTAGGTGAAAACTAGCAGAACATAAAGTAGGTTAAAACCCACCCGAGGGTAACCAGGTCCATGGGAGGCCAGGGAACCACAGAATGTGAAGGGTGGGGGGACACAGGAGAGGACGGGGGTGGGGGGTGGGGAGGACACCTGCAAGGGTCATCATCTCATGCTTGAGGAGGGCCTAGCTAAAAGTAGAATCAGTCTCTGTTTCCCCATTGTGGAAGAGGTGACTCGCGGGGGCTTAGGGAAACCATAAAAATACCACAAAGAGCTGGGCTCGGTGGCTCAGCCTGTAATCCCGCGCCTTTGGGAGGCTGAGGTGAGTGGATTGCCTGAGCCTGCGGGTTCGAGACCCGCCTGGGCAGCGAGACTTCATCTCTACAATAAACCAAAAAATCAGCCGGGCGTGGTAGCGCCTGCCTGTAATTCCGGCTACTTGGAAGGCTGAGGCGGAAGGATCGCCGGAGCCCAGCAGGTCGAGGCTGCGGTGCCCGGGAGCGGCCACTGCACTCCAGTCTGGGCGACAGAGTGAGACTCCAACTCAAAAAAAAAAAAAAATACCACAAAGAGTGAAGGGGAGAGTAGGCAGGGCTTCCCCTCAGTCTAAGGAACAATTTTCTTTTTTAAATTAATTAATTTTGTAGAGACAGGATCTCCCTATGTTGCCCAGGCATCTCTAGAACTCCTGGCCTCAAGTGAACCTCCCACCTTGTTCTCCCAAAGTGCTGGGACTACAGGTGTGAGCCACCATGTCCAGGCAGAAACACCTTGCTTATAGTCAGGGGAATAACTGTGAAGGGCACGACCTCCTTCTACAATGAAAACTCCCTTTCTGAAAATACCCAAGAAGAGCTGAGATGTCTGTTTGGTAGAGGTGCTGTTGAGGGGTCCCTGCCAGCACACTTTCCCAGGTCTGTTTGGGTGGGGGTGGAGAAAGATGGTCGGAGGGGCCCGAATTCTTGGCCTGGGTGTCCTAGGTACAGGGCATAGTCCTTGAACTTCCATCCCTGACTGAGAGGTCCTAGGAAGGGAACAAAACAAGGGACAGACACAAAACTGATGGGAATGGACCTTCTTTCATCAAGTGGTAGAGAACTGAGTCCACTGGGAACCAACAGTGCCAGCCTGACGAAAAAACACAACCCCAGGGGCACAAGTTCAAGGGCCACGCTGCTCCTCTCAGGATTCTGTCACATTTTCTTCCATGAAAAACCACAGCAGTGGGTTAATGAAACTCTACCACAGGATAGGAGCCAAAAGGTCAGAATTTTTTCATTTTTTTTCCTACAAGGCAGAACATACCATTTTGGTAAACTTGTCTTCACAGGCCATCCTAATCTTCTCTGGGGTCAGTGGACTATGGAGCCTCAACGGCCCGGACAGGCCTCTCTCCCGTCGAGCTGCACTCACCGCATCATGGATGGCGAAAAACACCGAACACCCCAGGAACACCCCCGACTCTCCCAGACCCTTGGAGGGAGACAAGCCAACTTGATTACAACTCTTTCTCTCACTATGTATATGTGCACATATGTACAGTAAGTCCCCCACATAAGAATGAGTTCTATTCCAATCGTTAAGTACAATTTGTAAAAAGTTAGCCTAAGGCCAGGCACAGTGGCTCAAGCCTGTAATCCCAGCACTTTGGGAGGCTGAGGCGAGGATTGGCTCAGGGGTTCAAGGCCAGCCTGGGCAACTTGGCAAGACTTCGTCTCTACAATAAATCAAAAAATAAGCTGGGCGTGGTGGCACACGTCTGTTGTTCTAGTTACTTGGAAGGCTGAAGCAGGATTGCCTGAGCCCAGCAGGTCGAGACTGCAGTGGCCATGAGCGTGTACCCCAGCCTGGGTGACAGAGTGAGACTCGACTCAAAAAAAAGTTAGCTTAGGTACCCAACTAACACAATCAGCTAACTATACAGTGTCAACTATATCACTGCTGCTTTTAGGCTTGCTTCCAGACATCCTGGGCTTGAAATAAGGATACTGTACAGTAAAGTACACAAAAGCACAACCACTTGTAGAGGATGCACGTATATGATGAGGTATGCCAGACATGAGAACTAACTTGCATGACTGGACATGTGAACACATGTTCGCATTTTTGAAAGTTTGCAACTTGAAAGTTTGTATGTAGAGGGCTTACCGCATATGTATAAATGTGTTTATATTAAAATATTATATACTATATGTATGTAATTTTTTTTTGAATTCGTGTCTTACTTTGTCACCCAGGCTGAAGTGCAGTGGTGTGATCACAGCTACTACAGCCTTGACCTGCTGGGCTCAGGCGATCCTTCTGCCTCAACCTCCCAAGTAGCCTACAGGCACACGCCACTACACCCAACTAATTTTTTTTTCTGTAGTAGAAATGAGATCTCACTATGTTGCCCAGGCTGGTCTTGAACTACTGGTTTATGCAATCCTCTCACTTTGTACCTCCCAAAGTGCTGGGATTACAGGCATGACCCACTTCACCCAATCCTATGTATGTAAATTTTTTGTTTAAAAAAGCAATTTAATCTTTTGACACAAAATTCTCATTCTTAGAATTCTAGCCTCACAAGATGACCCCAAATAGAGAAAGCAGTTATAGACATAAAGGTGATTATTGCAAGATGAAAAATCAGATAAAACCCAACGGTAATAGTTCAGGTTGGGCTCCAAGATTTGGGACTTTTTTTTAAAAATCATGCTGTCAAATTACTTTAAAATGTTTAATAGGGATTTTTCTTCTACAATCCTGTTAAAAAAAAACAACAACCAAAAACCCCTCAAACAACCAAGAGATGAATGTGGCTCTTCCACTGTCCCACAGATGTCATACAAATGAGAATTTATTCATAGAGCACAGCCTACCTTAGATGAATACAGGGTATTTGAGTTTTCAGACGAAGGTAACAAAGACACATGTAGCTCTGAAGGGATGTCGCAGATGGCAGGGATTTTATATTGGTTTGGACCACGTGTGTATAGAATGCCCTGAGGAGAATAGCTCAGTTCCTCTATTGTATACAGTCCCATGCCTTGAATGAATGCACCTTCAATCTGAGGCAAAAAGAAAAAAGAAAAGAAAAAGTAGAATTTTTTTGTGCGTGAGAGAATACAGTCAACCACAAGTAGCATTTCAACTTCATGTTGTTTGTCTGAATTCTTACAGTTTAAGAGTTTTTAAGAGGGTGTCTTGGCTGGGCTTGGTGGCTCACACCTGTAATCCCAGTACTTTGGAAGGCGGAGGTAAGAGGATTGCCTGAGCCCAGGGTTTCAAGACTAGCCTGGGCAACACGGTGACACCGCATCTCTACAATAAATCAAAAAGTTAACCAGGTGTGGTGGCATGTGCCTGTAGTCCCAGCTACTTGGAAGACTGAGGTGGAAGAATCGCCTGAGCCCAGCAGGTGGAGGCTGCAGTGGCCATGATCATGCCACTGCACTCCAGCCTGGGTGACAGCATGAGACTCTGACTTAAAAATAAATAAATAAATAAATAAATAAATAGATAAATAAATAAATAAAGAGGGTGTCTTGGAGTATGTTGCTGAAAATTGACCTAAAAGCATGTTCAAATGCCTCATTCAGCACCAAGTCCAAAGTTAAAGGACCTGGGTTCTAATCTTGGTGTGGCTATTACAACGGTAGCTTGCGAGGAGTCCTCTCAAAACCTGGTGCCCAGGCCCCTTTGTTTTTTCTGCCTTTGAGGCAGATGAGACCCCCTGACTGATGTGTCCACAGACTCCAGTACGCTAGTGAGAGCTGGAATCCCACCACCCTATTCTGCCTCCTCTCCACGGGCTGGTCTCACATCTCTGGCTCTGATGTCAGATGAGTATTCCTAAAACCCCAGGCCATTACCACCAAATTCAGTCCTGCTTCTGGAGAGCCTGCCCCATGGCTCTCTTCCATTCTCTGGCTTCGGCCTCATGGCTCACTCGTCCCCATTGTCAGGTTCCTGCCATTGTCATGGGCCCTAGCCTGACTGCCATTTGCGAACCGTGTGCTGAATTTCATGTCTTTCTTTAGGGTGATTTCCTTCACTCTTCTTTCTCCCAGAACATCATTTCTTGATCTTTGTTTGACAACTCAGTCCACACCCACTTCCTCCTCAAAGACTCCTTTGACTTCACTGTGCCATAGATTCTTCCCATTCTTGAACCACACATGCCATGACTAAAGAGGACATTAAATTACACTTTGAATTGGAGTTAGTGAGTTGAACTGCTAACGGGTTCAAGGCAGGTAAAGCAAGTGTGAGACAACTCTAGGTGGGTCCTGAATCAGTGGAGTATGACTCTCTAAAGATTTAGCAGGTAGTACATGCTGTCTCATGCCTGCAATCCCAGCACTTTGGGAGGCCAAGGTGGGAGGATTACATGAGCCCAGGAGTTCTAGACCAGCCTGGGCAGCATAGCGAGACCTCATTTGTATTGGGGGGAAAAAATGCTGAAGATACAGCCAACCGACTTTTGCAGGTCCAGTGTGGGCAAATTTTGTTTTCAAGTGAAACTAGATATTTGTGATTTTCCAATCTTGCCAAGTATTTCAAATTTAAATTTAAAAAGTCCGTGGGTAGAATTCAGTCCACAGGACACCTATCAATAGCTACTGCTCTAATAACTTGAGGTTTGTTGTCCCAACACAACCTTAAACTCCTGAAAGCTGAAGCCCTCGGCCAAGGCCCAGCAATTGGCACCGACTCTACTTATACGGCAGAGGTCTGGGGTTCCATGGTCACTAGGCTTGGTCCTACCTCACACATGCTCCTAAGTCATAGATTGCACATTTCTTCAAAAACGACCTAAAACACATTTGTTTACTTCCCCTTTTTAAAAGTAAGAAATTTGAGTTCTCCAGCCAGCTGGAATAGAATTTGACTAAAAGGATAGAAAAATAAGATAATAAATAAGCCTGACAGAATGTTCCCCTGTAGGCCCTTCATGGGTTTGGCTTTTACAAACAGGAAGTACAGCACGTCAGTTACACATACCTGGCCTATGTCAAGGGCTGGATTTATACTGTAGCCAACATCCATAACAATGTCTGTTCTGATGTTCTAGGGATTTAAAAAATAGTTAAAATGTTTATTTTAATGAAGATAAAGAAAAGAAGCTAAGAAACAGTTCTTGCCTGGTTGGCTTTGGTATAAAACAACAACAAAAACAACAAATCTTTCTTTAAGTCACATTATCAGGAAAGAAAGCAACCAAGATTGTATTATGTGATGAAGTTTATTATATAAAACTTTCAAATTTACACAAATACTCTTAATCAGCTTAAGCATGTTTTAAAAAAAATTTCTTAGAAATAATAAGAGAAAAAAAATTGACTTGGTTTTTGACTCAAGCTGGGTGATGCAATAGATTGAGTTTAATTCACTGTAATAGATATAGCATATGACACAGCTAAAGAAAATGGCCATGACCCTCATGATCCTTGCTGCAAAACTCTGTGGACAGCACACAACCCCACAGATGGCTGGGGGATATTTACTGAACCAGAGTTCAGGGTGCATCAGCAAAAAAAAATTGAATACTAAGGCTAATTATTACCCTGTTCTTGGATCTTAAAAAGCCAAGGTATATACAGAATATAAGACAATCCAGATAACATTTTCTTTGAGAAAGAAGGAACTGAGAATTGAGTTTGCACAAGAGAACTCTTTCCCTCATAGAGCAGGGTAGCTCCCTTAACATGAAAACCAAGCTCAGATGGATCTCATTGTTTTGTTCTGGTTCGAGGTCTCCCCGAAGAGATCCAGCTTGAGTTGGAATCCAGGCCAGCCAGGTACTTGAATAGGCAGGTTCAATAAAGGTGAAAACAATTTCAATGATTAGGCTGACTGAAGTTAAAAAAAAAAAAATGCTAGGAGTATAGTAAATGAAAACTGACCCCTGATCACAATCCAAGAATGTAGACACAAAGGATATTTGGAAATAGGAGAGGCAGCTTGCTTCTGGGCAGGTCTTGGAACAGATTCTCAATAGACTAGTAGCTTGGCAACATGACAGTTCTGAGGGTATTACAGTCCCATTTCGTGTATCGATGATCATTTATTATTATTGCCAGTGATGAGTAAGTGGCTTCTTTTATCCACAAAGGTTCAGACACAAGAGGAGAAACTCTGTGAGTCCTTGGCAGAAGGGGGGGAGAGAGAGAGAGAGAGAGCACGAGAGAGAGAGAGAGAGAGAGAGAGAGAGAGAGAGAGAGAGAGAGAGAGAGAGAGAGAGAGAGTGTATGTGTGTGTGTGTGTGTGTGTGTGTGTGTGTGTGTGTGTGTGTATCTGTGTATGCATCTCCTCATGGCATCCCTTAAAAGCACAAGGAACAAGGAAGCTCTTCAACCATCTGAAAAGCAAAAACCAGCTGGGTAAAATGTATCAATCCCTGCCTGGCTGGCTCTTGGTGCTAGCTGGCAGATCATGGACACTGATGAATCCTTCAAGAACGTTGTAGGATGGCATTTCTCATAGAGGTCAGGATTGCTAGTTGGGCCAACAGTCTACATGGAAGCTCACTTTAGGCTGCGTGTCTTCCATAAAGTGATTTCTTTCCCAATTTCATTGAAAAGGGCCAGGGAAATGAGGCAGAGAGACTACCAGCTGTACCCCTGGAAGTGTTCATACCACCCTGGCAATTGCGGAGCCTCTTCTTATAACCCAGAGAAACTGCCCTTAGGTCAAATACACGGTGCTGCCACACACTCGCCAACGATAGATGGCACCTGTGGTGTTCAGGCGCCTCCTAGGGGCAGCTTGAAGACCTTTCCGTCTGGACTGACCTTGTGATTCCCCGTCAGGCAGTCTATTTCGACCTCAGAACAGGCAGCTCCATAGACAAAGTATTCAAAGGGACGGCCTTCGCCTTTCTCCCAGTCCATGTCTGATTCATAACCCCTGGAGGAAACAGAACTCTTGAGGAGCATGGTTGAGTGAACGAGTTTGCTAATTGCAGACCGTGATGATCAAATGGACTCACACCAGAGGGATACCCTTGTGCGATGGTTCTCAGCATGTAACACATCTCAGTAAGTCTGTTGGCTAAATAAACACTTAGTTCTTTCTTACTTAATGTGCTATGTCTCACAAAAAGATCAATTATTCCTGATGATGACTCCTTCCTCCTGGAGTTTGGCTGCTGACACTGTGAACTCAACCTGCATCTTACACCAAACACTACTTCACAAGCGTTCAGTTGTTTGCTTTATCTATCTTTCTGGCTTCAGAATGCAACCTTCTGCATCTAGGGTCAGGCTCCTTGGCTGTCATTCTTTGCTACTACACTGTCTCTTATTATCGGGCTCCGTGGCCTGCTGTGTTCCCAACTCTTCTTTAAGGACATCAAATAAATGTGAAATGAGACACACAGGCTGGCAGCTTGCTAGGACCCTCTGTCCTCTCTCTCCTGCTCCCTCAGCATGGAGGTGGTCATTAAGAATGCTTCTAGTGCCTATTTCTGGAAGCCAGTCAGCGCCCAGGTCTCCATGACAACCGGTAAAGTGACAAAACCTGGTAAGACTCTCTATGTCACCCTCTCTTTGACGGCTTTCACTCTGCATTAATTTAATTAACTGTTTTCCAAATTAAGTGAGTTCCTGATGTTTCATGTCTTGATGTCACATGGTTATTGTCATGGTTCTTTTTTGCCAATCCCAAAGTGTAAAATGGTGCCTATCTTAAGGGTTTAATTTGCATTCTCTACCTTTGATTCTTAACTTATAAAAAGATGGATGACCAGGCTCACTGGCTTGGCCTGTAATCCCAGCACTATGGGAGGCTGAGGCGAGTGGATTGTCTGAGCCCACGGGTTCGAGACCAGCCCGGGCAACTTGGTAAGACCTTGTCTCTACAATAAATCAAAAATTAGCCAGGCATGGTACCGTGCGCCTGTAGTTCCAGCTACTTGGACGGCTGAGGCAGAAGAATCTCCTGAGCCCCGCAGATCAACACTAGGTGGCTGTGAGTGTGCCACTGCACTCCAGCCTGGGTGATGGAGTGAGATGCCAACTCAAAAAAAAAAAAAAAAAAAAAAGATAGATGGCGTTTTCAACAAAAAGTCAACCACTACTGTGGATTCCAAGTACTCAGAGCTTTTTAATACCAGCCAGCATGATTGGCATGATCAACTCAGCTGCATTTCATTTATGTGCCTATTTTTTCCCAGCAAAAGTCTTTCTAGACACTTGGGTTAACTAGCAACTAAATGTTCAGAAGGTACAAAATCAACTTTTGCCAAGATTGCAAACAAACCTGAAACTCTTCCTCAAGATTCAACGGTTATTTTCCATACCAAGTGATTGGAAGTTTGGCTTACCTGAAGTATCCGACAGCTGAAAGGCTAATGCTCTCATCAAAAGCCGCCTGCGCCTGTGAAAGAAAGGCATGACATGGTGCTGTAAAAGATGTCTAGAGAAAGAATCACCAAGACTTCCCTTTTCACTTTTCTCTGTGTTAAATAAAGCATTGGTTGTAACAACTCGGAAGGCCCAGGGTTAATGAGTTCCTTTCAGCATTCTCCATCTCCCCAGGCACTGGTGGTCTACTGCTTGTAGTCACAGCATGTGTTCAATGCATGTGATCATCACAAATGTCTCCTGTGGTGTGTTATACTTATAGCCTGGACTCGAGTCGCCAACACACGTTCTGCTTAATGAAGACATTCACTCAGTCGTCTGAAAGACTCAGTCTATTCATGTGGAGCATTTTAAGAAACTCTGGTGGGTTTTACGTTAACATCAGGTGTCCATAACAGTTTCAGTTGAGGGGAATGATTTATTAAATTATAAATAATGCCATGCATTACATAAATAATATTAAATAATGCAATTTATTACATAAATTATGCCATTTATGCCAAAAGTTCTCTGGACTCTGTAGTGCACACAGTTGACAACTATACAGAAAAATGGGAGTTGGGTCTAATTTCCCAAGACTAAGAAGATGGGGCATACACCCATTAGAGAAGAAAGTGGGATGAATGACCATGTTTCACGATGGGAAAGGTTTATGCCTCACGCTCCCTCTCTGTCCAGCCTTCTCCAGTCAGACTGATGTGGCCATTCTGGGTTCAGGCAGCACAGGACAGAGGGCAGAAACAAACATTCCAGAAAGGACTGAGAGCTCCCATAAGTGTGAATTATAAAGACAGTCCTTACTCTACAAAATAGCAGGCACCATTTCTAAATGGGATTCCCCAAATGGTATTTTCCCCAGACCTGTACTGGTCGTATTGCAAAAGCTGACATTCTAGAATATTTAGCATGCACACCTTCCCATCTGTTACTTGAAAAGATTGCTAGTTGGTGTTAGAATGTGTGTCATTCCCCAGCTAGGTTGTAAATAGATCATAGGAAGCACTTACCTTTCCATTCCATGGAGCACCTGCTACTGGTAGAACGGACACCCCATGGCTTGGTTTCCTAGTTTGGATGAGTGTGTGTGTGTGGTTTTTGCTATTCTAGAGTAATTCTAGTATTTTTGTTTTGTTTTGTTTTAGGAACAATGGGATCCCAAGAAGGAGAATAAACAGGTCTACAGTTATTATCTAGAAAAAAATCCACACTCCCTAGGATGAAACATTAATTAATTCTAGCTTACAAACGGAGTTCTCGCAGAAAAACCGTCTTCTCTAATAGAAAATTCTCCCAGATGCAAGAGTTCCTCCACCCTATTGTGATAGGATTTCCACATGCTGAGAGTAACAGTGGAAACTTTCACAGTGCTCTTTCTGCAGACTTTTAGTTCACATGTATCTCTCACTCTCCCCACTTTTTTTTTTGTTCTAACATAAAACACAAAGAATCAGGGGTTCTCACCCAATCCTTCCAGGTTCCTTGAGGATTCTTGCTGATGATGGGTTCCAGGCGTTTGAGAAGAGTTTGACAAGCATCCTAGGGATTATTTCTAAATTCAAATTATGATCATAATTTCATGCAAACACTAATTTCAAAACATGATAGGTAACCTTCCATAGGCTTACATGAATAAGAACATGGAGGAGCAAGAGACCAACCCTGCATGGAGGTGACATGAAAGGCTTCCTACAGGGATGTGTGTGTGTGTGTGTGTGTGTTGTGTGTGTGTGTGTGTGTGTGTGTACGTGTGCTATGGGTGTGTATGTGTATGTCCTGGCCCTATAAGCCATGCTACGGGGGTGTGTGTATGTGTGTGTGTATAAGAGACAGACCTAACCTTATAAGCCACACTGTGTGTGTGTGTGTGTGTGAGAGAGAGAGAGAGAGAGAGAGAGAGAGAGAGAGAGAGATCTGACTATAAGCCATGCTATGGGTGTGTGTGTGTGTGTGAAACCTGGCCTCGTAAGCCACGCTATGGGTGTGTGGTGTGTGTGTGTGTGTGTGTGTGTGTGTGTGTGAGAGAGAGAGAGAGAGAGAGAGAGATACCTGGCCTTATAAGCCACACTAAGAAGTCAGGACTAAACAGAAAACCAGCAGGCACTGTTTTCAGCCACGGCATGTTCAGCCACGGCATGTTCAGATTTATTTTGTGGGAAAGTTCACTCTGGTGGCATTGGAATTGGGTGAACAGACAGAAGTTCTGCTGTGGCCCAGGTGATAGATGGGAGTCTGGCTCAAGCGATATTAGTGCACCACAGAAGTAGAAAGACACAGAGACATTTTTTAGTAGAACTGAAAGAACTTGTTGACCAGTGAACTGTCAGGAGTGAGGGAGGGGAGAAAGTGGCATTTCTGGTCAGGTGTAGTGGCTCTCGCCTATAATCCCAGTACTATGGGAGGTCAAGGCAAGAAAACTGCTTGAGTCCAGGAGTTCGAGACCAGCCTGGACAACTTGGTGAGACCTCATCTTTATAATAAATCAACAAATTAGCTGGGCATGGTGACACATGCCTGTAGTTCCAGCTACTTGGAAGGCTGAAGTGGCAGGATCGCCTGAGCCCAGCAGGTCAATGCTGTGGTAGCCGTGAGTGTGCCACTGCACTCCAGCCTAGGGGACAGAGTGAGACTCTGACTCAATAAATAAATAAATGGCATTTCCAGCACAGAAGAACTGTTGTGAGCTGCACCATCACTCACTGAGCTGGGACTGGAGGAGATGACAGTGGGATGGCAGGATGGATGCTCCACATCTTCTGGGCTCCACCCACTTATCTGACACCGAGGGGGTTAGTGATTTGGACACTGCTACAAGGACTGGTACCTTTACTGCCAACCCGTTGAGGTCCGCCACCACAGACCCTCCAGAGACATTTGCATTGGGGATGGTTTCTGTGCTTGTCCCACGTAGGTGAACATTTGACATTGGCATTCTTAGTTCACGACTGGCCACCTGGATTTTAGGAGAGAGTTTATTTTCAAATACTTTGGTTAGCAGCAGCCCTGTGTACATGCCCAGGTGGCAGTATATGTGTGAAGTTCTCACACACATGCACAACATGGATTAATATTACCAAAAGGGCAAGAAATCATGCAATCCATTAGAATTTCACACCCTCTTATTGTCCAGCAAAGATTCAAGAGAGGCACTCTAATAGCTAATATACCCAAAGGAGAGCAGCAAATCAACATACAACTTTCTTTAGCGATAAAACCACTGGAGACTCTTCTGCCACATTCTTTTAGGAGGTTCAGTTATAAAACTGGCTTGTTTACCCCATTTTTGCTAACAGTTTAACAGCGTCAGCTGCCCAAGCAAAAGCTCCTAGCCTTTACTTTGGAATGGAAAATGTACATTTATAGTTCTCCTCTCATGAACATATCTACAAGCTACACCTATCTTCTTCTGCCCTTACCTGAATCATTTTCGTGTGGACACCCTGGCCCATCTCAACGCCACCATGAGTAACCAGCACAGAGCCGTCTAGGTAAATGTGAACCAGGGCAGCTGCCTAAGCAGGAAAGATGAAAACAGTCTCAGTGATCTTTTTGACTGGTAATTATCACACGTCATGGAAATACCTGCCTCTTTCCCCTCCTCCTAGCCTCTGCTGAAGACGCACAGACGCATGTCCTGGTGGCCTGAGCGCCGCAGGCAGAGCCAGGCACTGCTGGTGCATGCTTCCTCAGGGTCACTCCCACAAGACGTTATGCTGTCCCTGGGTGGCTTTGAGTCTGTGGCTACTTAAGCCACAATTTCCTAAGACATTTGAGCATACCAGTACCCCCAAGAATCCCCTTCTCTCTGCCCCAGGGTGGAGCATCATTTTAGGTTTCTTGTGGGGGAGGGGAGTTTGTTTTAAAATGCAAAGTACATAATTTTGCCCTTTTAAAAATTATGATATTGTGGGGTACAGTTAAGGGTTTGGTATACAAATACGTTTCGTTCAGGCATCCTTGTTGATAAGAGGTGTTTCCCCATCCCCAGACAGATATTTGCTACATTAATCCCATCTCCCTCCCCTCCCATAGTTTCCCACTACTGTCAGTCATTTTCTTATGGTATTACATTGGATGTTCAAGGTCCATTATATGAGTGAGAACATGTGATACTCGGATCTTTGTTTCTGTGAGAGGTCACTCAGTATTATAGACTCTAGTTGCATCCAGGTTGCTGCAAAATTCATGATTTTGTTCTTTTTTATGAATTTTGCCCTTTTTTATGGCTGCGTAATACTTGGATGAACTTAGAGTCTATAATGTTGAATGATCTATCACAGAAACAAAGAACTGAGTACCCCAAGTTCTCACTCATAAGCAGACCTTGAACAATTATCATAATGCTATAGAAAGGGATTGGTAGTAGTGGGAAACTGCTGGGGCAGGGGAGAGGTGGGATTGGCAGTAATGGGAAACGCCAGGAGAGCGGGGAGGCATACCTCATCAACAAGGGTACCTGCATAATGAACATTTGTATACCTAACCCTGAATTGTACCTCACATCTTTAAAATAAAAAATATTTTAAAAATGCAAAGTAAACTATACATAGGCTGGAGGAGAAGAATGGTTTGTGTGCACACACATTCCCACAGTTGTAGGTGTGTGGCGGAAAAGCGAAAATGAAAATCCAAATAAGATGAGACAGATAGACATGAATTTTTTGGCTGCAAAATGCATAATTATTAAATCATCTTGGTAGAGAATTACAGAGCTTTGGAGTTGAAAGGGAACTTGGGAGTAATCTTATCTAACTCCCCACAAGGACACAGAAGGAACCAGATGCTAACAGCATTAAAGGCTCCTGTAAGCAGACATATCCAGACTCTAAACTAAACATGTGTTATGATAACAAGAATGTGCCTTCTTGTAAGTTCACTCAGGCTTAACTAGGGTATGGGAAAATCCCAGGAGGTAGCAGAAAACAAAGATGGCTTCTTCACTTTGAGTTTCCAACATATGAGCAACATCAGCCGCATATGGTTCTAGACAGAACGCCTCTCAGTGGGTCCACTGTGATCCAGAAGGCCTGAATAGCAACCTTCACAGCTTTTCAGCCTGGAAGTGCCAACCCCATAGGTATGGCTGGGGCCAGCCATTCAGAGCGGTGGTTGCTGAAGGCTGGGGTGGCTGTGGCAATTTCCCGAGATAAGACAGCAATGAAGTTCCCTGCATCATTTGTCTCTTCCTTTCTCAAAAGATTTCTCTGTAATATTGGATGCTGTTGATGGCATTTTCCTCACAGCAGAACTTTCAAAACTGGTAGCACAGTTTTGCTATTGCTTTATCAACTAAGTGTAGGGAATATTCAAAATCCTTTGTTGTCATTTCAATAATGTTCACAGTCTCTTCACCAGAAGTAGATTCTATCTCAAGAAACCACTTTCCTGCTGATCCATAAGAAGCAACTCCTCATTCATTCAAGTTTTATTATGAGATTGCAGCACTTTAGTAAACTTCCAGGTTCCACTTCTAATTCTAGTTCTCTTGTTATTTCTACCCCATCTGCAAATACTTCCTCCACGGAAGTCTTGAACTCCTCAAAGTCGTCCATGAGGGTTGGAGTCAATCTTTTCCAAATTCTTGTTAATGTTAATATTTGGACCTTCTCTCATGAATTATGAATGTGCTTAATGGCATCTAGAATGGTGATTCCTTTCTATAGTTTTCGATTTACTGTGCCTACAGCCATCAAAGAAATCACTATCAATTGAAGATATAGCCTTATGAAATGTATCTCTTCAATAATAAGACTTGAAAGTCAAAATTACTCTTTGATCCGTGGGCAGCATAATGGATGTTGTGTTAGCAGGCATGAAAATAACATTAATCTCTTTGTATATCTCCATCAGAGCTTTTGGGTGACCAGGTGCATTGTCAATAAGCAAAAATATTTCTAAAGGAATCTTTTTTTCTGAGCAGTAGGTCTCAAAAGTGAGCTTAAAATATTCAGTAAACCATGCTGTAATCAGATGTGTCATCCATGCTCTGTCATTTCATTTATAGAGCACAGACTGAGTTAGTATAACTCGTAAGAATCCTAGGATTTTCAAAAGAGTAAATAAATGAGCATTGACTTCACCTTAAACTCACCAGCTACATTAGTCCCTAACAAGAGAGTCAACCTGTCCTTTGAAGTTTTGAAGCCAGGCATGACCTCTCCTCTCTTGCTGGAAAGTCCTAGATGGCATCTTATTTTAATATTCGGGCTGTTTTTTCTACATTGAAAATCTATTATGTAGTGTAGCCACCTTTATCAATGATCTTAGCCAGGTCTTCTGGAGAACTTGCTGCAGCTTCTCCACTTGCTATTTCACCTTGTACTTTTATGTTACAGAAGGCATGTACAACCTATGGCTCATGAATAGCTAGTAAAGAAGCCTCACAAAAATCTTTAAACATTTTAGCATCTATTTTCTTCATGACACCATGTGTAGATTTTTAGCATCTATTTTCTTCATGACACCATGTGTAGTTCCATTTTTGAAGTTCACAATCACATCTTACTCATACATCACTTTTTGGCAGCACATACATTTGTGAGCTGTTGTTTTTAATTATGAAGCACACAAAGAGCAAAATCCAAACACACATTTCTGATGAGCACCTTGAGAACTTCTAAAAATTGCAACTACTTCCATTGAACCAGACATTGATAGATTAGTTTTACAAAAACAAGGCCAAATTTCCCACTAGTTGTATATGGTTCTCATTATCTAAACTTAATAAAAAGTATTTAAAAAATAAATCTTATTATGTATACACACTAACTACATTATATAATTTATGTGTGGTCCAAGACAATTCCTCTTTACTCAATGCAGCCTAAGGAAGTCAAAAGGTTACTCAATACGGCCCAGGAAAGCAGAAAGGTTTGACACTCCTGTGCTACAGAGACGGCGTCTTTCCTTAAGCCTCATGAATCAACCTCTACTAGCTTCAAATATTTTTTCTGCAGCTTCCTCACCTCTCTGAGCCTTCATAAAATTGTATAAAGTTAGGGTCTTTCTCCAAAATAGGTTTTATCTTAAGGGAATGCTGTGGTTGACTTTATCCATCCAGACCTCTAAAGTTTTCTCTATATTAACAGTAAGGCTGTTTCACTTTATCATTCGTGTGTTCACTGGAGTAGCGCCTTTAATGTCCTTCAAGAGCTTTTTTTCTTTGCATTCACAACTTAACTGTTTGGTGAGAGAGGCCTAGCTTTGGTCTGTCTTGGCTTTCAACATGCCTTCCTCACTAAGCTTAATCATTTCTAGCTTTTGATTTAAAGTGAGAGATGTGCAAATCTTCCTTTTACTTGAAGAGACCATTATAGGGTTATTAACTGGCCTGATTTCAACATTGTTGTGTCTTGAGGAATAGGGAAGCCCAAGAGAGAGAGATGGGGAAAGGGTCAGTTGGCAGAGCAAGCAGAATACACATAACACTTAATGATTAAGTTCACTGTCTCATATGGGTGTAGTTCGTGGTGCCCCAAAACAATTACAGTAGTAATATCAAAGATCACTAATTAACCGAGAATGGTGGCTCATGTTTGTAATCCTAGCACTTTGGGAGGCCAAGGCAGGAGGACTGTTTGAGCCCAGGAGTTCGAAACCAGCCAGGCCAACATAGTGAGACGTTGTCTGTAAAATAATAATAATAATAAAATAAAAAAGATCACTAATCACAGTTCACCATAACAGATATAATAATGATTAAAAATTTGAAATATTGTGAGAATTACCAAAACATGACACTGCAACACAAAGTGAACACATGCTGTTGGAAACATGACACCAACAGACTAGTTCAAAGCAAGGTTTCCACAAACCTCCGATCTGTGAAAGAATGCATTGTCTGGGAAGTGCAATAGAGCGAGTGCAATAGAACCCTGACTCCCTCAGCGCTTGGCCGGGGTGGCTTCTGTGCAGGGAGGCAGCATGGGAGGATAAAGATACTTGGGACCTGAGGCCAGATTGTGCTAAGGCTGAATCCTTGTCCGATCACTCACTAGCTGCATGTCCTGGGGCAAGAAAGTGAGACTTCAAGGATTTCAGCCTCTTGCTGTGAGATCGAGTCACACCTACCCAATCAACCTGAGACGGGCCAATCAAGAGATGACAAATCCTTGCCCGTGGCCTTCTGCAAAGAAGGTGCTCAAACATGTGTATAGGTCCCTCCTCTACTCGGTTTGCTTTTAACAATCCATTATCCTGGACCTTGAGACATTTTGATGGCTTAAAGCAGGCGTGTCCAGCCTTTTGGCTTCCCTGGGCCACATCAAGTAAAGAGGCATTGTCTTGGGCTGCACATAAATTATATAAAATAGCTAGTGTATATACATAATAAGACTTGTTTTTTAATACTTTTTATTATAAAGTTTAGATAATGAAAACAATATAAAACTAGTGGGAACTTGGGCTTTGTTTTTGTAAAACGAATCTATCAATGTCTGGTTCGATGGAAGTGGTGGCAATTCTCAGTGAGCTCTCAAGGTGCTCATCAGAAATGTTTTTCGAATTTTGCTCTTCGTGTGCTTCATAACTGAAAATAGCTACTTACAAATGTGTGTGTTGCCAAAAAGCGATGTACAAATAGAGCATGATTGTGAACTTCAAAAATGGAACTACACATGGGGCCACGAAGAAAACAAATGCTGAAAAAAAAAAAGCACATGATGTTAAAAGGTTCTGTGAGGCCACAGTGCTAGTGTCCTGGGCTGCATGTGGCCTGTGGGCTGTGGGCTAGACATGCCTGCTCTAGAGTCATCCATTGAAACACACCAAGTTGAACAAGAGGACATACTTCGATAGGAAACAGCTTCTGGGTGTGAGTCAGTAAAAAGCCTAGGGCAGATGTAGGTTGGGGGAGAGGGAGAGTAAGAGAGAAAGGGCTCTGGGATCAAGGATGGAGCCCAAGGAAGAGAAGATGTGGGAACAACAAAGCCACACTCACCTCGAAGCCCTCTTGTGGATGACACGACCCAGCGTAACTTGCTGAATTGTGGCCATAAACAATCACCTCTCCTTGTGTCTGCCCTCTTTGCCATGAGTCTTTGAGACTCCTTTCACTAAATGCAAAGGACTCTTTCCTACCCTTTTACTTTGGACTCAGTCATGTGACTATTTCAAAAGGACATGGGCAGACACGGTGCAAATAGCAGCTTTATATGTGCCTGCATGTTCTCTTGTCCTTCTGCAGCAATGATGATCGGAGGGGAGTCTTCCCGGAAGCAGCTCGACTGATCTCAAACTCGTAGACTCAGCCCTAAGCAAATATTATAAGCCCAGAAGCTGCTTGGTTTCCCAGGCGGGGCTTCCCAGTGGTCTTTGGGAATGAATTTGTACTGCTGACTGTTGCCTGGTTTCTTTGCAGCTGAGCTGAATCCAACCTCAATTCCTTTCGAAAGATGTTTTGGGGAGACTGCTTGGTGCAACTGAGAACGCCCAGCTCCAGGGACTGCTCAGACCTGAGTTCTAGCCCCGGATCCACCTCTACCAGCTGTGGGACTTTGGGGACATTATATAACTCTCTGAGATTCCTTATCCCTGAAAATGAGGATACAAATCTTAGAGGTCACTCTGAGGGTTGAATGAGATAACCTAAAATGACTTATAACAATGTAGGTGCTCTGTAACTATCATTATTTTTAAAAGTTGACTTTTTGAGACATTTCTTTTTTGTGTCATTCATAGTCTCACTCTGTCACCCAGGCTGGAGTGCAGTGGCACAGTCATGGCTACAACAGCCTCAACATGCTGGGCTCAGGAGATTGTCCACCTCAGCCTTCCAAGTAGCTGGAACTACAGGCGTGCATCACTAAGCCTGGCTAATTTTTCGGTTTATTGTAGAGCCAATGTCTCACCACGTTGCCCTGGCTAATCCCAAATCCCTGGGTTCAAGCAATCCTCTCACTTCCACCTCCCAAAGCATTGAGATTACAGGTATGAGCCACCATACTGAGGAACTTTTTGAGACATTTCTGATGAGGGACATGGGACAGACCTGGCCTATGGTGGGTGTCAGACATTAAGCAATAGCAGCCTTTAGACAGAGACTGTGTACCACATCTACCCATAGCCAAACACGCAAGGATTCCAGAGGCTCTGGAAACCATGGAGATTGCTCACCTGATGACCTGGCCAGGTTGCTCAAGAAGAGATGGCCCCAGATGACCTCTTTGCTCGCTGCCAGCTAGTCAGCTGACCCTTAAATTGTATTCCAAGACTCAATGCTCACAAACCTTCTGCCTACCAGTAGTTTTTTTTCTCCCTTCCTTTTAAATAACCTTATTTTTGTCTTTCTTCCTTGACTGTGGCCTCTCTTCTGCCTCCCACATCTGAGTAAGTTGTGTGCAGATGACAGATGCCTCTGTGTTGTTTTTTTGCCATCACAAATAGGCCAGGCTGCAATAAGATGATTATTTGGACCAAGTACCCTAGTGTGGTGGCTTACATTTGTAATCCCATCACTTTAGGAGGAAGATTGCTTGAGCCCAGAAGTTCAAGACCAGCCTGAACAACATAGTAACCTCAACTCCACCAAAAAAAAAAAAAAAAAATTTGCTGGGTGTGGTGATGCACACCTGCAGTCCCAGCTACTCAGGAGGCTGAGGCAGGATTGCTTGAGCCCGGGAGTTTGAGGCAGCAGTGAGCTGTGATTGTGCCATTGCATTCCAGCCTGAGCAACAGATTGACTCAAAAATAATTTTAAGAAAACAAAACAGGATGACAGTTTGGTAGTTTGGTGTGATACATCTCTGATCTACCCCTGTCTATAACCAAAGCAGCATGCACATGTTCTAAGGATTACACCAAAGTTCAACTAAGCAAGTTAGGTGAATGGATGGATATGGGATGGGGGAAGAACTTCCTACCCATGTTTTCTCACCTCTTCTGTGCCCTTAACTCACAGCATCCACACTAATGCTTCCCTCACACTCCACCCCCCATTTATTCCTATTCTTCTTAAAAAAATTTTTGGGTGGCCGGGCTCGGTGGCTCAGCCTGTAATCCCAGTACTTTAGGAGGCCAAAATGAGTAGGCTGCCTGAGCCTATGGGTTTGAGACCAACCCGGGCAACTTGGCGAGACCTCGTCTCTTCAGTAAGTCAAAAATAAGCTGGGTATGGTAGCGCACGCCTGTAGTTCTGGCTACTTGGAAAGCTGAGAGGCGGAAGGAGTGACAGCAATTGTGAGGGCTCTGCTGGCTTATCTGTATATACATGGACACATATACGTTAGAAAATAGACAATAGAAGTCCCCTGTTTCTGCTAAACAATGAGCTAGAGCACTGTAGGTCTTCACCAGATGTTAGGAATAAGCTTTGTTCAAGAATGAAGAGGTTGGTTAGGAATAAGCTTTGTTCAAGAATGAAGAGGTACACCTGTAATCCCAGCACTGTAGGAGAACGAGGTGGGAGAATAGCTTGAGTCCAGGAGTTTGAGACCAGCCTGGGCAACACAGTGAGAACTTGTCTCTACAAAAAAATAAAAAAATTAGCCAGATGTGAGGGCACACGCCTGTAGTCCCAGCTACTTGGGAGGCTGAGGCGGAAAGATCATATGAACTCAAGAGGTCGAGGCTGCGATGAGCTGTGATCATGCCACTGCACTACAGCCTGGATGACCTCAACTCAAGAGAAAAAGAATTACGAGGCGGAAACAGCAAGTGGGATTTGGCAATCAAGTAGGGGAGTTTATTTAATCAATTAAGGAAATTAAACTGCAAGGGCAGGTTCCCCTTCACACTTTTTTTTTTTTTTTTGAATTGGAGTCTCACTCTGTTGCCCAGACTGGAGTGCAGTGGCCGCTCCCGGCCACCGCAGCCTCGACCTGCTGGGCTCCGGCGATCCTTCCGCCTTAGCCTTCCAAGTAGCCGGAACTACAGGCATGCGCTACCACGCCCGGCTGATTTTTTGATTTATTGTAGAGATGAGGTCTCGCTGCCCAGGCGGGTCTCGAACCCGTGGGCTCAGGCAATCCACTCACCTCAGCCTCCCAAAGGCATGGGATTACAGGCTGAGCCACCGAGCCCGGCTTTCCCTTCACACTTTTAACAGTGATAAAGTGAACAGTCTCTGGAAATTGTATATAAAAAGTTATTTACGTGATTTACTTTTCTGGATTTCGTTTGCTCCAACCCACCCCAAAAGAGTGGGCACCAAACACCTCACAGCCTCTGTGTTTATTTCATGGTCCAGTGACACAGAATCAGAGTAGCAGGAAGAAGGCCTTGGAAGTCACCAGTCCCACCATCTTACTTTTCACTTGAGCCATCTGGGGCCGAGATAGTTGGTTCAGTGGCTAACTCCCAGGGCCAGGAGTAAATCTCAGGTCTTCCAATTTCCCAGCAAGAGTGGCTTTCACCAGCTTGGGATATGGACAGAGGGGCTCTGGTCCCCTCTGGAGTGAAGCTGGCTGGATTAAGCATGACTATGGTGAAGTCTAACAATCAGGCATTGCAACCACTGGCTCATCGGACTTAAGAAAAAGTTTCCTCTACACCCCTTCTGGGCAGCAACCCCATGTGTGTTTGGAGAACTGACCTGACCAGCAGCAAGTGAGCCAAGGCCAACAGGGAACTTGAGGGGGACTACGGCCAGCCCTTTCTTTTTCCAGGAATTCTCTGCGTTGAATTTGTCCACAGCCACTCTCCTCAGGGAGTAGGAAGCCATGGCCATGCAGTCTTTCCAACACTGGTGCAGTTTCTTGGCATCAATCTCTTGTTTGTAGGGTGTCTGATCAATTTCCCTGTACATGTTTATCATTCGGACCTATGAGAGAAAAGGGGATTAAAGGGGACGGGGAAAACCCAGAAAAACTAAGTGCATCCATCCACCATCCTCCTAGTTAAGCTCTGCCCAACCTACAAAGTCCAAGCTGAGTTTCACATAGTCCTTGTGGAAGCCTTTCCTGAAGCTCCTCTTCCTCTGCTTGAAGGCTCTATCAAACCTGCTAGCACTTGCTGATACACTTCCTGTGCTGCTCTCGAGCAAGTCCAAAGGCAGGTATCCTTCCCTCATCTCCCAATATAACTCAACACAGCCTAGGTATGCCAGAGACTCTTAATTCCAGTGGCGTCTGCAAACATCTGCTGAAGGGTCACAGGCTGCGTGACTGGGATTACTCAGGTGCTGCGGCAGGATAAGACCCACCACTTCCAAGACAGGCATATACAAAAGCGTGTTTATGTATAACCAATATCTAGATAAAGAACAAGAGGCTGGGCATGGTGGCTCATGCCTGTAATCCCAGCACTTTGGGAGGCTGAGGTAGGAGTGCTAGGACTCAGGAGTTCGAGACTAGCCTGGGCAACATACTGAGACCTTGTTTCTATTAAAAATAAATAAATAAAAATCGCTGACAGATAAAGAACAGAAGAAAAGACTCTATCCCAGACATTTGAAGCACTGAGCAGAATTATCCCTGTATTCCCAGAATTGGTGACTAAGACCCCCTGCTGGAAAGAAAAGGTATCAAGTAGCTCATATTCTCAGCTGAGAAACTCTCCTCCCTAAGCTGATGGGGTCACTACAGACCAACACGCTCTCCTCACCCTGTCCTAAAAAATTCTCAGATCGTTATGAGAGAAAGACTAGAAATGAGTGGACTATGCCATTTTGGGGAAAGCAGTATTTTTTTTGTTTTTGTTTGTTTTTGAGTCGGAGTCTCACTCTGTCACCCACCGGAGTGCTGGAATGCAGTAATACAATCACAGCCAACAAAGCCTCAACTTGTTGGGCTCAGGCGATCCTTCTACCTCAGCCTCCCGAGTAGCTGGGACTACAGGTGCATGCCACCACACCCAGTTTTTAAAAAATTTTATTGTACAGACGAGGTCTTGACATGTTGCCCAGGCTGGTCTTGAACGCCTGGGCTCAGGCAATCTTCTCGCCTTGGCCTCTCAAAGTGATGAGATTACAGACATGAGCCATCGGCACCTGGCTGAAAATAGTGTTTTTAAGAGGCTGTCCTTTCTGCCAGCTTCCCGGAAATGAAGGGAGGTCTTCAAGTGATTATCTCCCCTAGTGCCAACCAATGTGCCAGACTCAGGAGAGAGTCTGGTGGGATGGCCGGGAAGGAGGAGCAAGGCCTCCTCTCCAAGTCCAAGAGACATAAACAAGATGGCTCCTGCCTGTGGCAATAGAGTCTAACGCTAGGAGAAAAGACAGTAGATGGGTTAGGGCCTGGGGTAGTCTAAGGACTGCGGGGAATGGACGGAGAGGTGTGGTCACCTGCCCAAGGCCGCATGTGGTGCCCGCTGAAGGTCAGCTGGAGAGTTGATGGACTCTCACAGGGACTGTCAGGTAGGTGAAATGGCAGGTAGTGGCACAGGCAGCATTCTTCAGGAGTGGGTACATCTGACCAAAGAGAGGTCACATGGGGAAGCTGTCTGTGTTCCCTGGTTGTCCTCTTCTTCCTCCCTGCGCCAATGTCACAGCAGAAGGCACAGGGTAGAGAAGGTGCTAAGAACTTCCCACATCTCCCAACCGCCACTCCACTCCAGGACTTATGGTGGAAAAGTTGCCAGGAAGGAGAAGGTCTTTGTTAATGTATGAGACTTAAAAAAATGGAAAGGGGGCCATTTGAGCAACTGAGGTGACAAAATTGGTGCAGCTAGCTGAGACATTAAGGAAGCAGGAAATGGGGGTGGGGATGGGGGAGAGAGCTTGACGGAATTGTTGGTAGTGCCTCCAACCAATAGAAGCATCTCACTAACCAGGTGAGAATCCAGTGCCCACTCCTCAATATCCTGTTTCCCAGGATTTCTGATGAAAAAGCCAAGTAAGACAAGGAGCACTGAACCTTGGAGTCCTGACTGTATTAACCAGTTAGCTGGGTTCCCTGGGGCAAATCATTTACCCCTCTGGGTCTCAAATTCCTTAGCCTGAATGACCCTCAAAGGCCCTCCCACCTCTGCACTTCCACATGTTTTGTATGTGAGGCTTATCCAGTGTTACCTGCTCTGGGGACAAGCCACACCTGGCTGCAACCTCCGTGATGCAGGCCTCAGTGATCAGCCCCACCTGGGGAAAACCGAATCCACGAAAAGCTGTGTTGGAAGGAAGGTTGGTTCTGCATGCCCATGCCCGGCTGCGCAGGTTGGGGAACTTGTAAGCATTGTCCAGTTTCAGAAGTCCCATCTCTATCACCTGGAGAAATGCAGAGTTGAAGCGATAAGACCCTGGCCCTCACCATTCCAAAACCAGACCAGGAACAGACACATCAGACATGCTAAAATGTACCCATGCCCCCAATTAAATGCATCTTTTTGTTGTAAAATAATTTTAAAGTATATGAATAATTTTTTGAGATACTATTTTTTATTTTCATGTTTTAGAGTTAATGCAATTTTGTTTCAGATTTCAAACATTTACAAAAACTTTTGAAGTGACCACAGGCCTTAAGCACTGGGTCTACAGAATGTAATGAATATAATAGCCTGGGAAACAGAGGAAGAAAAAAATGTTTTGGCATCAGGTCTAATGCATTAGTTCTCAACCAGGCGCAATTCCTCCTCAGCTCCCAGGGACATTTGGCGATTTCAGGGACATATTTTGTTGTTAAGACTGGGAGGTTGGCAGTGACACTGACATCTACTGGGTAGAGGCCAGGGATGCTGTTAACCATCCACCAGTGCCCAGGACTGCGCCTCCACAGTGACCCAGTCCCATGTGTCAAAAGGCCAAAACTGAGAAAGCCTGCTTAACACGTCCATCTGGGACACAAGCTCTACGTGAGGCAAGTGTGAACATAACACACATGCAGGCTTGACCAAGATCCCTGGGCACATGTGTGGGCAGCATGATGGTTGTCATGCTTTTACAATTAGATATTATTTAACTCTTGAACATTCTTTGAGTTAAACACTCACTCAGGAATGTGAACTTGCTCCTTAAAACACTTACAAGTAACGACTCATCCAGGGAGGCACCTCCGTTGCTATAATGCTCCACATCCAAGGCCAGGATCCTGCCATCGTTCATGAATCCAGCCTGGAGGGAGAGAACTGACCTTGGAGGCTGGCACTGGGGCCGAGTCTCTCTAAAGTTCACTTTGTCACTTGTGAACCCTCCATACACAGGGGAAAAGCCTCATGACAATGGATTTGGCAGTGATTTCTTGGATGTACAACTAATCTTAGGCTAGCTATATAACTGATCTTAGGCTGTGTAACCTTTCAGACTAACTGCAAAATGTAAATAAATAAGGTAATGTATGTAAAATTATAGGCAAGTGCCTGAAACATAGCAAGTGTGCTCAATATAAATTATTGATGCTGCCAGGAGCAGAGACTCACACCTCTAATCCCAGCACTTTGGGAGGTAGAGGCAAGAAGATCGTTGAGGCCAGGAGTTCAAGATCAGCCTGGGCAATAAAGCAAGACCTTGCCTCTACAAAAAATAGAAAAAATTAGCCAGGCAAGATGGCACACGCCTGTCATCCCAGTTACTCTGAAGGCTGAGGCAGGAGGATCACTTGAGCCCAGGAGTTGGAGGCTGTGGGAGCCATGGTCATGCCACTGCACTCCAGCCTGGGTGACAGAGACACTGTCTCAAAAAAATTAATGTTATGATTATAAATATTATTAACATAATGTCTTTTTTTTTTTGAGTTGGAGTCTCACTCTGCCGCCCAGACTGGAGTGCAGTGGCCGCTCCCGGCCACCGCAGCCTCGACCTGCTGTGCTCCGGCGATCCTTCTGCCTCAGCCTTCCAAGTAGTTGGAACCACAGGCGTGCACTACCACGCCCAGCTAATTCATCTGCAAATAATTGCAAATTATTCTCACACTACTCTCCATCAGAAAATATTAGTTTCTCACAGTTTTACTCACCATTGTGATGATGGCTTCTATCACTATAACCTAATTCTTTTCTCAAAGTCCATCAGTGGTGAAGGAGGACATCTCTGCTTCAAGGTCCTGTTGTCATTTCCTCCCCAACATGTACACAGACAAGCCCCTGTCCTTCCAGATTGGTTCCTCCTTACTGTTTGTCTCTTTCTCCTAGAACACTCCAAGTCACGAGTATAGTTTCTCCATTATATTTTGCCGAGTTTTATTTTATACTATTTTATTGTACACCATGATGACTCTTGGACTTACCTCTTCTATATCTTACATCATATCTCAGACCCCAACTGCTTCATGTCTGAATGCATCAGATGCCTCTGCTGGTCCCACCTATAGTCCCCCTCTCTCCTCCCCAGACCATCCCATCACCCTCTCCAAAGTGCCCATGTTTACTTGGTGCACTGAATGATCAAGGATCTACTCAGTCTCACTTTTTTGTATGAGATCCAGTTGAACTTGCCTGTTCTGGAACTCTCGGCCCCTCCCAGTCAGGCATTATTGAAATCAATCAACCCTATTTCCCATCACTCTTCAGGAAGCACTTTGCATTCTAAGTCCTCTCTCCCCTTACTCCTGCCCCTACAAAACATGCCATGTTCATTCCACAGTGGCCATTTTGCTCTTACCATTCCCACCCCCCAGGTGCCTGCTTTCTACTACTCACCCTTCTCAGAGGTCTATGCATGTTCCACCTTTCTTAAGAAGACCCCCTGAACATACTCCAGTCACATAGTTTTGCTACGTGTGCCTCATCTTTTAATCTGAGAGTGTTGTTTTCATTTTTTAAATTACTTCATGTGTGTAAGTCTTATTTTTCAAAAAAAAAAGGTAATCTTCTTCAGAACAAAGTTCATTCTAAGAAATCCTTTGAACTCAACCAAATTCAAAATATAGCTTAGAGTGAATGTGATATGTAATAGATGCACTAATTATCCTCTAAAAATATGAGTTCAATTACACCTGTGGTGATAGAGACATTATACATTCAACAAACCTGTTGTCTTTCATTCTGAGCACAAGGAAGATTATACTTCCCTGCGTCCCTTGCAGTCAGGTGGTGAAGGTCTAGCAGTAACATCTGAACACAAGTTAGGTCCACCACTTATAGGCACAGGGCCTAACACCCTTCCCACATGACATTCGATGCTGAGTCCTCCACTGGCCCTTCAGTCTTCCTCAGCAGAAGGTCCGGTGGAAGACTCAGCATTTGTAGGGCAGTACTATCCAGTAGAACTTTCTGTACTGATGGCAATGTTCTGTATCTTCACTACCCAATATGGTAGATATTGACCATATGTAACTATTGAGCACTTAAGGTAGAGCTAATGCAACTGTGGGACTGAATTTTAATTGTATTTAATTTAGTTATTTAGTTTTAGTTAATTGTATTTTATTTAGTTATTTTTTTCAGCTTTGAGAAAAGCTGTATTTATTTTTTATAAATTTTCAAATAGCAAATACAATAGAATATAAATCATTCTACCAAAAAGACACCTGCACTCCTATGTGATTCAGTTAATTTAAATTTAAATAGCCATGTGCTCCCAGTGACTACTGAACTGGACAGTGTAATCCGTGGGAGGTGGTACCATTAGATGGAAACAGCTCTGGTCCCTGAATGACCCTGTGGAGCAGAGTTTTCCCCTCCTCCATCAACAGTTATATTGGGCAGTTAGTTGAGCAAGAAACAACACTGTAAAGGTTTAAGTTCCTGAGAGATTTAGCTGTTAGTTAGAGCAGTTAGCTCACTCTGACATGTAAAATTGTTTGCTAATAAAGCAAAACAATCATTATTTTCTACTATGAAAACTTTTTGATGAACTTCTAGAACCCAATATTACAAAAATATCCTTAATATATTGAAAAAATGAGGGATTCATCTGCAAATAATTGCAAATTCCCATAGAACTATTGTTATGGGGATTATTCTATTTTTTACCTCTTTTATATGTGGGAATAAGTACGGTTATCAGATGTATGATGTATCTTCATGGACATATTTACTCACATGTCTTTCAACTATTCACTCTGGAACAGTCAACGCCAGCTAGTGCTTTTTCTTTTCTTTTCCTTTTTTTTTTTTTTTGAGTTGGAGTCTCACTATGTTGCCCAGACTGGAGTGCAGTGGCCGCTCCCGGCCACCGCAGCCTCGACCTGCTGGGCTCCGGCGATCCTTCCGCCTCAGCCTTCCGAGTAGCCGGAATTACAGGCATGCGCTACCACGCCTGGCTAATTTTTTGATTTATTGTAGAGATGAGGTCTCGCTGCCCAGGCGGGTCTCGAACCTGCGGGCTCAGGCAATCCACTCACCTCAGCCTCCCAAAGGCGCGGGATTACAGGCTGAGCCACCGAGCCCAGTTAGTGCTTTTTCTGAAACTGATATCTTAGAGCAAGGTGGAAAAGATTAATTGAGCCAGTCAGTAATTAAACAGCACAAGGAACAAAAGTTCAACAGAAGCACTGTTTGCTGGCTTGCCCACTGTTAGTCCCCAGCAGAGTTGCCACTGCCACCATCTGCATCAATGGGATGTCGTATCCACAGCATACGTCCTACCCTGTCTCTTCCTCTTCTACTCACTTTGTACTTTCCGATATAAGGGTGGCGGCCTCCAGTGATTAACATGTCTTCTCTTCGTTCCAGAACGCAACGAACTGCACGACCATGTCTAAAGCAGAATAAAAGCAAGAGAGGTAAACTCTTTACCAAGTAGACATGATCTGGGGTTTCTGTAAGTCCTGGGCAGAGTCTGAGCGGAGTTGAATGGTGCCCACATGCCTCACAGTACAACATAACTTCTGCCACACTGGGTCTCTGCTGACCTCACACATCCACAGTGGCCTCCCTCCCTTTGGGTCAGGACTTGATGTCCAGCATTTGCTACCTGTGGAAGGGAGGCTCTTGGGTACCAGAGGCTCCAAGTCATGCTTTGGGGAGATTTCCCACTGTGATGACAGTCTTGGTTATAATCAAATAGCACCAGGGTCTTATTTTAGACTGGCCACAAATGCTGTGTAACACCAAGTGTTCCCTGACAGGACAGCTCTGAAATCGAGGTCTTTTTGCTTCCTGGGATAGAAGAACTGACTCAACAAAGAAATTAAGCCTTCTCAGTGTGTCTAATTCAAAGACAATTCCTAGGAGAATGTTCTGAGATCATCAAAGGAAAATAGTAATATAAATGAATATAAGCATGACAAAAACAAAGTCTCTATTTAATCAAGAGAACATACAGGATTCAAAAACTCCTATCTACGACCTATGCATATATAGGGCAGTCCAACAGGTAATGGGAACAAGTAACCCCATCCATTTAGGACCTGTTTCTGTCTATTTTATTCTATTTATTTTTTATTTTATTTTATTTTATTTGAGTTGGAGTCTCAGTCTGTCACCCAGACTGGAGTGCAGTGGCCGCTTCCGGCCACCACAGCCTCGACCTGCTGGGCTCTGGCGATCCTTCCGCCTCAGCCTTCTGAGTAGCTGGAACTACAGGCGCGCGCCACCACACCTGGCTAATTTTTTGATTTATTGTAGAGATGAGGTCTCACCAAGTTGCCCAGGCGGGTCTCGAACCTGCAGGCTCAGGCAATCCACTCACCTCAGCCTCCCGAAGCACGGGATTACAGGCTGAGCCACTGAGCCCGGCTTCTGTCTATTTTAATATTACTACTGTGGCTTTTATTCTTTCCAGTAATTGATTTATTGTGGTTCTTATAGGATGTAGCTTGACAATGTAAGACAGAGAAGTTGTAATACACTGAGAGCTTGTTTGTATGTTTGTGTATCACATGTGATTTTAAATAATCTCGGCTCAGATTCTTCCTCACTAATCTTGATAATGAGAACTTTCAGCGTGATTCATTTTCTTTTTAGTATATTTAGCAGGTTTTCTCCACTTACTTATTTGCAGCAAAAGCAGTGACGGCAGCCATGATTCCAGTTTTGACCGTCTTCCCCCCAAACGCCCCACCAACACGCCTTACATGACACATGACCTTGTTAGCCGGGAGCTTCAAGACTGAGGCAACTATGTCCTGTGAATGATAACAGTTCTGATTAATCTGGCCCATCTTCAGAGAGAAGATTAACTGTGACTATCATTATCACACCCATGACCTTAGCAGAAAGAAACTGTCCCCTGAAATGGAAGCAGAACAGCCACAAAATGTTTGGATTCCATAATGGACACGACACACACACTGTGTGGTTGTGCTAAATACCAGGACAATGTTCAAAGATCTCAGCATGCCTCTCCAAATGATCTAAATGATGCTTGGCTATAATGACATTGCCCAAACTATTATTAAGTAGTCCTTTCATTGCCAGGGAGATATTTTTGTGCTAATATTTCCCCATAAGCCCCAACCAAAGTATCCTTTTCATACAAATCCCTGGAGAGGTGTTTCCAAGGCAGTGAGGTCTCCTGGTCTCCTTAGCTTCTTGGCTTGGGTCTTCTTTCTGTATCCTGCTGTCTCTACTGGAGAACGAGCACTTGTATCTCCCATGTGAACCATGGCTAAGGTTGACCAGTTGGTCTTTTCTGGATGCAGATTTTGCTCTTTCTCACCATCATAATGTCTAGAGGTCATTTATCTAGATAGGGAGCCCCAGGCAGATGACATGATGGGCTTAGTGAAGAGCAGAGCAGGCCTGGATGGAGTGCATTGATCTTCTCGGGGTCCTGCCTTCCATAAGGCCTCATCCTCCACATTCTCACTTGCCTGCTTCTCTGGGAACAGCACTGGCTCCAATGACCTACTGAATCAAGACTTCTCTGCACTGTTCCTTTTACTTTTACCTAATGCTTCAACCTAGCCCCCAAAGGCACCCTCCATTCCAGCTTGGATAGTCTTTGTGCTGTTCCTACTTCCTTACATGCATGCTGCCTCAGACACAGGACACAGGCAACAGATGTTTGCAGAATGAATGAATGAATGAGTGGAATTTGATCTTGCTGTGGAATTGCCTGGAAATGGCCTCTCTTCTCCTACCATCTAGATCAACCTCACTCTCACTATAAATCTGCACTTAAGACTTCTGCATGGGACTTCCTGGATGATTCTAGTTCTCAGCAAATGCTTTTTTCTCTTAATGTCTCCACCCATGTAAACATGGACCTCACTGATCTAGCACTAGCTCCATCTGCTTCTGTACTGCTTTCTAACTGCTCCATTTGAACTAGGACACCACATTTCTTTGGATGGCAGGATTTTTGCCTTTTTATTTTGTGTTCTTTTTTTTTTTTGATTTGGGGTCTCACTCTGTCACCCAGGCTGGAGTGCAGTGGCCACTGCAGCCTCAACCTGCTGGACTCAGGCAATCCTGCCTTAGCCTTCCAAGTAGCTGAACTATAGGTGTGCACCACCACATCCGGCTAGTTTTTTAATTTATTATAGAGATGAGGTCTTGCCAAGTTGCCCAGGTTGGTCTTGAACCCATGGGCTCAGGCAATCCTCTCACCTTGGCCTTCCAAAGTGCTAGGATTGTAGGTGTGAACCACCGCATCTGGGCCTCTTTTGTGTTGTTAATGGTGTCAAGAATAGAGCAAAAGAGACCTGCTTGGGAGGGCACAGTGGCTCATGCCTGGAGGATATCTTGAGGCCAGGAGTTTTAGATCAACCTAGGCAACATAGAGACCTCATCTCTACAAAAAAAAAAGTGAAAGTAGCCAGACATGGCGGTGTATACCTGTAGTCCTAGCGACTTGGGAGGCTTAGGCAGAAAGATCACCTGAGCTGAAAAGAATGAGGCTAGGGGGAGCTGTGATTGTGCCATTGCACTCCATCCTGCTACAAAATGAGGTCCTAACTCAAAAAGAAAAAAAAAAAAAAAAGAAAGAAAGAAAGAAAGAAAAGATCTGCTTATTCTATAATTGGTTTTGAAGTTACCACCCACAAAGCAGTGTCCTACTTTAATAATACTTAATAATACTTCTAAAAGCTTTGAAATCATATAGCTATTAGTACCCAATATGGCTACTAATACTCAATATTTCTTCAGTTTCTTTAGATATAGGGTCTTGCTCTGTCACGCAGGCTGGAATGCAGTGGTGCAATCATATATAACTCACGGCAGCCTCAAACTCCTGGGCTCAAGGGATCCCACTTCCTCAGCCTTCCAAGTACACTTTAATCTCTAATTGCTCTTGATACATTTAGCTGGCAGAAATCATTGAAGTATCTTCCCTCCACAATGGCCCCATGTTACCTGTATATATTTGGGAAACTGTGTGGACACATAAACATCCATTTCTTGATCCTCTCCCTTGGGAACAGCAAGCATGCTTTGCGTTTCCATATAAAAATGCTCTTGACCTCCCATATGTATTTCACCTGTTATAGGAAAATACATAAAGTCGAGAAAGCAGTCAGAAAGAATGGTAGTGTCCCCCAGCTGTTACCCTATTATGTAGACATTCCACTCATAGTGCTTCTGTTAGGGTGATTGCATAGTGAAGAGAAACAAACAACAATGTCTATTTATTTATTTATTATTTTTTTGAGTTGGAGTCTCACTTTGTTGCCCAGGCTGGAGTGCAGTGGCACACTCACGGCCACCCCAGCATCGACTTGCTGGGCTTTGGTAACCCTTCCGCCTCATCCTTCCAAGTAACCGGAGTTCCAGGCGCGTGCCACCACGCCCGGCTAATTTTTGATTTACTGTAGAGACGAGGTCTTGCCTGGGCTGGCTTCAAACCCACGGGCTCAGGCAGTCCACTCACCTCAGCCTCCTAAAGTGCTGGGATTACAGGCTGAGCCACCGAGCCTGACCACAACAACGTGTATCAACTTTCAGTATACTTATAGATCTGAAGTCAAATTCTGTAGGAGGATCTCTTGTGTCTGCCAATAGGCTAGGTCATAGAGTATTAGGGAAAGGTGTGTGACTTTCTAGAGTCAAAACACTATGGTAGGAGACTTCCCGTTCCAGGACAAGATGGAGTAGATAGATGTCTCCCTGTTCCTCCTGCTAAGTACAGCTAACAACCCTGAACATTATATACAGAACAAATATAAGAATACTCAAAGATGGAGAGAAGAAGGCAGACCAGCTAGAGACTTCAGAATCCATGGAAAACACAGCAGTAAGTTCAGTGGGTTTTGTTGTTACTATTGTTGGAGTTTGCCTTATATATCTCACCCTCAGGTCTGGAGAAGCTAGCAATATAAAAACACCAACAGGCAAAGACATAAAAAAACTTCACAAGAAAAGCCCACTCTCTCTAACCAAAAGATGAGAAAAGGAGAATCCCAGGAAGACAAAATAATTTAAGACAACAAGCATTCTAATCTAGGCAATCACCACAGAAAAAACTGCAGTCCATCCCTATCCTATAGATTATACTCAACCCTACAGGTTGAGTAAGAAACCTATAGTTCCATTCTCATCAGGCTGAATATATGGCGTTTCAACCCCTGTGCTGAGGCAGTATCAGTGGACAGCAAATGGGAAACCTGGACTTCTAACTTCCACCTGGCAGTAACAAGGTACCACCCCCTTGTTCCCTGTCAGCAAAGGTTTAGAGTAGTCTAGTGACACAGAAGATTCTAGTAAAATAGAAGATTTAAGTGAGATCCAGAGTCTCTAACATAATAACCAAAATTTCCAGGATACAATAACATCACTCATCATACAAAGAACCAAGAAAATCTCAATGTCAACAAGTAAAGACAATCAAGAGATGCCAACACTGAGATGACACAGATGCTGGAATTATGTGACAAGGATTTTAAAGCTACCTTCATAAAAATCCTTCAGCAAGAAATACTTTAAACACTTGAGACAAATGAAAAACTAGAAAGTCTTAGCACAGAAATATAAAGTACAAAAAAAAAAAAAAACTACATGGAAATTTGAGAATTTAGAAATACAACTACCAAATTAAAAAGTTCAACAGATGGACTCAGCAACAAAACAGAGAGAACAAAGGAAATGATCAACGAGCAAGAACATAGAACAACAGAAACTGGTCAACCGGAACAACAGAAAAGTAAAAGAGTGGAAAAAATGAACAGCTTCAGGAAACTGTGTGGTTATAATAAAAGATCTAATATGTGTAACACCGAAGTCAAGTATTTGAAGAAATTATGTATGAATATTTCCCAAACTTGGCAAAAGACACAAACCTACAAATCAAGAAGTTGAGTGATCCCAAATAGGATTAATCCATAGAAATGCACGCCAAGACACATCATGGTCAAAATGTAAAAAACTAAAGACAAACACTATCTTGAAAGCAGCAAGAGAGAAACATGACCTCACCTATAGCAAAAAGAAAAACACTTTGAAAGATAGCAGATTTCTCATCAGAAACCATGGAGGCTGTAAGAAATGTAAAAATTTTTACAGTGCTCAAAGATCTGTCAACAGAATTCTATAAGCAGTGAAAATATCTTTAAAGAATGAAAGGGAACTCAAGACATTCTCAGATGAAGGAAAATTAAGAGAGTGTGTTTTCAAGAGACCTACCCTAAAATAATAGCTGAGAAAAGTAGACAGGAAATGAGTTTTAAAAAAAATACATCTTAGGACATCAAAAAGAAAGAAAGGACAGCAAAAGGAATAAAAATACAGACAAATACAATAGACGTTCCCTTTCCTCTTGTGTTTTCTAAATTTAGTGCTTGAAGCAAAATTATAACATTGCTTCACAAGATTCTCAATGTATGTAGAAGAAATTTAAGACTATTATCAATTATAAATAGGGAACAGTAAAGGAAGTAAGTTTTCTACACTTTACTTGAACTGGCAAAATGTTGATTTCAGACTATGAAACTATATATATATATTTATTATATAGATTTTATTACATATATTACCATCTAAAGCTACTACTAAAAAAATACATACAAGGGGTTATACTCAAAAACACTATAGATAAACCAAAATGAAATTCTAAAAAATGCTCAAGTAACCCACAAGAAGGCAGGATGAAAAAAATGAAAAGCAAAGGGAACAAACAGAATACAATTATGACCCATCGTCCTATTAGGTTGTGGAAGGTGGGACTTTTAAAAATTAAAAATGCCCCCAATAATAGTGATTTGCAAATTGTTTGAGGGAGGTTCCCAAGGAAATCTTTAGTTTTAGAGTCTGGACTTCCTATGTTATCCAAAAATCTAAGTAAAGACAGAGCAGAGAATGACTAGATTCTGCTTCCCTTACAGCTCAGCTTTTAATTTCAGTTTAAGCTTTTATCAAAGTCTACCTCAAATTGATGGGTTGCAGTATTACTGATTCTGCCCAGCCACTCAGAATTTATTTTAAGTGTTCACTATTAAAAATAAAGAACTGAATATATATATATATATATATATATATATATATATATATATATATATATGATAGAGCTGTCCCTGCTTAAACCTATAAAGTAGGCAAAGTTTTAGAACTCTGTAGCACTGCCCACTCCTACAGCATTTAACTATGGTGCCCTCTCTTCACCCTAAGGTGTTGCTCTCAACTCTCTAGGTTGGAAACCAATTTAAACAACTAATCCCTGAGATAACATTTTATCCCACTACAGGTTTAGGAGGGATTCCTTCAGGCATATTTACATTTTAATAAGAGACCCTTAAATCTTCAAATCTTCTAAGATATGAAGGTGTCTATCTGTACCATGCCCAAAGGGACAGGTTGTAGGAAAAAGAATCTGTTTCCGGGCTCTCTAGGTCTCTTGCAAATCCTGCCATACAGATTGTCATCTGTGTTTGTTGGTATAAAGCCCATCCCAGCTAACAGAATTTTAAAGAGAAAAAGGAGGCACAGGATGATGCAGAGGAAAGAACGCTAACTTCAGAATTGGGAAACTCAGATTTGATCCTAGTCAATCATGTTGCCTTTCTGGACTCAGCTGGTTCATTTGTAAGCAGCCATCTTTAACACCCTTCTGGAGCTGTGACGGTAGGATTGGGTAGGGCTGAAATAGACCTTTATGGTGGGTGGAAACAAGCCATAACACCACTCCCCCCAAGAACGCATTCTAACATGATGCAATGCTCCACATATTTCATCAATATTTTTTTCTTGGAACACCTATTTTTTAAGGGACAGATAAGTGTTGTTATGTGACACTGTTATGATGATTACTTCCAGTTACCACTGGCAGTCAAAAATGAGGAAAGCTAAAAATCCTTAATCCAAATGACAACAGCAGAGAAAGAAAAACAACAAAACAGATTCAAACTAGTGAGCCAAGAGGATGAAAACTGAAAAGTAGTGTAAATATCCTTTTATAGATTCCTGTATCATTTGTATAATTACCAATAGGGTATGGAGCAATAACAAGTAAGAATTCAAGTAAGAGACAGGCTGGACCAATCACCTAACTGAATGAAATAATTAGATAAGATTCCAAGGAAAGTGACTGTAATGGAATTCTCACACAAAAACTTACTACAGCAAGAACCTATCATGATGAAGGAACCTCCCCCAAATATTGATATTTCCAAGGTATCCACCCCATGAATCCCCTAGGCCAGAAATGCACCCTCCTTCCCTCTTCACTCCAATAAATCAAACTCACCCAGCATATGCCACATTTTATGAAACCTAAGAACCACTTGGAAAACTTGTTAAAACAGATTTCTGGACTACCTTAGATCCTTTAGAATTCTAAAAAAGGCGGGGGGGGGGATGTGTGAGCATAGGGTGACCCAGGTCTCATAAACATTCTCAGTGGCTCTTATAATGAGGAAATCTCAGAAACACTGGGTTTGATCAATGAATACCTGCCAATGTGTTGGCTCACTAATAGATGACCTTTCTAGAGAACAACAACAACGTTATCTAAACCTAGTAATTGTTGCTCACGTTATTGATCTCTTAGACTGTGCCAAGTACATATGTCTTAACGTCATCATAACACACCTTGAGACTGTTTTTATTTTATCTACATAATCGTAAAACAAGGAGACTGAGCCCTGAGAAATGCCCTACCAAGGTCCCACAGCTAATAAGACAGGATGCCAAGGAAGGCTGGCAGGTGATAGTACAAGGTATCTTCCCTACAGTTTCCAGATGACATTCTCCAGTCAGACCTGGCCAGCCTCGGGTTTAACACAGCTATGGAGTTCAGAGACATTATAGGCTTTGAACTCAAGGGGTTAGGCTGATGGGTTATATAGCACACAGCTCCGGCCCTGCTTGGGACTCTTCCTGTGCTTTGGATCAGGACTAGAGAGAAAAATTAAGATGAGAGTTTTTAACACGCACCAATATCCTGGAAATTCACTTAACAGACAGTGCTAAAAGGCTCCTCCTCTGCTCTGAGATGTGACACAGGCTGACCACGTCCACTCAGCTATGGGTAGGAAAATCAGAGATCTAGTGAGGCAGGCATGAAGGAGGACTTTCACAGCATGGGTGATGGCAGGGCACAGCGGGGACAGCGTGGGCTACTTAAGACCTGTGATAGATATTTCTTAAAAGATTTGGCCTGGCAAGGTGGCTCGTGATTGTAATTTTAGCACTCTGGGAGGCTGAGACAGAAAG
The DNA here is from genome assembly GCA_027257055.1 of Cephalopachus bancanus. Lineage (NCBI taxonomy): Eukaryota > Metazoa > Chordata > Mammalia > Primates > Tarsiidae > Cephalopachus > Cephalopachus bancanus. Next base: position 1,902,401 of record JAPVLO010000306.1, read on the forward strand.
ATTACTTGAGCCCAGGAGTTCAAGACTACTCTAGGTAACATAGTAAGAACTTGTCTCTACACAAAAATTTAAAAACTAGCTAGGCATGTTGGTGTACACCTGTAGTCCCAGCTATTCAGGATGGCAGAAGGATTGCCTGAGTCCAGGAAATTGAGGCTGCGGTAAGCCATGACTGTGCCACTGCACTCCAGCCTGGGTGACAGAGTGAGACTTCGACTCTAAATAAATAAATAAATAAATACAATAAAACATATTATTGAGACAATTGGCAAAAACTGAATAAGGTCTACAGACTAAATAATAACATTTTGTCACTGATAATGTTCTGATTTTGATAACTGCATGTTTATGCAAGAAAATGTCCAGCTGTCCTTAGGACCAAAACACTGACTATTTAGGGGTAAACAGATATCATATTTGCAATTTACTCTCAAGTGGCTCAGAAAAAAAATGTGTAGAAAATATACATATAGAGAAAATATATATTTATGTACAGAGAAAGCGACAGTGAGAGAATGATAAAGGAAGTATAGGAAAACATTACACTTTTCCCTTTGCTTTGGGAATTGGAGAATCAGGATGAAGGATAATTAGGAGTTTCTTTAATGTGTCTGCAACTTTTATGTAAGTTTAAAATTATTTCAGGGTTCATTGTGGAGACTCATACCTGTAATCCCAGCACTTTGGGAGGCTGAGGTGGGAGGATTGCTTGAGCCCAGGGGTTTAAGGCCAGCCTGGGCAACATAGTGAGACCTGGTCTCCACAAAAAAATCAAAAAATTAGCCAGGCATGGTAGTGTGCACCTATAGTCTTAGCTACTTGGGAGGCTGAGGCGGAAGGATCACCTGAGCCCAGGAGATTGAGGCCGTGGTTATGGTGCCACTGCACTCCAACCTGGGCAACAGAGCGTGAACCTGACTCAAAAGCATAATATTAATAATAATAATAAAATAAAACAAAACTATTTCAAAATAAAAAGTTAAGAACTACTGGAAAATTATAGTTAGCGGTTTTCTAAGAGGCATATTTAATTTTGACTCATACACATAAGGGAGAGACATCTGGGAGAAGAGGAAGGAAGGAGAAGGGGGAGTGGAGAATGAGAGAGAGAAGAGATGAAAGAGAAAGAAACACGGATGGGAAAGCCTAAAAAACGCTATCAAGTCAACGGCCAACTCTGTCACTTAGCTGCAGTGTGACCTTGGTCATGCTCCGTAAACACTCTGCGCCTCAGTTTCCCAGCCTGTAAGACGGGGATAATAATACCCCCTTGCAGGTGGATTGTGACCAGAAAAGGATATGACATCTTTAACACCGGGGTCTTGACAAAGGCAAGCGTCGGCCGAGAGCAGGGGTCTCACCTCCTGAGGGCGGAGTCTCGCCTCCCAAAGGCGAGTCTCATCTCCCGAGGGCGGGGTCCCCCTTGCTGGGGGCAGGATCTCGCCTCCCGAGGGCAGGGTCTCACCTGCCGAGGGCGGAGTCTCACCTGCTGGGGGCGGGGCCTCGCCTCCCGAGCGCGGGTCTCTCCTCCCGTGGGCGGGGTCTCACCCATGGGGGGCGGGGACTCGCCTCCGGTCCCCGCTCGCCCACCGGCCCTCCTCCCACCCAGAGAGAGGGGCACGCATCTGCGAGCGAGGTGCCTGTGGCAGGAGCAGCCCCGCCCAGGCTGCCGGAGACTTCTAGAAGGCGAGGAAACCTCAGCCCGGACGCGCTTGGAGGCTCCAGGGCTGCCTCCCGGTCCCGGTTTCTTTACCTTCAAGAATGTGGTCAACGCCCTCAAATGCCTCGTCGACATTCCCACACTCCAGGCTCCTCTCCGGCTTGAAGAAGGAGTTGTGCTGGATCGCCTCCTAGGGGACAGAGCAGGTGGAGGCCGGGCGAGGGCCTCACGAGGCCGGATCCCAGGGCCCCGCCCGGGACTCGGGGGCGACCCTGCTCCTCGGCTCGTGGGCCCGGAGGACGCCCGGCCGTCCTGGCCGCCAGGGGGCCGCGCGGGACTAAGCCTGCGCTGCGGGCAGCGGGCCGGCGAGGCGGAGGGACACCGGGCGAATGACTGGCGCTGATGTCGTTTTGGAAGCCTCGAAGTCAGAGTCTCCCGTTACAGTCGCCAAAGGCGTTCTCATGGACACCCCACCGACCCTGCTCTTCCGGCCCCTGAGTCGGCGCCGCCATCGACCTTGTTACCTGGATGGTCAGGATCAGTGGCTTCAGGTCTTGGTAGGCAATCTTCACCCGCGAGGCGGCTCGCCTTGCCTGGACCTCAGTCTCTGCGACCACAGCGCAGACCAGCTGACCCACACAGGACACCTAGACGCGGGAAGGCCTTGTCACCGAGGAGGGCAGAAGGCGGGGCCTTCTCTTCCATTCACGTTCTTCCTACCCCCTGCACAGGGCCAGCCACACACAACTGCCACCCCTCACATCTGCCCTTGACTGTAAGGTCAGCTGGCCTGCTGACCCCAGGTACCAGGGAATGTCATCCTTGTGCTGCGTCCTTGGCAGCGATGGCCGCAGGGGGCGGGAGTGACGCCGTCTCGGGGACAGCAGACAAAGGCTCCAGGCCAAAGAGGCCCAGGTGGCCAGCAAGAGCCAGTCCTATGGCTTCACCTGTGACTGTCACACCACACATGGCATCGCTCTGCAAGGGGCAGCTCCTGCCTCCATGGACAAGGAGGACCAGGAAGTCACAGTTCACCTGAACCGGAGAGAGAAAGGTGACCCGGGAAGGAGATGTGATAACACAGCACTGCTGGTGTGCCCAGTTCTGCCCACGAAACTGTTTCTTTTCATGGAGAATGGAGACAGAGACTTACTAGCCAAGATATACCTAAGCACAGAGCAGCCCCTTCCCTAGTGATGGTGGGGGGCCAGGATGGAGGGTGTTGGCAGCATCATTCACCTGCAGGTGGGGTTGTGGGCTAAAGAGGCCACACAGGGACCAGGGTGCAAAGTTAGATGGGGGGAGGAGAGCAGAACCAAGACTTGAGAAAGGTGAGATAATCTGGACTGGAAGAAGCCAACGCTGCCACTGAGTTCTTTCCTCCACCTTATACTGTGATTCACAGCTCTAACTCATTTAAAAAATCTGCTTTAGGCTATTTTGTCTTTTCCACAGTAAGCATATAATAGCTTTATCACCAGAAAAAAAAAGATTGCAAATGTTAAATCTAGCAACATACAAGCATGTTTGTTGAGTGGGGTGTGGGAAAGGAGGAGAGAGAAATGAACCAAGAATGGCCGTGTGTTGAGAACTATCCGAGCTGGGTGGCGGGTCTGTGAGGTCACTGGACTATTGTCATTGTTGACAATTTCTACAAGGAAAGGATTCACAAAAGGCGTAAAGTGCTATACATGAATGTTCAAAAAGGAACTAAATCAGCAAAGGCAATCATGACAATGGCCCTGTCCTCTGCTCTCCACATATTCCTGGTTTTCCCCCCTGGGACTGGCATTGTAGACATGGCCCTGAGACCCTCATGATCACACATGCACACCTAGAGAGCAGGTGTTGTGCAGCCAGGATTGGCTTTGCTTGTCTAGTTAACATTTATGCAAATACCATAATTCTCATGGTCTCTGCCAGTGCTATACAGGCCCACCTTGGGGGAGCTTCAATCTGAATTCAAACTTTCTGTCACCAGGCTTTCATTTTTAGCAACTATATCTGCAAGGGAGAGCCAGAAGTAGGGACTGTATCAAATTATGAAGCTCTTTTGCGTAGGCTGAACTGGAAGGTCTCAGTTATGCAGAAAACCCGCTAACTGATGTCTTTGCTGCATTTCTGATAACTTGAGATACAGTAGCCAAAAGCTTACACCATTTGTAACTTTTGTGTGATAATAATGTAATCATGCCACCTCTACCCATTTTCCCTGTTTCATGGGAAGGCTTGTGTGGACTACACAGATGAATCAGACGTGGGCCTCACTCAAGGAATTATGTAGGTGGGAGAAATACATAAAACAGCAAATACAAGCTTGATACAAAGTAGAAAAGGCACTAAAGGCCACTTTGTTTTCTCATGTAAACTTGTAGCTCCATAAGAACAGGAAGCCTCGTATCTTGTTCAGCTATGGCGATCAGACATAATAGTTGCTCACTTAAAAATGCCCATTGAATACATGGAAGTTTGAATGAATGAGTCAGAAAAAGTTCAGAGAGGGAAGAAGAACTTCTGGATTAAAGAATAAGGAAAGGCTTCATAGTGCTGATACCATTTGAATTCAGACTTGAACTTTGGACACACAGACTGGGGCATTTTCAGGGAAGAGATTTGCAAATAAAAGTTATTTATCTTCATTTATTCATTCCTACTTGTTAGCAGCACATTGACTTATTACTAGAAAATATAAAACACCAAAGTATCTTTTATGTAACTAGTCAACTTCTTTACTTATTTGGAAAATGAATATATTTGAATTCATTCAATATTAGATATCGAGTTTTGTAATAAGCATTCAAAGAACACTGGAATCTTTTATGATATGCCAAACTGGATACCATCTTTAAGAAAATACAAAGCACCATTAATGGAGGAAGTTGTTTTTCAAACAGAAAGCCAAATTGCAGTACCACATCTGTCGCCAGAATGTTCTCAGACTGGGTTAAAAGGCAGAAGGAGTTTACGCCACTAAGATGTTCTGCGGTCACGATGTCCAGCACGCCTTGCAGACTGAGAGCTTCTGAGAGATCCATTGACCTGGGGGTAATAGACAAGCAAAGATTCTCAGAGCAGCCTCACGGCCCGGGAATACAGTTAAGTGGAAAATAGGATACCAGAGAGGTAAATCACATCAGAGAACTGTCCATCAGTTCTCTGCCAAACAACTGGAGGAAAATTCCTGGGACAATAAAGTTATTTTATAGAGGGACAAATTGTAGCAAATGCTACATTTTGATCTCATCTCAATGCTGGTCTGCATATTAGATATTGCCAACAAATAGCTACCTTTTTCCTGCTATCACTTTTCACTGACATGACTTAGGTGAAAATGCAATCACTTCTGCCTATGGATGAGAACATCATCACTTACACAATCTTAGCGTGAGCCCTTGAACTGGTCACAAAAGTCAGGAAAAGCTCCTGGTCCACCACAGGCATGTCGTCGCAGTAGATGGCCTCCCCTGTGGCATGCTTTGTACCAGACAGATGCATGATGGGGTGGCCAACCGGGTCCTGAGGCAGCTGCTTGGGGTCTACATTCTGTTTAATAAGTAACCAAGATATACTTTTTACACTGCTATAGAGAAAGTAGGAATAAGCATATTATGTGCATCTCCTATGAGAAGATGGATATATAATTTACACCTAGACCAGAACACAGTCTTTTGAGAGAAAACAGTCACTATTTAATAATAACACCAGGACAATCCGGTGTGGTGGCTCACACCTGTAATCCCAGTACTTTGGGAGGCTGCGGTGGGAGGACTGTTTGAGCCCAGGAGTTGGAGACCAGCCTGGGCAACATAGTGAGACCTCGTCTCTACAAAAAGTTTAAAAAATTTGCCAGGCATGATGATGCATGCCTATAGTCCCAGCTACTTAGGAGGCTGAGGTGGGAGGATCGTCTGAGCCCAGGTGGTCGAGGCTACCGTGAGCCATGATCATGCCACTGCACTGCCTGGGAAACAGAGTAAGACCCCCAACTCAAATAATAATAATAAATAATAATAATAATAATAAGCCAGGCTCAGTGGCCCAGCCTGTAATCCCAGCACTTTGTGAGGCTGAGGTGAGTGGATCACCTAAGCCCGCGGGTTTGAAACCAGCCCAGGGAACTTGGTGAGACCTCATCTCTACAATAAATCAAAAATTAGCCAGGTGTGGTAGCACATGCCTATAGTTCCAGCAACTTGGAAGGCTGAGGCAGAAGGATGGCTGGAGCCCAGCAAGTCAGCGCTGGGGTGGCTGTGAGTATGCCACTGCACTCCAACCTGGGTGATGGAGTAAGACTCCAACTAAAAAAATAATAATAACAACAACAACAACAGGGCAATAAAACTATTGCAATAATTCAAACCGACAAACTTTTGTGTAGAGCCATAATGTTGTTTCAATGGCTTTTTTTTTTTCGTTTTTGAATATAGGCCCTGAACATCTCTAATGGAAATTCCATTCATGCAAATAAAAACATTTAAATCTTTCTTCCTGATACTATGTATTTATGTCCTCTTGCTAATGCTCAGGTGCTTTTTGAGATTTTATTATTAAAATCATTTAATTGTATGTAAGCATGGCACATAAAATATTTTGCGGAAGAGTATGATAGTCTCGTGACTATGTTTGTAGACAATATTGAGGGTATGACTTCAACCAGAATAGCCTTTTTTTTTTCTATCTTTGAGTGAGGAAGTCTAAGAAGTAAAACTTGACTCAACTTAGACCATTCTGGTAAAGAATGAGGTCAAGCCGGGCTTGGTGGCTCAGCCTGTAATCCCGCACCTTTGGGAGGCTGAGGTGAGTGGATTGCCTGAGCCCACGGGTTCGAGACCCGCCTGGGCAGCGAGACCTCATCTCTACAATAAATCAAAAAATCAGCCGGGCGTGGTAGCGCGCGCCTGTAGTTCCGGCTACTCGGAAGGCTGAGGCGGAAGGATCGCTGGAGCCCAGCAGGTCGAGCCTGCAGTAGCCAGGAGCAGCCACTGCACTCCAGTCTGGGCGACAAAGTGAGACTCCAACTCAAAAAAAAAAAAAAAAAAGGAATGAGGTCAAAGGTACCCGCAATTTGAGTAGTGATTCTGTAATGCTGTGATGTTACTCTTTTTTTTTTTTTTTTAGAGATGAGGTCTCACTATGTTGCCCAAACTGGTCTCAAATTCCTAGGCTCAAGTAATCCTCCTGCTTCGGTCTCCCAAAGTGCTAGGACTATAGGCATGAGCCATCACAGCTGGCCCATAATGCTACTCTTTTCTTAGAGACCCTTGGAGTTAAGTGTCTGAATCCCGGTTCTGTAAGTACCTTTTGTGTGTTTCATTAGCCAAAGTGGAAACTAATCAACATCATGTGGTATTTCAAATATGAGAGTTGTTGGCTTTCCCAGGATGGGGATTGTGAGAAGAACTGGAGGGAACAAGAAAGAAGGAGGGCGGGCAAGAGACTTGATTCAAATGAGCTTGGTGGCAGGGTAAAACCTGGGGTTGAGGAGCCTGGGAGGGCGATCCTGCGCACACCTCTCTATCAGTCTTGTACCGGGTGCGGGGCTGAGGTCAGGCTCCCAGAAGCTTTTTCTGGAAGATGTGGGGTGAGGGGCACACAGTCAGGTCAGCCAGGGTGAGGGCTAGGAAAAAGCTGGGGCTGTCTCCCCACCCGAAGCCTACACTGCAGGCCACGGGGCAGGAGAAACTTCCTTTAAATGAGTTTTCCAGTGTCAGGCTACATCATATGGCAGGGGAGAAGAGAGAATAAGTCGCCAACAGAACAAAATGCTGGCCAAAAACCCTTACTGAAGCCATGAATGGAGGGAGGCTCATACCTGTAATCCCAGTGTTTTGGGACGCCAAGATGTGATGATCAATTAAAGCCAGGAGTTCAAGACCAGCCTGGGCAACATAGCGAGACCTCGCCTCTGCAAAAAATTTTAAAAGCAGCTGGGCATGGTGGCATGAACTTGTAGTCCCAGCTACTCAGGAGGCTGAGGTGGGAGGATCACTTGAGCCCAGGAGTTGAAGGCTACAGTGAGCTATGATTGTGCCACTGCACTGGGCAACAGAGCAAGATTCTTTCTCTAAAAAATAAAAATAAAAAACCTTTTACTGTGAAGACGAAAAAGAAACCCCTAGAAGCTGGTTTATTTTCAACTTAGTATCATTGATTACTAAGAGAGAGGAAAAAAAGGCAGAATACCTTTGCATTCAATGATCAGAATGTACAGTTTCAGAAAGCCTATTCGGTACATGTTAATAATGAAAGAGATAGTTGAGTCTAAAATGGTATTTCATTTCACTCCTAGCTGCAGATCTTCCAGTTTCAAGGTGAGCCCGGGTCCAATGGAAGGGCCTGGGCCCTTGCTCTAGGAACTGAAGCAAAGTTGCCTGAGACCCCCCCATCAACGAGCACGTCTCCTTTGCATGCAGCTGTTTTGCTCTCTTTTCCTTTCTGAACATCTGGACTTCATTCAACAAATCCCATGAACGGAAGAGAGCCGTGGGGAGCTTCACTAAGTGTTGCCGTGAAATGCCTCGTCCTCTAATGCCCTCTGCTGCTCACGAACCCAGGAAGCATGGTCCCCACTCCCCACCCACCTACCTGAGGGCCTCAGAAAGACAAACCCAGGACTGGAGACGTGGACCAGAGATTCTCCAGGCCAGGAATATCGGGAGGGAGGGGCAGAGTGGTATGTGGAATTTGAGAACATGTTCAGCATCATTTTTGGTGATTTGGAAAATCAACAACAATACTCTATTGCCCAGGCTGGAGTGCATTAGTGCAATCATGGCTCACTGCAGCCCCAAACTTCTATGCTCAGGTGATTCTACTCCCTCAGTCTCCCAAGTAGCTGGGACTACATGTGTATGCTACCATGTTTGGCTAATTTTTTTTTTTTTGTAGAGATAAGATCTCACTATGCTGCCCAGGTTGGTCTCGAACTCCTGGGCTCAAGTGATCCTTCTGCCTCAGCCTTTCAAAGTGCTGGGTTACAGGCATAAGCCATTATGCCCAGTTTTCAATTCTTTTTTTTTCAGTCAGTGGTGAAGAATCTACAGATTAAAGAGACCATACTCGATTACTCATTTCTGCTTAGTATGTGGCTGAAGATTCTGTGAAAGAATGTTATGTCTTCAAACTGGTGATTTCTTGTAGCTGTGTCAAAATGCTTTCAAAGCAAACAAACTGGTTTAGGAGAAAAATGCTTGTGATAAGTGTGAGTGGAGCTCCCACAATGTGGACATTAGTATGTGAGAAAAGTCACAGGCAAACAAAAACAAAATTCCTCTGTGCAGGAGAACACTATGTCCAAAACCGGTTTTGCAATCAACAATAAATTCCTGTCCAACATCATCCTCCCTGTGAAGACTTTCAGTTTTATTTGGATGATTTAAATGCCTTAACTTGCTGTTATTGTCTCTTTCTGAGGTCTCTTTTATTGTTGAAGTGATGGGAGAGTATTTAAGCCAAAGGTTTCAACCACCATATTTTACAGAACACCAGGGAAGACAGCAGGTGCTTTAAACTTTCCAAAGGATCATTTTCAATGGAGTTTGGGGTATTTGAATTCTAAACACATTGAACTTAAAACCTCAAGGACTATACACCAACTTCAACATTCATTATGACATACTGTAAACTTTTATAACTAAATCTAACAATAGTTTCAATGACTCATGCTTTAAAAAGTCTTTTCATGTTCTCGACTTAATAAAACCCTCAAGGTCAAGTTTCTTAACAATAATTTCAAGGAAAAACATGAAAATGTACCCTGTTTACCAAATAGGATTCTTCAGGCAATATTATTATAGTGTTGTGGCAGAAAATTCCATTTGAGGGTTATGAGAAATTCTATTCTAATAGTCAGTCTTTGTTAGGAGAACTTACAAATAGTTCTTAGAACTTATGTTTGATTTAACTCTAAAATGAAACCCACAGAAAAGCCACTTGCAGAATAGGGGCAGAGGGATAAAAATCTCTTCCCATTCAGGCAAAGGCCCCAGTACAAAACCCTTAAGATCAAAATCAACATTCTTCTCTAAAATTACCACTGCTAGATTTGTTTTTTGTCACAACCCTTCACTGATTTTGACATTCTAACTCCTACGAAAGGAGGCCGTGGGTTCATCAGAAGGGGAGCCAGGGCTTGACAAGCTTGAGAAGGCACTAGAGCCCAGTCCCTGAGATTTTATAAACAAAAATCCCGTGAACCTGGTATGTGCAAGTACTCCAGCGGTGTCTGGCATGAAGATCTTCTAAAGCACTCTCATTCTTTTCCGCCAGGCTGGAATGGTGATCTGGGTCCTGAAAAACAGAACCCTTGGAGAAGATTTCCAATGGTTGAAGATGTGGCGAATGGTCTTGGAAGGGGTGGGGTAGGGAGTGATTCTCAGCAAGTGTCCCTTCTCTGGAGACTCACACTTATTCAGTGCTTACCCTATGAAGACCCCTGGAAGGACATGCCACTCCATGACTCAAGAACATGCTCTGAAAGGGATGTACATCTCCTACCCATCACGAATAGCCAAATGCACGTGGTCCACGATGGACTCCCATCTCCATGTTCGCTATAATTCTCTCACATGCTTTCCCAAGTCACTTGAGGATTTACAAACTGATAGGACAGGAAGAGAAAAGCTGAGTATATAAAAGGGAAAGGAAGAGAACATGGAAAACAGGGAAAAGTCAGAGGCAAATCATGAATTAGCATAAATCTGCCTTGCTGACTGGGGAGAAAGGGGACTGTGGGCTGCATCCTGGCCATCACCATGGGAGGCCTTCCAGGCCCAGGAAGAATACTCCTTAGAACAGAGGATCATTTGGGTCATTTGGATCTCTATACAAGACTTTAGACAGTTCACCTGATGATGATTTGTTATAATTTAAATAATTTTAATAGAAAATAAAGCCAAAAAGACTAGGCATGGTAGCTCAAGCCTGTAATCCTGGGAGGCCAAGGCGGGGGAATCACTCAAGCCCATAAGTTTTACCAGCCTAGGTAACATAGTGAGAGCTCATCTCTACAAAAATAAAAAATAAAAAAATCAGTCAGGTGTGGTAGTGCCTGCCTGTAGTCCCAGCTACTCAGGAGGCTGAGGCAGGAAGATTGCCTGAGCCCTGGAGGTCAAGGCTGTGGTGAGCCATGATTGTGTCACTACACTCCAGCCTGGGCAATAGCGTGAGATCCCCCCAAAAAAATGAAAAGAAAAGAAAGCCAACAAAGAGAGGAAGTAGAATAGAATGGAAGATATAAGACAACAAAGCGAGAGTTTTTAATTATATCACTTGATTCAGCAAGAAATTGTATAGTATGCTATCAAATGAGGGGTCTACAATTTTTTTTTTTTTTTTTTTTTTTTTTACTTTTGATTACCTGGTGCCAACATGCCACTTATATATGACTTGAATCTTCCATTCTCAAAAATTCTACACAAACCTTTCTAGATCTTAGTTATTCTCATCTACAATAGAGCTTCCCTCAAAAGCACGATAAAAGGGGACTTTTTGTCTCTCATCTTAAGTGATCCTACTAATGTCTACACCACAGGAAGACAGTTCTGGGCTTCGAGTCCAGCTTGGTCAGCTGGTTGTATGTTGCAAGGGGTCAGTGAGGCCAACAGAGTTCCCTCTGGGTCTAGCAAATTCACTCAGAGCACTGGTTTTTGCCATGCCCTCCCTAGCAACAATCTTGTAGCTCCAATTGTTTACCATGAGGGAGACCAGGCAAAAGGGTGCCTGGGTCATTTCTCCTGTAATTGTGACGACTATCACGGAGCTCCTTGCAAGTACTCGGAGCCGTAGTGAGTAAGCTCTTGTCCTACAAGGCCACATTCCACAACAGTCTTGTGTGGGGACTGTCACTGTCATCTTACGGGTGAGGAAAATGAGGCAGACCCCGGAGAAGAAAGCCAAACCCACGAAGGTGAACCTCACTGTGAAGGCCCTAAAACCTCAAGGGGAAGAAACGCTTCGCTGAGGGAGAAGACATACAAATCATTTGCCAGTTTTCTCAACTTTAAAAAAATCTGTGCATGTTGCTACTGCTTTTATTAACTACCTGCCCCAGGTGTCTCCCGAAGCCGGCAGCTCCGCTGCTGCTGGCCAGACCTTCCCCAAGACTTGGAAGCCAATAGATACTCTTACTAGCGGGAATTTTACAAAAGGGGCTTACACGAGAAAGGGGACTGAGCTTCTCTATGCATTTGTCTGCACTGTGTCCTCTCACAAAACTCATCCCTGTAGCCCCTCGGAGCAGGAGTGTGCTCTCATGAGTCCTCATAACACCCACGAGGAAGGGCATTTCCCACAGCAGATCAGCCTGACAGCGTGCCTCCGGAGCCTGACTTGCTAAATTTGATTCCCCTGTGAGCCACACTGCAGAGAATAGCCCCAGTGTGTCCTAACAGACTAACCACTTGCTGGAACCAGTTTTCTAAACATGATCTAGAAAAGCAACAGGTCAGAAACAACGTCACTGAGTGGTGTTCAATGGAATCCCATACTACTCCGTGCCTTTCCTGCAATTCTCCAGACTCACATGCATCCACAGATAGGCTGCTGGCTTCCCAGCAGGGCCACGTGTTTCTAACTGGGATGTCTTTTCTATTCTAGAGCTGTTCGGTGAGGGGGAGTTGTCTGTATTTTGGGTGTCACTGTCACCCCCAGTTCCACTTACCATCCTCTTCATAATCTGTGACACCTCCAGGTAGAACTTGAAGAAGAAGCTGATGATGAGAGTCCTCCTGAATGCCACCTTCCCACCCGGAGCAGAGCCTGGAAGGGAGACTTCGTCCAGGACCAGCCTGCATGCTGTATCCAGCATCTCTTCATCCCAGCGCCTGCAGAGTCCAAAGAGAAGACTCCTAGCTGACAGGACTCGTGACTTCTCAGCTTCAGCTAATGTGGAAGACAAGCAGCTACAGTCTAATACAGCAAACACAAGTATAAGCTCCAGAGTCAGGCAACCCGAACTCCAGTCAGACCACCAGTCCCAAGGTGTCTGGCCCAGGTCTCACCATGACCTCATCTATAAAAGGGGAATAAGAGTAGAACCTGCCTCATGGAGTGATCTTGAGAAATAAGTGCCAACCTGTATAAAATCCTTAGCACAGGAGTAACTAACCCTTATATCAATAGGACACACTACATGCCAGGTTCTGCTTTAAGCACTTCACATGTATTCACTCATTTCATCCTCTTGAGGCTAAACATCCTCCATCTTGGATGTTGATCCGCCATGTTGACTCCTGATGAAGCCCATTTCTGGGAAGTCCTCTAAGATTTCCAGTTCATCTATTGTTCCTTGTGTAAGAACAGATACCGACCATCAATCCAGCCTTTCGGTCAAACAACCTTGATGTTATCATCCTTCAGCTGTCCCATATGTCCCTTCTGAATCACCCTTTCTCTGTGGTATATAAGCCCTGGTTTGGGAGGTGACGGCATGGGGATCCAACTTCTTGTCTCACTGCTGCCCAAGACAGACATGGCTTCTGTTCGTAAGTCCCTATTAAATGTTTCTTACTAAGAAACTGAATACATCAGCCTCTTTCTTCAGCCTCTCAGGTTCCTTGGGCTTTAAAGGCAGGAACACATAGACCTCTCCACCATGAAACACCTCTCAACTGTCCTAGAAAGTAGATATGATCACCTGTCTTTGATAGATGGGGAAACTGAGGCACTGGAGGTTAAGTAAGCTGACTGAGATCACACAGTTAGTAGGGGTACAACCGAGACTTGGACCAGGCTGTCTGGCTCCTTCAAATCTTAAAGGTCCTATCTACTTTTAACCACTGTTCTCTGTTACTTCTCCTGAAGTAGCAGCTGTTACTTAGTAAATGCTCAAGAGATATTAGCTATTAGCATTACCTATAGAAATTGGAAGTCAGATGAGCAAATGCATCCGCAATTTACTATAAAACACACTCATATAATCTATTTGTCATTATGGTAAATTATTCTTCCACAATAAAGAATGCACATTTGTACTATTAGGAGATGGGCACAGTGATGTGTGTGTGATGCCCACTTCAGAACTCACTAAAATCAAGGCATATGGAAATAATTCTAAAATTTTATTGGAATTTCCTGTCCTTAAATAGGAAGGTCCTAAGCAATTTTCTTCTTGTAATCACATCTCAGCATGAAAAGGGCCGTGCCATTGCCTGGAGTCTACAGAGCTGATACCTTACCTCCCGATGAGTTTCTGGCAGGAATTCTTGGCACAAATGGTGGTTGGACCAACACCTCCATATGAGATGGATAGCTCTTTAATGATGCCGTCTCTGCCTTCAAAGAAGACCCTCATTCCTGCGTTGACTATCGCTAGTGCATTCTGCTGCCGCTGGGCCTGACGGAAGGCTGACACAAACTCCCACTGAAAGAAAAAGGTAAGTGGCACATGTAGAAACATGCTGAGTGACAGCGATGCACTAGGTAGTTCATGTATGTTGCCTCATTTGGCCCCTAAAATTCACATGATGAAGTCCTAATCCCCAGACCAGAGAATGTGACCATATCTGGACATAGTTTTTAAGGAGGTCACTAGGGTGGGCCCTAATCCAAAATGGTTGGTGTCCACGTAAAGAGAGGAAATTGGACAGATACAGATACAGAGGGATGACCATTTGAGGGGAGAAGATGGCCATCTACAAGCCAAGGTCAGAGGCCTCTGAGGAAACCAAGCCTGCCAACATCCCTGGATGTTAGCCTTCTAGCCTCCAGAATGTCGAGAAAACATATCTCTGTTGTTGAAGCCACTCAGTGTGTAGTTCTTTGTGATGACAGCCCTAGCAAACTGATGCATCTCTTAGACAGATTTGATTATTTCCATTCTACAGACGAGGAAGCTAAAGCTAGGAACGGTTCAGTGACCAGCCCAGATCTTGAAACCAGGATTCAAACCTGAGGCCACCTGACTCCAAGGCTCTTGGTTTTTTTCCACTAAGTTCTATTGCAAATGTATTTTTTAAGCCTCTTTCAAACCCTAAGATATAGGTAGGGGTATGTTTTTCATGTCTTATTTATAGAAAAAGCCTCGTGGGACAAATAATTTTTAGAAAATCTTTTAGAAAGTAACTTTAGAGTTTCCGGTAGGGAGTGTGGGGGGTGCAGGAAGAGAGAGAGAAAGAATGGCAGTGATCAAGGTTTCCTGAGTCCAGGAGTGATGGGGGGTGCCCAACACAAGTAAAGGGGAACTATTCACCAGTCCTCTTACAGGGACCTCACGCCATTTCCTGAAACTGAACCTTTAACTACCCTGTTGACACTCAATCGTTTGTTTTTTTTTCCCCTCCCTCCCTCCCCCCTCCCCTCCTCTTCCCCTCCCCTCCTTCCTTCCTTCCTTCCTTCCTTCCTTCCTTCCCTCCTTCCTTCCTGTTAGAGTCTTACTCTGTTGTTCAGGCTGATGTGCAGTAGCACAATCATGGCTAGCCACAGCCTCGACCTCCTGGGCTCAAGAAATCCTTCTGCTTCAACGTCTCAAGTACCGGGGACTATAGGCACATGCCACCACACCTGGATAATTTTTTTATTTTTTTGTAGAGATGAGGTCTCACTTTGTTGCCTAGGCTGGTCTTGAACTTCTGTGTTCAAGCAATCCTCCTGCCCTGGCTCACACCTATAATCCCAAAGTGCTGGAATTATAGATGTGAGTCATAGAGCCTAGCCTTAACATTTTTTCTTAACCCACTATATGCTGGAATAAACAAGCCTAGATTCACAGGTAAAACCAGGAAATTAAAACCAGGTAGTTGTTCTCACCTTCTTTGAGTAGGGGATGTGCACTGAGATCAAGATTTCTTGAGGCTTCAGATCTGCATTTGGGCACTTGCTGAGGAATTGCTCATTTAAGGGAATCTGTCGTTCTCCTTCTGCAAAAAGAAGTGACATGTTCTCTGGAACCTTCTTGGTCTGCTAAACAAACTTCTAAAACCTGGGAAAGAACTCCACCAAATACCTGAGAAAACTGGTTGTTCAGGGGAAGAAGAGTGCCTCCTGCACTTAGCCAATCTTTTCACCTATGATGGCATCTTGCAATGTTTCTTCCAGTATAGACTCTGCCTTTTTTTTTTTTTGCCTTACTTGCTTGTTTATAGATAAAAATATCTAGCAGGGTAGCCCAGAGTTTCAGGTAGAACTGGACCTTAGCAGTCCTCTGCCTGCAGCATAATTCACTTAGAGTTTTACAAGTAGGGAATAAACATTAATATATTTTTTTTTTCTATTTTGATCAGTCAGTCAACAAACATCTGTTGTTTATAACAAGGAACACTATTGGGTACATTAGTGAATAATAAAATTTCCTTCATAAACCTGAAGAGCAGTGCCGTGATGTTTGTCTACACCTTTTTCCAGCACCTAAAGATCTTCAGTTCTTTAATTTTAATATATGGGAGGAGGAGAAGTTTCAAGCTATAACAAAACATGCTTTGGGGATGAAAGCTAAGAGGCTTTTGGTGTCTATACTCATATCACAAAACCAAGTTCTCACGGTATGACTTTTCAAGGGGATGGAACTTAAATTGAAAACTCTGATGGCAAATCTTCCTCCTTAAGATAATGCTGTGGTTTGAATAATTTGAGGAATAGATATTTAATAATGCAGGTGATAGAAAGTTAGCCCATATTTTGGAATTAAAAAAAAAAACAGGCTTATAGAAAACCAATGAGAGCTTCCTAATAACTGTTGAGCAAGTTGGAATAAGAGAAATAAATTAAATGATCTAGACTTAGCTTCCAAAACAAAAATCAAGTAAATAAGTGCAAAATGAGGCCCAATTCCATGTGCAATTGAAGAAGACCTGTGTGTGTTCAAGCATAATAAATGAAGTGTGAGTCCTAAATGCAATGTGGGTGCCACGACACTCCCGCGCCGCCTAGAGAACGTCTTCAACAAAGGGTCCAATCATTCTCAACAGCTTATAGTTCTCTCCAATGATCAGACCACAACCGACCTTAACCAACACAAGCGTGTTCAGTGTAAGGTGACCAGCATGAGGAAACATCTAGCACAAGGTCTCAAAAAGAAACAGATGAAGAGTCGGGGAGAATATGGTGTTAAGACAAGACTGACCAACTTCCCAGCACCCAGAAAGGCAGACACTTGTAGATATTATAGGGAACAGTCATTTTCAAAACTGGACTCTGCCTTGCCAGAGAGAAAAGGAGGCAGGGGAAACGGGTTAAGGCTCCCTGGGTCAGAGCTGTTACTCACCTTTCGAGAGCACGTTGAGGGTACAGGTGCCCACAGCCAGGAGGGGATTCAGATCTGAGTCCGGATGCCTGCTCATAATGTGTCCTCCTAAAGACTGATTAAGATAATGAGTTATTTTCACTTCAGTTATGTACCTGTAAAAGCACAAGTGCTAAAATAAGGGCTAAGCAAGGCTTTGGAGAACTGTTCTGTTCACTTGTTCTAAAAGAATGAAAATGTCATGTTCATCAGGGACAGTCATCCAAGGGATGTATACCCGAGTTTACTGTCATCACATACATACCGCCATGTTCCTGATCTGGGACCCAGCCAGAGTTCTCAATTGCTTCAAGAGAGCATGGTACATCTGTGTCTTCTCCTCTGGAAGCTTCTCGACCACATTGGCCAGAATGTCCTTGACCTGGGCCAGGCTGAGGCCGGCACCCAGGGTGAGTCCTGAAATGAAGACATTGTAAATAATGCAGTGTGATCACTGCTGACCTAAAAATGTTCCTTAGACCAAAGCTACAGACTTGGAATCTTTACACTGGATACATGTGGCCCTGCTTATTGGTGGTGGAGTTGATGAGAGTTGTGATGATAGGATGGTGGTGAGATAGGAGGTAATGGTGAGGGTAGTGATGAGGGAGGTAGTGATGAAGGTAGTGATGGTGACGGTGGTGGTGGTGATAGTGACAGTGGTGGTGATGGAGATGGGAGTGGTGATGGAGGTGGTGGTGACGGTAATTGTGGTAGTGATGGAGATGGTGGTTATGGAGGTGGTGGTGATGGAGGCTGAGTTCTTTGAACACTCTATAAAGTACTATATTGAATGCTTTAGATAATTTCCTTAAATCTGAGCAAACCAATCAGATAGTAATAGTCCCATTTCACAGATTAGAAAACTGTGTGTTACTTATGTAACTTACTTAAGATCTTACAGCTAATAATGTATGTCACAGTCAAGAATTTGATTTCAGAGGCTGTGCCCTAAACCCACATTTATATTGCCTCTCATCATTGCCACTGAATTAATTTCCTCTACAGGAATGGGAAAGCCAGTCGGCAGGCTGCTTCATAAACTTACTTTGCTTGCTACCATGCTTCTAAGGAGCAAAGAATCTTATTCATCTTTATCTTCTGTCTAGCACTAAGCACAATACCCTTCACTGAAGAGCTGTTACATTTCTCTGATACTGCAAATGGAGAAAGTTTTTCTGTAAAAATCTGACTATTCAGTTAGTATCTAATGTAACTCTAAAAAATCCTTCCCTGAGCCCCATTCCAGAATGTTATCATTCTTATAAGAAGAGAACCTTTGTGCATATCAAAGTTAAGAATTATTCTTTTCTGCTTGTTTGCTGGACAAGGTAAATAAACTGATGAATGCATTTTAACTTAGGAAACAGGGACTTGAGAACTCACCATTACATTCATGGCTTACAACACTCAGTTCTTCAATTCTATCAGGAGAAATTATAACTGGGTGAAAGACACCTTTAAATTTCACTTCAAGCCCTAAAGGATAAAAAAAGAAGAGGACTAGAATAAAGGACTAATTGCCTTTTAAAAATTGAAATTATGATTAAACTACAGTCTTTAAATATATGAAAAAGATGTCTCTTTCTAATTGTGTGTTTATTGCCAAATCACATGCAGAGAAAACAGCTGGATAGATTTTTATTAAACTTGGAGGACTCTGGAATTGCCAGCCCTAAAACTTGGACCTGTGGCATACTCAGAATTATCTTTGGGAAAACCCTAGGGTTTCCTCAAACTGTGCTTACACTGGCCACAACAAGAAGACCTTGTAACTGCAGTTTCAGTATAAATGCTGTATCTATTGAGAGACTACCCAGAGAGGAAACCAAGAGTAATTTCAAACATGAGACCCAGACCAATCCCCGTGTGGAGAAACAGGGCAGCTGTCACCTATGCTGCTGCTGATTTACTACAGAGCAAGCCTCTTGGGTGTGACTCTGTGACCTATACCAAGGGGGGACAAGGGGGATTCATTTATTTAATGATAGTTAGAAAGTCTATTGGGCATTCCTGAGGAAGTTGAGCCCAGAGGATTAAAAATGCTCTTTCAGGCCTGGCACAGTAGCTCACATCTGTAATTCCAGCACTTTGGGAGGCTGCAGTAGGAGGTTTGCATGAGACCAGGAGTTCAAGACCAGCCTGGGCAACATAGCGAGACCTCATCTCTTAAAAAAGAAAAAAAAAATCAAAAAATTAGCCAGGCATGGAGGCGCATGCCTGTAATTCCAGCTACTTGGAATACTGAGGCAGAAGGATCGCCTAAGCCCAGAAGGTCAAGGTTGTAGTGAGCTGTGATCATGTCACTGTCCTCCAGCCTGGGCAATAGAGTGAGACTCTAACTCAAAAAAAAAAAAGAAAAGGTATTTCAGCAGGCTTTTCCCAAAACACACATATATGGAGATTTCAGATTTCCTCCCCAAACCCCTTCTCTCATTTTTCCCATAAGAAGTCCCCAGGGCTCTACATACCTACAGAGGTGTTCCCCATGACCACAGGGGCCTGCGGGTACTTGAATTTAAATTCCAGAAGTTCCTTTAGGGTCACTGGGGAAATCCAGGTCAGCTGGTCACCACCAAAAACCCTGGTCCTCCGTGGCTGCTTCTCAGCCATCATCTATTGAAAAAGCCACAGGTACTGAAGCTGCCTCATGGTGACATCTCCACCTGTTTCTGCCCTATCACTACCATTATAGAAACAGAAAAAGGAAATATGGATCTCCTAAAAGCCAGAGGAAACATGATGAAGAAGTGAAGCCTCCCAAGGAGTCAGAGTCCAGGCTAGAACAGGACGGTGCCTGACTCCCAGAGACGGCCCCAGATCGCTCCCTCTAGCGCACCTGCATCTCAGAGGAATTCATTTTCATGTTGAAATCTGCATTAGCCTGCTTCATTTTGTCAAGTCAGTCCATGGGAGAATAAACTTCAGCTACATGAAAAGTAGGAACACATGTCTGCATCCACACACATCTGCACATCTTCATGACGTGATCAGCACCACCTGCTGCCTCTTACAGCCAGCTCAGTTGTCCCTACAGGGTCCCTCACTCCTCCACTTCATCCTCAGTCCACATGGTTTACCAATTAGCTTGTGAGAGACTCCATGAACAAACACCATTCCTGGCATTTCATCACAAATTCCTCTAGGATGAGTTTCACTGGGCCCTACTTACCATAAGCTCAGGGGGAAATATCAGTTCCTGGGTTGGATCCAAAGGCAGGAACTCCTCTTCTGAGAAGAGTTTCGGACTTATCTTAAAAAGAGAAAATATCTGACGTTATTGTCAGGAAGCAACTACTTTTCTTTTTTTTTTTTCGGTTTTTTTGTACAAGGTCTCGGTCTGTCACCCAGGCTGGAGTGCAGTGGTGCAATCATAGCTCACAGCAGCCTCGAACTGCTGGGTTCAAGCAGTCCTCCTGTCTCAGCCTTCTGAATAGCTAGGACTAGAAAGAATATACGCATGTCATCACACCTGGCCAATTTTTTTTTTTTTTATAGTGACGAGGTCTAGCTATGTCGCCCAGGCTAGTCTCAAACTGCTGGAATCAAGTGATCCTCCCCCCTCAGCCTCCCAAAGTGTTGGCATTACAAACATGAGCCATTTCATCCAGACTAAAATTAACTAGTTTAAGATAGTGTGTGGAATGAAGTCAGACAGACAGAGAACAACAGACAAGAAAGTCAGCTGGCCAGCCACAATCCCTGAACCCCAATCTAAGGGTTCCAACACAGACCTGGTCACTATCAACTCAGTGCAGACACCAGTGGGCGTTGGCAGCCTCAACATCTGCACGTTCTCTGGAGTCTAAGGATGGCAGAGGCGGTGGCAAGCACCAGACAAAGCTGAGTGCAGCAATGGCTCCCCAAGCTTCTCCTGCCCCCACTGCTCTGCCTGTTTCTTCATCTCTCTGATGTCTCCACTTTGCTTCTGGCCCTTGAAAACTGATTTTTTTAAAAATAAGAGACACTGAAGAATCTGTGTTTTCTTCTCTTCATAGACAAATTTTATTTAAATTGGATTAATAGGCTGGACATGGTGGCTCACGCCTGTAATCCCAGCACTTTGGGAGGCTGAGGCAGGAAGAATGCTTGAGGTCAGGAGTTCGAGACCAGACTGGCCAACATAACAAGACCTCATCTCTACCAAAAATAAAAAATTTAGCTGGGTGTGGTGGTGCATGCCTGTAGTCCTAACAGCTCCAATCCTCTGAGCCTGGGAGGTGGGCAGTTCAGTGAGCCATGATCGTGTACTGCACTCCAGCCTAGGCAACAGAGAAAGACTTCAACTCAAATCAGTCAATCAATCAATCAACCAACCAATTATAACAATATCTAGAATGAGGGACAAAGTTGCTAGGATAGAATTTTTCTTGTCTTCCTTTGGGGGGTTGAGTGGGGAGTTGGAGTCTCACTCAGTCGCCCAGGCTGGAATGCAATGGCACACTCATGGCCACCCCAGCATCGACCTGCTGGGCTCTGGTGATCCTTCTGCCTCAGCCTTCCAAGCTGGAACTATAGATGCGTGCTACCATACCTGGCTAACTTTTTGATTTATTGTAGAGATGAGGTCTTGCCAAGTTACCCAGGGTGTTTTCCAACCCGTGGGCTCAGGCAATCCCTTCACCTCGGCCTCCCAAAGTGCTGGGATTACAGGAGGATTATTCTTTATAGAGATGAAGTCAGAATGTCTTCAAAGGAGTTACCTTGGGCAGCCACTTACTCTTCCTAAAAGTAAGTCAGCAGCTGCTCTTGTCTGGAGAAAATCTCGTGAAAACTTTCCATTTCACTGACCTTATTTCCCTCTTCAAATTCCAGCAATTCATTTATTCCTTGATCCAAACAGCAAACCCCATTTTCTTTGCCTTGACAGCAGGCAGAATTCTAGTGGGAGAGAAAATAAATCACTAGACAGTTATCGCTGATTCTACTAGTAGGAGATAAGGCAGGTGATAGTAGCTGACATACAATACAAAATCAGTGTTGTTGGATGCCATGAGAGAGCCATGTGATCTGAAACATATCCAAACTCACTCTCACGAAAAATCTAAGCCTATAACAAATTGTGTGTAGCAGTGATGACTAAATAAGCAAAAATACATAAGCTCTTATAACTGAGCCTGGCACACACCAATAAATAATCAGTAGTAACAAGGATTAGTTGTTAATATTAATAACTTTAATGTTTTAAATATTAGTGAGTATTGTTGGCATCATTGTGATGTACTGATTTCACAGTTTAACTTCCAAAGGGGAATTGTATGTCCCCCTCTTCAATAGTTTCTTCAATTATTCTTTCGGCAAATGTTAATGGAGTAACTGCTCAATTAGTGCTTGGGGGTTGGCCTAGAGATGCATAGCCTCTGTTGTCATGTAGCCCATAGTATAGTGAAGAGATGTATGAACTGGCCAATATCCCACATTATGACCACGCTGTGATGGGTCACACACATCTCATGTGCACAAAAGACTGCTGGGGTGCCAGGGCAGGGTACATAACCCAAACAGGTCAGGAAAGACTTCTTTTTTTTTTGAAGTTGGAGTCTCACTCTGTCACCCAGGCTGGAGTGCAGTGGCACACTCACGGCCACCCCAGCATCAACTTGCTGGGTTCTGGCGATCCTTTTGCCTTAGCCTTACAAGTAGCTGGAACTGTAGGCACGTGCTACCATGCCCAGCTGATTTTTTATTTATTGTAGAGACGAGGTCTCACCAAGTTGCCCAGGCTGGTCTTGAACCCGTGGGCTCAGGCAAACCACTCACCTCAGCCTCCCAAAGAGCTGGGATTACAGGCTGAGCCACCGAGTCTGGCCAGGAAAGACCTCTTAGAAGCAATGATCTGCAGCCAACGTCAAAATGTGTGGGTGTTCCTTATATGACCACCAAGGCAAGTTCAATGAACAGGGGTAAGCATCCTGGCCCAGGTCAAATAATGAACAGGAGACCTTACTCTGGCATGGTGGTTCATGCCTGTAATCCCAGCACTTTGGGAGGCTGAGGTGGGGGAACTGACTGCTTGAGCCCAGGAGTTCGAGACCAGCCTGGGCAACATAGCAAGACCTCATCTCTACAAAAATAAATAAATAAAAGCTGAGTGTGGTGGTACACCCCTGTAGTTGCAGCTACTCAGGAGATGGAAGGGAAAGGATCGCCTGAGCCCAGGAGGTAGGTTGAGGCTGCAGTGAGCCATGATGGCGCCACTGTACTCCAGCCTGGGTGACAGAATGACACACTGATCAAAACAAAACAAAACCCAGAAGACCTTCAGCTAAGAAGTATCCCTATATTTATAACAATGGCTGTCCTCAGTTCATACCTGACCCCCCCCCCCAGCATGTTGTTTCACTGGGGAAAAGTAAGCTCAGTCATGAGTTCCTTTCTACTTACTTTGCAGAGTGTCCTGCATGCATCCACTATGGGCCTGTACCCAGTACACCGGCACAGGTTACCTGGGGGAGAAAAGCCCCACACTGTTAGTCAAGTGACCTAGACAGAGGCAGGTCTGCCAAAGCATGTGATGGAAATGAGGACCTTATCCTAGAAGAAAGCTCTGTTTTCGACATTTTGGTCCTCCTAATCTACAAAGTCAGATTTTTCTATCAGCAACTTGGGATATTGAGTTGAGATATTGAGAGTCTTGAGGCAGATTTGAACAGCCCAGTCATTTGTCCTCTCTCTGTGTCAAGTTTTTATGCCCTCTGCTTGTGATGGATGCTCAAACAACACCATGATTTCAAGCCAAACGCTTGCAGTAACTTACAGTCACATTCAAGAGCTAAGCTTCATTTAATTAAAAGAAAGCAAAAGCCTTTTTACTGAGCTATTATTGATGTGCAAAAAGCTGTGCATATTTAATAGACACAATTGATGAGTTTGGAGACAAGTATACACCCTTGAAACCATCATGACAGTTAATGCTGTCAACACATGCATCACCTCTAGGTTTCCTCCTGGCATTTGTGTATTCATTTATTCAGTGATAAGAACACTTGCTATGAGTCTACCCTCTTAGCAAATGTTGAAGTCTACATTGTTAACTACAGGTGCTATACTGAGCATCAGTATATGTATATATATATATATATGTATGTATGTATATATATACTGAGCATCAGACCTCTAGGATTTATTCATCTTGCATTCCTGGCACTTTGTATCCTTTGACCAACACCTTCTCGTGTTTCCCTTCCCCCACCCCTTGTAATATCATTCTCCTCTGCTTCTACAAGTATGACTATGTTAGATTCCCCATATAAGGGGGATCATGTAATATTTGCTTTTCCATCCTGGCTTTCAATCAGCGTAATGACCTCCAGGATCATCCATGTTGTTGCAAATGGCATGATTTCCTTATTTTTTTAAGAAAAAAAACCCCTCAGGATTGGGCATGGTGGCTCACACATGTAATCCTAGTACTTTGGGAGGCTGAAGTGGGAGGACTGCTTAAGGTCTGGAGTTTAAGACTAGTCTGGGCAATATAGTGACACCTCGTCTCTCTAAAAAAAAAAAAATCAGCTGGATGTGGTTGTGCATGTCTGTAGTTCTAGCTACTCAGAAGGCTGAGGCAGGAGGATCACTTGAGCCCAGGAGGTTGAGGCTGTGGTAGCTGTGTCTGTACCACTGCACTCTAGACTGGGCGACAGAGTGAGACCTTTAACCAAAAAAACAAAAAACAAAAAACTCTTATTGTTAACACTTACTGTGACAGTTATGAATTCATTGCCAAAAAAAAAAAAAAAAGGGAGAGAGAGCATGCTAAGTGTCAGTTACGTTATTCCATAGCAGCAAAGGTAGTTATTAGACTTTGGAAGCAGCTGGGTACATGATTTATTTACAATAAGGCACTAGGTCAGTGTCTCTCTCACATGGTCCTGTGTCCTTTCCCCATCCCCAAATCTGAAGTCTTATTTAAAAACAATTATCACTGAGTCCAATTCTCTGGGATGGGTCTCAGGAAACTTCATGATTCCTAAATTTGCAGTGTACGACTCAAATTCCCTAAGATTTGAGAACTCCTTGCCACTAGTTCACATCGCTGACAGCCATGAAATCAAATACAGGATAAGGCCAAGAGGAAATCAGGCAGGAGACAGTTATGAGCTGGATCTCCTCCTCCCTACTCTGTTTTTCCCTAGAATGTCTTTGTGGGAGTTGTAAACACACAGGCTCTAGACTCATGGTCTCCAGCAGAGAAGTGAGGTCCTCGGAAGGTAGGAGAGACAAAGACACACAGAGCCATGGAGAGTTTCACCAGAATTGGGATTTGAAAGTGTATCATTTAAAAAAAATTGTTTAGGCCGGGCACAGTGGCTCATGCCTATAATCCCAGCACTATGGGAAAGCCAAGGCAGGAGGATTGTTTGAGACCAGCTTGGGCAACATAGCAAGACCCCATCTCTGCAAAAAAAATATGAAAAAAAATTAGCCAGGTGTGGTGACACACACCTGGAGTTCTAGCTATTCAGAAGACTGAGACAGAAGGATCGCCTGAGCCCAGGAGTTCAAGGCTGTGGTGAGCTGTGTTCAAGCCATTGCACTCCAGCCAGGGTAATAGAGTGAGATCCCAACTCAAAAAAAATGTTTAGAATCTTGTTGATGAGAAACTCCCCTCCCCACCCCACACACTTTGAGCTCTTGAATGTGACAAAGCTGTTCTGGATAGAGACATTTCCCTGGAACAGGCATCACCATAAGGTCCCAGTGCCTTTGACTTCAGGCTGTGTCACCAGCAGCCACCTGACACTGTGCACAGTCTCAAGAGTATCCACCCAATAGGTGGCAGCAGTGGAGGACAGCATGTGGAAGTGACTGGACTTCTCCCAAGAGTCAGTAAATAAACTGACTTTTTAATGATTATAAAAACAAGCAAACAATAAAAAGGGAGGGGACTCCTATAGATTAAAAGAGACTTCAGAAATACATCAGCCAAATGCAAAGCGTGGATCTGGCTTGAGTTCTGATTTAAACAAACCAACTCTTCCACCTATTGGTGTAACTTTGGACAAATTACTCTCTCCAAACCTCGGTTTCTCCATCTCTGAAATGCGGATGATAAGTAACTATTGCAAAGTTATTATGAGGATTAAATGAGATAGTCTTCAAATAGCACTTAATATAACTTGTGGCACATGGTGGGTGTCCAGCATTAGCTGTCATCATCACTATCATCATCTAAAGATAAATACATACATACACATAACCTACCACCAAGAGCGTCCATTAACTGATCCAGAGTGGGCTCTGGGTGGTTCCTGAGCAGTGTGTACATGGACATCACCATCCCAGGGGTGCAGAACCCACACTGGGTGCCATGACACTTGGCAATCCGCTCCTGAAAGCACAGAGAGGTTAGAAAAGCAGGATTATGGGCCCTGCCCCGGACCTACTGAATCAGAGCCTGAATTTTCACTAGACTGCCCCCCCAGCAGGTTTGTCTGCATAACCAAGTTGCAGAAAGGCTCTGAGAGCCCTTTCAGGTGTCTCCCACACCAGGGTTGGGCGGTCACCACGTCACCCACACCATGGCTTCTGAGTGTCACTCTGGATGGTGGTTCTTGGCCTTGAGAATCACCAGTAAAGCTTTCAAAATTCCAAGGCCCAAGCAGCACCCAAACCCGCTGCCTGGGAGTCTTTGGGTGGAGCACAGGCATACATTGTCTAAAGATTCCCAGGTGGGAATCTTCCATGTGCAGTTGAGGTTGTGAATTACTGAGATAAAGGAAGTCCGTCAGAGAAATCAACTAAATTACAATCAAGTTGAGAAATGAAAGAAGGAGGAGGAGGAGATGGAGATATTGCCTTTATTTCTTTCATATCTTCTCCTCCCCCTAGCATTTTCTCTTGGAGTCTAACTTCTAAGTTCATTTGTCTTCTAGCAACATTGTAACCATGGAAGCTGAGCTGTCAGTTACTAAATGGAAGGGTGTGTGCCTGTGCATGGCCAAGGCTCACAAGGGTACCAGGCAGAATCTTCTCCCTCTAGTTTATGAGATTTCATAGAAAATAAGCAGAACCCAAGATTCTCTCAAGTCTAGAGAACTTGAGGTTTGGCCATTTTCTGTGTTGCTGCTGTCTTTTCCCTCTTCGATCCTCTCCTCATAAGTGATCATCATTAACAAATAAAGACAAGTAGCAGTGGCATTTTTATAGGCAATGTATACATAACTCAAAGAGCAGGATTTTGTCTGAAGGTGCCTTTGTACTTGTGGCAAAAGCTCTAACAAAGTATTTCTCTCTGTCTTTTTTTTTTTTTGAGTTGGAGTCTCACTCCGTTGCCCAGGCTGGAGTGCAGTGACACACTCACAGCCACCCCAACGTCAACCTGCTGGGCTCTGGAGATCTTTCCGCCTCAGCCTTCCAAGTATCTGGAACTACAGGCACACGCTACCATGCCAGGCTAATTTTTGATTTATTGTAGAGAAGAGGTCTTGCCAAGTTGTCCGGGCTGGTCTCAAACCCGTGGGCTCAGGCAATCCACTCGCCTTGGGCTCTCAAAGTGCTGGGACTATAGGCTGAGCCACCGAGCCCAGCCAATAAGGTGTTTCTCTAGAAGAAAAGCCTCCAAATTCATCGACAACTCCTATCATCTGTCTTCTGAACAAGCCCTAAGTTTAACACATCTTTTTGGTAGCTGAGATGTTTGTCCAGTCTTAAGAGCATGCTATTGGCTGGGTTCGGTGGCTCAACCTGTAAACCCGTGCTTTTGGGAGGCTGAGGTGAATGGATTGCCTGAGCCCGTGGGTTCGAGATCCGCCTGGGCAACTTGGCGAGACCTCATCTCTACAATAAATCAAAAATTAGCCGGGCGTGGTAGCGCGCGCCTGTAGTTCCAGCTACTTGGAAGGCTGAGGCGGAAGGATCGCCGGAGCCCAGCAGGTTGAGGCTGAGGTGGCCAGGAGCGGCCACTGCACTCCAGTCTGGGAGACAGAGTGAGACTCCCATTCAAAAAAAAAGAGCATGCTATTGTCCACATAACACACACACACACACACACACACACACACACACACACACACACACACACACACACACATTATATCCCTCAATAAACAGGGCTCTGGTCTCTCTATGAGTCTGGGAGATGTAAGATGGACAGGTCCCATCTAACTAGAACACAGAAAACATACTCAGGGATGTCAGGGTTTTCTAAGAAAATAAAAAGGCTTCCAATCTTCCAAAAGCATCTTCCCAAGAAGTTAGTCACAAATATTCCCACATCCCAGGATACCGGTTTCGCTCTGGCCCCATCTGTGTTTACCTGTCAGTTGGTCAAGCAGCAGGGCCCAGACTGCTCTGCTCCATGCATCTCAGGGACTTGGAATGTCATTCACGGTTTTTAAAGCACAGACGCCCTATAAGGAAGAGGCACACGCTCACCTGAACAGGATGAATCCTGGTCTTGGTGCTTCCGATGCCTTCTACAGTGGTGACGGCAGTCCCGTGCAGAGAGCAGAGGGGGGTCAGACAGGCGTTGGCGGGTTGATGTCTTCAGGATGGATACAAGAGAGAAGTGCAAATTACAAATTCCATTATATCCCGAGTGTCTCCACTATGGCGGATTTTCTGTGATGTCCCCAGTCCGCACATGGACACTTTGTCCTTAGCTCACGCCATTTGACAGAAGTAAAGTCTGAGGATCAGAGTTGATTTACTCAGGGTCGTAGATGGAGTATCAGAGGTAGGATTAAAATTAGACCTCCTCATTCTAATTCCAGAACAGTTTCCACGGACTTTAATAGTTTTTCCTCTCAAATGAGGGACTGACCCTCTCTGGTTACATGTCACAGTCACCTGCCTAGAGCTATGTCATCTTCCAGGCAGACACTGGGTCAGGGGTTGGATGGGCAATAAAATGGATGTGTGCTTCAGAAGAAGAAATAGGGTGTGGGATTCAGAACTCCTCAATTCCACAAAACCATGCTAGAAAATGTCCAACTCAAAATGACTCCTAAAATGTTCTCATTCACCAGCAACTACAAATGACCAATAAACATGTCATCAAATGTTCAACCTCAAAAATCAAGAGAGACTCAACTCAAGCAATGAGAAATTCTATTTGTATCAAAAAATGGTAAATATTTAAAAAATTATATTATCTACTAGTAGCAAAGGTTTAGGAAAGTGGGATTCATTCAGTTTATAAGAATGGAAATTGAGTTCTCCCTGAACTGGACTGGAAGACATTTCAATTGGAAGACATAAACACCTTTAAAACACACACTCTCAGCCAGGCTCGGTGGCTCAGCCTGTAATCCTGTGCTTTGGGAGGCTGAGGTGAGTGGATTGCCTGAGCCCACAGGTTCGAGACCCGCCTGGGCAACTTGGTGAGATCTCATCTCTACAATAAATAAAAAAATTAGCCAGGTGTGGTAGCACATGCCTGTAGTTCCAGCTACTTGGAAGGCTGAGGTGGAAGGATCGCCAGAGACCAGCAGGTCAAGGCTGCAGTGGCCGGGAGCGGCCACTGCACTCCAGTCTGGGCGACAGAGTGAGACTCCAACTCAAAAAATAAATAAATAAAATGCACACTCTCTTTTGCTCTGCAATTCCCCTTCTTTGGATGTATCATAAAGAAATAGTCACAGACATAAACATAAATATATATATGAATGTTTATGGATGCATTGTTCATAATAATGAAAACTAAAAATACTCTAAGTGAATACTATTTGGGGATTGGTTTTGGCACACCCAAATAATGGAACATATACAGCCATTAAAATTACATTTATTACTTTGGAAATATATTAATGAGAAATTAACAAAATATACAGGTTTTTAAACAGTATGTGCAGTATGTCTCCTTATACACACACAAAAGAAAGACTGGAAATATATTATTTATTTATAAATAAATGTAAATATTTATTAAGTGCCTACCATGTGCCAGGCAGAATTCTAGGTGCTAAGATTCATTGGTGAGCAAGACAGATAAAAGTCCTGACTTTATGGCATGTATATCCTCAATGAGGGAAGATAAAACCTATGTATACAGGCAATACACATGTACATACATGTATAAACTGAAATGGTGAGAAGTGCTGTAAATTAATATAAGCCAACAGAGAATTGTAAAAGTGGAGTGGGGCACAACTATTTAGTAGGTGATCATGAAGGGTTGAGAATATAATGTTTTTGCTAAAACCTGAATACTGAATACTTTGAAGGAGGCTGACACAAAAGTCAGAGGGACAACACGCAAATTCAGACCCTGAGGCAGGAACGAGTTTGGGATGTTTAAGAACAGAGAAACAAAAAGAAGCCCAGTGATACAGAGACATAGTGAATGTGAGGGGAGAGGTGTTAGTCAAGGTTAAAGAGATAGGCAGGGGCCAGGTAGATAAGGGTAAGACTTTATAGTAAAAGCAAGGAATTGAATATTGATTCAAAGGCAAGTGCACTTTCAGTTCAGATGTAAAAAGTTGTAAGAGATTGTCACACTCATTCTAAAAACCAAAACAAGCCATATACACCACATAATTATATATATATATTTTAAAAATTCAAACTGATGTTGAGTATCTAAAGAAACTTTATGAGTCAAGCTTTAGGAATAAATGGCTAGACTCCATTAAGTGACACGCCCTTTGTAAGAGAGAAGACACAGCTTTTCTTATCCCTGAGATACAGATGTTCTCTTTTTGAAATGGAAGGAAGAGGAACATGCCTCAGATAGAAATAAGGAGAAACTAGACCAACTCTCAACAAACTTTTAATGGTTGCATGTGGGCCGAGACAACTGGTTAAAATACAAAGCTGGGCTGTTTTTAAGCAAAGGAGATTGGAGGACAAACAGGAGAACTAAGAGAAAACTCTAGGCACTCAGACTTTATAAAGTATAGAGTAGTTGCCACCCTGTAGAGGCTAAAGACAGAGCAGCATGGCTGTGAGGATCTCTCAAAGCACAGAAGGTGAGACAGGAGAGCAAGAAAACTCCCCAGTGGGTCGGGCTCAGTGGCTCAGCCTGTAATCCCAGCACTTTGGGAGGCTGCGGTGAGTGGATTGCCTGAGCCTGCTGATTTGAGACCAGCCTAGGCAACTTGGCAAGACCTCAACTCTACAATAAACCAAAAAGTAGCTGGGTGTGATAGTACATGCCTGTATTTCCAACTACTTGGAAGGCTGGGGCGGAAGGATCACCTGAGCTGGAATGGCTGTGAGCATGCCACTGCACACCAAGCTGGGCAACAGAGTGAGACTCCAACTCAAAAAAAGAAAGAAAGAGAGAAAGAAAGAGAGAGAAAGAAAGAAAGAAAGAAAGTGAGAGAGAGAGAGAGAGAGAGAGAGAGAGAGAGAGAGAGAGAGAAAGCAAGCAAGCTCAGTGACCTCAAAAGCTGGCTGCCAGGCTGTAAGGTTAGGAGGGATTTCTCACAGTTCAAAAAGCAGATGATTTGGCTGTGAAACACAGGCAGATATCTGAAACTTCACCAGTGCTCAGAGCCTTAGCCCTCCACTGAGATCTGTGAAATAATGTATAGTGGTCTAACATATGCACAACTAGAGTCCCAGAAGGCTAAGGGAGAGAAAAAGTATGTGGCACAGAATAAATTCTTGAAGAGATAATGCCTTGAGAAATTTCCAAAAATGATAGAATACATTAATCCACAGATCCAAGAAATTTGGCAAACCCAAAGAAGGATAAATACTAAACATAAAGGGTGGTTTTTAAGTAGGAGAGAGTGATTTGATTGGATTTATACTTGAAACATATCCCTGACTGAAGTATGGAGAGTGCACTTGATGGGAGCAAGGAGATACGTTAGGAAGCTATAAGGATAATATAGGAGTATGATGATGACATTATCCTCCACTACAATTTCAGCCCTGCCTTTCCTCTCCAGACAGCACAGGGCGTCAGGGAGCCTTTCAATTTTTTGCAGGGAATTCTTTGGCCATGTGTTACCCTCGCTGATGGTACATTTTTCCCTAACCCATTCACATTTCTGGGATCATGTCTGTCTTGTTCATCGATGTACCCACAGTCCCCAGTACCATTCACATAGTAGGTACACAGTACATATTTACCAAGTAAAAAAGTTAAAAAGTTCAAAACTATAAAAATTCAACCAGATCTGGACTTTGCCATAATGTACCTTATCCTCTTGGTGATGGGGTTATATCGTGAGATCATCACTGTACAGGCACCACAGCCTCCTCCTCCACAGCCATACTTGGTCCCTGTGAGTCCAACTGGAAGAAGCTTAGTTAAAGATCATGTTTTCTGTAATTCTCTTTCTAGTATAGCCCTGATCTTAGGAGAAAGCACCATCACAGACTTTAAAATGTATAGTTAATATATATATCAAATGATATATGTGTGTCTTCACTGATATTATAATATAGTAGCTACAGAATATAATTTTATAAATTCTTCACTTCCCTTTGTGTGAACAACTGGACCTTGGTTGCCAAAAATGAGATCAAACTAAAAAAGAAAGAGTCTACACATGCTAGGGATGAAGGATTGCAAGGTATGAATATATTACACATTCGTTCTCGGTCTTACTGGTGTCTCTGATGACACACAAAGTAAAATGTTAAATTGCAAATAATTCTTGGAATATCTGTGTCATGTTAGCCATGTTTGTCATATTTATCTGCCTTTCAGTAGCTGAAACTGCAAGCAATTCCCCAATATCTGTTCTCTCATTATTCCTTAATAATAGAAATCCCAATTTTCAGTCACATATGACTGCCCAGAATAAAGAATATATTTTTCCAGGTTTCTCTGCAGTTGGGGGTGGGGGATCATTAACAATGCTGGTTAACAGAATGTATGTATAAGTGTTGATTATGACTTCCAAGAGGGGAGTGCCCTCAAAGAAGAGAGGTAGTTTGCCAACTACTTCTTCCTCTTTGCTGGAGTTCAGGTACAATGGCTGAAGTTCTATTAATCATCTCTGTGAGGAGAAAGTTGCACACTGAAGAGGTTGGAGCTTGGTTCCCTGACAATATTGTGACACTGTTTGCTAGCCCAGATCCACCCCCTTGTGGGCTTCTTCTGTGTGAATGTGACAGCCTTAGGAACACACCCCACAGATCTCCTTCAACATGTAGGGTAGTGACCAAGGGACCAAGCTGCTGCACTTTGAAATCAATCACCCCAGTTTTCATTAAGGTCATGCCTCCCATCAGCCACTCCCCACCAATGGCTGAGTGTGAGACATGGAGTTCTTGGCAACAATCCTCAAAGGCTCTGAACAACATGCCTTGGACTGACCAGCAGTCTAGGGTGCTGCTAACTCGACCTTCTCTCGCTCTCTTCTTTTCCAGGGTCAGAATTGTGGTCTAATAGCTCCCTAAGCCTTCTCTGACTCCTTCCTTATTTCCTTTCACATAACCATTTCTCCTCATAAATCTCTTTCATATTTAATTCCATTTTTGGTGTCTGCTTCCTGGAGAGTCTGAACTAATATAATGAGAAAGAAATAAACTTCCATCTTCCATCTTGTTCATTACTTTTTGGGGTTTTCTATCACTCATAATGAATCAAACTTTAAATCTTACACATAGGCACTGTGGATAACCAGAAAGTCAGTGTTCATTGTTTTTAAGTCCAAAGATCTTGAGTGACTTTTACGAGTATGTTTCAGGAACATGCTCATGTGTCTGAAAAGTAATGATTGATGCTTTAGAGTTGCGTACTCTTTTGGGAATTTCACTCTCCCCAGGGAAAAAAAATGTGCACACTCCCACTGTCACATAACTTGGCATAGAATTTTGTGGAGTCTACTGAAGTCTGGAAGCCCACTGAAATTCATGCCGAGCAGTCTAAAAATCCATATCTTGGATGGCTTTTATTTGGAAGGTTTTTCTAGAGTAACATCTCCAGGTTTAATGTCTCCATTTTTTTTAACTTTCATTTCAGGTGATTTCTGTGCTCTTTTTTTCTAATGGTCATGATTATTAGTCCTTGAAGACAGAAAGTAAATATTGTGACTCTTAATTATAAAGGAAGCTTAATTGTGCCCTTTTAACAGCCATTGTTTTTGTTTCCATTGCTAGTTTCTTCATTTTATACATTTTATAAAGAACTTGGTTTTTCTGATAGCCACAATTGTACACTGCCTATAAAACTAAAATGCAGGACTTCTCAAAGATAAACATAAAACTACAGTAGTGTGGAATGTGTCTCAGTGTGACTGAAAAAAAGAGTGAAAATATCATTTGATGAGGACACTGGAACTACACACACATACACCACACATACACACTTCAAGCAAAGAAAAGGATACGCTTCTTCCTCAGATATGGTAAGAGCATTGTTTCAGGATCGACATCTTTTTCTACCACCTATATCAGAGAAAAAACAAGTTATGCACACAAAGTTGACAGAGCTAGTGTGAAATTCAGACTGGTAGTATCATGCAAATTTGAGAGAAAGGCACATTAACTATCCTTCTACTCTACTTTCAAGTTGACTTCAGCTTCACAGAACATCTGTGACATAGCTCTATCACAATTGTGCCACTGTCCTTGGTCCTGAACCATCATTGTTCTCTAGGGCTGTGGTTGTGTCTGCTAACAGAACACTAGTGACTCCTCTCCAGGTTTTTCTAGAGTCTGAAGCAGGTGAGGGAAAAGACAAGGATAGGACAGAATTAAAAGAAGAGAGAAGAGGCAGAGAAGAAATGGTAGACAAAGAGGGAGGAAGGGAGGGAGGGAAGAAAGAAGGAAGGGAGGGAGGAAAGGAAGGAGAGAGGGAGGGGGATAGAGAGAGTAAGGGAGGGAGGGAGAGAAAAAGGGAGATGGTGAGAGAGAGAGGAGAGAGGAAAATAGATGGGAAGAGGTAGAAGTAGAGGTAGAGAAAAAGGGAGAGGGTGAGGGAGACAGAAGGAGAGGGAGACAGGGAGGAAGACAGAGAGAGGAGGGAGGAAGAGAGGGAAGGCGGGGGAGAGGGAGAGGGAGAAATTGAGAGGGAGAGAGAGGGAGGAAGAAAGAGGGAGTGAGAGGAAGGGAGGAAGGGAAGGAGAAGGATAGGAAGAAGGGGGGGGAGAGAGAAGCTACTGAGATAGAATAGCCTCTGAGAAATTGACAGTTAATTTTTAAAAATACATGTTTATCATATTTAAATAATTACAGTTTCCAGAAGGAGACTATGGCCAACCATGGCCCCTGCTCAAAGAAACACGAGAGAAGATAAGATGTGTGCGCCCAGTACTGCAAAGCTGTGCCACAGGGACACGTACAGGCATGTTCACGTGGGCAGCCCGCACAGCTCCTAAGGCAGCATCACAGAAATGTCATGGCTGCTTATGTTGGTTATGTTTCCCAAAGTGATCGTATTTTCTCTTTCTTGATAAACAAATTTGGGGATTTTTTTTTCAATTCACAGAACACATAAAAGAATGATTCGCTTCACAATTTCAGAAGTCAAATTTGTCTTCCTCCATATTACATTAATTTTTCCTTCTGGAGAGTAGGTGAGGAGGGGACGTATGCTAATTCCAGGACTGTCTCCTCACCCTCAACTCTAAGCAGCTGTATGTCAGACAAGGCGAGGCATGTGCCAATTGCCAAGGTCAGAACTGTGCCCTAGAGCAGGGTCCCCAACCCCTGGACTGCAGACTGGTACTGGTCCAAGTCCTGTTAGGAACGGGGCTGCACAGCAGCTGGTGAGCGGCAGAGGAGCAGAGCTCTGCCTTCTTTCAGATCAGTGGTGGCATTAGATTCTCACAGGATTGTGAACCCTATGGTGAACTGCACATGTGAGGGATTTAGGTTATGTGCTCCCTGTGAGAATCTAATGTCTGAAGTCCCCCACATTCACATACACACCCCATCCATGGAAAAATTGTCTTCTACTAAATCAGTCCCTAATGTCAAAAAGATTGGGGATTGCTGCCCTAGAGAAGTCCACACCATAGAAGGAGAGATGTGAGTAAGTGTGTGTGTGTGTGTGTGTGTGTGTGTGTGTGTGTGTGTGTGTGTGTGTGTGTGTCTGCATGCTTGGACACTATGCATACTTTAATACAAGTATGCATACTTTAATACAAGAAAAAGTGTGAGCATTGTCAACTTAATTGGCCTTCAAATATAATATTTTTCTTCCCAAATTTATGCCATCTCTTCTCTTCCCTAACCTGTTCACCAGTCTCACTCTGCTGGGTCATCCAAGCTTAAGCAACCTGAGCTATTTGCAACTTGTTCTTTCTTCCAATCCACCACATTCGGTGTCACCAAGTTTTCCCACTTGGGCTTTCAGAATGATTCCCTAAACACCCTCCTCTTCTACCAGCATTTCCTGGAGTGAACCTGGATCATCTCTTGCCTGAACGATGATAGCAGCCTCCTCACAGGTCTCCCTATCTTCCCTTTTGGCAACGGCAATACCACCATCTACACCACGACCAGAGTGGCTGCCCTGCGACCCACATCTGATCATCTCATGGATCTGCCTACACTTATGGCTCCTGGCTGCCAGCTCCATGCTGGGCATTCCTGAGTGCCTGTCAAAATGAAACCTCTATGGAGCCAGAAAGTGTGCATCTAAGACTGAGTGAGTCTTAGGCAAATGGATACCCAAGTGTTCCTGGACTACAAGGAGAAATTTGAACTTCTTGGGGAGGACTCCTTCATAAACTGCTCCATCATCTCCTGCCACTTGACCCAAGTGTCTTGAATTCAGGACCTGAAGACGAGCTGGTCAACCCTAGTGGACCATCATCTGTACTTTCTTTGCATCCAGGACTCTTTGCCTGGAAAGCCATTCCTCTCTTCTTGACATGGCGGAATTTTGTGTGTCATTCACTACCTACTCAGAAGTCCTCTGTGGGGGGTGCTGCTACCCCATACTCCACACTGCTTCCCGCTTCAAGAAACTATCCTCTGTGTTCACATGTTCAGTGCCCTCACCTTTTTTTTTTTTAAAGTCAGGGTCTCACTCTGTTGCCCAGGCTGGAGTGCAGTGGCACAATCATGGCTCACCACAGCCTTGACCTCTCAGATGATCCTCCCTCCTCAGCCTCCCAGTAGCTGGGACTACAGGTGTGTGCCTCCATACCCAGCTAATTTTTTTTTTTGTAGAGATGAGGTTTTGCTATATTGGTCTCAAACTCCTGGGCTCAAGCAATCCTCCCGCTTCGGCCTCCCAAACTTCTGGGATTACAGGTATGAGCCACCATACCCTGCGCTCACCTCTTCTTTTACGGTACTTTTTACCCTGTATTATAATTATTTGTGTATGTGTAAGTCTGTCTTGATCCTGAGAGAGGCATCTTCTGTTATCATCTGGGTCAAACACTGGACTTGGTGCTGGGGACATATCATAGAGATGACATAAATGTTAACTAATTAAATGATTGACTTAGGTTGGGCACAGTGGCTCAGCCTGTAATCCCAGCACTTTGGGAGGCCGAGGCAAGAGAACTGTCTGAGCCCAGCAGTTTGAGATCAGCCTGGGCAACGTGGTGAGACCTCATCTCTACAATAAATCAGAAAAATTAGCTGGGTCTGTAGTTCCAGTTACTTGGAAGGCTGAGGCAGAAGGATTGCCTAAGCCCAGCAGGTTGAGGTTCCAGTGGCCGTGAGTGTGCCACTGCACTCTGGGTGACAGAGTGAGACTCCAAAAAAAAAAAAAAAAGAATGACTTGAACATTACAGGTATAATTTGCTATGAGAAAACCAAGAAAAAAGGAATAATTTCTTATGGAGTGTGGCAACTGAACAGAAGAAAAGAAGGAAAAACAGAAGTGGCCGGGTGTCATGGCTCACACCTGCAATCCCAGCACTTTGGGAAGCCAGGGCAGGAGAATCACTTGAGGCCAGGAGTCCAAGACCAGCCTGGGCAAATAGACTCATTGGTGAAACCTCTGTCTCTACAAAAAAGAAAAAAATTAGCCAGGCATGGTGGTGCACACCTGTAGTTCCAGCTACTTGGGAAGCTGAGTTTGGAGGATCCCTTGAGCCCAGTGGATGGATGCTGCAGTGAGCGCCACTGCACTCCAGCTTGGATGACAGAGCAAGACCCTATCTCCAAAGAAAAAGAAACACAGCAAAGTTATCGTTGTCTATCTCAGCATGTACTCCTGCTTGGGACAGGAATGAAAGGAGGCAACATTTTCGTGGCAGCAGAACAAAAAGAGAGAAGGCACCTGGGACCCACAGAACACCAGAAAGCTTCTGGGCCAGCCTCACAATGTCCATCCACAGGTACAACGGTGACCCACAGAAGCCCGGTTTTAATGAAGGGACAGGGTCTGGGTGGCACAGACAGTCGAGAACAGCATTTTAGGCTTGAGGAATATTGATAGACTTGGGGAAGGAATTCATGGAAGGCGCAGGCTGTGCTTGTTTGGGTATCTGTCCCAAGAAGTCGTCTGAGAGCTTGAACTCTGACTTGAAGTGCCACTGGCTTGAAATGTGTTTCTTTTTCTTGATCTGACAGATACCATGTTTGGGGGAAGATGGTGGGAGTAGGGATCTAGCAGGCACCCTGTCCAGCAGTTCTGGGAGTGACCCAGGGAGGGCGGGACTTGGATGTCGCTGGGAGGTTGGAGGGGTGGGGTCTGGGGAACAGAGCTATCTCCTTGATTCTGGGTTGGAGAGATGATGCCAGTCTCCAGGTCAGGGCTGTAGTGTTTGCTCATCTCAGCGTGGCCCTGGGTGTCGCAAGGGTTGAATCTGTCCCTCTAGGTCTCTGCCAGCCCTCTAGGGAGGGTTCAAGTTTACATTGCACAAGGTTAAGAAATCACTTTTGACCAGGGCCTGTGACTCACACCTGTAATTGCAGCACTTTGGGAGGCCAGGAAGGGAGGATTGCTTGAGCCCAGGAGTTTGAGATGAGCCTGGGCAACAGCGAGACCCTGTCTCGACAAACAAACAAACAAACAAACAAACAAAAAACTAGCCAGGCATGGTGGCACATGCCTGTAGTCCCAGTTACTCAGATGGCTGAGGCAGAAGGATCGCCTGAACCCAAGGGGTCAAGGCTGCGGTGAGCCATGTTTGTGTCACTGCACTCCAGCCTGGGCAACAGAGTGAGACCCCAGCTGAAAAAAGAAAAGAAACCATTTTCCTCTGGGCCAGGTGGTGACTTGTGCCTGGGGTTCCCTACCAGATCCAAGGCAGAGGCAGAAAGAAAAAAGAGAAAGGAAGGGGGATGGGGACAGAGGAACACATAGAAGAACAAGGCTGGGAGGTGCAACAGGAGGGGGAAGGGGCCTGTTTTGTGGGACATGGTCAGGAGGGAACAGCAATAGCCTCAGCAGCTTCAGAGCAGAGAAGGAGGCCTGAGGGGACAGCTGTGAGGACACTTCTGCCTGGCCTTGGGTCCCTTTACAATTCCTTTTGCTCATTGGTTCTCCCTGCCTGAGCGGCCTCCACCCCTGCACTTTTCTCTGAGTCATTGCAGCCCTCCCAGGAGGCCAGAAACTTCCTCTCTCAGCCTCATATACCAAGAACCTAGGGGACTATCAGCCAATGAATGGCTCTACACTAATACCAAGCCCCCAAGTTCATTGAGCAAATAATATTCAGTGACTACTTTTTGACACCTCCAAATAGGTTCTGGCTCTACTATTGAAGCAGATTACTTTCTAACCCAGATGTTAACAATTGTTTCTTTGGGCCAGGCACGAGGTTCATGCCTGTAATCCCAGGACTTTAGGAGGCTGAGGCGAGAGGATTGCTTGAGGTCAGGAATTTGAGACCAGCATTGGTAGCATGGCCAGACCTCCTCTCTACAAAAATAAAAAAAAATTAGCCAAGTGTGGTGGTGCACACCTGACATCCCAGCTACTCTGGAGACTGAGGCAGGAGGATTGCTTTAGGCCAGGAAATCAAGGCTGCAGTGAGCTGTGACCATGCCACTGCACTCCAGCCTGGGTGACAGAGCAAGACCCCGACTTAAAAAAAAAAAGGTTCCCACGTATCAAATATTTCTTGTGTATAAGCACCTTGCTGACCACTCCCCATGGAGTTTACCCTTCACCCAGTTCCAGGGGAAAAGATTATGTTACTAGCTCTAATTTGCAGAGGGAAAAACTGAGACTCAGAGATATTAAGTACCCGGCTTGAGGCCCCATAGCAGCATGTGGCAGAGCAGATAATACAGGGCTTGAACCCTGGCCTGACTGGTTCCAAAGCCCATACCTCACTGCCTCATGGATGACATGCTTCAGTTCCCACTGAAGTTAGAGTGTGGCACCTACTGTGTAACTTATTCATGGGCTCTTTCCTCCCCTAAGCTCCATGTTAAGCGGGTCACCCGTTTTTTCAGGGCCCTTGGCGGAGAGAATCAGATTCCAGACCTAGTTCCTCTGCAACCATGTGCACTGGCCTTGCTTTCTGATGGTCTTAGCTTACACCTGCTGACACCTTTTGCTGACCTGGAGAGATTCTGCAAAAGCACAGACCAGAGGCCAGTCATGGCAGTGACTGTCCCCTAAGAGGCATCCAAGCCACCTTTGCAAAGGTGGGCTTTTAATCCCAGGGGTCATGTTTGACTTCAAGACCCCACTTCTTTACTGGTTTCTCTCTCATGCTTTTCTCAACAGCCCCTCACCCTCTGGAGCCAGAAAATTTATTCTAATTGTTTACATGCAGCAATCAGACCTGTTGACCAGTAGTGAGGCACCCACCTCACAGAATGGAAGAAGGAGACTGAAAGGGAACAGGGACATAATTTCTTCTAATGGGGTAATTGCAAAACTGGAATCAATCTTTCTTTTTTTGAGTTGGGGTCTCACTCTGTCACTCAGGCTAAAGTGCAGGGGCACGATCATGGACCATTGCAGCCTCGACCTCCTGGTCTCAAGCAGTCCTCCCTCCTCAGTCTCCCGAGCAGCTGGGAGGACAGACATATGCCACCATCCCCGGTTTTTGTTTTTGTTTTCTCTAAGACATGATGTCGCACTATGTTGCCCAGGCTGGGCTCGACCTACTGGGCTCAAGTGATCCTCCTGCTTGGGCCTCCCACATTGCACAAGGAACCCAGGGCAGCCCCTGAAAACACATCCTCGACCTGCCT
Source organism: Cephalopachus bancanus (assembly GCA_027257055.1). Classification (NCBI taxonomy): domain Eukaryota; kingdom Metazoa; phylum Chordata; class Mammalia; order Primates; family Tarsiidae; genus Cephalopachus; species Cephalopachus bancanus. Next base: position 1,943,243 of record JAPVLO010000306.1, read on the forward strand.
GGAGGGAGGTGCGAGGCGCAGCGGCACACCTGCTCCCCAGGAGAGCCCGGGGCGACGCGAAAAGGATGGAGATGGGGACACATCCGGGGGCGGGGGGCTCTCCTCTCCTGTAACTTTACGAGTCTCCAGGGCCGACGAGGGGCCACGCGGGGCGCTCACCTTGCGGCCATTCACGTACAGCAGCAGCTCGGGCGCGCGGTCCATGGCTGGGGCGCGGGGTCCCGGGCGGGGCTGGAGCTTGAAGTCCAAGCGACCCTCCCCCGCCGAGAACGCCCCAGGGAGACCAGCGTCCCGAGCGCCTCCCAGGGCCCCTCCCCGGCCTCCGTCCCGGCTGGAACCGTCCGGAGGAGCCGAGACGTCGGCGCCGCGCCCTTTCCGCGGACGCCGCGGGCCCCGGGACCTCGCGGGCCGTCCGGTGTGGCCGCGGCTCTGAAGTGGCTTCCCCGCTGGCGCTGACGTCTGGGCCGGCCGCCCCGCCCCGCCCTCCCGACTGTAAACAGCCGCGCGCTCCAGCTCCGCGGTGAGGCGCTCCGGGACCGGTGGCCTTACGACCTCATCCCCCGGTTCTAGAAGTCATTACCCAACTTCCCGAAACCGAGAGCTACTTTGAGCCCGAGGCGAACTTTTTGTTTTTCTCACTCTGTCGCCCAGGCTGGAGGGCAGTGGCCGCTCTGGCCACCGCAGCCTCGACCTTCCAAGTAGCTGGAACTGCAGGTGTGTGCCATCACGCCCGGCTAATTTTTTGATTTACTGTAGAGATGAGGTCTCGACAAGTTGCCCAGGCTGGTCTCCAACCCGAAACTCAGGCAATCCTCTCATCTCGGCTTCCCAAAGTGCTGGGATTATAGGCGTGAGCCACCGTGCCTGGCAGGGGTGAGCTTTTTAAAACACGGTTTGTCACTACTTTACAGTTTATTCAATAATTAACCACAAAGTTTATCTGGTCAATAACAACAGAGATGTAAGACATCTTGGAAAACTTTTCTTAAAAAAGACTTGGAAGATACTGCAAACCATAAAAATACGAATCACCTGTAAGCCTGCAATGCAGTCTACCACTGTGAACTTCTTGAGTCTATCTTTATGCTTTTGAAATATGCACACTAACATCTTAGTTATTTTAGACTTCTTTTCACTTCACATCCCTACATTTCCCGTGTCATTTTATTTATACAAATACAAAAATATGATGAAATTGTCCAACATTTGCACGATCTGATGAGAAACCAAGAGTGTACCTGTCCAGCATTTGTACACAAGGGTGCACACCTGGCACACACTTAAGCCCCCGCCCCATGTTGGTAAGTGGCAGCTCTTGCCACACTCCCTGGCTTTTCTGCAGTGTTTTAAAGCTAATCCAACACACCACTTTACACCTGAGTACCTCGGTATACACTAAACACACAGTGTTGTTACTCAGCTGCAATGCCATTTCCCAGCATCTAAAGGACGATTTTTAAAATTTCACTTGATGTCTGTGAATCAGATGAGAACTGCTCAGTGTATTTGCTTGTCGCCCCTTTGGTCTCTTTTAATCTAGAACAGTCTCGTCACCTGCTTCCCCATCTTTATGCTATTCACGTCAAAGCAGCAGCCGGACCAGTTGTCCTGCTGAAACCAGCTGGTGGCCTTCCCCTGGTGTTATCTGTTCTTCCAACCCGTGTATTTCCTTACACTAATTATTAGATCTAGGGTCTTGATTGAGTGTAGGCTCAGTACTTCATAGGTGGCACCACACACTTGACATCGGGAGGCATCTGGGTGCTGGGTTCTTGATGCTCTGAGGGCCTGGTGGGTTGGTTCTCCCTTCATAAGGAATCTCTCCATCAACACCTCACCAATGGCTTCACGCCCATTGTTGAGCACTGCCTGAGCAGTCCTTTTATCAGGGGCTGTGCTTTTCCCAAATTCTAGCATTTACTCTTTATTTGTCAGCTGGGATTCTTTGGTTTTTTGAGTTGGGGTCTCACTCTGTTGCCCAGACGTGATCATAGCTCACCACAGTCTCCACCTCCTGGCCTCAGGCAACCCTTCCACTTCAGTTTCTCAAGTAGTTGGACTACAGGTGTATACCACCACACCTGGCTAATTTTTTTATCGAGATGAGGTCTTGCTAGGTTGCCCAGACTGGTCTTGGACTCCTGGCTTGAAGTAATCCTCCTGTCTAGGCCTCCCAAATTGCTACAATTACAGGTGTGAGCCACTGCACCCAGCCGGTATTCTTTTGTATCCATTCTTCACTAGAACTATTGGCTACATGCAAATTAAATTCATACCAGAAAGGCAAGATGGATTTGTATTACTTTCCCTTAAATTATCAGTTTCCAGAGCATTGTGTCCTAGCAGCTTCCAGTCATATTTAACATGTTTTGCTTTGTTTCTCTCCCTTTTTTGATCATTATAAATTTATAACCATCATTCTTAATGATGGCCAGTTTGCCTCATCTTAGGCCAATGGAAGCACCTTCAAATTGGAACCTTTGTCCTTTTGGGCTTCTTGCCTTAGCTTGTGATAATTTCTTGCTGTCTGGGACAATAAAATGTCCTCGGCTCACATTATCTGTATTCTTGGAATCAGTCACTTTTCCTAGAGCCTGTTTTCTTCAAATGGGTCATAAGTATTTAGAAACCACGATCTGGATGCCAGAGGTGCTCGCTGCCAATGAGTTGTTATTTTAGACATTTTCAGTGGACAGAGATAGGAAACACAGATTTTAAAGAGGGATGAAAACACACATTCACACTGATATTTCTAAGTAAAATTTATGATAGCAGGCCAGAGTCAGTGGCTCAGTCTGTAATCCCAGCACTTTGGAAGCTGGAGACCAACAGATTGCCTGAGCCTATGGGTTCAAGACTAGCCCGGACAACTTGGCAAGACCTAGTCTCTACAATAAATAAATTAGGCAGGTTGATGCTGGGGTGGCCGTGAGTGGGCCACTACACTCCAGTCTGGGCGACATAGTGAGACTCCAACTCAAAAAAAAAAAAAATTACAATAGCAGAGGTTTTTAAAAATCATTTTGGGTTTACAAATGTATCCCTTTTTTCTTTTTGCTGATAATCTTCGCTCTAAAACCTTAACATAATTGCTTTATCCTGTCCATAGATGTATTTCAAAATGACCACATCAGTATTAGAATAGCATTAAGACTAGTGAGTGAAAATGTAAGATACCTTTACAGTTCGTTTCATCTTTAGACTATATATTAATTAAGATGTAAATTCAAAATATTTTCCTAAGTTCTGTTTTCTCTGTTGCCAACTTGATAGTAAATTATTTTTATTTTCTTTCAAATAAACTGCTCCCTATTGATGGTTACTTCAGTTCTATGAGGAAAACTTTGAAACTCTCCTATTCTCTATAATTTAAAGAGTATGTATGACATTGGGCATAAAAAGACAGACTAGAGGAGAGCAGAAATCAAGAAGTAAATTTAAGTACACATGAAAATACAATATTAAAAAATGCTACATTTCATATCAGAAGTGGAAAATATGGACTTATGAATGGGGAGTCATTTGTAAAAAAGGTAAAATGTATATTCATACTTCACATCATACTGTAGAACAAATTCTATATGAATCAGAAATTTAAATTTTAAAAAATGAAACCATGGTCAAATGTCCTTATCAGATGAGAGGAGGAAATTTCACCAACAGTAAGGAAAAGGTTGATATATATGACTATATAATATAAAAAACAATTTGCATGGGAAAAGACAAATCATATAGAAAGTAAAAAATAGAACAAAAATGTAATGCCAGTGTGAGTCTAGGAGGCCCAATATTTTAAAGTAACAGTTCAGGAAAGGGAGCAAAGCGTGGGTGCTGATCTCATGACCCCCGCATCTGCCGCTGTTGTGCTGAGACCTGCAACCCTCATTCAATTGACATTAGGGGGTGGCCACTCTATTTCAGCAGTTAGAAATGTCATCTTTAATATTACGGACATGTTCTGTGGCATCCAATGCCCCTACAGAAGTCTCTAAAGTGTGGTCCTAGGACATCTTGCCCCAGACTTACAGGAAGCATTTGTTAAAGATGCAGGTTTCTGGGTCCATTCCTTTGGCAGTCAGACCTTGCCTAAGAAAGCTTTTCCATCTAGCCAGAATACAGCTTGACTAATCATTTGAATACAGTAAGCTGTGTATTGGTCTCAGATATGAATCATATTTATTACTTATTACTGGAATAGTAAATATAATCTTTTTGTTTTTGTTTTGAGTCAGAGTCTCACTCTGTTGCCCAGGCTTGAGCGCAGTGGCACGCTCATGGCTACTGCAGCCTCGACCTGCTAGACTCAGGCAATCCTTCCACCTCAGTCTTCCAAGTAGCTGGAACTACAGGTGTGCGTTATCACGCCCAGTTTATTTTTTTTTAAATTTATTGTAGAGACGAGGTCTTACCAAGTTGCCAAGGCTGGTCTGGAACCCCTGAGCTCAGGCAATCCTCTCGCCTCAGCCTCCCAAAGTGCTGGGATTATAGGCATGAGCCACTGTGGCTGGCCTAATATAGTCTTTAAAATAAACAACAAAAACAAAATTCAAAAGAGCCTGAAAGGTTAATCTTCTCCCAAGTCATCAAGATGACATATTATGGCAGTAACACAGAGGCTAATACCTAAAAAGTCATTCTGAAAGCAGAAGACCGAAAGGAGAGAGCAAACTGGCCAGGGCAGGAGGCGACTCTTAGACCCTTTTGAATGTTCACATATATTACATGGTCCAAACACAGAACAAAACAAGATAGTTTCGTATAAGAGATAACCAATGCAAAAGTATTTATTAGTTTGTTTTATTTGGTTAAAATGTTATTAGCTATTATAAAGGCTATTAGGTAGAAAGTAGCTTAAATAAACAGGAAGAAGAGTTATGTGATGAACAAAATGATTTTAAAAGTTTAACACTGCAAAATAACTATTTTATATACATATATCTAAACATAGGAATAGACAAATCAACACTCCATGAAAGGACCACAAAAGAAAATTTTTTTCACTAAATGTTTCATTTCTTGATCCTGGTTATATTTCTGTTTTGACTTGTTATCCTTGGAGAATTCAGAACCAGAATCCATCAATTCACCTCATCTTCTCATTTTACTGCAATGTAGAAAAAAAGGAAATTAGTAATAATAACAACACAAAATGAATGCTTTTGCTGTGAAACATGGAGAAAACAATTATTGCATCACAGCAGAAGAGCAGTTTCCTTAAACCACAAGCTCTGCCATCTATTTGAGATACTTATGATAGTGGGAATTATAAGATTTAAGAAAAATTAACCAACATAGATTTTATATATTACATGTTTTACATTTTTCCTTCTTATTATGAAATTTAGCATACATCGAAGATTATATGAAAATGTACAATGTAAAAATAACAAAACAAATGATTAGGTTCCTACCACCCAGGTAAACAAGCAAAACTTAGCCATACCTCAGAAGCCTCCAGTGTGCCCCCTGCTGGTCACACCCCTCTCCTACCACAGGAGGAACCACTATCCTACAGGTCACTCCTTTGCTTTTCCTTCCGTGTTTTACCACCTGTGCATTGCACTCCTAAAGAGGACATTGTTTGGTTTCATCTACGTTTGACCTTTTTATCAACGGAATGATACTATAGGTGTATTTCTGTGACTTGGTTTTTATACTCAACACGTTTACTCATTTTCAAGCCCCTCCTTTGTGGAGACATTAAGCATGCTTATTTTATATGCTGTGTCTGATTCTCCCATGGCTGTCTCTGCTGGTACCCTGTTCCCTTGTATGTGTGGCGTTTTTCTTTACTGTGAACTAGCTGCTCACTTCCCTTGGAACTTTGTGGAAAATATGTCGAGGCGTGAGATGAAGGAGACTCCCTAGAAAATATGTGCATTTGTTTCTGACAACAGGGTACTACAATTCAGGTTCCATTTTTTTGTGCCTTCGAGATAGTGTAAATTCCAGGTGTAATCTGCATAAAGGCTGGATTCTGGTTATGAACTCTAAGGAGATATTTTTTTTCCTCAATGCAGCACCAGAGTTGTTTCCTGGGGCTGAAAAGCTAGCGGAGGGGGTATTTTGTTTGCTCCTCTGCTGAGAAAATGGCTCCGCTTAACCAGAGATCTACTGGCCTCTTCATTTTAGCTAAACTCTAGATTTGCCTTTGGCCCTAGCCCTGTAAGGGTGTAAAGCCAATGTTCAGGTTCACCTAGTCGGCAAATGCCTTCAGGCTAAAGCCAGTTTCAAGTTGCACTTCTCCTACAGGTCCCGCTGTCATTCAGTCTCTGATCTGAGCGTTTCTTACTTTCCCACTCAAAGCATTAGTTAGTTAAGAATTACTAGCCAATAGATGCATTCAATTTCTTTCTTTTTTTTTTGAGTTGGAGCCTCACTCTGTCACCCAGACTGGAGTGCAGTGGCTGCTCCCGGCCACCGCAGCCTCGACCTGCTGGGCTCCGGCGATCCTTCCGCCTCAGCTTTCCGAGTAGCTGGAACTACAGGCACGTGCTACCACGCTCGTCTGATTTTTGATTTATTGTAGAGATGAGGGCTCGCCAAGTTGCCCAGGCAGGTCTCGAACCTGCGGGCTCAGGCAATCCACTCACCTCAGCCTCCCAAAGGCGCGGGATTACAGGCTGAGCCACCAAGCCCGGCTTGCATTCAATTTCTTGGTTTTTAGTATTTTATGCAGTAACTTCATTGTTCAGGAAGAGGGTTAATCTACACACCTAGTATTACATCACGTTGCAAGATGTGGTGTCACAGTTATTATTTACATTGTGTGTGTGCAACTTTGGAAGAAATGCACGCACATGATTCCAAATTAAAAAGGTATAAAAGATTAGATGGAGAGGTCTGTTTCTGTCTTCTTTACCCCTCTCCAGAGCCAATATACTACTGCCTTGAGTAATCAGATAGAATTTAATTAATCCTTTCAAAAAAGCTACCTATTCTAAACTAAATATAGCAAAATGCTGTAATGAAATAATGTTCTATTTTAGTTTAGATCTACTGTGCATGCAGATTACTTGCTAAATAGATTAGCTGGTACGTTTTTTAAAAGCAAAAATCACAATGGACATTTAGTATAAATACTGAGTGATGGTCACCCAGCTGCCACTTTTTTTTCTTCCTTTTGGAATTGGAAAACAGAAGGTATGTCACAGCTTCTAGTAGTCCCACTAGAGTAGATCCTAATCGAAGCGACTTGCTTTTCTGGAACAATCACCACAGGTACAGAGGGCAGGAGAGGCAGGAGTTATCAGGAAGGCAACACACATGTTTTTAAAGTCTGTATCTCTTAAGTCCAAAAGCACCAAAGATGGCAAATGTGGGCATTTTTAATAGCAAAGACCACAATCCACAACTAACAAATAATAATTATGCTATTTATGTACCAAAAAGGTGAGTAAGCACCTTTCTGAAGCAAACCCTACAGGAGAAACCTGGAGACACTTACGGGAACACAAGACAGATTTTAATATGCCACTCTCAGTCCAAGGCAGATAAAATGGACACAAAATAAGGAGACAGAAGATCTAAACAACATAATCAATTGAGGAAGTCTTGTGTACACATCAAACTTTAAACCCTGACTATGGAGAGTATATATTCTTCTCAAGTGTTCATAGCACAGTTACAAAAATGGATCCTATATTAGGTCTCAAATAAAACTTCCATAAAGTAGAAATATTAGAACAAACAATCTCTGACCACAATATGAAGAAACTGTAATTTACAGATAAAAAACAAACGGGCCGGGCTCAGTGGCTCAGCCTGTAATCCCGCGCTCTGGGAGGCCGAGGTGAATGGATTGCCTGAGGCCGCGGGTTCGAGACCCGCCTGGGAAACTTGGCAAGACATCATCTCTACAATAAATCAAAAAATTAGCCAGCTGTGGTAGCGTGCACCTCTAGTTTCAGGTACTTGGAAGGCTGAGCGGAAGGATCACCGGAGCCCAGCAGGTCAAGGCTGCGGTGGTCAGAAGCAGCCACTGCACTCCAGTCTGGGCGACAGAGTGAGACTTCAACTCAAAAACAAAAAAACAAACAAAAAATCAGAAATGCCTATCTACCTGAACATTTTAAAGCCTCCTAATAAAAAACTTTTGAGTGAAAGGAGAAATTTTAAAATGACAATGAAAACAGTATATGTCAGAATCGGTGGGATGCATTTAAAGCACCAATCAGAAAAAAATTGATTAAATACTTTATTCATATAAATGAAAGAATAAAAATAATAAATGGAATTCCCAGCTCCAAAAATAAGAAAAGGAATAAAATAAATCAAAAGCAAACACAAAGAAGGAATAATAAATATAAAGCAGGAATTTGTGAAGTAAAGAATAGAAAAATTGATCTAATTAGTAAATCAAATTTTGGGGAACATTAATAAAACAAACCACTATCTAACTTGATCAGTAAAAAAGGAGAAAGAGTGCCGGGCTCGGTGGCTCAGCCTGTAATCCCGTGCCTTTGGGAGGCTGAGGTGAGTGGACTGCCTGAGCCCATGGGTTTGAGAACAGCCTGAGCAACTTGATGAGACCTCATCTCTACAATAACTAAAAACAATTAGCTGGGCATGGTAGCGTGCACCTGTAGTTCTGGCTACTTGGAAGGCTGAGGTGTAAGGATCACCTGAGTCACTGGGGTGGCTGTGAGAGTGCCACTGCCACTCCAGCCTGGGTAATGGAGTGAGACTCCAACTCAAAAAAAAAAAAAAAAAAAAAGACATCAGATGCCATGTTAATAAATCTAAGAAAATAATGCATATGATTATCTCCATAGATGCTGAACAAGTCTTTGCAAAATTAAACATTCTTTTATGATAAAAACACTAAATAGGCACGGAAGGATATTTTCTTAATATAATAAATTATATATACATAACTCAATCCTAAAGCAAGTTTCTTGTTTATCAGAGAGACAACAAAAGTATTTCTACTCAAATGAGGAGCAAGGTAAGCATGCCTACTATTCCTGTTACTATTCCACACCATACTTGAGGTATTAGCCAGTGCAATTAGATAAGAGAAAACAATAAGAGGCATATAGATGGGTAAAAAAGAAGTAAAACTAACTACTTTCAGAAGATATCATAGTATACCTGGAAAACTCCAGAGAATCAGTGAGATAAGAGAATTTAAAAGTTCAGTTAAGTAACAAGATATAAACTGATATAAAACTCAACATCTGTCATATACACAAACAACACTGGGCATGATTTACATGTCCATTTACAATAGCAACCAAGAAAACAAAATATATATAACTGAGTTTAACAAAATATTTGCAAAACTTACAGAAGGAATATTTTTAAGACACTTCTAAAAGACACAAAAGAAGATTTGAATAAATAGAATGATAGCCTCTGTTTTTGATAGGGCAACTCAATATTACAAAGGTTAGTTCTCTAAATTAATATATAAATTCTGTATCATTCCAATAAAAACAACAAGCTATACTAGCGATTTTCAACTTCCAGTGGATTTTGCCTCCCAGTTGACATTTTGCAACATCTGGAGATATTTTTGGTTGTTATAAACAGAGAAAGAAATTAGAAACAAGCTAAGGGCCAAAATGAATCCTGAGGTACTGAATTGGAATCAGAAGTATTAGTACAACTCATGGTTTATATAATATATACAGATAAATATAGAAATAAAAAAGTGGGTATATGTATGTGTTACTCTACATACAAGTATTTCCCAGCTCTGTCTGCAGAGAGGATCTAAGAACAACAAGAACTGCAGTAGGCAGACTCTAAGGAGGACCCCCAGTTTCCCTGCCTACTGGTACTGGTGTGTTCGTGCTCTGTATAGGGCCCTTCTCTTGAGTACAGGCAGGAGCTGTGACTAACAGAGTATGGCAAAGGTGATGGGATGCCATTTCATTATATAAGCCCATCTTGCTAGTATTTGGCTCTAGAGACTCTCCATAGCTGGCTTTGAAGTAAATAACCATGCTGGGAGACCAGGTGGCAGGAAGCTAATGACAGCCTCTAGCTGACAGCAAGAAGCTGAGGCCCTGTGTCCTGTAACCACAAGGAAGTGAATTCTGTCAATAACCTGTGTGACTGTGGGAGCCGATCTTCCCCAGTGTAGCCTCCAGATGAGAACCAGCCTGGATGACACCTGTAGTGCAGCTCTGTAAGACCCTTGGCAGAGTACCCACCTAAGTTGTGTCTAGACTGTTGTTTAAAGCCATCAGCCTCATGAAAATATTACTATGCAGTAATGGCTAACTAATAGAACACAATATAAGCAATGAACATGCCTAGGGCTCAGATCTCTGTTTCTAAACAAAATCCTCAAATTAAGGTAACCAGGTTTCTGTAAAAAGAGCCTGGTTCTGGGGTTGGCACAGGAAAAACACAAGGTGAGCCTGGACTATCTTGGGCATCAGAAAGTAAAGAAGTGCTCAAAATGGTGTGAAGTCTTATCAAAGCAACACAGAAGCCAACCTGAAGGAACTCCTAATGGTCAAAGTTGGGATAACTTGAGCAACAAAATAAATATTGACAGTACCAGATTTTCATTAATACAACAAAACAGATGCCCATGAGTTCATACAGATATTAAATAAATAGAGGGCAAAGAGACAGTTCTTCCTTACAGATGAATTCCAATACATGTAGAAGGAAAGAGGGAAACAGAAAATCACTATACTGGGAAAAACCACAGGAACAACTGTAGCAGGCAAGGTCCACCAGTGGATGATAAAATTAGAGGGTAAAAGTTTGAGAAATGGACTACATAGACTCCAAGTACCTTCCCCAGTGTTCATCAACTATAAAGGGAAAGATCGTACCTTTACAGTGAAGAAACCCAGCAAACATCACCTGAACTAAGTGGTCAAGGCTAACATTACCAGTAATAAGATGTACCGAATGACAAAGCCTTGATGTAAGTGGAAAGACATTATCATTTCTGTGGAATTTTTGCCAACAATGCACAATAGCATTGCAATCATGAGAAAATATCAGATAAACTCAAATTAAGGGATAGTCAACAAAGAAACCAACCAGGAGTCTTCAAAGGTGTCAAAGGCACAAAGACTGAGAAACAGTCACAGGTTGGAGGATGCTTAGGAGAAACACAACTAAATGGGATGTGGGGTCAGGTGTAATGGCTCACTCCTGTCATCCCCACACCGTGGGAGGTTGAGGCAGGATTGCTTGAGCCCAGGAGTTCAAGACCAGACTAGGCAACATAGTGAGACCTTGTTTCTACCAAAAAAGTTAAAAACTAGTTAAGTATGCACCTCTAGTCCCAGCTACTTGGGAGGCTGAGGTAGAAGGATCACCTGAGCCCAGGAGGTTGAGGCTGCAGTGAGCGGTGATCATGCTACTGCATTCCGGCCTGGACGATAGAGTGAGACCCCCAACTCAAAAAAAAAAAAAAAAAAAAAAAAAAAAAAAAAAAAATATATATATATATATATATATATATATACACATATGTGTATATATATATGTATATATACATACATATATATATATATAAATGTGAAGTGGGACTCTGGATAGAATTCTAAAACAGAAAAGGATGTTAGTGAAAGTCTACAGCTTAGTCAACAGGATTGTAACAATGCTACTACTGTTCTAAGTTTGATCATTGTATTGTGGGCATGTAAGACTTTAAAATAAGGGAAAACTGGGTGTGGGTCATATGGGAAACTTCTGTATTATTTTTACCAACTTGATGTAAGTCTAAAATTAGCTCAAAATAAAAAGGTTAATTTACAACTCAGTAAAAGGATAAATAACCCAATTGAAAAAAGGGCAAAGGATCTCAAACAATTATCCAAGGAAAAAATAAAAATGGCCAGTAAGCTCATAAAAAGATGCTAAACGACACTGGTCATCAGGGGACTGCAAAGCAAAACCTAGTGAGGGACCACTTCATACCCACTAGAATGGCTAGAATCAAAGTCATGTAAAAACAAGTGTTGGTGAGGATAAGGAGAAATCAAAAATCACATACACCATTGGTGAAATGTAAAATGGTACCACTGCTTTGGTAACAGTCTGGTAGTCCTCAAACAATTAAACACAAAGTTACCACACAACTTGGCAATTCTACTCCTAGACATATACTCAAGAAAAGAAAAAATTATATACAAAACCTTGCACACGTTTTCATAGCAGCGTTATTCACAACAGCCAAAAGATGAAAACAAACCAAATGTTTGCCAAAAGACAAATGGATAAACAAATTGTGGCATATCTATACAATGGAATATTATTTAGTCATAAAAAGACTGAAATACTAATACATGCTACTATATGAATGAACCTTTAAAACATACTGGGTGAAGGAAGCCAGTGCAAAGACCTCACATTCTATGGCCGCATTCATGTGAAATGTCTAAATAGGAAAATCTATTGAGACAGAATTAGATTTGTGACTGCCCAGAGCTGGGATAGGGGAGTGATAACTAAAGGGTATGGGGTTTCTTTTTGAGGTAAAGAAATATTCTAAAACTGACTATGGTGATGACTGCACATATCTGTGGACATATTAAAAAAAAAAACCACTGAAATATACACTTTAAATGGATGAAATATATGGTATGTGAACGATAACTCAATAAAGCTGTTTTTTAAAAAAAGTCCCTTAGTTCTTTATTTTACCTTTAATTTGCTTCTCTTTCACCCTCCCTTGTATTACTGCCATCTGTTGAGTACTGTCTTAAACTGTCAGAAGTGTTTCTTCTGTTGGATGTGATAGTCTAGCTCAGTTAAGAACTTTATTAAGAAGTTCTTATTTTTAGAAATATCTACAGAAGTTTTTTTAAAAATTAAATCACTCAATATTTGAGACTTTTAAAATACTACAACAAAAAGGATAGATGAAGCAAATACAGCAAGATGTTGGTATCTGTTGAGCCTGAGGAATGGTTAAACTGATGGAGGACACTTCTTTTTGTGGGGTATATTTGAAATTTATAAAAATAAAAAGGGGCTGTTACTCTTTGAAAGTAAAGGACACATAAACCACTTTAACATCTAGGGAACAAGGTAGGAAATAAATAAATGGGGATAATAGATATGGAAAATAATGACTTGCAAATCATAAATTTTAAAAATTATAATTATCAAGCTACAATTTAAAAATGCCAGTAACAAACTGAGAACCAAACGAAAGTAAACCAAAGCCAAACCCCCCCCCCAAAAGCCCGTTCAAAGAACACATTTCTTTAAATCTTACCCAAATCCTGCTGTACTGTTACATGCCAACAATATATGTCTTACTAATTGTCACAAGTGTTTAAGTATTAATTCAGGCAAGAATTACTTTTAAGTATATATGTTTATAGCAGCATACTAAAATCACTCTAATATCGCTTGAAATACTTACTCTCTGAGGCTTGGCTCTTTTAAAGAAATAGGAGCACACCTTCTTCTTCTGCTTGTCAGCTCCGAAGACAGATCTTCTGACATGTTTTCAGATTTAGCAGTGATTTTCGAAACAAAACTGGTATTTGTCAAGTTCTGTAATGGTCTGCCACCTGAAAGAGTATTATTTTCCACAAATATTTGTAAAAGTATGAGATGGGCCCCAAAACCCCAGAATTATCTTTTGGAGGGTGGGCCCCTTGTAGTATAAGCTTTCCCTGCTAGGTAAGTGTTCCAGGAACCCATTGGCATCAATGTACCAGCTAGTGTCGTTGTGAGAAGCTGCGTTTGGTTTCAGTAAAATTTTTTTAGAGATTCTTTCAATGCATTTGCCCATTTCATGATGGTTAATTTACAAGCTCACCTGCCCAAACCACAGTGAATGTTCAACAGTTTTTGACCCAAACTGGCAAGACCCCCATGCCCCACACTCCCTATTCATAACCTCACCCAAGCAAGTATTTTTTTGTTTCCCCAGATAAAAAAAGTCCTCATAGGGAGCGTGTTGCTAATGTGGAAGAGCTGAAACAAAAAATGGCGGAAGCACTAAAAGGCATCAAAATTGAAGAGTTCAAAAACTTTTGACCAGTGGAAAAAGCATCTTGATAGGTCTGCTGCATCAAAGGGAGAGTATTTTGAAGGTGACTTAAGTTTAAACATGTAAGAATAAGTACACAATTTTTAATAAATAGATTACAGGCTTTTGGGGGGTTCCCCCCCCATATATAGAGCTCGAAATAATATGGGCTATGTAGTGGTTTGTAAATCATTGCAGCAAATTTATTTCATTTTAAAGACGGGGTACAATTCAGGATTAGGTATACAAGTGGACATCATGCAGGGAAAGTTTGGGCCTCCCTTTGGTCCTCACTTTGCCTGGTTTGAAATCATGTACCCTTACTGATGTTGGATCCCTGCCCCCAAGGACAGTATTTCTGTTATTGCCAATTCCTTTCTTATAGTATTATGGTAAATGTTCAGGGTCCGCTTATGAGTGAGAACATGTGGTACCCTGTTCTTTGTTTCTATGATAGACCACTGAGTATTATAGATTCTAAATCCATCCAAATTGCCACTGCAGCAAATTTTAAACCTTAATTCTATTTGGAGAGGAGAGAGGCTAAAATTTGAAACAAGCTCTCAAAGTAGCCTGCAAACTTTTTATCCTGAAATCACATATGGGCTGACAAAAATTCCGCATAGTTCAACTCTTTCCATAGGAGCACACAAATGCCTGCAAGTTCATGTGGCATCTCTGCATGAACTCACACTGTGAAAGGAACCACGGGGCGCACAGAGGAAAATGTCCCAGCGGTCCCCTAACATGTCTCTGCAACTTCAGACCTTTGGGCTTCCTTTGCTTCAGTATGCTTTTTACCCGGAATGGACTTACCCACTAAACCCTATTATTCTACACATACATGTTGAAATGTTAGGCTCTCAGTAAATCATTTTAGTTGGTATAGGAATGTCTAGTGTTACAAAACTTCTAATGGCAAAGAACATCCTTAGAATCCAATGTTAAGGAAAAAAAGTGGGATAAGTAACATCCTAATGGTATGATTTCAAATATACATTTAAAAATCCATAGAGTCAAGTCTGCAAGCACATAGCAAATGTTGCCTACAGTTCTTCCAAGTGATTTTTCCCTCTCTTTTGCTGATTCTCTACTTTCAATTTTCAAGAATGAGTATTATTTTAAAAATTGGGACAAAACAAAAAGTTAATACTACATGTAAAAATCTTACTGATCCTTCAGAGCTTAAAATGCTACCAATTTAACAATGTTTTGCAGATTCCTCTAGTCAAAATTACTCCCCAGTACATCCCCTGGCATAACTGATGTGCATTTATTCAAGAATCATTTACCATGTCTCACCCCTGTGCTTGTTACTTTTACATACATGGATTTTGAGGAAAGGGGTTGGTACTGCTTATTTTTCAGTCCTCTACAGCACCTATATATGCTGTTGAATGGAGAAAGAGTCCCAAACTCAAGAAACCTGCAACTGTCTTTGGTAAAACAAAACCAGTGCAATTCATTATTATACACACTTAAAACACTCAATTTCCTTCAGACATATGAAAAACTAGTTGCCCTAGTCAACTTTGTAGTAAAGGCCATCCAGTTTTTTAGGTTGTAAATGTCTTTTGTGGAAGACACTCCACAAAAGTACTTTCACTATTATCTTCTGAAGTATTAGAATTTATTTAAATTCCTCCATGCTGTTTCTACAGCTCATGCTACCCAGCTACCTTTTTTTTTTCAATTCCATAAAAATATCAGCTATAACAGGAAATACCTTACAGGATAAGTCGCAAAAAGAAATACTTCTACAATGTCATCACTACAGACTATCGACCTACCTGTTCCTGATTTTTGCATTCTTTGGTTGACTTGACATTTCCTTTCGTTCATCTTCTCATGCTTGTCACCACTTAATTGAAATGCTGGTGAGCACTCCAGGGCACAATTTTCTTTCATTATCAGATTTTTGCTAGAAGAAATACACAAAGGTACTGCATCTTCATGAACACTGTCAAAGGAAGACTCTTGTATGGTAGGTGAATATATCTGAGATAAAGATTTGAACATTTTTCTGTAAAAGTCTGGCTTGTTTTTGACCATTTTCTCATTCTCCAAATTGTTTTCCTTATCAGCTTTTTCAAATTCAACAGACTTTCCCTGATCATTGTCAAGAATTCTCTCCACTGTTTCATGGCTCTCTGAAGAAGGATCTACGAAGGTCTTTCTTTTCTTTGATTTGGATGTCATTTTATTTCCTTTTTTAACCTGGCACTCTCCTTCTTCTATCTCTTCCACAAAAGAAGTGTCTCTCTCTCTTTTTTTATTCAGTGTCGTAGTGCTTTGTTTCTGAGTCTTATGTAGTTCAGTGGGGTTTCCCGGATTAGAATCTGCTTCACTAGTGATACATTTTAAATCAGATTCTAAAGAGAGAAATGTCTGTGAAGAGTCTGTTAACTGCAAAGCAGATTTGCTCTTACCTTTTGTCAAAACATTCTTTGCCTTGCCCGATGACTCTTTCCTATGCTTTTTAACTAGTTTGCAAGAATGTGAAATGTGATCACAATTTTCCTTTTCATTATTGTTGATTTCCATATAGTGTCCACTGGTAATACCTTCACATTCAAGTCTTTGTTTAGATTTATTCATCTTAAAATCAAGATCTCTTGTATAGTTTTCTTGGCCATGTACATCTTTATCATTATCCTCATATGTCTGGTTCATTTCAGAAGTTACTTCTGTAGTGTTCCAATTTACTTTATGCTTAAGCTTCTTATTTATTTTTGATTCATTTTGCTCAGAAGGTTTCATATCAGTGACATACTTTTTCAAATCCAATATATTCTGCATCTCATAATCACACAAATTTTCATTATCTTTGGTTGGAAGGTCAGCTGTTTGAAATTCATTTTGATTTGTGACTTGTAGGTTTTCAGAAATGGTTTCTTTTTCCTTTTGGGTTAGAGAAAAGAAGTTACCTTTTTCTGGGTCACACACACCTTTATCATTCTCATACATTTGGGTGCTTTCAGAAATTATTTCTGTCTTTTGATATGTTTTTCGTCTAAGCTTCTTGTTTACTTTTGAATCATTTTCTTGAGCAGGTTGCATATCATGGACCTGCTTTTTCATCTCCAAAACATTCTGAACCTCAGAAAAAACAGGTGTTTGAAACTCACTTGACTCTTCTAGGTTTCCAGGGATGATTTCCTTATCCTTTTGAGTTAGAAAGAGTGAGCTATCCTTTACTGGGCAATGCACACTTTTGTCATTGTCTAAATGATTCACTTCAGAAATTATTTCTGTCTTCCGGTTGACTTTCTGCCTAAGCTTCTTATTAACTTTTGATTTGCTTTGCTGAACAGGGTACGCATTGGTAATCTGCTTTTGCAAACCCAACACATTCTGGGTCATATCATCATATAGGTATCTGTTATCTCCAGTGAAAAGAGTAGGAATTTGAAACTCTTTTACATTTTTTAGGTCTTCAGTGATAATTTCCTTATTCTCCTGGGTTTGGAAGACAAAATTGCCTATTTTGGAGGCACGCACATCTTTATCATTATCCTCAGACATGTGGTTCACTCCAGAAATGATTTCTGTCTTCCGATTTCCTTTCTTCCTAGGCTTATTTATTTTTGATTCATTTTGTTCAGCAGGTTGCATATCAGCAACATACTTTTTCAAATCCAATATATTCTGGGTCTCATAATCACATAAATTTCCATTATCTTTGGTGGAAATATCAGGTGTTTGAAATTCATTTGTCATTTCTAGGTTTTCAGAAATGGTTACTTTATCCTTTTGGCTTGGGAATAAATTATCTACTTCTAACTTATGAATCACAAATGTCTGTCTAAGAGCTTTACTTTTATTACAAGTAAGGGGATTCTGACCCATATCAAATTTACTCTCCTGCTGAAATTTATCTGAACTTTGGGAGGAAAAGTATGTTTCCTCTTGCTCATTTATTACACGTGTTCTTCTCTTCTTTTTATTACACTGTGTATTTTGTCTGTCATCTTGATGAAAGCCATTATGAGGGGTTATTTTCTTCAGTAAGTTCACCTGAGTCAATTGTTCAGTACTGAAGATAAAATCTGGATCTTCTGAATCCCTTTTGTCATTCAGGACAACAGATTTTCTTTCTGGTCCATTTTCAATCTTTTCCTCAATATCTACATCTGATCTATTTTTAAATTGTCTCTTTGATTTTTCTCTCTTTTTTTCAGAGCTTGAATCTTTTACTTTTCTGAAAGTTTTCATTCCAAACTCACTTGCTTTTTTATTACTTTTATTTTTACTGCCTGTTGAAACGATAACAATGTTGCTTACTTCACTAGCAGTTAGATCCATGTCAGCATCATACAGAGTTTTCTGCAACTGAAAGTCATTATTATCTTGAACTTGATTCACGCACTCTGCATTAGGTTCACTGGCAGACTTTGAAGATACCTCAGGAAGACACTGTGCATTTCTTTGCATTTCAGCATTCATTTTGTTACTATGATCACTTAACTCATTATTCCAATTTAATTCTGAACTGGAAATGTGCTGTTGATCTAAAAGTGTCACACAGGGAGTGTCTGCAGAAAGATCATTTGAATCCCAAGATGGCCCACGCTTCCTCCTTTCAGTCACATTACTAGGAGAAGGTCGTTCCCATCTGTGGCTGATAGACAAGGCATCCTTCATCTCATTCATTAGAGAACTCTTAGAACTTTGGTCTGAGTGAGAATGGCTTTCTATATAAAAAAGAACAAGAAAATGCAGAAATAAGTAATACATTACTTTATGCAAATTAGATTAGAAATCAGACTATTTCACAGATAGGATGTCTGACACATTCTGTTCAGATTCTTATATTACTAAGAATCCATGCTTATAAAAAATAAACTAGAAATGATCACAGTGTTCATAAGTCACATTTTATATTTGTATCTATGGATATATACATTTGTATCTATGGATATATATATATATATATATATGAAAATATATATTGAAAATTTATTCTGCCTCAGCCCCAAGAGTCTAATGGAGGATAGCCAAGTGGAGCCATTAACATACAGCTCTAGAGTGGAAAGAGGCCAGCAAATGAATTCAAATAACAGTGATCAGTCTGAGGAGGATGACTAGCAAAAGGCTATCAGCAGGCAGCAAATTTTATATAAATGACAAATACACGCACACACGTACACATTTTCAGAAAGGAAAAATAGTTCCAAACTCAGTTGTGGTTTCATATCCCAATGTGAAAATCTATGACAAATTCATAAGCACCATACTACACCACAGGCCTGCCATTCAGGAATACCATGTAAATGAAATGCAAGTGTCATTTTTTTCTTGCTCAATCATTAACCAGGCTCAAGTTTTTGCTTTACCACAATTTGGTTATAATCTTGAAACAGTTACTGTACCTATCTAGGCCCTCAATTTTCTTATCTATGAAAAGGAGGGGGAAACTATCTTTCAAATTATACACTAAGATACCACGAAATGCTCTATAGGCATTTTCATTTCTAAACATGGCTTCCACAATAACAGCAGATTAGGCCACTGTGGAGCTGACATTTGTCGGAATATTTACTTTTAAATTAACTTTTTAACCAGCAGTTTTAAATGGTAGACATTAGCAAATATGTAGCATAAGAGATCTAACTTATTAACTGTTTATACATCATTGCCCTCAGGAAGACTATCTGATGAATTTAACTATGCAACATTAATACTCAAAATGAATTTTTAAAACAATCTCACCTTCGGGTAGTACATCAACATTAGAAGAAATACGTTCTGAGTCATCTAAACCATACACATTCTGATTATTTTCTTTAAGAAGTAACACCTCTAAGTTACTTTGAGTTGATAAAGGTTGCCTTGTTGATACTGAGGCAGGAATATCAGGTGATGTCTTTGATTTAATATTGTTATCACACTGTGTTTTCTCTTTCTCTTTATCATCATCATCATCATCATCATTGGAAGTTAATGGAACCCTAAAGGCAAGTGAGAATGAAATGAGGAATTATTTTATAGAAATTATATAGAAAACTACATGAATCGTTCTTTCTATTTAAGATGCAGCCAAAAATACACCCTGGCACCTTTTCACATTCAATGAAGATACTTAAAGGAAGGAAATAGGTAGTTTCTAGTAGTACAGAATTTGGAAGGAAATAGGAATGAATGCTTCTTATCCCCTTAGTCATGGTGACCCCAACTGACACAAACTCTAGTCGTACAGTTGGAATACTACTATTAGTGAAACAAATAAAGTTCAAACATACTTACAAATAGTCATGTGTCATATTTATACTTTTTCTATAATTAATTCTATGAAATACTTAGAGTATTCCTTTGGTTCCTAGCAAGTATAGTTGTACATAAAATCACTAAAACAATATCCTAGAGTAGTTAAATCGATGGGAGGAAAAAAGACAGAAACCCACAAAAATTATCTGATAAACTAACATACTTGAGTTCAAAGAATGAAGAGGGATATCTTCTGCCAACAGTAAAGATTTTCCTTGCATTCCCAAAGAAATCATAGATATTTTAAAATAAGTTATAATGAGAAAAATAAAAATTGAAAAATTTGAAAGCAGCTACCAGTAGAACAGCTATTGAGAGGAAATTTCTACACCACTTGAGGAAACAAGTTAACAAAGATAAACAGAGAGGTTCTGCTTATGGTAATGGCCACACAGCTGCTATCAGACCAACCTTACAAAGCATGACTATAAATTCTGGACAAAATGCCCCCGCCTCAAAAAAAAATTCCTGCCAAACAGCTACTAGAAGTCAATAGAGCGTGGACAAAAAAGCAAGTAGAAAGATACTGAAGGGGCCTGACACCTGGGAAAAGGGAGCCTCAGTCAGCGCCACATTAAAAAAAAGTGAGAAGCTGAGCTTGTTGGCTCAGCCTGTAATCCCGCGCCTTTGGGAGGCTGAGGTGAGTGGATTGCCTGAGCCCGCGGGTTCGAGACCCGCCTGGGCAGCGAGACCTCATCTCTACAATAAATCAAAAAAATCAGCTGGGCATGGTAGCGCATGCCTGTAATTCCGGCTACTTGGAAGGCTGAGGTGGAAGGTTCGCCGGAGCCCAGCAGGTCGAGGCTGCGGTGGCCGGGAGCGGCCACTGCACTCCAGTCTGGGAGACAGAGTGAGACTCCAACTCAAAAAAATAAAAAATAAAAAAAGTGAGAAACCCCCTATATTATTGGTTCAAGGTTAGAATTCAGGACAACTATAACAGCTGTCAAATGATGGGGGAAAATGTCAGGTAAGGGAGGAGAGCCCCAAATTTTGTGTATAAACTTCTCCCAAATCTCCGCTGACTTCTGAATTACATACAGGTGAAGAAGATTCCGGCTAAGTATAAAAGAACCAAAATGAAGTTTCAGATGTTGCTTGTCACAGGAAGTAAGACTTTGGGGTTCAGACAATGTTACTGCTTGCTAAAATTAAGACATTAAAACTCTGGAAAAACATAACTCAATCTAGATTTTCTATAACACAGAATTCCCAATGTTCAGGTACAATCCAATATTATTCAACAAATGAAGCAACAGGAAAAACATGATTTAAACTCAAGAAGAAAATAGAATCAACAGAGAATGATCTTGATATGCAAATGATCAATAAACAAACAAAAATATGCTCAGCAGTATTAGTCATTAGGGAAATGCAAACCAAAATCACAAGATACTACTTCATGCCTATTAGAATGGCTACAATGTCAACAATTAACAATAACAAGTGTTGGTGAGGATGTGGAGAAATCTGTACTCTATTACTTTGCTGATGGGAATGTAAAATGGTAGAGCAGCTTTGAAAAATAATTTAGCAGCCTCTCCAAAATTTAAACACAGAGTTACCATATGACCCAGCAATCCTACTCTGACACTCCTAGGCATATATTCAAGAAAAGTAAAAACATATGTCCATACAAAAACCTGTACACGAATGTTTATAGCAGCAGTATTCATAATAGCCAAAAAGTAGAAACAACACAAAGGTCCATCAACTGATGAATGGAAAAACAAAATGTGGTATATGTTCATACAATAGAATATTGTTCAGTCATAAAAAGAATGAAATATTAATACATGCTACAACATGCATGAACTTTGAACATGGTATGCTAAGTGAAAAAAGCCAGACAAAAAAGGTCACATAGCGTATGATTCCATTCACATGACAAGTCCAAAATGGGCAAACCCATTTAGACAGAAAGTAGATTAGTGGTTGCCAGGGGATAGGGGAGCAGAGAACAGGAAGTAACTGCTAATAGATAAAAGATGTCTTTTTAACGATAGAAATTCTGAAACTGAACAGTTGTAAAGGTTGCATAGTTTTGTAAATTGACTAAAAACCACTGCACTGTATACTTTAAAGGGTAAATTTCAAATATTTCCATAAAAGAGAAAAAGTAGGGCACGTATCAATACTTTTACAGTAACCAACATAATATAAACATAAAAACCTGACAAAATACATTAAAACAAAAATTATAAACCATTTTCATCATTAACATACATGTAGAATCCTTAAAAAATCAGCAAACAGAATTTTGCAAATAGAATGTATTATCAGTTCATTGAAGGAATGCAATTGTGGTTTAACATTCAAAAATCAATTCTTATAATTCTTTAGATAAGTAAAAATATTAAACATTCATAACATTGATAGAAAAAAATACTAGTATCATCTTAATAGTGACAAGAAGCATATGACAAAATTCAACAGCCGTTCATTAATAAACTCTCAGGAAACAGGAGTATAAGGGAACTTTCATAACTTGATTAGAAAAAAAATCCAAGAAAAAGCATCATATTTAGTAATGGGAACAAAATAAGAATGTCCACTGTTACTACTTTTATTCGGTATTGAACAAGCAGTAGCAATGCAACAAGGTAAGAAAAAAAGAATAAAAGGCCTATAAATTTTTTTTTTTTTTTTTTTTTTGAGTTGGAGTCTCACTCTGTCACCCAGACTGGAGTGCAGTGGCACGCTCCCGGCCACCGCAGTCTTGACTTGCTGGGCTCTGGCGATCCTTCCGCCTCAGCCTTCCAAGTAGCTGGAACTACAGGCGTGCGCTACCACACCCAGCTAATTTTTTATTTTATTGTAGAGATGAGGTCTCACCAAGTTGCCCAAGCGGGTCTTGAATCCGCGGACTCAGGCAATCCACTCAGCTCAGCCTCCCAAAGCACTGGGATTACAGGCTGAGCCACCGAGCCCGACAAAAGGACTATAAATTAGGAGAGCAAGGGAGACGAAAACTGTCTTTATTCACAAAAAATAAAATTATAGTCATATAAAATACAGAAGAAAAAACACCACCAAAACAAACTATCAGAACTAATACCAAGGTCACTAGAAATAAAGTCAGTATCTAAAAATTCAGTACTTTTTTCCCCATTTACATTTGGATATTCAATCTACACAGACTTCTGGGTATGATGTGAGGGAAGAGTCATTTTTTTTTTTTAATGTGGATATCTTGTTGACCTTGTAAAGTTTTTTTTTTTTCCACCTCAGTAGAATGTATCATAAATCAGGGGACTAGATAATCATGAATTACTACGTACTAGCATCAAGAAGAAAATGAAATTTTAAAAAATAACATTCAGGATAGCATTAAAATTATAAAATAAAGTTGAGTGCAGTGGCACATACCCATGATCCCAGCTACTCAGAAGACTGAGGCTGGAGGACCACTTAAGCTCAGGAGTTCAAGTCTAGCCTGGGAAACAAGTGAAACCCCATTTAAAAAAAAAAAAGTTACATACATATAATACATATATATAATAAGTAAAAAAAAATTTAAGATATTCAGTAACAACACTATGCAAAAAACTGTAAGACATAGAAAATATAATATAGCTAAATAAATGGAATAAAATATTACCTCTATAGATGGAACAATTTTATAAAATGTCAAATTTCCCCAAACTAAACTATATTTCATATAATCTCATTCAAAATTCTAGCTCTGTGTATGTGTGTATATGTGTGTGTGTGTGTGTGTGTGTGTGTGTGTGTGTGTGTGTGTGTAAAGTCACAAGCTGATTCTAAACTTCCTATGGAAGTTCAATGGACCAAGAATATTCAAGCTGATGTTGACAAACACAAATAAATAAAATAGAGATTCAAATGAACAAACAGCAAGACTTTCTATAAAGCTAATAATTAAAGCGGTGTAATATTGGTGGCTCAGTCTGTAATCCCGCGCCTTTGGGTGGCTGAGGTGAGTGGATTGCCTGAGCCCGTGGGTTCGAGATCCGCTTGGGCAGCGAGACCTCATCTCTACAATAAGTCAAAAAATCAGCCAGGTGTGGTAGCGCATGCCTTTAATTCCGGCTACTTGGAAGGCTGAGGCGGAAGGATCGCCGGACCCAGTAGGCGAGGCTGTGGTGGCCGGGAGCGGCCACAGCACTCCAGTCTGGGCAACCGAGTGAGACTCCAACTCAAAACAAAAAGACTCATATAATAGAATAGAGAATTCAGAAACAGGCCCATACATATCCAGTCCCCTGATTTATAATACAGATAACATTGCGATGAGGTGGGAGAAAGGATGGGTCTTTTCAATAAATGGTACAAGGTCAATGAGATAGCCACATAAAATAAATAAATAAATCATGACCCTGTACCCAAAATACTAGGTAGACTGAAGATCTATCTAAATGTATATGCAAAAATAATAAAAATTTGCCTGAGGCAGAAGGATCGCTGGAGCCCAGCAGGGGAGGCTGCAGTGGCCGGGAGCAGCCACTGCACTCCAGTCTGGGTGACCGAGTGAGACTCTAACTCAAAAATAAAAAAAAAATAAAAAAATAAAAATAATAATAATAAAAGTTTTAGAAGAAAACAGAATATTTTGTGATCATGAAATCAATAAAATTTTAACTTTAAAAAATTGTGAGATAAAATATACATAATTTTCCATCTTTATCATTTTTCAGTGTATAGCTCAGTGATAATCAAAACATTTATATTCTCTTTTTTCCTTCACTCCTCCCTCCACCTTCCTCCTCTTCCCAGCTTCTGGTAACTACCAATCTACTCTCTATCTTCAAGAGATTCACTTTTTTAGCTCCCGCAATATTTGTCTATCTGTGCTTGGCTCATTTTCTTTAACATAATGGCTTCCAGCTCCATCAATGCTATTGCAAATGACAGAACTTCATTCTTGTTTAGGCCTGAATGATATCCCATTGGATATATATATCACATCTTCTTTATCCATTAGTCTGCTAATAGACACTTAGTTAGATTCCACATTTTGGCTATTGTGAATAATGCCCCAACAAATAGAAGTGCAGATATCTTTTCAGTATGTTGAGTTCCTTTCTTTTGGGTATATATACAGTAGTACAATTGCTGGATCATATGGTAGTTCTATTTTTAGCTTTTTGAGTAAATTCCATACTGTTCTCCAAAGTGGCTGTATAACCTCTGTGGAAAAGAGTATGGAGATTTCCCAAAGAACTGAAAACAGAACTACCATTCCACCCAGCAATTCCATTATTGGGTATCTACTCAAAGGATAAGAAATCATTATATCTAAAAGACACCTGCACTCAGATGTTTATCACAGCACTAGTCACAACAGCAAAGTCATGGAATCAGCCTAAGTATCTATCAACAGATGACTAGATAAAGAAAATGTGGTATGCATGTATACGAATGCCCCCCCCCACGGAATACTACACAGCCATAAAAAAGAATGGAATCCTGTCTTGCAGCAACATGGATGGAGCTGGAGGCCATTATCCTAAGAGAAATAACTCAGAAACAGAAAGTCAAATACTGCACAGTCTCACTTATCAGTGGGAGATAAACAATAGTTACACAAGGGTGTACAGAGGGGAATAATGGAAATTGGAGCCTCCAATAGGTGGGGGGCAGGTGATGGTTGAAAAGTTACCTATGAGGTACAATGTTCAGTATTCAGGTGATGGGTATACTAAAAGCCCGGACTTCACTACATACACAATATATCCATGTAATAAAACTGCACTTGTACCCCCTAAATTTGTAAAAATAAAAAAAAAAAAAAGAAATCTATGTACTCTGAACCAGTATTTACCTTGCAAATGGAAGACGCATCAACTTGCACTGTTTACTAACTCGTTTCTTCTTGCTTCCTGGTAATAGAAAGGAACTCTGATGGAACTATTTTTGAAAAGAACAAAGAAAATGGAAAAATCAAAGTTTCTAGCCTCACTAAATCATGTTTGTTATTAAAGTACCACATTATACAACAAAATCAATAGTAAAACAACAACTCTTGCATTAGCCTCTAACAGTTTAATGAGAATAATGTAATGATAAGGCTAAAATGCAGTTCCTCCTTAATCATGCCAACCAAAGATAATCCATAGCAATATTTTGCCATATAACCTTCCCATCATTCCTCTATGCATAGGAA
Organism: Cephalopachus bancanus; assembly: GCA_027257055.1. NCBI lineage: Eukaryota > Metazoa > Chordata > Mammalia > Primates > Tarsiidae > Cephalopachus > Cephalopachus bancanus. The sequence goes on from JAPVLO010000306.1 coordinate 1,969,600, forward strand.
CAAATACATAGGCATAGACCACACATATACAATATATGCAATACATTCATGTCTACATATGTATTTTGTGATATATTATTAGATTTTATAATATATATTTTTAAATGGTTTTTTAAAATCCAAAGTCTGGGTGATTAATATTCTTTTATATTTTTGCTTATTCATATTTTCTAAATGTTTTGACACAAATTTTTTTTTTGCCAGCAACAACAAATCGTTATTTTAAAAAAATCATCAGATAGGCCAGGTGAAGTGGCTCATACCTTTAATCCCAGCACTTTGGGAGGCCAAAAAATGTTTTAATTATTTAATAAAGACCGGAAAATTAGACAAAATACAATCATATTTTTCTATTACAGAGCTAAGCTGTAAAGGAAACAGGCATAAGGCCAAATTTTAAGCTGGTTTTAAAACTCATATAGAAACACATATGGAAAAGCAAACACTTAAAATAACTAAAACAATTTTGAATAATTAAAAAAAAAGCTAGAGAGTTACAGTAATTGAGAAAATGTAGTATTCACATAAAGATAGACAAAAAGACCAATGAAATAAAAGAGTCTAGAAACAGACCCACATATATTTGGTCAACTAATTTTTGAAAAAGCACAAAGGCCAAATGGGGAATCCAGACTTCCACACTTGCCAGGCAGGACAAAAGCATGTGTGCAAATCCATTCTATACTTTTCTGTATTGTTCTGATGTTAGAACCACATGCCTACATGACTCATTACCTTTGCTGCTCAACAACAACCAAAACAAAAGAAATTACAAAACTTGACGCACAAAAGTTAGTCTGCGCCTTGGCCCTCCAGCTTCTCCATCCACCTGCTCTCTGTTGCTCACATTTCCTTAATCCTACCTTAGTGCTACCTCAACCCTCTCCAGCCCAGTTCTCCAAAAAGAAGCACACAGAAAGCATTTAGGAACAATGTCAACTTAAAGATCTTATAAAGAACCAATAGACAGAAGGGGCCTTATATATCCTATCCACTTACAACAAACAGCTGAGCAATTTGTTTAGGGCTATCTGTCTTCCAGAGTTCCTTGGGGGCTGGGTGATATGACCCTCCCCACTTCCTCATATGCCAAACTGGATTCTTCCTCTTCTTCTCCAACTCAATCCCTCTACTGACTCTGCATACCTCACTGCAGATTCACATCTTAGTTACTTATCAGAACAACTCAATTCTGTTCTGGCAGTTTGGAAGACTGAAGTGGAAGGATTGCCAGAGCCCAGCAGCAACCCTGGGGTGGCCATGAGCATGCCACTGCACTCCAGCCTGGGCAATGGAGTGAGACTCCAACTCAAAAAAAAAAAAAAAAAAAAAAGAGCAAAACAAGCAAAACAGAGCCCCCTCCCTACCTCCCTAACTTTCTTCACCCATCTACCCAGAGAAATGTACCTCTTCTTCTTAGGGGCTGTTAAATATGTATAAGGCATACCCGTTCACTGGTTGTGCTAGGTAGCACATTCATAATGCTAGCAGCTAGCCACACCTCCTATGAACATGATTCCACATGGACATTTACACAAAGCATTTCTGCATTCAAATGTGGATTAAGTTAGACAACAAAGGACCTATTCTTTGGCTAGCTTTCATAAGTCTGACAAAGAAACTAAATAATGACTACATTGGTTGAAAGAGCTCATACCTTCTTACCACAAAGATCATGCATTTAAATTCAATGAAGAATCTTTTTTTTTTTTGAGTTGGAGTCTCACTCCATTGCCCAGGCTTGGTGCCCAGGTTCATGGCCACCCCAGTGCTGCTGCTGGGCTCCGACAATCCTTCCACCTCAGTCTTCCAAGTTGCCGGAACTACTATTGTAGAGATGCCATCTAGCCAAGTTGCCCAGGCTGGTCTCAAACCTGTGGGCTCAAGTAATCCAATTGCCTTGGCTTCCCAAAGTGCTGGGATTACAGGCTGAGCCACCGAGCCTGACCAATAAAGAATCTTATAAACGAGTTTTAAAAGAAGGGATTTGCTGAAAATTTAGGAAAAAAAAATAAGAAAATATGTGTGTGATAAAAAAGGAATGATAGCTAACAAGTATTACATTCTTTAAATTATCAGAACATGTGCTAGCCACATTTAACTCTGACAGTAACTCTTTGTAGATATACTACCATTTTATCCACTCCTTTGCAGATGAGGAAACTAGGGTCCAAAGAGCTTAAGTCCAAGGTCATAGAACCAGGAAGCAGGGAGGCTGGATCTAAATCCAGGCAATCCCATTTAAAAGGCACAGGTCGAAGCACTAAACTGCCCCCAGAATCTACACAGAAATTCATCTAAAATGGAGACTTTACTGGACTTTCTTCAGTTTGTATATTTTGCCTTCTCATTATCCTTCACAATACTATTTTTCCTATTTACAGATATGGGTTAGTTTCACTAATTTCTCCTTTCCTGATTTTTCTGATTGCATTCTCCTTGTTAGATTATAAAAGCTCTTTAGCTATTGATAATATTAATACTTTGTCATATGTTTAGTTTTCCAAGTTTGTAATTTATCTTTTATTTTTATGACTTTTAACTTTCTGAAAATTTTTTTCTGAGAAAAATCCATTAAATGCTTCCTTTATGGTTTCTATCTTTACTGCTAGGTATTAAATTCATATGTATTTTCTTCTCATTTTACAGGATTTCCTTTATTACATTAAAATCTAGGTGCAGTGGCTCATGCCTATAATCCCAACACTTTGGGAGACCGAGTGAGAAGACTGCCTGAGCCCACAGGTTAGAGACAAGTCTGGACAACTTGATGAGATCTCATCTCTATAATAAATCAAAAAAATTAGCTGGGCGTGGTAGCACATACCTGTAGTTCCAGCTACTTGGAAGGCTGAGGCAGAAGGATAGCCTGAACCCAGAAGGTTGAGGCTGCGGGTGCCATGAGCGTGCCACTGTACTCCATCTGGGGTGACAGAGAGAGACTACAACAACAACAACAACAAAAAAGCCCTTGCTGGGTTCAGTGACTCAAGCCTGTAATCCAGCACTTTGGGAGGCCAAGGTGAAAGGACTGCCTGAGTCCATGGGTTTGAGACCAGCTCTGGGTGACAGAGTGAGACTCCAACTCAACAAATAAATAAAATAAAATCCATCTAGAATTAATTTTAGAAAGTGGTATAAAGTAGGATCTGCCTCTATTATTTTCCCCAAATAGTTTTTCAATTGTATCTATCTTTTAAAAAAAATAATAAAGTCTTTCCTAATTTGAAATACTACCTTTCTACCACTGTCTTTATGTTTCTGAGTCTGTTTAGGGGCCAATATGTTCCACTGAGCTGTCTAATCCTGTTACTTTTAATAAAAACTTAAGTTTGTATAAAAGTTTCAATAACCAGTTATACAAAGGGATAATATGCCATCAGTCAGCTAACACTGGTATTTTCACCATTTCTTTGCTAAAGTTTGAAATATGAATCTATAACCTTTGATACTATTTAACTAATCTCAATTATCTCAGCAATCTAAAAAATGACACTATTTACATACAGAGTCTACTTACCTCAGAGAGACTGCTCATTTCAATTGCAGTTATTAAGCTATTGCTCATGAAAGCTTCTGTTTCTATAAGCTTCTTATTCTGTATATGTAAAAACAAAGACAGATCCCTTTTAATCAGCTATGACTTGAAGTTTATTATACCATGCATTTATAAATACCATCCATATGAATTACATTGGGCTAACAAAGTACTATTTTATACAGTACAAATAACCATACACACACAGAGAGAGAGAGACACACACACCTTTAGTGTTTTGGAGCTATCAAAATTATAAATCTTCCTATAAATATTCTTCTACCTTCTTATAATATATCACATGGCAAGAGAGTTTGTCAGCCACGGGGATTCAACTCCCAAGTATAGTAAGTAATTTTCCATTTTAAGTTGAGTTCTGCTCATTTTGGGTTTAGATCTATAGTTACAGTCCAGCTCACCATTGGCTCTCACTGCCCTGGAAACTGGATGGTGGAAGGAAAAGCACCAACTATAATCTTCATCCTATTAGGCTTATGCCCATTGAAATGTATCGATTAAAGGAGAATAAGAGCGTTCTGGGAACTCCCTTCCTTTCAACTCACTGGAAGAATTGTGACATCTTTAGAAAATGTATTAGTGCACCAAGCATAGCTTATGATAAGCATTCCTATGTTGATCAAGGTATTAGACTGGTTTGCGAACCACACACATTTAGATGCAGATTTAAAACACCTAATTTGTTACCCATTAAATTAGTCCTTTAACATAGATTTACATGGCATACTGACTTTCAATAATTTTCCACAACTGGAGATTTTAAAAACATTTTTATAGTATCTATAGCAATGTAGCTAAAAGTTATAAGCTGTAATTTAGGATCTAAAACAATATAGCTTCCATACCAAGTTATTTAGCTTTAGGCGAAGAAATGAGTTCTCAAAATTCAGTTTCTCCACTTCTTTTTGCAAAAGCATCTTTTCAGTTGTAATTCTTCGAGAATTCTCTTTTTCTCTACTAAGAGCCTGAGCTAATGCCCTGTTGTTGTGCTTTAAAGAGATTTTGAAAATAGAAGAATTGTCTGTAAAAAAGATTTTAAAATATGTTAATATTGAGCTTTTGCCTTAATACATTTTCATATTCCTTAGTAAAACTATTTTAGACAAACTATATTTCCCTTTATAAGTTTTAATTGAAGTCTGGAAAAGAAGAGAATAACAATGCAGATGTAGTTTTGAAAAGAATATAAGCCCAGCATTTAGACCTTAAGAAATAAAATCTAGAGATTAGATGAGGAATACAGAATGTAGTATATATGGAGTTAGGAATAAGAAGCCTGGAGCCTAGACAGTGTTCTACATAATGAGATCGATCAGTCACAGGAACTGAGTCTGACAACTTGTTGCCTCCCTGCTTCATGTCATTATTCAATAACATATTCCACTGAATAAAAGTATAATGCATATAAAATAAGTTTCATAAAATTTAATAATTTTTTAAAGTACTTAGGGAAAATGTGGGATTCTAAAAAACATCCCCACCATCCAGCCGCTACAGCATGCCAATACGATCTGCTACTCTGTTTGGCTCTTTTCCAGAAAAGTTATATTGGTATTTTCTTTGCACTGTAGGAGATAGTGTCATGGGCCTCCCCAGCCTCACCCTCAGTGAAGATTCAGCTGTCATCACTGAGGGTAAATCATCAAAACATCCAACTAATGGGAGTTGAAGGAGATAGGAAGAATCAAAGAAAAAAAAGTGTCAGCTAACAAAACAGTCATTCATTTTAGTAATTTTGATAAAATAAGGTAGCAAATACATCAACTCTCCAAGGAAAAGTAAAAGGTCTCTTATAAACCTACTTTAAGATTAACGGCACTTACTATTTTTGAAGCAAGAGAAACAGTCAACTTAGCAGTCTTTGAAACTAACAGCACTTACTTAATATTTTTGTTTTGATTTTTGAAGCAAGAGAAACATTCAACTTAGCAGTCTTTGAAATTCTTTTGTCTTTCACATGTTTCTTAATTCCTGAGGTAAAAAGCGGGCCACTTTCTGTCACTGGGCACTGCATCACTAAAGTGAAAGAATACAAAAGAAATCTTGGCATTGATTAATAAAAATAAGGGTAAAAACTGATCAATACATATTAAAAAGTAACAATCATGGCTTAATATACTTTGTACATTAATTATTCACAAAACTCTTTGTATAAAAGCTAAAAGTATGAATGTGATCAAAAGTGGTTTAAAGTATTATCTACACCTCACCTTCTTGAGCCAGCCTCTCCCCTGTGGACAGTCTCCTGTGCTGGTCAGATGGGGGATGGGTTTCCTCCACAGCCCTGCAAGAGGCTGAGACTTTCCTGCTTGCAGACATTCATCCTCCCCTCCCTTAAAATCCCTAGCCTTGAATACAGGGTCACTGGACTCTATGGCCCCTTACCCTTCATGGCTATTACCAACCACCAGCTCCTCTTCATCAGTGGACAATTTCACACCCTGGCTCAATGTCATTCTCTGAGAACAAGAAAGCAACCTACAGAGCGCTTTCTCAAGATTCCCATTACATTTCCTTCCTGCTATCCTGTATGTCACACATCTGGCTCCTCTCCTACTGTAGATACAACAGTGTTCCTGTCTGTGGCCACATTTGCCTGCATAGACACAGATCCATGCCTTCCTGCCTTCTCAAATGTATCACTCCAACAATTCTCTCCTCTTCATCATTAATTTATTCTTTCTCCACTGGATCATTGTCATCAACATACACATTGCACCTCCTCTCACCTTAAAGAACCCTCTTTTACTCCTACTTCTTCCTAGTCTACCATTCAGATTCTCTGCAGACCTTGACAGTCAAGCTTCTGGAAAGCATAGTCTATATTCAGTTTCCAGATCTCTCATAAACCTACTTCAAGCACTTTCACTTTGACTACTCTACCAAAGCTGCTTTTGCCAAGGTCTCTAACAACCACTCCATGCTGATAAATTTAATGGTCAATTCTTAGCCCTCTTTCTAACTTGATCTATTAGCAGCATTTAATATGGTTAATTTCTCCTTCTACCTCAAAAACTACCTTTCCTTAGCCTCCAGAACACCACACTCCTGGATTTTTCCCTACCCAACTACCTGTTCCTTCTGTCTCTTTTACAGGTTCAACCTACAACAGGCTCCCTCCCTGGATCTCCTCTCTTGATGTGCACTCCTTTGGTGATGTCACACAGTCTCATGGCTGAAAATACCATCTAGATGCCAAGAACTCCAAAATGGAGGTCCTCAGTGTGGATCTCTTTCCTGACCTTTCCCAGATTCATTGATCTGTCTACTAAACAATTCCACTGGGATAACTAAAATAGATGCATCCAATTTAACCTGCCCAAAACTGCTTCCTTCAGGGGCCAACCCCATTTCAATTAGAGACAACTCCATCCTTCCAGTTGCTCAGGCCTAGTCTCTCTCATCTCCCAATCTTTCATGATTTATTAGAATCTGACCACTTCTCATTATGCCAACTGCAACTAACCTAGCCAAGGTACTGTTATGTCTTACTTGAATCTGTCAAGACTTTGTCTTCCTACTTCTATAGCTACTCTCCCTACACTGTACACATATATACAATCTAAAACTCTCCAGTTGTCCCCACTTCTCTCCAAAGTCCTTCCAATGGTCTAGAAGTCTCGTCGCCATCTGCTCTTCTTCTCATCTCTCTAATTTGAACTCCTCCTTCTCTCCCTCCAGCTCATTCCCCTCAGGCCACCAGGAACTCACTGTTCCTGGCATATGCTAGGCATTCTTCAACCCCAGGTCCTTTGCACTATTCTCCATTTGGAATAAATATCTTTTGTTTAGAAATCTCTTCCTCCAGGCCAGGTTCGGTGGCTCAGCCTGTAATCCCACATGTTATTGAATTTATTTATCATCTATCTCCCTCAACCAGAATTTAAATTCCAGGAGGTCATGGATTTTTATGTTTTATTCACTGACACATTCACTCCCCCACTAACAGAATAGTATGGAGAATGGTGGGAACACAGTAAATATTTGTTGAATAAATAAGTCTTAAAAACTAAGACTTGTCAGGCATCAAAATCAGGCAGAGTATTCCAGGAAGACACAATGGCATGTGTAAATGCATGAAAATGAAACAGTGAAAAAACTACAAGTGTCCCTTGATGTTAGAATGCTATGACCCTATTTCTTTGCTTGCCCTTACAGCACAATTCCTTCAGAGTTGTCTATGACTGCTGGCTCCAATTTCATTGACCAGTTTCTCTTGATCCATTACAATGAAACTTTTGCTGCCATCACTCTGTTAAAACCATTCATTGGGCCGGGCTTGGTGGCTCAGCCTGTAATCCCAGCGTTTTGGGAGGCCGAGGTGAGTGGATTGCCTGAGCCCATGGGTTCGAGACCCGCCTGGGCAACTTGGTGAGACCTTATCTCTACAATAAATCAAAAATTAGCTGGGCATGGTAGCGTGCACCTGAAGTTCTGGCTACTCGGAAGGCTGAAGCGGAAGGATCACTGGAGCCCAGCAGGTCGAGGCTACAGTGGCCGGGAGCGACCACCGCACTCCAGTCTGGGTGACAGAGTGAGACTCCAACTCAAAAAACAAAAACAAAAACAAAAAAAACCATTCATCGAGACACTAAATTACCATGCTGTTAAACCAAATACAGTGGTCAAGGCTCAGTCCTAATTTTACTTGATCTGTGAGCATTTAATGTCAGATCATTCCCTCCTCTTGAAAATCATTTCTTCACTTGGCTTTCAAAACAGCACATTCTTCTAGGGTTTCTCCTGCCTCACTGACCACTTGTTCTCCATCTCTCTTGTCAGTTATTCTTCATCTCTCTAACCTCTTAGCACTGGAGTGCCCCAGACTTCAGTCCTTGGATCTCACCTCTTTTATATCTACATACACTCCCTGGGGCTACCCACCAGTGTCCTGGCTTGTCAATCTAAATGGCAATGACTCTCAAATTTATATTCTCAATCTAGACTTCTCCCTTGAACTCCAGATTTATTCATGCAAACGCCTACTGCATGTCTGACATGCATTTCAAATTCAACATGCCCTAAACTCCCCGCCCCAAACCTGCTCCACATGCCCTTCCCAGCTCACTTAATGACAACTGCATCCTTCCAGTTGCTCAGGTCAGAACTTCTCTTTCTTTCACATCCCACACCCACTTTCTCATCAATCATGCTGGCCCAAATTTTACAACACATCCAAATGAGCCACTTACCACTATTTCTACTGCTACCACTTTGATCTGAGTTACCATTCTCTACCTTGTATATCATTGCTACAGCTACCTAAATGGTGTCCCTATTTCCATTTTCTTCCCCACTATTCTCAACCTTGCAACCAAAATGATCCTTCTACACTTAAAACTCATGATACTCCTATATCAAAACCTCTCCAGTGGCTTTCCATCTCAACCTTTACAATGGCCTAGAAAGTACTACACCATCTGACACTTCTCCCCATCCCCAGTCCCTACCAGTGCATCTTGCTAACCTTCCCACTGCTCTTCCTCTTGCTCACTAAGCTCCATCCAGCCACACTGGCCACCTTGACATGCCTCAGTGCAGAGCCTTTGCATTTCTTTTTTCCATTGTATCAACTCTTCCTTCAAAGGACCACAGGGCTTACTCACTTCCTTCAGTCTTTGCTCAAATGTCAGTCTTGGTGAGCCTTCCCAGTCCAAACTATGTAAAACTGCACACCTGTCCCCATTTCACCCCCGTTTTAGTTTTCTCCATTAACTTATCAGTGTTTAACATAACATTAAATAATTTCCTTATTTAACTTATGTTTGTTTTCTCCTACTAAGATGTATGTTCAAGAAGAGCTTGTTCACCTAGAACATTGGCTGCCACATAGCAGCTGCTGAATAAATACTTATTGAAGAAGTGACTGGGAGAATTTTCCAATACTAAATATTGCCCAATCATGGGATGGGTTACCTGTGAAAGTGTTTACCAGATATCAGGAGGTGTCAAGCAAAAAACAGAAAGATGGTTTTAGAAGAAATTTCTGCAATAGGGAATAAGTTGAACCAGGCACCTTTCAACATTAAGAATCAATGCTGCTTCTAAAAGTTTTGTCAAAAGAAAATTTAAAATCAAAGAGCACTATTTATTCCATAAACAACAGATCATAGTAATAACGGAAACTCCACACAAACTGTTGCATGTCACTCAACTAAAAGGGATCCTAAACATAGAAATCTAGGCCGGGCTCAGTGGCTCAGCCTGTAATCCCAGCACTTTGGTAGGCTGAGGTGAGCGGGTTGCCTGAGTCCACAGGTTTGAGACCAGCCTGGGCAACATGGCAAGCCCCCATCTCTACAATAAATCAAAAAATTAGCCAGGGGCTGTAGCGCCCATCTATAGTTCCGCTTAGTGGCCATATATAGTTCCGGTTACTTGGAAGCCTGAGGCGGAAGAGTCTCGGGAGCCCAGCAAGTGGATGCTGGGGTGGGGGTGTAAGCGTGCCACTGTACTCCAGCCTGGACGACCGAATGAGACTCCCAACTCAAAAAATAAGTAAGTAAATAAATAAATCTAATTCATCTCCCCCCCAAAATCCAATCCAATCAGGAGTATCAAACCTCATTTTACTAATTAGGAAACCACAGCTGAACTGCCCTCCCAGATAAGCTGGTTCTTTTTAAAAAATATAACTTTATTTTATTATAGAGATGTGGGGTATAAATCAGGATTAGGTACATAAGTAATCTACATGCAGGTGTAAGCCGGTTTACAGTTCTCTAATTTAATAAATAGCACTATCAATCACCTACTCAAATGCTCATGCCAAAAGTCTGGGAGTCTTCCTTAACACTACCCTGTCACGATCCCCACACACTTCAATGACCTCACCAAGTGGCACCTTTAGGAGCCAGAATCAGGTCCTTAGAGTACTGAGACATTATTGACAGTGCCTAGAATTGGCTTGGAGTCCCAGTTCCAACATGTCATAGCTATGCGATCTTAACACCTCTAAGCCTCAATCTCCAGATTTATAAAATTGTAGAAAATAAGGGCAGGTCCTCGCGATACTAAATGAGTGGTGCCTAGCCTGGGCCCTGGCGTGTGGTCAGCACTCAGTGTGACCTATTTTTTCCACTCTGCAGCTCTCGTCCGGTCAACACCTCGGCTGTCTCTAAATACGAATAGCGCCACGCCAAATTCTCCTGAATTGGATCCCTCATCTGGAAACATCATCGTCCCTATTTTCTACTGGTTCCAGTTGCACATCAAGAAGACCCAGCTCACCTTCTCCCCAGTCTTCCAACACCCCCTGGCCCTCAGCCAGCCTCCCTCCTAACGAAGAGCTCCAGAGGAGGGGGCTCCTTCCACCCGGCAGCCCCGAACTTCCACTCAAGAGACACAACGCTCACGACGACCTAGGAACTGCTCAAGAAACAGGGAGCAGAGCAGTCACAAAAGCACAAATCCCTTCCCCCGAGGCGCCGACCTCCCAGCGGGTGGCTCGCCCCCTCACCCGGCAGGGCGCTCGAGTCGCGGAAACAGGGGGCGGCGACTCGGGTCAAAACAGGCCTCCGCCACCGCCCCTGCCCCTGTGGAGCTGGGGCAGCGGCAGCGTCCGGGATCCGCGGGCGCGGAAGGCAGAGGATGGGCCGCCGACAGGAAGGACGACCCCGGGAAGCCCAGTTCGAGGAGTCACTGACCCCGCCAGACAAGAGGCGGCCACGCTGAATGCCACAGGTCACCGACTTACCCGCTTTCACGGTGAGACGCTACCACCCAGCGCCAAGACTCAGTTTAAACTCCGCGGCCGTTGGCGGTTACCACGTCAGTCAATCAGATCCCGAGAAGGCGGTGCAAAGGAGGGTGGTTACCAGGAAGTGGGAGGTGGAAGGGGCGGGACCTCGCGCCGAGGGCTGGAGGGGGCGTGGCCAGGCGAGCCTCGAGCGACCCCGCCAGCCCGAAAGGCGCATCCTTGGCCCTTGAGTAGGTGGCGGGGCCGCCGTGTCCTGCAGCCATGATGAGAGAGGAAACTTCGATCAGACGTCTAAAAGACTTGGCAGCCACTCAAGTTGTTAGACGGTTCCTGTTGACATGACTGCGAGACTGCTCGCCCACATCTTGTCATTTCTTCTGCACCCCAACTGTGATGCCAACACCTTCATTTCGTTTTCACTTAAAAGCCCTTTCCATTTTTCTGACTTTTTAAGGGGAAAGCAGCCGTGACATTTCGTGGAAAACCTTGGGTCTCATTAATATTTAGGTCTCGTACTGATGGTTCACTTGAGCTGAATCTACACGAATGGCATTTCCCATTACACACAATTACATTTTTTAAAATATCACTTTTATGTTCCTTGTCAATTCGCGTAGATTTCTTTCACAAATCACTTTCATAATTTATACAAAAAAGATGGAGAAACTATACAGAGTAAAGTTTTCTCTTTGTGTGCCATTAGACTGAAAAGGAAAATAGCTTATTAAATCAAACTTTTAAATAATTGATTTTACAGTAATGCAATGCAGTCAACTCCCTATTTTTGTCAATTTTTTGTTCATTTGAGGACATTTGAGAATCACAACTTCCATTTTTATTTTAGAGAATCCAGACAAATGATGCAAAAACGTGCTTCTGAATTACGACTTTTCAGGCTAATGTATTTCAAGGTCAATCCCCAAACAGATCTGGTTATATCAATCTTGTATAAATAGAAAAGTATTTATTGATTGTCCAGAAGATAAAATTACAGAGTATAGTAAAATAAAATTTTCAATAATAGTGGTTTAGAATATAATATACTGGCTATAGAAGTGTCTGGTTATTTAGGAGTTCACTGCATTATATCTTGTTTATCCAACAATACTCACAAAATGTTCGATGTATTTATGCATTTCTTAAAATGAACCTTGCACAGGCCCTGCCATTTAATGTTTATTTCATCTTGGTTAAGCCACTTAATCTCTCTTGGCTTCTGTTTCCTCATTTGTGAAATGGAAGTTAATAAAAAGATTCAATATATGTTTATGATGGCACCAACCAGCAGAACCTTTTGTTCAGATATATTAATATTGCCTTCTTCCCAAATGACTCATTTTATAGCTACAACTTCAAAACCAAAACAAATAGAAAACGAGACAGGAAAGTCAGAGGTAGGAGAGATGTTAAAAAATTTATCAAGACATTAATACTTACAACTCTTTTTAGAAAAAAAAGTGGTGACTATTTCATCTAAGAGCAGTTGAAAGGATTTAACTGCTTTGTAAATTATTTTTAAAAACCTATTTAAAATGTAAATTCTTATCCTATATAACCATGAACCTAAAAAGTATGATTAACTGGGCTGAATTTAACCTGATCTCAGTTTGCTTTTCAGTCATGTGCCTTTTGCTTCTTGTTGTAATGGATAGAAGCAGAAGCCCTAGATTAGGAGTCAGTTGGGGCTTGGCCATAAGATAAACCAGTTAAATTATATGAGCTCACAGTCCTATTGTGATATTCTCTTGTACTAGGCACTGATTGTGTTCTTCCTTCTCTATTTTCCTTTATTCTTACATCCTTTAGTTGCCTGATTTTCTTTCCCTAAAGGCAGATTCTAGCCAATTACCATTTGATTGTCCTGACCCACAGTCTCCCACCCCAAAAAAGGGAGGTGAAGGAAAAGGAGAAGAGAAAGACTAAATGCCAAGAAAAAAAAATTCCTCTTTAACACATCAACATTAATAAGACAAAAATTATCCCAGAAAAACAGGCCCTGAGCAGGAGCCAAATAAAGGACACTGAAAATCAATAAATCAATACAACAGTAGAAATAGTGTACTTACATTTTATTAAGTTATCTGATCTGATCACCTCTACCAGTCTGGCAGGTGGAACTGCACCAAGAAAAACTAACCCAGGCTGATAAAAGCAGAAAAGGATATTGGGTGGTTTAAAGCATATCTGGGTAGGATGGAGATGCATGTTTGAAAAGCAAGGAGGCCTAGATAGCAGACAAAGACTTAACCACAGTCATGCTACCAAAAAGGCCCCCTGAGGATGCCGCTGATCTTGCACAGTCAATACCGGCACTAGATGCTGGCACTGGGACTGCCACTGCTGTAGCCTCTGGGAAAAGTGGCCATAACTGCACTGCAGTCTTTCCACTCCTGCATCTTGGCATCACCAACTTCTGTTGCTAGACCTGGGTTGGGTGTTTCTGATTGGTCAAGCCTGAATCATATGCTACAAGTCCTAACTTAGCTGCAAAGGAGTCCTGAACAGTCTGTCTCTCTGTATATGCCTTTCTTACTTTCATTTTGTTTTTGTTTGTTTTTTTGGCTTCTTAGTGAGAAGCATCTCTGTCTTCCATCTAGACTCATAAGATGAGGAATTACCCAAACTTGGGAAGGGTATTTTTAGTTAGGCAGCAGAAAGAATGACAAAGATTCATTTCAGTATTTTATCCAACTTTATTACAATAATTATTTTCATTTTCTTTAATAGAAAAACTTCCTCCTGTGCCAAGTGAGGGATCAGTAATAATGATAACAGTGGCAGGTAATGTTTATCAAAGGCTTATCCTGTCCTAGGTAGTGTCAAGCCCTTTAATGCCTTTTTAATTCTTATAATAATCCTATGTGGTAAGTAGTATTATTTCCTTTTTAGAGTTAAGGAAACTAAGGCACAGAAAATTTAAGCAACTCCAGCAAGGTTTAGTAAGTGGTACAGCTAGTATTTGAACTCAGGCAGACTGGCCTGGGCCTCTTGAAATAGTAGGAGAAGTGGTTTGTCTTTCATCGCCTTAGTTTTGAGCCATAAAAGAGATCATGCTAAATTTCTTTGTGTTGCCTGCTTGCTTTTCTTCAATAAACATTATTTGGGAGTCCCTTTTGTGCCTGGCATTTTGCTTTGGGTAAAGTCAAATGAGGTACATCCTCTTTTCTTAAGGAAGAGAAGGCAGACAAGCAAACAATCCACTTCTGTACATTGGGATCTACAGACCTTAATTGAGGTCTGCAAAGGATGCTATCAAAGCAGTTAGGAAGCAGAGAGAAGCTCTTGAAGAAGAGGGAAGGCAAACCTTCAGGGAAGGCAAACCACAACAGAACTTCAAGGGGGCCAAGCTGGATTTATTAGGCTGACAGCACACAGCTCTCCGAGAAAGGTTCAGAACTGCCGGGGCACAGAGAACATATGGTCAAATGGTGGGGGCAAAGGCTGAAGGTTAGACACAAGTCAGGCGATAGGAGGATCTTGGGTGCCCAGGTTTGACTTTGTGGGGACAAAGGAGGGAAGAGGAGCCCCTTAAACTATAGAGAAGTTTAAGAAGGGGAGTGATAAGATCAGATTAACTCTAGAAAATCTGAGGGCAATATTGGGATAGATGGAAAGGACCTGTGAGACTTGAAGTAAATTCAGAATTCTGTGGTTTAGATGAGAGTGGGAGACATGTCATGGGGACACCAAGCCTCCTTAAGTCTGATTACAGCATTTGTATGTGTGGAAGGGAAGTTTCTCTGGGAAGGAATGGAATAGTCAGGGGACTTGGTCTACTGCCCATGTGTCTGAATATCCCCCAGCAGTGGATGTCACCTACACTACTCCAGTTCAGATGCCAGACAATACTGAGAAGCTGGAGTGGGGTCTACTCCCAGTCTCCACCCTGGACCTCCACAAGGAGGACCAAACATCTTAGAGTATCCCTTTACTCAAGACGTGCAGTGATAAAATCCAAACCACACACACGGGAGGCTCAGGGAAGGGCTTGAAGAGATGGCTGCTGTGCACACCGACGGTGGCCCCAAAGCCCATGTCCCTGGAGTTTTTTGCCCATGGAAACCTCCTGGCTGCTGGAGAGGGTCCCAGAGCTCCCTATGCTCTGCCTCATAGCACACTCCCCTCCTCCCTTCCACACCTCACTGCACAGGTAGAGGAATTGCAGTTGTATGGGAGGTAATGAACTCTACTGTTTGAGGATTTTTAGGATATCTAGAGGGAACGTCCAGAAGGTGCACAGAAATAGAAGCATGGCACTGGGAGTCAGCAATGAACAATAAAAGAAATAAAGTTGATTAAGTTATAGAGTGAGGGTGTGTAGCAACGTGTGGGGTAGAAGGTAAAACTGTGGTGATGAATAAATGAAGGAAAGTTGAAAAGACAGTAAAAGAGGCCATGGGAGGCAGTAGGAAACACGGACTCCACAGAGGCCAAGGGGGAGATGAAATCAAGGAGGGGACGGCCAACCTTGTCTCATGCAGCAGGACACCAGGGCAAGAACAGCCCTAGGGGTTGACAGGGAGTCATTCCTTTTGCAACAGAGAGAATGCAGAGATGAGAGGAGACAATTCTCTGAGGATCAGAGGACAAGTGACATAGCCACAGGGGAATCAAGGTTGGAGGGAGGGTTTGTATTCTTTTTCTAGGCTGACACAGGAAAGAGGTGGGCAGTGGTGGAGCAGAGTCCAGAGGTTGGAACTAGGGTTAAGCTGTGGGCTGAAGGAGCACCTCTTCCTCTGAGGTGGAAGAAGAGAAGAAAGGTCAGATGTTGTGGGCAGAGATGAGTTTGAAAACCAAAGTGCTTTGCAATCTTTCAAATTCTTACTCATGTAGGACACATCTATCACTTTAGATAAAGCATTTACTTCCTTAAAAAAGCCAGCTCTGACAGGGCATGGTGTCTCATGCCTGTAATCCCAGCACTTAGGGAGACCAAGGTAAAAGGATTGCTTGAGCCCAGGAGTTTGAGAGCACCCCGGGCAAAATAGCGAGACCTCATCTCTACAAAAAAAGAATCAAAAAATTCACCAGGCATGGTGGCCTGCCCCTGTAATCCCAGTTACATGGGTGGCTGAGGGAGAAAGATCACCTAAGCCCAGGAGGTTGAGGCTGCAATGAGCCATAATCGTGCCACTGCACTTCAGCTTGGGTGACAGAGTGAACCCCTGCTCAAAAAAAGAAAATATGTATATTTTATGTATATATATATGTATATATATATATATATATGTGTGTGTGTGTATATAAAGAAATAAATAAAATGAAGATAAAAAGCCAACTCTACTTTTAAGAATGTTTTATTACTTTTACTTTAGTAAAAACTAAGGTCAGAGATATTATTTATGGATTGCCTGAGCCCGCGGGTTCAAGACCGTCTGGGCAACTTGGCGAGACCTCATCTCTACAATAAATCAAAAAATTAGCCGGGCATGGTAGCACGCGCCTGTAGTTCTAGCTACTTGGAAGGCTGAGGTGGAAGGATCGCCGGAGCCCAGCAGGTCGAGGCTGCAGTGGGAGCGGCCACTGCACTCCAGTCTGGGTGACAGAGTGAGACTCCAACTCAAAAAAAAAAAAAAAAAGGGAGAGAGATATTATTTAGACATGAACCAAAACTTCCTTATCTCCTATAAACAGCATAATGACATTTCAGTCAAGGACAAACCAAATATACAATGATGGTCCCATAAGATTATAACAGAGCTGAAAAATTCCTGTTCCCTAGTGATGTCATAGCTGTTGCATCATCACAGCACAATTGCCTTATTTTTTGTATAAATTTAGTGTAACCTAAGTGTCCAGTGTTTATAAAGTCTACAGTAGTGTACAGTAATGCCTAGGCCTTCACATTCATTCACCACTCACTCACTGACTCACCCAGGGCAACTTCCAGTCCTGTGAGTTCCATTCATGTAAGTGCTCTAGACAGGTGGACCATTTTTTATCTTTTATACTATATTTTTCATGCACCTTTTCTATTTTAGATACACAAACACCATTGTGTTGCAATTGCCTACAGTATTCAGTACAGTAACATGCTGCAGAGGTTTGTAGCCTAGGAGCAATAAGCTAGACCATCCAGCCAAGGGTTATAGTAGGCTAGACCATCTAGGTTTTGTTAAGTGCACTATGCAATGTTTGCACCACGATGAAAGTGCCTAATGACATATTTCTTGGAACATGTTCTCATCATTAAGTGACACATGATTGTATATCTACAAGATCTGCTTGAGGATACATAGATTTATATTCCTTATGCTACTTAGATCTATATTTATTCTTTTTCCTGTTTTTGATTACTGAGTCTGTTTGGTACTAACAGTGGTATATTGAAGTCTTATTATTAGTGTGTTTCTATTAATTTTTTGCATGCTCTATAGTATCTGCTTTATAAAAGTTGCTACTGAGTTATTTGGTGAATAGAATTCACAGCTGTTATATATGAATTGTATTACATATTAATTGTGAATTGTGGCATTAAAATGTGTCCTCCTCTGTTTCATTTAATGCGCTTTGGCTTAAATTCTACTTTTGATATCACAACCTCTGGGGTTCTTTTTGTTTGTTTGTTTCCATTTATCTAGTATACTTTTGCCCATCATTTTAGTTTTAGATCTTCTGAATCATTTTGATTAGTTGTCTCATATTCAGCACCTTGCTTTGTAAACAAACTTGGAGTTCTTTTTCTCTTCTTTCCTTCATTCTTTCCCTCCCTCCTCCCTCCCTTTCTTCCTTCCTTTTTTTTCAAGGTCTCACTCTGTTACCCAGGCTGGAGTGCAGTGGCATGATCACAGCTCACTGCAACCTTGACCTCCTGGGCTCAGGTAATCCTGCCTCACCCTCCCAAGTAACTAGGACTACAGGTGCATGCCACCACACCCAGCTAATTTTTAAATTTTTTTGTAGAGATGAGGTCTTGCTATATTGCCTAGGCTAGTCACAAACTCCTAGGCCTCAGCATTCCTCCCGCCTCAGCCTCCCAATGTGCTGGGATTACAGGAGTGTGCCACCCCATCCAGTCTCTTTTCCTCTTAGAAGACAATTTAAACCCATTCATATTTGTTAATATGACATATAATTAGTATCAACTTGTCATTTTATGTTACAATTAAATCAGATATTAGAAAGTTTAAGTAAGAGACAGGAAACTGAAGCTCTTAAAAAAGAGGTATAGCGCAAACATCCCTGGAACAAAACTTCAGATTTTCCTAAATACAAAAAGAAAATTTGAAATTAGAAGAGGAAAGAAAATGCACCTGCACAGAAAGAAACATAGTGGTGCTTTCTTTCTCCCTTCTCTTCAAGTTCCTGTGCACCGGGGTGGGGATTATTCTTTACTTACAGGAGAGTTGCAGGAGGGAGTAGTCACCCAAGGATTTTCCTGACGCTTTGCTTAGTTGTAAGACCCTCCCCTCCCCTTGGTCTGCAAGACCCCTACCTATCCCCATACACTAAAATCAACTCTAAATGGATCAAAGACCATAAAACCTCAAACTATAAGAACCTTAGAAAGTACAGGAGATGCCCTTATGGAAATTGAAACTGGCCACCAATTCCTGATCAAAGCCCTAAGTGCCCATGCCATAAGAGATAAGATAGGCAAGTGAGACCTCATCAAATTGCCATATGACTGGAAGATGACAGAGGGTGAGGTTACACAAATGCTATTGAGCTGAATATCTGGCTTTGGCTTGAATCTTGCACTAATAGATCATTAGGACTTTTCTCATGATGTCATTCCCAATACTCCAAGTTGTCTACAGACACCTGGGTCACCATTCCCATACTGCTTGTATATCCACTATTCTGAGTCAGTTCCCCACTCTTCCTATTTCTTCCATACATTTGCACAGAGTCCTTAAAAATTCCCTTTCATATGTTACCATCCCTTTTAAAAAAAATTTACCGAAACTTGCCAGTTCCTAGAGGTCCTGCTTTCTCTGTTGCCTTGTCAAACAGAAACTACTTTTCCTTCCACTCCTCACATATACGAGAGCCAGGAGGTGGGTGGAGGTGGTGTAATCTTTTCTCTCATTGGTGCTTTTGGTAATTTTTTCTCCTTTGTCTTTCTATTTATTTACTTTTAATTGTTTTATTTTAAAGATGTGGGGTACAATTCAGGGCTAGGTATACAAATGTTCATTATGCAGGTACCCTTGTTGATGAGGTGTGCCTCCCCTCCCCCAGGCAGATTCCCACTACTGCCAATCCCACCTCTCTGTCCCCCCACAGTTTCCCGCTACTACCAGTCCTTTTCTTATAGTATTACGATAGTTGTTCAAGATCCGTTTATGAGTGAGAACATATGATACTCAGTTCTTTGTTTCTGTGAAAGATCACTCAGCATTATAGACTCTAAGTCCATCTAGGTTGCTGTGAAGTTCATGATTTTGTTGTTCTTTATGGTCGTATAATAGTCCATTGTGTATATGTACCACATTTTTTAAATCCAGTCCTCTTTTGATGTGCAGCATGGTTGGTTCCATGTTCTTGCTATTGTGAACAATACTGCAATAAACATATGTGTGCAGGTATCTTTTTTATAGAGTGATTTGAGTTCTTCTGGGTATATTCCCAGTAGGGGTATTGCAGGATCATATGGGAGGTTGATTTTTAGATCTTTTAGGAATTGCCACACTGTTTTTCACAGAGGCTGTACTCGTTTACACTCCCATCAACAGTGTAGAAGTGTTCCCCTTTTGCCACATCCTGTCCAGCATCTATTGTTTTTTGAGTTATTGATGATGGCCATCCTGACTGGAGTTAGGTGGTATCTCAGTGTAGTTTTAATGTGCATTTATTTAATGACTAGTGAAGCTGAGCATTTTTTCATGTATTGTTGGCTGCTTGTGTATTTTCTTTTGAGAACTGTCTATTCACAAACCCACTTTGTAATGGGGCTGTTTTTTCTTTTTGGCACGTTTGAGTTCCTTGTAGATCCTAGATGTTAGGCCTTTGGCAGATATATAGTTGGCAAATATTTTTTCCCAGTCTGTGGGCTGTCACCCTGCTCTCCTGATGATTTCTTTGGCTTTGCAGAAGCTTGTCAGTTTGATGAGGTCTCACTTGTCTATCTTGTCTCTTATGGCATGGGCACTTGGGGCTTTGATCAGGAATTGGTGGCCAGTTTCAATTTCCATAAGGGCGTCTCCTGCACTTTCTAAGGTTCTTATAGTTTGAGGTTTTATGGTCTTTGATCCATTTAGAGTTGATTTTAGTGTATGGGGATAGGTAGGGGTCTTGTTTTAATCTTCTGCATGTGGTCAGCCGGTTTTCCCAGCACCATTTACTGAATATGTTCTCTTCTCCCCAGTCATTGGTCTATATGCCTGTTCTTGTACCAATACCAGGCTGTTTTGATTATTGTAGCTTTATAATAAAGTTTAAAGTCTGGGAGCGTGATACCTCCTGCTTTGTTTTTTTGTTTTTGTTTTTGATTAGGATTGTTTTAGCAATTCGTGGTCATTCACATTTCCATATTAATTCCTGTATTGTTGTTTCCAGGTCTGAGAAGAATGCTGCTGGCAATTTAATGGGTATTGAATTAAATCTGTAGATTGCCTTGGGTAGGATGGACATCTTAACAGTGTTGATTTTTCCAATCCATGAGCATGGATTATTTTTCCATTTGTTTGTGTAATCTTGATTTCTTTGTGCTGTGTTTGTAGTTTTCTTTGTAAAGGTCTTTCGTGTCTCTGGTTAGGAAGGCACCAAGGTATTTGATTTTTTTTTTTCTGGCTATTGTGAATGGGACTGTGCTTTTTATTTAGGTTTCTGTTTGTTTATTGTTGGTGTATAGAAATGCGACTGTCTTTTGCATATTTATTTTATACCCTGAGACTTTGCCAAAGTCTTTATCAGTGCAAGGAGGGTTTAGACAGATTCTCTTGGGTTTTCGAGGTATAGAATCATGTCATCTGCAAAGAGGGATAACTTAAGTTCCTTCTCCTATTTGGATACTCCTGATCTCCTTCTCTTGTCTGATTGCTCTAGCTAGGACTTCCAAAACTATGTGGAAAAAAGAGAGGTGGAGAATGGGCATCTTTGTCTTGTTCCAGTTTTCAGGGGAAATGGTTCCACTTTCTGTTTAGCAGTATGCTGGCTGTGAGTTTCTCGTAGATGGCTCTTACTGTTTTGAGGTACGTTCCATCTATGCGTAGATGTTTGAGGGTTTTTATCAAGAAGGGATGCTGGATTTTATCCAAAGCTTTTCTCACATCTCATGATATAATCATGTGGTTTTTGTCTTTACATTTGTTGATGTATTTACTTACATTTATGGTTTTAAGGATGTTGAACCAGCCCTGCATCCTGGATATGAAGCCTACTTGATCATAGTGGATGATTTTTGAGATGTGTTGTTGAATTCGATTTGCTAGGATCTTGTTGAGAATTTTAGCATCTATGTTCATCAAGGATATTGGCCTATAGTTCTCTTTCTTTGTTGGATCTTTACCTTTTTGGGTATCAGTGTGATGTTAGCTTTGTAAAATGATTTGAGGAGAATTTCATCTTTCTCAATTGCCTAAAATACTTTCAATAGGATTGGTATCAGTTCCTCCTTGTATGTTTT
Source organism: Cephalopachus bancanus (assembly GCA_027257055.1). Lineage (NCBI taxonomy): Eukaryota > Metazoa > Chordata > Mammalia > Primates > Tarsiidae > Cephalopachus > Cephalopachus bancanus. Next base: position 1,991,425 of record JAPVLO010000306.1, read on the forward strand.
GTAGAATTCTGCTGGAAAGCCATCTGGTCCAGGGCTTTTTCTTGTAGGTAGTTTTCTTATGACATAGGCAATTTCCTGGATTGTTATTGGTCTATTTAGGGTCTCAATTTCTTCTTGTTTCAACTTGGGGAGGTTATGTGATGTCAGAAAGTCCTCCATTTCCTTAGATTTTCAAGTTTGTTTCTATATAAGTGTACACAGTAGTCTCTGGTAATCTTTTGTATTTATTTGGGATCAGTTGTGACTTGATCTTTTGCATTTCTGATTGTGTTTATTTGGGTTTTCTCTCTCTTTTTCTTGGTTAGTCTAGCTATGGGACCATTAATCTTGTTTATCCTTTCAAAGAACCAGGTTTTTTTTTGTTGATTTTTTGGATTATCTTTTTGTCTTCTATGTTCTGAATTTGGGCTTTTATTTGGTGATCTGTATTCTTCTGTTGAAGTTAGAGTTTTGGTGGTGCTTTTCCAGCTCCCTTAGGTGATTTGTTAGGTTGTTAACTTGTGATCTTTCTATCTTCTTCAGTGTGTTCATAGAGATATGAATTCCCCTCTTAAAACTGTTTTCATGGCATCCCAGAGGTTTTGATAAGCTCTTTCTTCATTTTCATATGTTTCCAGGTATCTTTTAATCTCTGTTTTGATTTCCATGTTGACCCAGGAGTTGCTTAGCATCATGCTGTTTAGTGTCTGTGTCTTTGTGGGTTTTGGAGGACTTGTTGGTTTTGATATTTACTTTTATTCCACTGTGGTCTGAAAGGTGCACGGCAGGATTTCAATCTTGTGAAATTTGTTTATGCTTGATTTATGGCCAAGGATATGGTCAATCTTAGAGTTCATTCCATGTGATGATGAGTAGAATGTATATTCCGTGGTTGTTGGGTGGAGTGTTCTGTAGGTATCAGTTAAGTCCATTTAGTCAAGTGTCATGTTGAGGTTCTGGATCTCCTTGTTGATTTTTTGTCTTGATGATCTGTCTAGGGTTGTGAATGGGGTATTAAAGTCTCTATGATAGTGTTAGAGTCAATATCATTTTTAAGTTTACCTAGAAGCTACTTTATGAAAGTTGGTTCTTCTATGTTGGGTGCATATATGTTTAGAATGGATATTGCTTGTTGATGGATTGAATGTTTTATCATTATGTAGTGATCTTCTGTGTCTTTTAAAATTTTTGATAGCTTAAAGGGTATTTTGTCTGATATTAAGATTGTGACTCCTGCTTTCACCTGAAATTTTGTGTTCCGTTCACCTGAAATTTTGTTTCCCATCCTCTTACTTTGAGTCTGTGAGTGTCCTTTCTGGTGAGTTGAGTCTCTTAGAGATAATATATTGTTGTCTCATGATATTTTATCCATTTTGCCATTCTATGTCTTTTCAGAGGTGCATTTAGTCCATTCACATTCAGTCTAATTATTGAAATGTGGGAGTTTATCCCTGTCATGAAGCTCTTTTTTTTTTTTTTTGAGTTGGAGTCTCACTCTGTTGCCCAGACTGGAGTGCAGTGGCCGTTCCTGGCCACCGCAGCCTCAACCTGCTGGGCTCTGGCAATTCTTCCACCTCAGCCTTCCAAGTAGCCAGAATTACAGGCATGTGCTACCACGCCCGGCTGATTTTTGATTTATTGTAGAGATGAGGTCTCGCTGCCCAAGCAGGTCTCGAACCCGTGGGTTCAGGTAATCCACTCACCTCAGCCTCCCAAAGGCGCGGGATTACAAACTGAGCCACCGAGCCCGGCTGTCATGAAGCTCTTATAGAGTTTGTTATTGTTGTTGCTGTTTGTTTGTTGTCTTTCTTTTGATTTTTGGGTTGATTCATGTGTGCTTTCAATCTTTTTCCTGCATTCTTATGAAGGGTGTTGTCGTTCTTTTTTTTCCTTTCTTCTGTGTTTAATACTTTGTTAAGTGTTTCTTGTAAAGCTGGTCTGGAGGCAGTATAAGCTCTTAGGGATTGGATGTGTGGGAAAGATTTTAATTCTCCATCACTGACAAAGCTTAGCTTTGCTGGGAATGTAATTCTTGGTTGAAATTGTTTGTCTTTGAGAACTTTGAAGACGGGGCTCCAAGCTCTCCTAGCCTATAGACAAGTCTGCTGCTATTCTAATTGGTCTTCCCCAGTAGGTAGTCTGAACTTTTGCTCTTGTTGCCTTTAGGATTTTTTATTTTATGACTACGTTGTGTAGGCAAATTACTATGTGTCTAGGAGTCGGCCTACTCATTTTTCATTTTGCAGGGGTTCTCTAAATCTCTTGTGTTTGAATGGTCATATCACTGACGAGATAAGGGAAGTTTTCTTGGATAATTTCATGGAATGTTTGTTCCAGAGTGGTCTCCGTCTCTCTTTCTGGCTCAGGAAGTCCAATTAATCTTAGGTTTGGCCTCTTGAAATAATCACTCATTGCTTAAATGTTTTGCTCTGTTTTTTAAGTTTCTTTTCTGTGTTTTTGACAGTTTAGGTTAGCTCCATATTTTGGTCCTCAAGCTCTGAGATTTCTTTCTTCTGTTTAGCTAATTCTGCTTTCCATGCTTATCAGTTTGTTACTTACTTCATTCACTGCATTCTTTACTGCTGTTATCTCAATTATCAACTCCTTCTTTCTTTCCTCTTATCTCTCCTCAATTCTATTTATTCTCTCTATTAAAGCCTTGATATCTGGGTTTGTGGTTTGAGACCAGTCATTCTAGAGCCTCTTCATTGTTTGCATTCTGAAGTCTGTATTCTCAGTGAGTGACTTCCCAGGGGTCTGTATGGGATCCATATTCTTTTGGTTTTTCTTCATTTGTGTAGATTTTCTTCTCCCCTTTTTGTAAAAATCTCTTCTTTAATTCTGTTGTTCAGGGAGAGGGTAGCTTTTACTTCTGTTTGCTCAATCTCCTATTCTTTCTTCTATGGATCCTCTGGCTTTGTTCAATTCTGAAGCTGAACTGTGGGGGGGGGCTGTACATTTTGCAGTTTTGAGATTTAATTGAGGGGGGAAGTTGTGATTCAGAAAGTATCTGCAGATCCCAGTATCACCCGACAGGTGTGTGCGTCCTCTGGAACCCACTTCCCACTGCCTTACAATCTGTCCATGCAGTGAGGGTATAGGTTTGCCCCCTGAAAGCAAAATGAGGTAAGAAAAAGGAAAAGAATGGAAAAAGGAAGTAGGGGGACAAGAGGATGGTGGAGAGACAGTATAAGAGGGAAAACAGACAGGCATACCAACTAACATGAAAAGTGACACAAAGACAGAAAAGTTAAAAAAAAACCTAAAACACACAGACAATCATACAAACACAAACTGACAGAGACTCCCCCCATTTATGTACTCTCCCTCAAAAATACCCATACACAAACTCTGAAGTCTAAAAAGAGCAATAAAATGACAGAAACAAAGCAAGTACAAAAATGTAATCAAAAATAGAGAAAAGAAAAAACTAAAACAAAAAACAAGGAAAACAGACAAACAGAAAAACAAAACTTGCTCTGAGGTGGTTTCTGTAAGTCCAACTTCCTTTAGCTCTGATCTCCAGCCCCCCCCCATGCTCTCAGTGCAGGCTGATAGGGCTGCTCTCAGTGTGGGTCAGATGCCCCAGGCCTACTGTGGGAGGAGGGTGGATCAGATCTGGACCCAGCTTGCTACCTGTCAAGTCTTCCAATCAGATCTGACAAGTTTGTGTCTAATCCAGCATGGGGGAGGGGTGTCTGTCTCTCCAAGTTTGATGAGATTACCTCTAGCTCCCAAGTTGGAGGCTGGGTGGAGCTGGGTGGGGCAACGCAGATCTCTGCCTGGTGTTGGGACAGAGAAATGGCTCTAGTCTGTGTTTCCTCACCGGTGGTGGGGCTCCTCTCCAGCTCTCCCTGACTGCTGTCTCCATGGATCCCAGGCTTCAGCCACTTTGCTGTCACAGGTGATGGTGTGGCCCGGGCTTTGGGTGATGAGGAACAGTTGTATACGGCAGGCTCTTCTCAGGTCAGTCCCGAGAGCAGCAGATGATCCTGTGCACCCAGGACTCTAAAATCAGGGTGGTAGGGGGGTTGCAGTCACTTATGGAGGAGAGCCCCAGATGCATGAACCCAAGTCTCCCCTCAGATGAACTTTCATTCACCCACTGGTACACACCCACTTATGCAGAGAGTCTTTAAAGACACTTGCTTTTGAGAAGACTCTCACAGTCTGACCTGTCCCATCACCATCTTGCTGGAAATCCCTCCTCCTTTGTCTTTCTAAGCCCTAGGTCAGATGTCTAACCTTTTAACTTCTACAGGCTGCATCAGGTAAAGAGGAATTGTCTTGGGCCACACATAAATTACATAATATAGTTAGTATTTATACTATATTAAGATTTCTCTTTTTATATTTTTTATTATAAAGTTTAGAAAAACAAAAGCAATATAAGACTAGTTGAAAATTTGACTTTGTTTTTATAAAACTAATCTGTCAATGTTGGTTTGATGGAAGTGGTCACAATTCTTAGTGAGTTCTCAAGGTGCTTCTCAGAAATATTTGTTCAAATTTTGCTTTGTGTGCCTCATAATTGAAAACAGCTGCTCACAAATGCATGTGCTGCCAAAAAAGTGATGTCATGAAAAGACATAATTGTGAACTTCAAAAATAGAACTACACATGGGGTCATGAAGATAATAAATGCTAAAAAACACATCATGTTTGAAAGGACATAACAAATTGGGCACAGTGGCTCAACCTATAATCCAAGAACTTTGGGAGTCCAAGGTGAGGGGAATGCCAGAGCCCACAGATTCGAGACCAGTTTTGGCAACTTGGCAAGACCTCATCTCTACAATAAATCAAAAACTAGCTGAGTGTGGGGGCGCATGCCTATAGTTCCAGCTACTTGGAAGACCAAAGTGGAGTCCAGCAGGTTGAGGCTGCGGTGACCAGGAGCATGCCACTGCCCTTCAGCCTGGGTGACAGAGTGAGACTCCAACTAAAAAAAAAAAAAAAAAAAAAGGACATAACATGAATTTAATATACCCAGTGAACAGCTACTTTAACATTACCTAAAACTCATGTTTTTTTAAGCAGGTCACTTAACTTACCTCTACCAGCCAAGGACAGAACCAGTTTCTCAGAGGTAGCTATTGATAGTTGTTTTACTGTTATAGCCAAACTGTGAGAAAGGAGAATCACCAGCACACCGGGTTCCAATTTTGAGTCCTTTAATATTGCCATAAAGATCTTGACACTGAATGGAATCAGCAAGAAGCTTATATAGGCAAAATCTAAGGGGCTGCTATGGCTACATAGCAGGGGGTGAGGGTACAAGAAACTAAAAACAAAAGGAACAATTTCTTGGATTTCAGTTAACAAGGCATACAATTACATGGAACCTGTGGCTAGGAAGTGTTGCAAATGGTTAGCAAGAATGGTCAGCGTGATCAGCTCAGGGGAACAAAGCTGTGGGTCTGTGGTCATGGGAATGTTACAACAATCACACGTATACATTGGGAAGTTATTCATAGGTCAAGCAGGCAGCTAAGATGGCATTAGCTACTTCATTCCCCCCTTTTAGTTGTACATGAGTCAATTCATTTACTCATTGGTCATGGGTATGGAATTAAAATAAGTTTTTACATGCATAAGTTTTACAGAATTTACACATGAAAGATAAAATAGCATTAACAGAGCTCTTTGGTCACATTTTCAGTCTGCAGGAGCTACAGTTAAAAGACCTATGCCAAAGGCCAGAGCAAGTGGGATAACAAAAACAAGAGCTAAAGATTGAGTACGATGCATTTAACCAGTCTATTGGCATCTTATGGTTCAGATGTACATTGAAAGGTGATTTTGAGAGGGTTTTTGGAGTTCTTAGTTGCAGTCCGGTTGGCTGAATGGTGATTGTTTTTCTTTGTTGGATGAGGGAGTGGATATTTAGGGTCCCTGGCCACCTCAGCACAGACAATGGAATAAGTGTTCATTTCCTTGGCTTTCTTGACTTGAATTCAGGCCAGTACCCCATCGACCTTGAGTGCTGTTGGGGTGGTAATGATGATGATAAAAGTTTTTTTCCAGGCAGGAGTTAGTCCCTCTTTCTGGTTTTTGGTGAAAACCAGATCTCTAGGCTGGAATGGATGACAAGGTGTGGAAGACGGGAAAAAAAGCATGAACACTGGAGTGGACAGCAGCCTGGACCTGCTGGAGGGACTGGAGGTATTTTAACAGAGATTGATTGGTTATTTTTGCTAGAATGAGATCTCACAACTGGGGTAACAGGAGAGGGGATCTTTTAAACATGATTTTATATGAGGTAAGCCCAGCCTTGTATGGGGTACATCTAGCCTGGAGGAGGACCAGAGGCAAAAGGTTTATTTATTTTTCATTGGTTTCTATCATTAATTTGGTTAAAGTATATTTTAATGTTCAGTTCATGCGTTCTACCTGTCCAGAGTTTTGTGGTCAGTGAGCACAATGTAATTTCCAGTTAATGTTGAGTGCTTTACTAACCAGCTGTATTATGGACGAGATAAAGGCAGAACCATTATCAGAGCCAATAGAGACGGGGAGCCCATAGCTAGGAATTATTTCATTTAATAAAAACCTTGTAACCATAAGTGCGGTTTTATTTTTGGTGGCAAAAGCCTTTACCCATCCAGAAAAAGTATTAGTAAACACCAATAGATAGTCATATCCTGTTTGAGGAGGTTTTATTTCAATGAAGTTTATTTTTCTTCAGGATTTAATCCTTGGGCCCTGATGCCATCCGAAGGTTTGGGTCCTTGTTTTGCATTGACTTGGGCACAGGCAGGGCACATTGCAGCTGCTGTTGCAGCAATGCTTTTTAAGTCATTAATATGGTAAAAATGGCTTACAGCTCAGTCAGTTTGGTACCTTTCAGGTTAGTAGTAGAATGCAGTTGTTTTACCAAGGTGTGTCTGAGGGTTTCAGGCAAAATAACTTTAGAGTCTTTGACCCATCATCCAGTGGAGTTTTTATGGGCTTCTGCTAGGTTTTCTTGTTCCTCTTCTTCTTGGGTATAGGTAGGCTGTTTTGGGAGAGAAGGAGCTGGAAAAGTTTTAGTTAGCAAGATAGTCAGGGGTTCAACTAGGAGTTCTGCTGCCTTTTGAGCCACCTGATCCTTCAGGCAGTTCCCAGTTACTTCTGGAGTGTTAGACTTCTGGTGTTCCCTGCAATGAATGATGGCTACCTCTTTAGGGAGCCATATAGCCTCTTGGAGGGCTAAGATTTCTTTCTTATTTTTTATAATCTTACCTGCTGTGGTAAGAAGACCTCGTTCCTTGTAGATCATGGCATGCATATGGAGTGTAGCAAGGCATACCAGCTGTTGGTGAAGATGTTTACTTACTTTCCTGTTCTCCAGCACAGAGCCTGAGTTGAAGCAATTAACTCAGTTTTCTGAGCCAAGGTACCTTGAGGCATTGCCTGTGACCAGATTATGACATGAGCCGTGGTTACACTGCACCAGCCTTGCGGACTCCCTCTATTACCAGGCTGCTACCATCCATGAATAGGCCAGCATCAGCCTGGCTTAAGGGAGTGTCCCAAAGATCGGGCCAGCTGGCATGAGAGATGTCCAGTACATCTTCACAGTCATACACTGGCATTTCCAGATTGTCATCAGGCAACAGAGTGGCCAGATTGAGGTACTGAGTAGGAGAGAAAGTTAGTCTTGGTTAGTTAAGCAAAAGGCTGATATTGGGTGATATGAGCATTTGATATCCAGCAGCCAGAGGCACCTCGGAGCAAAGTTTCAACAGCATGGGGAACAGTTAATTCCAGGTTTTGGCCAAAAGTTAATTTATCTGCTTTCTTAACTAGCATGGCTGTGGCCGCAATGGCCTGAAAACAAGAGGGCCAGTCAGAGGCTACTGGATCCAGTCTTTTTGGCAAGTAAATCAATGGTGTTCTCCAGGGTCCTAAGGTCTGAGTAAGGACTCCTTTTGCAACTCTTCATTGATTGTGAATGAACAAGTGGAAAGGCTTGGTAACATCTGGGAGAGCTAGAGCTGGGCCTTGGGTCAGAGTCATTTTTAACTGCTGGAATGCCTGTTCCTCAGTAGCAGTTCAGTTTAGGTTTGTGTACAGGGGCTTGGCAACTTCAGCAAATTCTGGGATCCACAGCTGGCAATACCCTGCTGCCCCCAGGAATTCCTGTACCTGTTTCTTTGTGGTTGGCATGGGTATCTGAAGAATGGCTTCTTTCTGGACTGAAGTCAGGGCTCATTTACACTTCTTTAGCCAGTATTCCAGATAGGAGACTTCAGTTGAGCAGAGCTGTGCCTTTTTCACTGACACATGATAGCCCAAGTCTTGGAGGAGTTGTAACAGAGCCTTAGTACCTGGTAAACAAGTGTCCAGGTCTGCAGCCACAAGTTAGAGGTCATTTACATCCTGGAGTAAAGTACATTCAGGATGTAGGGCACGGAACCCTGACAAATCCTGTTGCAAGACCTTCCTGAAAAGAGTTGGGGAGTTCTTAAAACCTTGTGGTAGCTGGGTCCAAGTCAGCTGACTGGTGTCCCCTGGATCTGGATTTGTCCATTCAAAAGCAAAGATGGGTTGACTGACAGGGGATAAAGGGATAGAAAAGAAGGCATCCTTTAAATTCAGTACACTATATACCTGATGTTGAGGAGGTTTGGAATCAGTTCCTGGGGCTTGGAGGGCCATTACCAGGATTTTAGCCTGTCTTCTTGCAACTCTATTGGCTGCCTGTACTGCCTGTTTCTGTTTTTCAACACCTCTGTTGTTAAAACTTTCTGAGCTACTTCAAGAAGCTGAGAAATATTCATTCCTGAAAAGCCTTCCAGCTTCTACAACTTTTTTTGGGTGTCTGGAGCTGCCTGAGCCACAAATGCTAAATTAATAGCCCGAGAGTTCTCAGGAGCCCAGGGATCAAAAGGGGTGTAAGTCTGAAATGTCTCTTGGAGGTGCTTGAGGAACACTCCTGGAGATTCCTCAGGTCCCTGGAGAACCTTGGTAGTTTTAGAAAGATTGATAGGTTTTTGGGCTGCCCCCTTCAAACCTGCTAATAGAGGCTGGTGATAGGTATCTAGTGCCTTGGATTCTGCCAAGGTGTTGGGGTCCCAGTCTGGGTGAGTGGAGGAAAAAACCTGCTCTAACATTTCCTGACTTTTCTCCTCTGTACCACCCGCTGAGGCCGGGACAGACTTTTTAGTCTCAGCTTTAATGCATTTCTGGCTTTTTAGAAGTAGATAGGGTTAAAAAGGAGCTGCTGGTAATTATCCCAGGTGGGAAGACGAATGTACATGTTTGATTTTTCCAGAGAAAGGTTAAAACCTATGGTTTCATAGACCTTCCAAACAGACTTAGTAACATGAACATTCAAAGACCTTGTAGAGGGTTAACCAACATTATAGGCAAGCCAATTGTTTACACAGAGGATCTGGAGTTTGCTTTTGGAGAGATGGACATCATAATCCTCTGTGAATCCAACAGAGAAATTTCTTATTATACAGTCCAGGGGACAAGAGGCCTTAGAAGTCCATGACCCCATATTGTCAAAACCAGTAAATTACAGGAGGCACCTAATGAGGATTCAACCTTCAACCATGAGAAGATAAGCAAAGGCTAATAAAAGTTTCTGGCCTGCTGACCAGTCCAAAAGTGCAACAGAAGCAAGCCCTGTGGCAAAGAGCACAGCAAAAATGCAAATCAGGGAAAGAGACCAAGGATGACAGGGATATAGAAATATCATAGGCAGTTAGAAGTCAAAGTGGGCACCCAAACAGAAATCAGATAGTAAACTCAGATTCTGTTTAGCCAACATTTTGGCTTAACAAACAGTGTCTAAGGGGTGGCCTCATTAGCTAGAATACTGACAAGTCATGGATTCTGTGAACCATAACAAGCAACAAGCAAATAACAAACAATTAAAACACAATGACAGGGCACTTCTAGACCAAGTCAGTTACAGATCCCTGGGACAACCTAAGGGCAGAAAACGGATCCCTGGGACAACCTCAGGGCAGAAAACCAGAGGACTCTATTCAGTCAATGTCTTGGCCTAATGAGTAGTATCCAAAGGGCAAACTCATCAGGCCGTGACTCTCTTAAACAGAAGCAGAAACAGAAACCCCGGTCACAAGCAATTAAACAGAAAACCAAAAATAAATTCTTACCTCCTAGTAGATTGTAGATGGACTCAGGTTCTTTTGAGGCAGTAGCTGCCAGCAGTCATTTCAACTCCCTCAGAGCCAGATGAGAGGTTAAGGGGCCTGAGAATCTCAAGAGGTGCCTTCCCTACACCTCTCCTCCCAGCCAGGGAGAGTCGGAGTGAGGCAGCTGCTTGTGCTGGCATAATATCTTGCTGGGGGCCTCCAAATGTTATAGCTGAACCATGAGAAAGGAGAATCACCAGCACACTGGATTTGAATTTTGAGTCCTTTAGTAGCACGCAGTCAAGAGTAGGTTCTCGCCATAAATCTCTTGACACTGAATGGAATCAGCAAGAAGTTTATATAGGCAAAATCTGCAAGTTGACTACATAGCAGGGGATGAAGGTACAAGGAACTAAAAACAAAAGGAACAATTTCTTGGATTTCAGTTAACAAGGCATACAATTACATGGAACCATGGCTAGGGAGTGTTGCAAATGGTCAGCAAGAATGGTCACATGATCAGCTCAGGGGAACAAAGCTGTGGGTCTGTGGTCATGGGAATGTTACAACAATCACACGTATACATTGGGAGGTTATTTATAGGTCAAGTAGGCAGCTAAGATAGCATTTGCTATTTCATTACAACTCCCTCCCCAGCTTATTAGTAATTAGCTTTTCTATTTCAAGTATTTACCTCCACGTATGAGACCCAGTTTAACCTAGTCAGCCATTCGTGACCTATGTTACAGGTAGACCCCTCCACCATGGCAACAATAATGCAACTAACCCACCCATCTGTCTGCTGTCCATCACCTGACATCAGTACCTGTGCTTACTTGCCTCTTTGTGAGGATGTGGAGCAGACCACCACACAACCACCTTCATAACCTGCCCCCATCAAAGAGGAATGTTACTAGACTCTGGTGTGGCCATGTGCTCTTTGAGCTATGGCCGTTGCCATGTTTCCTGGCTTTGGCCCCCTACCCTACCTTGGGGAGGTAAATGTCCTCTCTCTCTCTCTTTCTCATTTCCTTTCTTTTCTTTTTTTTTTTTTTGAGTTGGAGTCTCACTCTGTCACCCAGACTGGAGTGCAGTGGCCACTCCCGGCCACCGCAGCCTCAAACTGCTGGGCTCCGGCAATCCTTCCACCTCGGCCTTCCGAGTAGCCGGAATTACAGGCATGTGCTACCATGCCCAGCTGATTTTTTGATTTATTGTAGAGATGGGGTCTCGCTGCCCAGGTGGGTCTCGAACCCGCAGGCTCAGGCAATCCACTCACCTCAGCCTCCCAAAGGTGCGGGATTACAGGCTGAGCCACCGAGCCCAGCTCTCATTTACTTTCTAAATAAACTATATTTTCTTTTATTATTATTATTAATTTTTTTATTATAAAAATGTGGGGTACAATTCAGGGTTAGGTATACAAATGTTGATTATGCAGGTACCCTTGTTGATGAGGTATGCCCCTCTCTCCCCTAGCAGTTTCCCTCAACTGCCAATTCCACCTCTCCCCCCAGTTTCCCATTACTGTCAGTCCCTTTCTTATAGTATTATAATTGTTCAAGGTCCACTTATGAGTGAGAACATATGGTACTCTGTTCTTTGTTTCTGTGATAGATAACTGAGTATGATCGACTCCAGATCCATCCAAGTTGCTGCGAAGTCCATATGTTTGTCCCTCTTTATGGCTGCAGAATATTCCATTGTGTATATGTACCACATTTTTAAAAATCCAGTCCAGCTTCTATGGGCCACATGGTTGGTTCCATGTTTTTGCTATTGTGAATAGAGCTGCAACAAGCATACGTGTGCAGGTATCTTTTTTGTAGAATAATTTGAGTTCCTCTGGGTATATTCCCAATAAGGGAATTGCTGGGTCATATGGAAGGTCAATTTCTAGTTCTTTCAGAAATTGTCACACTGTCTTCCAAAGAGGTTGCATTAGTTTGCATTCCCACTAGCAGTGTAGAAGCCTTCCTTTTTCTCCGCATCCTTGCCAGCATTTGTTGTTGTTTGTTTTATTAATGATGGCCATTCTTACTGGGGTTAAGTGGTATCTCAATGTGGTTTTGATTTGCATTTCTCTGATGATGAGTGAGGCTGAGCACTTTTTCGTGTGTCTGTTGGCTGCCTGTATATCTTCTTTTGAGAAGTGTCTATTCATGACTTTTGCCCACTTTTTAAAGGGGCTGTTTTTTTCCTTTCAGTGCGTTTGAGATCCTTGTAGATCCTAGATGTTAGGCCTTTGTCAGATATATAGTTGGCAAAAATTTTTTCCCATTCTGTGGGCTCTCTCCCTGCTCTCTTGATGGTTTCTTTTGCTTTGCAGATGCTCGTCAGATTGATGAGGTCCCACTTGCCAATCTTATTTCTTAAGGTATTGGCCTTTAGGGTTCTGACTAGGAATTGGTTGCTAGTTCCAATTTCCATAAGGGTGCCTCCTGAGTTTTCCAAGATTCTTATAGTTTGAGGTTTTACGTTTAGGTCTTTGATCCATTTAGAGTTAATTTTTATGTACGGTGATAGGTAGGGGTCCTGTTTCAATCTTCTGCATGTGGTCAGCCAGTTTTCCCAGCACTATTTACTGAATAGGTCCTCCTTTCCACAGTGGTTGCTGTTGGAGGCTTTGTCAAAGATGAGTTGTGAGAAATTGAGGCTTTGTTTTCAGAATCTCTATCCTGTTCCATTGGTCTATGTGCCTGTTCTTGTACCAATACCAGGCTGTTTTGATGACTGTAGCCTTATAGTAAAGTTTGAAGTCTGGAAGTGTGATACCTCCTGCTTTGTTTCTTTTGTTAAGGATTGTTTTGGCTATTCATGGTCATTTATGTTTCCATATGAATTTCTGTATTGTCATTTCCAGGTCTGAGAAGAATGATGTTGGTAATTTAATGGGTATTGTGTTGAATCTATAGATTGCCTTTGGTAGGATGGACATTTTAATAATGTTGATTCTTCCTATCCATGAAGATGAAGTATTTTTCCATTTTTTTTTTTTATGTCTTCTTGGATTTCTTTGAGCAGTATTTTGTAGTTCTCATTGTAAAGGTCTTTCACTTCTCTGGTTAGGAAGATGCAGAGGCATTTAATTTTTTTGTGTGGCTATTGTGAATGAGATTGTGTTTTTTATTTGGGTTTCTGCCTGCTTGTTGTTGGTGTATAGGAATCCAACTGTCTTTTGCACATTTATTTTGTACTGTGAGACTTTGCCAAAGTCCTTTATAAGTGCAAGCAGGTTTTTGACAGATTCTCTTGAATTTTCAAGGTATAGGATCATATCATCAGCAAAGAGGGATAACTTGACTTCCTCTTTTCCTATTTGGATACCACTGATTTCATTCTCTTGTCTAATTGCCCTAGCTAGGACTTCCAACACAATGTTGAACAAGAGGGGTGAAAGTGGCAGCCTTGTGTTGTTCCAGTTTTCAGGGGAAATGTTTCCAGCTTCTATCCATTTAGCAATATGTTAGCTGTGGGTTTATCATAGATGGCACTTATTATTTTGAGATATGTCCCTTCTATTCCTAGGTGTTTGAGGGTTTTTATCAAGAAGGGATGGTGGATTTTATCAGAAGATTTTTCTGCATCTAATGAGATAATCATGTGGTTCTTGTTTTTACAACTGTTGATGTATTTAATGACATTTATAGTCTGGTGAATGTTGAACCAGTTCTGGATCCAAGGTATGAAGCCTATTTGGTCATGGTGGATGATTTCTGAGATGTGATTTGGATCCAATTTGCTCGAATCTTGTTGAGGATTTTTGCATCTATGTTCATAAGGGATATTGGCCTGTAGCTCTCTTTTTTTGTTGAATCTTTACCTGGTTTGGGTATCAGTGTAATGCTAGCTTTGTAAAATGATTTGGGGAGAATTCCATCTTTCTCAATTGCCTGGAATACTTTCAATAGGATTGGTATCAGCTCCTCTTTGTACTTTTTGTAGAATTCTGCTGGAAAGTCATCTGATCCAGAGGTTTTTTTGTAGGTAGTTTTCATATGACAGAGTTAATTGGTCTATTTAGTGTGTCAATGTCTTCTTGTTTCACCCTGGGGAGGTTGTGTGATGTCAGAAAGTTCTTCATTTCATTTAGGTTATCAAGTTTGTTTCCATATAGGCATACATAGTAATTTCTGATAATTTTTTTGTATTTCTTCAGGGTCAGTTGTGATTTGATCTTTTATATTTCTGATTGTGTTTATTTGGGCCTTTTCTCTCTTTTCCTTGGTCATTCTGGCTAGGGGCCCATCAATCTTGTTAATTCTTTCAAAGAACCAGCTTTTTGTTTTGTTGATGTTTTCTATGATATTTTTGTCTTCTATGTCCTGTATTTGGGCTTTTATTTTTGTGATTTGGATTCTTCTTCTAATGTTGAGGTTTTGGTGGTCTTCTCTTTCTAGCTCCCTTAAGTGATTTTAAATAAACTATATTTTCTAATCTAACTTCTGTGCAATTCTTTGTATCTTTCTTGTGGCACTGCATCGTACACCAGACACTCACTCACCCAGCAGGCCTGACCTAATATTCTGGAGGCACCAGTGGGAGTGTGACCTAACAATGTTAAATATTTTGTGAGGCCACATTACTAGGTGTCCTGGGCCACCTGCAGCCCATAGTAATTTTCACTGTTTGTATACTTCTGGATATGCCTACCCTAAGTAATTTTCACTGTTTGTATACTTCTGGATAGAGGATCTCTTCTCTCCTCAATGTAGTTTTCTAAGACTCTTCTGATGCTCAATATTGACACATTGGCTTGTTTCATTATCTTTCTCTCTACAATTACTCCAATCTTATTGACTTTGTATTTATGGTGACAACTCATCTTACAACCAGGCCTACCATTTCTTTTCATCTTCATTAACTTTTCTTCCACCCCATCTCAGCCCAGAACCTTGGCGTTACAGTCATTGGATGACTTTTGAAATTTTGAATTCAAGTACCATACTCTTTGACAATGGCCTTTAATACTTCCAGTTCACTTGCTCTAGTATCCCTACTTGAATATTCCTCAACTTCACTGATATCTCAAATTCACGAACTTCACTACCTTTTCACCATGTGTCAGGACATTCATATGTTTATTTCCCTCCTTACCTAGCATGGAGTTCATGCTCCATCATGGTAATCAATCACTTAGAAATATCTTCAACTCTCTTGCCCCTCCCTCCTTGGTCATATTATTTCCTAAATCTCACCGCTGGCTGAGTACAATTATCTACTTTCTCAGTCCCTGCACAGCATCTGTTGCATGTTGCTGGGTAAAAGTCATATGACCGGGATGACTGGTTTATCACCCATGATTGTAATCTTCTAATGGACATATATCCCTTCTTGGTAATCTTACATTTTGGTAGAAAATTTGCTTTTCAGCTGCCAGGATGAATAACTCATACTTTTTATTTTTTTTCTTTAAACCTCTTCTAACTGTCATCTCTATGTTCAGCCTCTGAGAGTTGCTTTAGACTACATTGAGAATGCAAAAGCCATTTGAACAGCATTTCCTCATCTCCTCACTGTAAAATCCACCAGGTTACCTGATCTTAAATCTATCTTCTCTGTTTTACTCCCATTCCAGTTGTAGCGTGGCAATCCCAAATCTGAGAGGGCTTGCATATAAGGCTTTTTACCTATTCCAAACAAGTCACCTAGAGGTCCAGCAGGGAGAACTTTGGTTTAGTAGAATTTACAGGAGGCACTGATGGTGACAAGCCAGTCAAGAAAGAATCCGCCCCTGAAGACAGTATAGCAAACAATTTTATAATCAAACAAGTTAATTATTCAACTTGCAACATGGTGGTTACAATCACAGTGAATAAGGGCATGGCCCACTTTGTTCTCAGCTCTCCTCAATGTTACAGGGAATATGCATATCCTGCAGAGACCAGCCTTGGCCAGAAGCTGCTCCCTGAGGGAGGGGTAGAAAGAAGCCAGATCTAGGGGAAAAGAGTCAATGTCTAGACAATTACCTCACACCTGTTCTTTTCAAACCGAAATTCTTCAACTTGTACTGCGGCTCCAGTACCATTTTGCTTTGCCATGTATTTCATTCCTTTAGTTGTCCCCTCACCCCTGGCATTATCTACTGGATCATTCTCATCAGCATATCATGCTTTAGTGACTCTCTTCCTAAAACACCTTTTCCTTATCCCACCCCCTCCAAGCCCCACTTCTCTTAACAAAAAGTTCTTCTCTAAAGAGTTATAGCCAGTCTCCCACCTCCTCTTCACTCTCCAACCCACTTTTATCTGGGTTTGCATCCCTACAGCAGCATTGAAATTGTTCTTGTCAAGGTCACCAAGTCCTCTGAGAGGACTACCAAGCCTAATGGACCCTTGATCTTTCAGTGGCATTGGATGTAAATGCCACTTTGTTGTTGTGGTTCCTGTAACTCCACATGCTCCCAGTTCTCTCCTTCCTCCTAGCTCTTCCTTCTAAGCCGGACTTCTATGTGTTGGAGTCAGGGCTTCATCCTGTCTCTTCCTAGTGACCTGTCCTTTCAGCAGATGATTTCACTCAGTCCTATGGCTTTAAACACTTAATATGCCTTCCAAATTTATGCCTTTAGCACAGAACTTCATCCCTGAGCTCCAGGTTTAATCAACTGCTATTTGGTCTCTCTGCTTGAATGTCTAATAAACATCTGAATCATCTTCCTCCCTCCCTCCCTGCCTTTCTCCCTCTCCACCTTTTTTTTTTTTTTGATTGGAGTCTCACTCTGTCGCTCAGACTGGAGTGCTGTGGCCGCTCCCGGCCACCGCAGCCTTGACCTGCTGGGCTCCGGCGATCCTTCCACCTCAGCCTTCCAAGTAGCTGGAACTACAGGCGCGCGCTACCACGCCCGGCTAATTTTTTGATTTATTGTAGAGATGAGGTCTCGCTGGCCAGGCGGGTCTCGAACCTGCGGGCTCAGGCAATCCACTCACCTCAGCCTCCCAAAGGTGCGGGATTACAGGCTGAGCCACCGAGCCCGGCATCCCTCCCCACCTTTTATTTTTCTCTCCTTTCCTTTCTAAGACAGAGCTTCACTCTGTTGCCCAAGTTGGAGTCCAGTGGCATGATCTCGGCTCATCACAGCCTCTACCTCCTGAGCTCAAACAATCCTCCTGTCTCAGCCTCTGGAGTAGTTGGGACTATGGGTGCATACCACCATACCTGGCTAATTTTTCTATTTTTTGTAGAGACAGGATCTTACTTTGCTGCCCATGCTGCTCTTGAACTTCTGGGCTCAAGCAATCATCCTATCTCAGCCTCCCAAAATGCTGGGAGCCACCGCACCTGGACTGCATCTGAATCTTAGTAGTCCAAAAATATAACTTCTGATCTTTTTCCTCAAACTCATTCCTCTCCCATAATTCATCATCTGAGGAAACTCATCATCATTCTGTTGTTCAAATCAACAATTTAGAGGTGTTCCTGCACTTCTCCCTTTCCCCTTTTCCCCATATGCAGCAGCCATGAAAGTACACCTCTAGGATTTCCAGTTGCAGGGAGCACTGGTGACTGATGGCCCCATCTGCTGTGCTCCAAAGTTCATCACCACGTTCCAGACTGCACTACCCCAACTCCTCCCAGGCAGCAACTGAACACACAGGGATACTAAAGCAGGCCCATTCCTAGGAAACATGAGGCTTCTCTGATGGAGGACATTGGCTTGAAGATTCCCAACTGGCCATGCTGAAGTTGTTTTAGAAACGTATGGCATCTACACCTTTCCCTACCCTTCCTTTCCTGTCCCCCACAGGTTTGAACCTGTCCACTGTCTTTCCAGTTCCCCTCAGATGCCCCCCTGTTAGCCCTCACAGCAGTTCCCTTCAACCAATCTCTTGCATATGGAATCCAATATTGTTGCCGGCTTCTCAGAGGACCCAAACCAACAGAGCATATGCAATCCATCAGCATATTTTAGGCCATTTCTAGCATGCATCCACTTCTCTTTATTGCCTTCAACACTCAAGGAAAAGCTATGATATTTCTTCCCTGGATTACTGCAATAGCCACCTACTTCCATCTCACATCTCTCCAATACATCCCCATTGCAGCAAGAATCAGAATGATTAAAAAAAAGTAAATCAATCATGTCACTTTCCTGCTTAAGATCTTTCAGTGGCTTCCATTATGCTTAGAGTAAAATTTAAAATGCTAACTTGGGCACAGTGCTTCAAAGCCTCACTCCTGCCTCTTTTCAAATTCATCCTGGTCCCCCTCCCTCTTGTCTAGATGCTCACTAAACTTCTGACACACTAGTGTCCTTTCTCTTTCGCCAAATTGCCAAGTCCTTTTGTGCCTCAGGGCCTCAAGTGGGCTCTCAAGTGGGCTCATTCTCACCCTTAGGTCTCAACTCAACTGTCCCCTCATCAGTGCAGAAGTGCAGACTTCTCCACACAAGCTCTCATCTCCACCCAATGTCATCCTCTTTCCTCACAAGCAGTTATCATTATATGTCACTATTTTGCATAGTGTCTGCTTCTCTCACTTGAACAAGGGTAGGCAAAGCATGGCCCATGGACCATCATTTGTTTTTGTATGACCCATGGCGAAGAAATTTTTTTTAACCTATTGAAGTGTTTTTTAAAAAGTTACACTTAAAAATAATATTTCATGATACATGAAAATTATGTGAAATGTGGATCAGGTGCAGTGGCTCACTCCCGTAATTCCAGGAGTGAGCAGGAGTCTGAGGCAGGAGGATTGCTTTAGGACAGAAGTTCGATACTAGCCTGGGCAACATAGTGAGATCTTGTCATTTAAAAAAAAAAAAAAAAAAAACAGGCATGTGCTACTTGGGAGGCTGAGGTGGAAGGATTGCCTGAGCACAAAAGGTAGAGGCTGTGATGAGCCGTGATCATGCCACTGCACTCCAGCCTGGGCGACAGAGTGAGACCCTGACTCAAAAAAAAAAATTTATTTCATGACAAGGAAAATTATGTGACATTTGAATTTCAGTTGGTGCCCAGCAATGCTCTTTCATTTATATTTTGTTTATGCCTGCTTTCACACTACAACAGAAGAGTTGAATATTTGTGTATGGTCCACACAGCCTAAAACATGTATATGTTTGTGACCACTTGGCTAGACTGTAGGGTTCATGGGTCCTCACTGTTGGTCTTGTTCCATCCTTTACTCTTAGTGCCTGCTCCAAGGTTAGCACTCAATGATTACAGGTAAAATAAACCTTCCCTCTCTCACAAGACTATTATGTGTGGAGGTAGGTGGACTTATTGGATTATTCCCTTCTGAGACCTAGTCAGAGGAATTTAGAACCAAATATTATTCACTCTGGGGAAGCATCTTGAAAACAGGACTGTTTTATTCATCTTGAAATACCTAGTACACCACCTTACACAAGTTAGGATGCAGCTGGAAATGGGAAGAACTCTTTTAGGGTCATTATCAAGAGGAAATTAAGTAGTGCATGCAAAGGACTTAGCATGGTATCAAGTGTAGAAAAGTGTTCAAATGTTTGCTCCTGACTCAATTTTCCTTGATGTTATGGTGTTACCAAAATGCCAGGGGTTCCAGTCAGAGTCCTGTTGCTTGTCATACAGAAAAAGTCAATCACTGAGATGAGTATTGCCAGAGAAGGAGGCTTTTAATTGGGTGATATCAGCCTAGAAGAATGGGAGACACCTTTTCAAATCCATCTTCCTGTCTCTATGAAGTCAGGGGTGTGTATAGTGGGGCAGGAATGTAGAAAAACAGGAATTAAGGAGGGTAAGTTGGCAAACAAATTGGGGAGAGGTAAGGAAGAGGAGTTGGTGAGCAGGAATTAGAAAGTGGTAAGGAAGAGGAGTTGATACACAGGAGGGGTCTGGCATCTCACTGGATGCAGTGATCTGGTGAGTTTCAATTCCTTTATATTGTAGACCTCAGGGTTGGTTTTCTGAGAATGAAACTCAGATAAGACTAATGTAAGTTTCAAGACCAGAAGGGTCAACCATTATGTTTACTCAAAAAGAAACAGTAACCATTAGTTCTTTGGGAAAGTTGGGCCGGTTTCTGAGAATAAAAAGAACCACCCTTTATGGGACTATCATACAGACTAAATTACAGAGTGCTGTATGTGAAAAAGCTTTGAAAACCACAGACACAATCCAAATGGATTTATGCAAATGCAACAGACGAACACACCTGGACACTGAGCATCCTGGTTTGGAGGGATGAGCCCTGATCTGGGGTGAGAACACCTAATGTCCTAATTCTTGACACTCAAGTGACCTTGGACACCTTAAGCCAACTTCTGTGGCTTGCTTCTTTTCTTCATTTGTGAAACTAACCTCTGAACAGACAAGTCTTTCGGAGGTCCAGCCCTAGTCTTCTCTGTCAGGTCTTTCCTTTTCCTGTGGCTGGGAAGACGTCTCCAATCCAAAGACGTTCTACGGGAGCGGGGCCAATCCAGGGGCGGATCGCGGCGTGCGTGGGGCGCGGTGCCCCAATCCCCCGCCCCCTTCCCTCCTCCGGGCTGGGCAGGGACACACGCGGGAGAAATCAGTCAGGAGGCGGGGTCAGCCCGGGGGCAGGCGCGGCGTGCGTGGGGCGTGGCCTCTCTCCTCCCTCTCTCACTCCTTCTGCCTGGCCGGGCCCGGCTGGGCATCACGGGGGCGGGGCGCGGCGTGCGCGGGGCGTGGCCTCTCTCCTCCCTTTCTCACTCCTTCTGCCTGGCCGGGCCCGGCTGGGTATCACGGGGGCGGGGCGCGGCGTGCGCGGGGCGTGGCTTTCCTCCCTTCCTCCCTCCTACCCTTCGCCGCCGCCGGGCCGGGCCGCACGGGGGCGCCGCTAGACCCGCTCCGCTCTACGAGTTGCCGAGCAGCCGAGGAGGCGCTCACTTCCGCGTCGGCCCTGGGGCGTCAGGCGGCGGCGCCGAGGGCCGGGCGGGCCGCAGGTCAGTCGGGGAGGCCGCCGGCTCGTCCCACCTCTGGGGCGGAGGAGCGGGGCGCCGGGTGGGCAGCAGCCCGCGAAGCGGCGGGACGACCGGAGGAAGGGCCCGGGCCTCGTGTGTACCATGGGCGCCCCGGGCTGCAGGCTTGGGCTTTGGGCTGACTCGGGGTCCCAGGCCGCGGAGACCCCGGGGGGCCTTCTGACTCCCCAGCTCCTCCTCCTCCCGGCTTTGGCTTCGAAAGAGGATTGTGAGCCCCAGGAGCAGTGTTTCTCAAAGTGGGGTTCGCGGGCGGATCCCTACCCCTCCTCAGACTTTCATGGGATTCTGTTGTGACCCGAGTGTCTGCATTATCCCTGGCGTCCCTGATGGTTTTGTACAGGTGGTCCTAGGAGTGCGCTTTGGGAGACCCCGCCCTCAGGGCCGGGCGCTTGCCACATATCAGGGAGCCTCGGTCGGTGCATTTGAGGATGGGGCCTGGAGAGTGTCCCGCAGGTCTGGCCTTGGAATGGTCTAGGGTCTAATGGACCTTTGTAAGGTCCTCTCTCCTAGAGACTGCGGGCGAGGGAGGGAGAAGTACCTCTTAAATCCTTGGAATCAGGGTGCTGCCGCATTCTTCCAACCATCAAGTCTTCAGGTGGGTGGATGCTTAGTGAGTGAAGGGCCTGGGCAGGAGCCATGGGGGTGGCACCTCGATGAGGGATGCGGTGTGGGTCCTGCTGATCTGGATTGGGGCTGGCTCAACCTCCCACTAGCAGGCAGCCCCAGCGTGGCCCTCGTACACGTCACTGTTTTTTGTCCCAGTGTCTTCATCTGTCAGCAGGGACAGTAATTCCTGCCCAACAGGACTTTTGTATGAATTAAGTGATGTCTGTCAAGTGTCTCTTACAGTGGCTGGTGCACAGTAAGCATTCAGGAAGTGGGAATTATTGAGAGTGACACAGGCCCTGCCTTCATCTGCTTAGAGACCAAAAAGTAGGGATTATCCCTGGGATACAATATGGACAGAAATTCAAAGTGTATTTGTAGAACTGTGCAAGGATTCTAAACCAGGGAGTACTTGAGAAGTCCATGGAAGAAATGAGGTTTGCAAGGGCCTTGAGGAATAGATAGGATTCAGCGAGCTGGTGACTAGGGCTGCGTGAACCAGTTCTGTCCTGTGCCTCAGAAGTGCTTCTCTCACAAGGGTCTTTGGAAGGTTGCCTCCAGGACTTCTGGACAATGCAAGAAGTCACATCAATAAGTGGTTTCGGAAGACTGGGTCTTTCTGAATGGTTTCTGTTCACTGACCGTGTTCTACACACATGGTCTTCCCCAGACTCTAACGGGCTCCTTCCATTTCATTGGAGACTAGCTAAATTGGAGCATCTCCTAAAGGATCTTAGTTGATTGCTGAGTAAAAGCAAAGTGACATAGATGTAGTTGAGGCTTTGACAGCCATTTTCAACCTGCTATGAAATGTGCAGATTCTTAATATTGGGAATATCCTTTTCATCACAGTGTTGTTTCAGGTTCCATAGAAACACCACAAGTGTCACTTGTGGCCCAACCATCTCCAGGGTGGATTAAGAAATCAGATGCCATTGCCTTACTAAGACTCTGGTGTGGTGCTCTTTGAACTATGGCTATCGCCATGCTTCCTAACTTTGGCCCCCTCCCTTACTTAGGGAGGTGAATCTCCTCTCTCTTTCTCCCTCTAATTTACTTTCTAAATAAACTGTTTTCTAATCTTTAAAAAAGAAATCAGACCCTTAAAACTTCCGCCCTTTTAGAGTAAAGAAGCTGATGATTTGGAGATGTTAATGTGTAGTTTTAGACCCATCTAGCTACTGGTATACATAGGATTCTGATCTCAGTTGATGAATTGGATATTCCTTAGTTACCTAACTTAAGAATCACAATTATCATTGTTAGTAATTTCTACTTTTTTATTTCCTTAAATCTCCAGAGTCAATATCAAGTCTTTCAATATACATCTTATGGTAAAATTTATATATTTGTACATAATATTTCTCATTTATCAAGTACTTACCCTGGGCTAGAGACTATATACTAAGTGCTGTTTTATATGTTCTGTTCATTATTCCTCTGATGGTCCTGTGAGGTTGGCACCATTTTTGCTTCCATTTTTATTTTTTGAGTCGGACTCTGTGTTGCCCAGGCTGGTGTGCAGTGGTGCGCTCACAGCCACTGCAGCCTCGACCTGCTGGAACCACATTAAAGACAAGGTCTTGCCAAGTTGCTCAGGCTGGTCTCGCACCCCTGGGCTCGCAATTCTCTCACTTCCACCTCCCAAAGTACTGGGATTACAGGTGTGAGCCACTGTGCCTGGCTGGCTTCCATTTTTAGATAAGGAAACAAAAGGCAGTTAAGTAATTTGCCCAAGGTCCCAGAGCTAGCGAGTGGGAAAGGCCAGCAGCTCAAGTCCCTGTAATGCAGGGGCCTCTCTGTAGTGTAGTTGGCTCCCTCAGCCTCACTATAAAGAGGTATATGAAGACTGAATGATCACCTCTTCTGCTGTGTGGCAGACAGCATCATCTTGGGATGTGGTGATTGTGGCAGTGGTGATTGGGCTGGTATATTATCTTTACAGATCTTCCAAATTCTCAGCGCATTTCAGAATTCTTTCATATTAGATAAAAGCCTTCAATTCAGTATTGCCAGGACTGAGGAATCTCCATCACATTCAAGTGTGTTTATTTTATCTATTTAGTGTATTGTTGGAAATGTCAGAGATGATTATCCTTTGTTCTTACAGAGTGGGACTGAGACTCATTGCTTTGAGGTTTCTGAAAGTGACGTGAGGCAAAAATCCTGGTGCCAGGGGAGCAATGGAAGGCCACAAGTCAGAAGAAGAGGTGCTGGATGTCCTACGACTGAATGTGGGCGGCTGCGCTTACACAGCCCGGCGTGAGTCCTTGTGCCGCTTCAAGGACTCTATGTTGGCCTCTATGTTCAGTGGTCGCTTTCCTCTAAAAACGGATGAGTCAGGTACATGTCTACAGGCTGGAAGTGTTATCATGAATATTCATTATGTAGAAGTCCAGTTTAAATTCCCTTTGAGTTTCCTAATTACATTAGAATGTGTTAGATTACTAATTTCTGAAATCATTAGTACTGTATGGAGATTTATTAAGTACATGGAGAAATGAAATACCAGTTCTGAAAATCTATGACACTGTTGCTAAAAGTTGTCAAAGTGTGACTGCTGCAGGCCAGTCGTGACCCAATTATGGGGATTAACTATATTTGGAAAGTCATCACTTTCAGGGAGCTTCACGGGTGATGGTATCAAGGCTAAGTAAATAGGTTAGCTTCTTTCCATGTTCTTCCAGTTAGAAATGTGTTTTTCTGGAGAAGGCATTTGCCCTCAGAGCTACAGAGCAGTCATCATCAGTACAGACTTAGTTTTAGGCTCACTACCCAGCCTAGCTGCGCAGTCCTGCTGTGGGAGCTGACGTTCCTGGCTGAGAAAATGTCAGTGCAGTGATACCATCAGGCACTAAGTGGCAGAGGACCGGACACCAGTGTTTCAGAAGAAACTGAAATTACTCGTGTAGGTGGAGTTCTGGGGCTGCTCTCGGCCTTGACTGCTCTGGGACTCACTGAACCTGCATCTGGTTATAAAGAAACTTCATCAACACAAGTGAGTCTTTTTTGTACTATCTGTGAGCCCCCTCAGACCCACTCATGGTTCTGTGCTAGAGGAGAAGGATTGAGGAGTCTTGAACACAAGGGGCAATTCTACGGTTAGAAACCCCAGTGTTGGGGGGTTGCTTTGCCAGCTAAATGGCAGCTAAAAAAGAAAAAAATCACCAATGGCTGATGCACAGTGCTTGGTGTCCACCTGGGAAGAAGGTTGTTGGGGAGAAGATGGTAAGCAGGGGTTGAGTTTTCTTCTCACTCCCAAGCTTTACCTTTACCTTCTTTTTTTTGAGTCAGAGTCTCACTGTCACCCAGGCTGGAGTGCTGTGGCCCACTCACTGCCACAGTAGCCTCTATCTGCTGGGCTCAGGCGATCCTTCCATCTCAGCTTTCCAAGCAGCTGGAACTACAGGCACATGCTACCACGCCTGGCTAGTTTTTTTTTTTTTTTTTACTTATTTTAGAGACGAGGCCTCGCCAAATTGTTCAGGCTGGTCTCAAACCCTGGGCTCAGGCAATCCTCTTGCCTCTACCTCCCAAAGTGTTGGGATTACAGGCTTGAGCCACCATGCCCAGCCAAGCTTTACCTTCTTTTTTTTTTTTTTGAGTTGGAGTCTCACTCTGTCGCCCAGACTGGAGTGCAGTGGCTGCTCCCGGCCACCGCAGCCTCTACCCGTTGGGCTCCGGCAATCCTTTCGCCTCAGCCTTCCGAGTAGCCGGAATTACAGGTATGCGCTACCACGCCCGGCTCATTTTTGATTTATTGTAGAGATGAGGTCTCGCTGCCCAGGCGGGTCTCGATCCCGCGGGCTCAGGCAATCCACTCACGTCAAGCTTTACCTTCTTAATCTTTTCTAAGCTAATCAAAAGAGAAAAGGAATTATTGAGTAACCTCAAACAGAAGTGGGATTTTTTTTTATTCTGGTAAATTGTCTAAGAAAAATATTTTCTTATGAAGTAATGCCAGCATTTTTCTTTTTTGAAGTTTGGGTTCTCATAGTACAGAGGTTCTAACCTAACAATTCCAAATATCTGGCATGTCTGGAGCCAAGAACCCTGAGTTTGTACTGTTGCTGATGTGCAAACACTGGGTGAGGTGACAAGCACCCCACACGTTCTCTTTAGTGAGCAACTCCGTGTACCTGCTCTGTCCAGCTGGGCTGAAGTCAGGGGTCAGGTCAGCCCCTGTTACTGCTGGCAGCCTGGGGTCTCATTGGCTTTTGCAGTGACTGCAGTGGGGATACATTCATTGCATCTTAAGTTGCAAATGGATCTCGGCATGTATTCTATGTGGTGGTTGAAGATACAAAGGTCCACCATGAACTCACTCCCTTTATGCATACTAGAAAAGGTGTCTTTTATCCAGAAAGATGCAGTTCCTTGCCGAGTCGAGCAGAGTATAGATTTCAGCCCCGTTTTCTCCTTTGGCCTCACAGTGGTGTATACAGCACCCCCGCACAACCAAACATGGCGACCCGGTCGCATGTGCTTGCCTTCAGACTTGTGTGTAGTGTGAGAGAAATACAATTGATTTCCCCACACATCTCACTCCAGTTCAGTTTTAGGATATTACCTATTTGTAAGCATAGGGTTGCTGGTATACTACAATTGCTGTTTGAATGAAGAATCAAAAGTCTAGCTTGGTTAGAGTCGCTGAACCTATTTGAACCTTCATGTGAGAAAGAAACGTTTCTAATCGTAGAAGTCCTCAGAGCTAGTTTACTTTGTTAAAGTTGTATTGGTCGTCATATTAATCTGTGCAATCATTTCTGAACTGCATGTTTTCTAGGGGCTTGTGTTATTGACCGTGATGGACATCTATTTAAATACCTTTTGGATTATCTTCATGGAGAAGTCCAGATTCCTGCAGATGAGCAAACCCGCGTTGCCCTGCAGGAAGAGGCTGATTACTTTGGCATTCCCTATCCCTACAGCCTGTCTGACCACTTGGCCAATGAAATGGAAACATATTCTTTAAGGTCAAATATAGAACTTAAAAAGGTCTTGACATTTTCTTAAGTTTTAAAATATATATATTTATTATGTACAAAGTAATATGTATTATTTTGTATAACCTGTGTTGTCACATAAACAAAAAATGAGACAGTGTTTATAATTTTTGAAAACACCTTTCTTAAATACTACTACTCATTTCTTAAGTCCAAAATTCTAGGAAAGTATATTGCCACTCAAAGGTTTATTGAGTTTATATTCCTCATTGAAGATTTAACACCTTGTGATGACTTTTTAATAGAATTATTCTTCTCTTGAAATTCTTTTTCAAGTAAGAGAACTGTACTATGTGAGGGAATAGTAATATTATTTTGTTTACTAAAATGACTTTTTATAAGATTGGTGTTAGCACCATGGTGGTATGTGCCTGTAGTCCCAGCTACTTGGGTGGCTGAGGCAGGAGAATCTCTGGAGCCCAGGAGTTGGAGGCTGCAGTGAGCTCTAATTACACCATTGCACTGCAGCCTGGAAAACAAGGCTAGATCTCATCTCTTAAAAAATAATAATAAAAGAATGGTCATGATGTATAACAACATCTCTTACCTAATTTAGTGAGTATCAGTTTGTTGCTAAGTTAAAACAGTAGTTGGGTTAATTCACTTTGAGATCAGTAAATCTTTTCTTTTTAAGATGCTTCTATTTTAAATCACATTTTAAAGGTCTTCAAATGACTTGAAAAGCTTGTCCGTTTTTGTCTTATTGAAAGTCTCTCTGTTATTCATTAGCACCTTATAGCATCTAATCTAAGGAAAATATTTTTCCAAGACACTTGTTTCTTGGAAACATATGAGCTGGTGTGAATTCTCTGACTGGTGACTCAGTGTTGAGGAAGTTGATGGGTAGCTGGTTATTAGGGGTACAGCATGAAGACAGTTTTGATTTGGGCTGAGACCTCCTTTAGGAATTTGCATGGTTGTGTGGATTCTACTACTGAAGTTATTTGTAATTGAATTGTCAAGTAATAGTCTTTCTGCATTGCTGGCCACATCTGCAGGATGGGGCTGGGAGAGCCTGGCTAGAAGGTGGGGCAGAGGTCACATTTGTCTTCCCAAGTCCCAGCTCTGGAGCCTTTCTTCCTGGTTTGTGTCAGAAAGGACAGAGCATGCCCATATTCATGTTGTTAGTCAACACATGCGTATTTCAAGTGTCTGTGACTTGCGGTGTGGTGTAAGGGACTATGTAGGACATCAAGAAATACAACATACCATTCTTGCCCTTGAACAGTTTATGGTATGGTTGGGAATTCTCATAGATGTTTGTAAAGTAAAGTTGGAAACCAATACAAGAGTTAGATAGCAATATTAAATGAAAGTGCCATGTGTCAGGCACTATTCCAGCCACTTGGGATACATCAGTGAACACAGCAGACAAAAGTGCCTATCCTCAAGGTGCTGACGGCAATAAAAGTGTTCTTCCCAGAACACCCTGGCACCCTGGTAGTTCTACTGGGGGAAGCCCTTCTGCTCCCGGCTCTGGAGTGTTATGGTCTCTAGTGGCATTTCTTACACTGGGTGCTGAGAGCTTATTTAACGTCTGTCTTCTGCATTAGCTGTAAATTCTAGGAGGGCTGGGATCCTGTCTCACCACTGTTCACTATTTCAACTCCAGGACTTAAGATAGCTCAGCACATAGTAGGAACTTAATATTCAAGTGAATTAAGGAATAGGTGGGTAAAAGCCCAGTGACTTCAGACAGTATAGGTTGAGTTCATATGTTCATATCTTTCAGTGTAGAAGAACAGTTTAACCTAGTTAATCCATGACTGGAGTTTGGAGTAAAAAATAGGGTTTTACCACAGGGTTAGTCATAGAAGGTGAAAGAAAGATTGAGTCAAATGGGAAATTTAGGGGAAAATATTCTAAAGGGAAAATAAAAATGTCGAACTTTTAGTTATATGATGATGGTGAAATTAAAAGTGTGGAGGGATAACATTTTAAAGATTATTACATTCAAGGTGATGTTGGCTGAAGGAGGAGATAAAATAGAATTTCCACATGGAAGAGGGTTCTCTAGATGGAAAGGTGTTGAGTTTTGAGTGATACTTTTTGTGATTGTCCTCCCTGTCCCCAATTAATTTTAAAAATGCAAATTTGGTTTTTAAAGGCATAAAGTCTGAACTGGAATTTATGATCTGTTTATTTCCCTTATGACCAACTGAAATGGCAGCTTTCCATGAAAGTAATAGAGCCAATTTGTTTTGATTTTAGCCTAGAATTAAGTTCAAATTCTGTATTTCTCTGCTTCAGGCTTTAACAGACTTCTGTGATTCGTATGGCTTAGTTTGCAATAAACCAACAGTTTGGGTTCTCCACTATCTTAACACATCTGGTGCAAGCTGTGAGAGTAGAATCATTGGTGTGTATGCCACGAAGACAGATGGAACAGAGGCTATTGACAAGCAGCTGGGAGGAAGGATTCACAGTAAAAGCATTTTTAAAAGGTATATCCAAACTTCATTGTGAAAAGGAGCAGGAGAAAGTCTTGGACTCTTGTGAAAGATGTTGCTGAATGGGATGTGGTACTTGGAAAAGACTGTGTGTGTTGCTGAAACAGGCTGCTTCATGAGGAGACTCCCGTGAAGACCTCCTCACTTGCAGCATGTATGAGCCATTGGCCATCTGCATAGCCTGGTACAGTGGTTTTCAACTGGTAGTGTGCATAAGAATCCCCTGAGAGATTTTGAAAAAAAAAAAAAAGAGAGAAAGAAAAGCAAAGCCACATGCCTGGTGTCTTCCCTAGACCATAGGAGCACTGGCCTACAAGTCAGCAGGTCCACTGAGTGACCCAGGGCCAATTTGCACCTTGGTGTCCTCTTCTGAGAAATGATGAAGGACTTCCCTGCTCTCTTTCAGCTTTAGAATTCTTGAATGCAGGCCAGGCGCAGTGGCTCACGCCTGTAATCCCAACACAGGGAAGCTGAGGCAGGAGGATTGCATGAGCCCGCAGGAGGATTGCATGAGCCCAGGAGTTTGAGACCTGACTGGGCAACATAGTAGACCTCACCTCTACAAAAAAATAAAACAATTAGCTGGGTGTGGTGGCACCTGCCTGTAGTCCTGGCTACTTGAGAGACTGAGGTGGAAGGATCACCTGTGCCCAGGAGGTTGAGGCTGTGGTGAGCCATGATCATGCACTGCACTCCAGCCTGGGCGACAGCGAGATTCCAACTTAAAAACAAACAAACAAAAAAATTCTTGACTGTGTTAAATTCTTAAGGGTTATTCTCTTAATATTTTTCCTGTAATCTTATTTACACTGGTCAATTTACTTAGCAATTTTTAAAAACCATTTTCAAGGAGATTAGATTGGATCACATATTAGTGACTAATGCATGACCATGTAAGTTTGCTTTTTTAGATGATTCAATGTTACCCATTTCTGAATTCTTTATAGGCAGGGATGCTTCTGTGTGCAAGACATATAAGTACCTAGTATAAGGCTAGGAAAGTTTCAGCCAAAGTTTAATCCTTTCTAAGTTTATTGGAGTTACCCAGTTTTTTAAAAACTTAATTTCAAAGATATGTTGATTTGTCTACATGGTTTATATTGTGGAATTAATAAACACTGTACCACAGTAGAAAGGTCAAATGAAGGTTAGTATATGACATTTTGTGTGTGTGTGTGTGTGTGTGTGTGTGTATGTACGTGTGTGCATGTGCGCATATATAAGCTTAAGGTTCACAGGACAGCTGCTCTGTGCCTCCATTTTTTTCCTCCATTAATAAGCACTTCTTGTGTGTCTATTAGTTGTCTATATGTATACACATCCCTACCTACATAGTGTTTTTCATTACTTTTTGCAATATTTCTAGAGAGGCGGGAAATAACGTCCAGTACATCTGGAGCTATTATTCAGCAGCAGAGTTGAAGAAGATGATGGACGCCTTTGATGCTTGGGAAGGAAAAGGTATAGTGCAGTTATTTTATTTCATGGAAACAGGTAGACTTTCCCTAAAACAGACAGAGTAAGCTTAAATACTGCATTTCTTTTTTGAAAAAGTATTTTTTTGAGCATGTCCAGGTATTTGTAATCTTATGGTGATACTGAGACAGTTTGCTCTAAACCCATGAATTGCTAGATATTATTTATAGTTTAGAATTCAGTAACCTCGGCTGGGCATAGTGGCTCACACCTGTAATCCCAGCACTTTGGGATCCTGAGGTGAGAGGATTACCTGAGCCCAGGGGTTTTAGACCAACCTGAGCAACTTGATGAGACCTTGTCTCTATGATAAATAAAAAAATTAGCTGGACATAGTGGCATGTGCCTGTAATTCCTGCTGCTTGGAAGGCTGAGGTGGAAGGGTCACCTGAACCCAGAAGTTTGAGACTGAGATAGCTGTGACTATGCCACTGTACTCTAGCCTGGACACCAGAGTAAGCCTCTGACTCAAAAAAAAAAGCAGTAAATTTAAATTTGCATCTGTTAATTATGCTTATTTTGTTCAGTTAAACAAGAGTTCATATAGTACCTACTGTGCATTGTCCTAAGAATACTCATAAATTAAGCATAAAATATATAATCAAGAAAGAAAGAGAAAATCGCAGTAATGCTGGGGAGGATATCTAAATAACCCTTATAAAACAGTTAAAATAGTAAAATATTCTTTAAATGCACACTTTGAAAATTGGCCATTTTTACCCAGCTGCTTAGTGAGAGTTGATAATCACAGTGCTGTTTAGTATCTTCTGTGATAAGGAGGTGATGTTCAGTACCTTTTGGTCCTGACACAACGCTGCATGCCATTTACATTCCCTATTTTATAGGTGGGGAAACTGAGTCTCACAGGGCTCCTGCCACAGAGGAGTACGTGTTCTGTTCTATGTCTATTTTTTATTCTTA
This sequence comes from Cephalopachus bancanus, assembly GCA_027257055.1. Classification (NCBI taxonomy): domain Eukaryota; kingdom Metazoa; phylum Chordata; class Mammalia; order Primates; family Tarsiidae; genus Cephalopachus; species Cephalopachus bancanus. Next base: position 2,022,875 of record JAPVLO010000306.1, read on the forward strand.
ATTAACAAAGGTGTATTGAATAGCTGTTAGGTGCAAAGTACTCACATAAGTCCTACAGCTGGCCAAAGATAAATAAGACACATCCCATCCTCAGATGGCCTTAAAAGCTGGTATAACTGACTGCCAGTCATATAAGCATGAATGGAAGGAGAGGGAGAGGCTTGGCATGACTGCTTCAGCTGTTCTTCCTCAGGTGATGCTAGCAGAACCCTTCCCCCTTTCCTCAGCTTCACTCTTCCCTCTTTACTTTCCATTCATACCCTTCAAGCCAGCAGGATGACATCCTGAGGCTTACTATTTTAGATTTAGCTTACTCTGAGACACTTAGGCTCAAGTTGAAGGACAAGGCCTGTGGTGTGCTTTGTGTCTCCTCCATGCTTCTGGGCTGGCAGGATGCAAGAGCCTTTGGGAGGGCCCTAGCACTGCGTCTTCTCCACTGACTCAGGAAGCAGAAGGCAAAAACTAGGATCACTAACGTTGATAAAGCAGGCAACTGATTTTAACTTCTTTGAAAGCATGTAACGAAGCATCATTGTTGTGATTTAATAAAGTTTTGCAAGGTCTGTGAAAATCCTTAAGACAAGAAACAGAAGTAAGAGAAAAACTATTAGAAGGGAGAAGGCAGTCATTGTTATTTGTAGACAGTGTTTTTTTAGAAAACCCAGAAGAATTAACAAAATGTTTTGTTTATTTTTGTTAAAGATTCTTTTTTAGAGACAGGGTCTTGCTCTGTCTCCCAGGCTGGAGTGCAGTGGTGCAATTATAGCTCACTGTAGCCTCAGTCTCCTGGGATCAAGTGATCTTCTCACTTCAGCCTCCCGAATAGCTGGGACCACAGGTATGTACCACTGCACCTGGCTAATTTCTTTTATTTTTTATTTTTTGTAGAGACAAAGTCTTGCTATATTGCCTGGACTTATCTTGAATCATCCTGGTCTCAAGTCATCCTTCCACCTCAGCCTCCCAGAGTGCTGGGATTACAGGCATGAACCACTGTGCCACACCTAAAAGTATTTTAAGTGATAAATTTAGTGGACTAAATTAGCTGACACCATATGTGTATACAAAAATACCTGTGATAAATCAATGAGAAATTATAGGGGAAGGCCAGGCTTGGTGGCTCAGCCTGTAATCCCAGCACTTTGGAAGGCCAAGGCGAGTAGATTGTCTGAGACCAGTCTGGGCAACTTGGCGAGACCTTGTCTCTACAATAAAAAAAAAAAAAAAAATTAGCCAGGCAATGTAGTACACCTGTATTTCTGGCCAGTTGGAAGGCTGAGGCAGAAGGGTCACCTGAGCCCAGCAGGTTGACGCTGGGGTGGCCATGAGTATGCCTGGGTGACAGAGTGAAACATCAACTTAAAAAAAGAAAAAAGAAAAAGAAAAAAAAATTACAGGGGAAAATCCCATTAACAATAGCAATGAACAAAATATAACTAGGACTGTCCTTGGAACTACCCAAGGATCTTTTATGAAGAAAACTGCTACAGTGTATTCATCTGTCTATCCGTCCATCCATCCACTCATCCATCCATTCATCTAATCATCCAGCCATCCATAAAAAAGAAGACCTTATGGCTTGGCCTATAATTCCAGCACTTTGGGAAACCTAGGTGAGTCGATTGCCTGAGCCCGCGGGTTCGAGACTCACCTGGGCAACTTGGCGAGACCTTGTCTCTACAATAAATCAAAAATTAGCTGGGCATGGTAGTGCACGCCTGTAGTTCTGGCTACTTGGAAGGCTGAGGCAGAAGGATTGCCTGAGTCCAACAGGTCGAGGCTGCGGTGGCCGGGAGCGTGCCACTGCGCTCCAGTCTGGGCATCAGAGTGAGACTCCACCCCTCCGCCCCAAAAAAAGAAGAACTGAGGCTGGGCACGGTGGCTCAAGCCTGTAATCCCAGCACTTTGGGAGGTCGAGGTGAGGGGATTGCCTGATCCCACAGGTTCAAGAACAGCCTAGGCAATTTAGCAAGACCTCATCTCTACAATAAATCAAAAAATTAGCCAGGTGTGGTAGCACACACCTGTAGTTCTGGCTACTTGGAAGGCTGAAGTGGAAGGATAGCCTGAGCCCAGCAGGTTGATACTGAGATGGCCTTGAGCATGAGACTCCAACTAAAAAAAAAAAAAAGACATGAAGAGAATGACTGTGATCCTGAATGAGAAATCTAAATAGTCTAAATAGTATAAAGATGTCAGTTCTTCTCAGATTAAATTATAAGTCTATCAGAATATCAGTAGAACTTTTTGGAGATCTTAGAAAATTATTCTAAAATTGTTGTGAAAGAATAAATGGGTAAAATTGCCAAGAACATTTTGGGAAGTAGAAATAATAAGGGGAATGAGTCTAACTGTTTGATCGTAAAACATGCTGTAGATCTATAATAATAAAAACCAAACATGTGTTTCTGGTGTAAGAATAGACCAGAGATCATGGGTAAACCACAATATATTACAAAAATAAAAATACTATGTGATAAAAAAGAATTAAATATCAGTAGAAAAAGGATAGTTATTTAATAAGTAATTTAGAAATATATTTGGGAGGAAAAACAAAACTTTAGCCTCACATCAAAATAATTTCATAGATTTACGAGTGAGAAGAAACTATAATAAACTAAAAGGAAATGTAAGCAAATAATTGATTTCTTAATAGGGAAAGGAATTATAAGCTCAAAATAAATCATAAAGAAAAAGATTGATACATTCGATTATATAATACTTAAGGTTTTAAGAACTTTAAAACAAAAATTGTAAATAAATCTTAAGGACTAATAAAAAACCTAGGGTAACTAATGTTATATTAATTAGATAAAGAATATCTTTAATATAAAGAGGGTTTTTAAAAAAATTGATTAGGAAATCAGTTCAACCCCTACTACAAAAAAAAGTGCAGGGTTCATGACCATAAAATTCCCAGAAAAGGAGATAAATATGTGGCTCTACCTCATTATTTATCAATTGGATACAAGGGGACTCCCCAAAAATGGAATATTTTTTAGAGGGTGAGTTCCTTGTAGTACAGGCTTCTCCCGCTAGGTAAATGTCTAAGAACCCGTGGGCATCAGTGTACCAGCTAGTGTTGTGAGAGGCTTGTGTTCAGCGTCACTGAAATTTTTTGGAGAATCTTCCAATACGTTTGCCCATTTCATTATGAGTGACTTACTAGCACACTTGTCCCACACTGTGCTGAGTGTTCAGCAGTTTTTGACCATATAGCATGACCTCCATGTCCCACCCTCCCTATTCACCAGATCTCAGCCAGGTGATATTTTTTTTTTGTTTCCTTGGATGAAAAAAGTCCTCAAAGGGAAATGTTTTGCCAATGTAGAAGAGGTGAAACAAAAAACAACAGAGGTGCTAAAAGGTATCAAAATGGATAAGTTCAAAAGCTGTTTTGAGCAATGGAAAAAGCATCTCAACCAGTATGTTGCATCAAATGGAGAGTACTTTATTTTTTGTGTGCTTTTTGTTATTTTGAGTTAAAGTCTCACTCTGTTGTCCAGGCTGAAGCGCTGGTCACCACAGCCTCTACCTGCTGGGTTTAGGTGATCCTTCTGCCTCAGCCTTCCAAGTAGCTGGAACTACAGGCATACGCCACCATACCGGCTAATTTTATGATTTATTGTAGAGACGAGGTCTCACCATGCTGGTCACAAACCCCTGAACTCAGGCAGTTCTCTTGCCTCCACTTCCCAAAGTGCTGAGATTACAGGCATGAGCCATTGCACCCAGCTAAATGGAGAGTACTTTGAAGGTGACTGAAGTTTAAACATGTAAGAATAATTTTTTTATTTTTAGTTGGAGTCTCACTCGGTTGCCCAGACTGGAGTGCAGTGGCCGCTTCCGGCCACTGCAGCCTCGCCTGCTGGGCTTCGGCAATCCTTCCGCCTCAGCCTTCCAAGTAACTGGAATTACAGGCATGCGCTACCACGCCCGGCTGATTTTTTTGATTTATTGTAGAGATGAGGTCTCGCTGCGCAGGCGGGTCTCAAACCCGTGGGCTCAGGCAATCCACTCACCTCAGCCTCCCAAAGGCGTGGGATTACAGGCTGAGCCACCGAGCCCGGCTAGAATAATTGTTAATAATTAAATTCTGGTTTTTTGGGGGTGTTTTCTCCTGTACATTAAATAAAAACCAATTTCTATATATACCAGATTAGTAAAGATCTTTCATGTATTTTGGGCAGTAGTAAAATTGACATAACTTTTCTAGGAAATAGCTTGTCAGGTCACATAAATAACATCTAAACTGCTTTTAGGAGTCTGTCATAAGGATATAATCAAACTCAGACAGTGGCTTATCTACATAGATGTTCTATTAGCATTATTCATAACGAGGAAAAATAAAAACAATTGGAACATCTAATGATTGAGGGTGAAATTTTGGCACATCCACAAGATGGAATATAATAAATCGATTAAAATTATTAAAATTTTTTTTCACATTTAGTTTTTTATTAGTTGGTCTCAGAGCCAGCAAAATTATAGTCTGCCCAATTCATTTTTGTAATGCATTGATTGCTTTTTTTTTAATTTTAAAGATGTTGGGTACAGTTTAGGGTTAAGTATACAAATGTTCATTATGCGGGTACCCTTGTTGATGAGGTATGCCCCCCTTCCCCCAGCAGAATCCCACCACTGCCAATCCTGCCCCCCCCCACAATTTCCCACTACTGACAATCCTTTTCTTACAGTATTACCATAATTGTTCAAGGTCCACTTATGAGTGAGAACATGCGATACTCAGTTCTTTGTTTCTGTGATAGATCACTCAGTATTATAGACTCTAAATCCAACCAAGTTGCTGTGAAGCTCATAATTTTGTCCTTCTTTATGGCTGCGTAATATCCCATCGTGTATATGTACCACACTTTTTTATCCAGTCCTCTTTCAATGGCCAGCTTGGTTGATTCCATGTTTTTGCTATTGTGAACAATGCTGCAATAAATGTGCATGTGCAGGTATCTTTTTCGTAGAGTGATTTGAGTTCCTCCGGGTATATTCCCAGGAGAGGGATTGCAGGGTTGTATGGAAGGTCGATTTTTAGACCTTTTAGGAAATTGCCAAACTTTTCCTTATAGGTGGTACTAGTTTACACTCCCACCAACAGTGTAGAAGTGTTCCCTTTTTGCTGCATCCTCTCCAGCATCTGTTGTTTTTTGAGTTATTGATGATGGCCATCCTGACTGGAGTTAGGTAGTATCCCAATGTGGTTTTAGTTTGCATTTCTTTGAAGACTAGTGAGGCTGAGCATTTTTTCACGTATCTGCTGGCTGCTCATAAGTCTTTTTGTGAAGTGTCTCTTCATATCTTTTGCCCACTTTGTAATGGGGCTGTTTGTTTTTTTCTTTTTGGCATGTTTGAGTTCCTTATAGATCCTAGATGTTAGGCCTTTGTCAGATATACAGTTGGCAAATATATTTTCCCAGTCTGTGGGCTGTCACCCTGCTTTCCTGATGATTTCTTTGGCTTTGCAGAAGCTTGTCAGTTTGATGAGGTCCCACTTGTCTGTCTTATCTCTTATGGCATGGGCACTTGAAGCTTTGATCAGGAATTGGCTGCCAGTTCCAATTTCCATAAGGTTCTTAAAGTTTGAGGTTTTACGTTTAGGTCTTTGATCTATTTAGAGTTGACTTTTGTGTATGGTGATAGGTAGGGGTCTTGTTTTAATCTTCTGCATGTGGTCAGCCAGTTTTCCCAGCACCATTTACTGAATAGGTTCTCCACTCCCCAGTGGTTAGTGGTTTGTCGAAGATGAGTTGGTTGAGAAATTGAGGTTTTGCTTCTGGAATCTCTATCCTGTTCCATTGGTCTATATGCCTGTTCTTGTACCAATACCAGCCTGGCTTGATTATTGTAGTTTTATAATAAAGTTTAAAGTCTGGGAGTGTGATACCTCCCACTTTTTTTTTTCTGAGGATCGTTTTGGTGATTCATAGTTGTTTATGTTTCCATATTAATTCCTGTATTGTTGTTTCCAGGTCTGAGAAGAATGCTGCTGGTAATTTAATGGGTATGGCATTATATCTGTAGATTGCCTTTGGTAGGATAGACGTCTTAACAATGTTGATTCTTCCAAGTGATGAGCATGGGATATTTGTCCATTTGTTTGTGTCATCTTTGATTTCTCTGAGCAGTGTTTTGTAGTTTTCGTTGTAAAGATCTTTGAATTCTCTGGTTAGGAAGATGCCAAGGTATTTCATTTTTTTCTGGCTATTGTGAATGGGATTGTGCTTTTTATTTGGGTTTCTGTTTGTTTATTGTTGATGTATAGAGGTGCAACTGTCTTTTGCACATTTATTTTATACCCTGAGACATTGCCAAAGTCCTTTATCGGTGCAAGGAGGTTTTAGACAGATTCTCTTGGGTTTTCGAAGTATAGAATCATGTTGTCTGCAAAGAGGGATAACTTAACATCCTCTTTTCCTGTTTGGATACCCTGATTTCCTTCTCTTGTCTGATTGCTCTAGCTAGGACTTCCAATACTATCTTGAACAGGAGGGGTGAGAATGGGCATCCTTGTTCTGGTTTTCAGGGGAAATGGTTCCAATTTCTGTCTTTAGCAGTATGTTGGCTGTAGTTTCTCACAGAGAATTGTAGAATTCTGCTGGAAAGAAAAGATGGCTCTTACTATTTTGAGGTATGTTCCGTCTATGCCTAGATGTTTGAGGGTTTTTAATATAGAAGGGGTGCTGAATTTTATCAAAAACTTTTCCTACATCTAATGATATAATCATGTGGTTTTTGTCTTTACATCTGTTGATGTATTTAATTACGTTTGTGGTCTTGTGGATGTTGAACCAGCCCTGCATCCCGGGAGTGAAACCTACTTGGTCATGGTGGGTGATTTTTGAGATGTGTTATTGGATCCTGTTTGCTAGACTCTTGTTGAGAATTTTAGCATCTGTGTTCATCTGTAGTTGCACATTTAGCACCTGTAGTTCTTTCTCTTTATTGGATATTTACCTGGTTTGGGCAGCAATGTGATGTTAGCTTCATAAAATGATTTGGGGAGAGTGCCATCTTTTTTGGTTGCCTGGAATACTTTCAGTAGGATTGATTTCAGCTCCTCCTTGTACGTTTTGTAGAATTCTGCTGGAAAGCCATCTGGTCCAGGTTAAATAGCTTTTTACGTAGATGAATGACCATTATAAAATAAGAAATGATTAAAAAGCAGGAAACAAAATTAATTGTAAAGTGTTTCAATTATGTGAATATCATATGAATAGAAAGAAGACTATAATGAAATACATCAGTCTGTCCTGAACCAATGATTCCTAGCCTTTAGATTAGGAGTGATTTTGATTTTCTTATATATACTTTTCCATATTTTCCAGGTTTTATACAATAAGTGTGAATTACTTTATAGGCAAAGAGAAAGAAAGATCATTATTGAGACAAATTGTGGTATATCTCTACCATGAAATACTACTCAACAGTAAAGAAAATGATCATTGATGCATACATCAACATAGATGAGTCTTTACAGCGTCATACTGAAGAAGTCAGACACAAAAGGCTACATATTGTATGACTCCCTTTATATGACTCTTTGGAAAAGGAAAAACTTGGGAGGGAGGCATTGGTTCCCTTTTTGGGGTGATAGAAATTGTCTGTATCTTGATTGTGGCCATGGAAACATGACTTCTCACATTTGTCAGAAGTCATTGAACTGTAGACCTGAAAAGGGTGAATTTTATGTTAATGATATCTTAATAAACCTGACTTTTAAAAAAGACAAACTTAATGGACCAGATTTGGAAATGTTTTTATAGCATGTGTGGGGTTTTAGAGCATGATCAAGCAGCTCCAGAAAGTTACTGCCTTAAAATGAGGATCGTAGAATTATTTGAGTATTGGGCATATCTTTTGCATATTATAATTTTCATGTCCAGCTTGCTAAATTGGTTTTTATTTCCAGCACTTTAATGATAAAAAGAAGACACCAAATCCATTTTTGGGACTTACAGGATTACTCTTATTTAAAATGCCAAGCAATTTATATTCAACATAAAAATTATATATAATTTGAGCTTCTTTTCACGTGTTTATATATAATTTTTATGACTCTTTTTAAAAAAAGTTGAGTTGAAATTTACATAACATAGAATTAATTAGTACATTTAAAGTGTACATTTCAGTGGCATTTACTATATTCACAGTGTTATGCAACCATTACCTCTAGCTGGTTCCAAAACATTTTCATCATCCCAAAAGGAAGTCTTGCCCACATGGGTTGGGCACTTCCCACTTCACCCTCTCCCGCAGCCCCTGGCAGCCACCAGTCTGCTTTCTTTCTCAGTGGATATACCTACTCTGGATATTTCCTATAAATTGAATAATACCATATGTGACCCTTTATGTTGGGCTTCCATAATGTTTTTGAGGCTTTAAGAATTCATATTTCAGCTTTCAATCAGAAATATACCACATTTAAAAATTAAAAATGAATTTGAGATTTTGACCTATCACAGTTCAGATAGTTCTTGTTTGAAAAGGTACTTAATAGGGTAGTGATAGCTCACGTGTAAATAATGGTTGCTGTTTTCAGAGTGGTTCACAACATTTGCCTGATTTGATCGCAGAGACCCAGTGAAGTAGTTAGGGGCAAGTGTTATAACGCCCCATATAGTACTGATACTGCTACCAACACATGACTGCTAATGAAGACTAAGTTTGCGCCAGACCCTGTTGTGAGTGTTTTGCATTTGTTGACTTATTCAGTCATCACAGCAGTCCTTTAGGGTACGTGCTTTCGTTGTCTTTATTTCACAGATGAGAACATTTGGGCCCAGAAAAGTAGTATTCCCAAGGTCATATGATAAGTAAATGAAAGAAGTAGATCCAGACCCTGACAGTTTGGGCTGGAGCCCTAAAGGCCTGCCAAGGCTTCTTTGCGCGTCGCAGGCAAAGGTGGTGGCTAGCTCTTCCCGAACCCAAGATGAGATGTGCTCCTCTGTGGGCCTTGCTCTCTATGTCGCGATACTGCCCTTGGCCAGATGGCAGACTTGAGCCTGTCTTATTTGAAGTGACGTCACTCGATGTTTTGCAATGGCCCGTGGCTCTCTTAATTCCATCTGCTTGCCTCCCAGGTGTGAGCTACTGGCGGGTGCCGCACGAGCTGATCGAGTGCTGGACTCTGGAGGAGCGGCCGCTGCTGGGAAGCCTGCGCCACATGGCCCCTGTCCGGAAGAGGTCTCTGTGCCTGTGGGCTCTGGGTTTTATTGTTTAGCCATTGGCTGGTTTTTTAATGCCTGTATGAGGGAGAAATGAATACTAGTTCTTGAATATCTTGATTTACTATCAAAATACCCATCTTGATAAACACAGGGTTTCCACTACTATGTGAAAAGTGGGAATAATTCCTACAGCTGCACATGTTGGATGTGCTCACTGGGAGAGTGTGATTTTGAAAATGCCAGTGGACACTGGGAATGCTGTGGTAGGTAATTTTTGCTTCACAAAAGCGAAATCCCAGACTTTATTGACAATAGTAAAAAAAAATTGATTTGGCCTTAATACTTGAAATTTCCTGTGGCTTATTCTGAATTCCTTTTTTCCTATTGCCACAAATAGCATTTTTATTTAATGGTATTTTCTTGTGTTCCATGAAATTATTCACCTTAAAGTCACTCCACAGCTGTGTGTTTTGCATACATTTGAAATCACATTTCTTTTATAGTGCCTAGGATTTATTCGTGGCCTTCAGATGTTCTGATTTTGTCCTAGAATTCGATTCAGTACCCCTGTGGAATTTCAGACCGCTTTCTAACTTTTATCTTCTGGATTTTTTATAGAAATGCAGAGAAGCTTATTCAGTTTTTTGTGGTTAATCATCCCTTTCAAAGTAGATCTTGCTTCTTTTTTTAAAAAAAATTATATTCTTTTTTGTTTTTTGGTTTTTTTTGAGTTGGAGTCTCACTCTGTCGCCCAGACTGGAGTGCAGTGGCCGCTCCCAGCCACTGCAGCCTCGACCTGCTGGGCTCCGGCGATCCTTCCGCCTCAGCCTTCCGAGTAGCCGGAATTATAGGCGCGCGCTACCACGCCCGGCTAGTTTTTGATTTTATTGTAGAGGTGAGGTCTTGCCTGCCCAGGTGGGTCTCGAGCCCGCAGGCTCGGGCAATCCACTCACCTCAGCCTCCCAAAGATGCGGGATTACAGGCTGAGCCACTGAGCCCAGCTATATTCTTTTTTAAAAATAATTTTACTTTAAAGATGTAAGGTACAATTCAGTGCTAGGTAAACAAATGGTCATTGTACAGGTAAAGTTTGGGCATCACTTTGGTCCCCACTTTGCCTGCTTTGAGATCCGGTACCCTTATTGATGAAGTTGGCCCCCCTGACTTCCCTCGGCAGTTTCCCACTATTGCCAGTCCCTTTCTTATAGTATTATGATAATTGTCCAGGGTCTGCTTATGAGTGAGAACATGTGGTAGTTAGTTTTTTGTTTCTGTGATAGATCACTGAGTATTACAGAGTGTAAATCTATCCAAGTTGCTGCAAAGTTCATAATTTTGTCCTTCTTTATGGCTGCGTAATAGTCCATCGTATATATGTACCACATTTTAAAAAAATCCAGTCTACTTTTGATGGACAGCACAATTGATTCCATGTTTTTGCTATTGTGAATAGTGCTGCAATAAACACGGGTGCACAGATATCTTTTTCTATAGAATGATTTGAGTTCCTCAGGATATATTCCCAGAACGGGGATTGCTGGGTCGTATAGGAGGTCAATTTTTAGATCTTTTAGGAATTGCTAAGCTGTTTTTCACAGAGGTTGTATTAGTTTACAGTCCTACCAACAGTGTAGAAGTATTCCTTTTTCCCCACATCCTCTCTAGCATCTGTTGTTCTTTGAGTATTGATGATGGCCATTCTGACTGGAGGTAGGTGGCATCTCAGTGTAGTGTTAATTTGCATTTCTTTGATGATTAGTGAGGCTGAGAATTTTTTCATGTGTCTCTTGGCTGTATGTTTGTCTTCTTTTGAGAAGTGTCTGTTCATTAGATCTTGTTTTTCTTAAAGGCTGAAATTGTATTATCATTATTTATTTGCCTTTGGAACCTACAGTTAGCAAATATTAGTTGAGTCAAGAGCAGTGGTTCTCAACTTGGGGTGATTCTACTTCCCAGGGGACACTGGACAATGTTTAGAGACCTTTTTAGTTTGTCACATTGTGAGGTGGGTGGTGCTGCTAAACACCCCGCAGTGCACAGGGCAGCTCCACAACAAAGGATGATGTGACCCAAGTGGTCGTTGTTCTGAACTTGAGACCTAGGTGTGGAGTTGAGTGGGGAAAGGAGATGGAAACACAGCAGGCAGGAGGAGTTTGGGAGCCTCTCCTGTATCGATCTTTTCTCTGGGATCCTGTGAAGGCTCTTTTGAGATGCATTGGCAGGATGGCAATGAGGATGACTGAGAAGCACTTGTAAGGTCGTTGGAGCCATCTGACTCCTAGAGAGAATGTCCAGTGGAGTGTTAGGGTTGGACATGTTACATTTCAAATAACCATGCCAGTGCCATCCCGTTTCTGAGAATGGGCATTCACTGTGTCCTAATGTAGTGGTTCCCAACCTCTGAGCCATGCATTGGTACTGTTCCGTGGCCTATTAGGAACCGGGTTGCACAGCAGGAGGTGAGCAGCAGGTGAGCCAGCGAAGCTTCATCTGTATTTACAGCCACTACCCATTGCTTGCATGACGTCTGAGCTCTGTCTTCTGCATTAGATTCTCAGAGGAGCGCAAATTCTATTGTGAACTGTTCATTCAGGGGATCTGGGCTGCATACTCCTTATGAGTATCTAATATCTGATGATCTGAGGTGGAGCTGAGGCAGTGATGCTGGCAAGGGAGAGCAGCTGCAAATACAGATTAACATTAGCAGTGAGGTTTGATTGCACAGAGACCATAATAAATCAGTTGCTTACAGATTCATATCAAAATCCTATCAGTGAGTGGCAAATGAGTTCATTTACTTCACCTGTACAGCTGCATCTGGTGGCCGGCTTTTAGTCATAATCCCACACTTATTTTAATCTGTGTGTGGCCTCTCCATTATTTTTTTACTGTTTTTGTCCACACCTCTTTTTTTTTCATGGTGAGCTATATAATTATTTCGTTATATATGACGATGTAATAATAACAGAAATAAAGAGCACAATAAATGCTATGTGCTCGAATCATCCCAAAACCATCCCCCACACTCCCCATCTGTGGAAAAATTGTCTTCCATAAAACTAGTCCCTGATGCCAAAAAGATCAGGGACTGCTGTCCCAATGGCCTCTCACAGCACACGGATCCCATGTGGACTTGCACTGGAAGGACTTGGAGCACTGAGTCACCCCACAAAGTCGGGTGCTTCTCTGGATGGGACGCTGGTGGGAACAATGGAAGGAGCAGGCAGGGTTTTGACAATGGCAGTTTGACAGTTTTAAGGGAATTTTTAAAAACGTCCTCCTTTTAGGCCTTTTTATGGCAAACTCGGTTCAGGAGTCTTTGAAGGTTTATCCAATACTTCTTAAATGCAGAAATAATCTAGCCACACTGTAATGGCTTTGACTATCCTAGCAGTCCCCAAAATGTGTTCCAAAGAATGCACATTTTACTGTCAAAGGTTTTTTTATAGAGTGATTGGGAAATGCAGGTGTGACAAAGTTAGATGGGTGTCTTTAGCGTTGGCCTGTTTGAAACTTTAAATGCAGCAGTATTTCACACTTTTATTTGACTGTGGAATCCTTTTCTTCCTCCATAAATCTCTTGAAACTGCAGTTCTGGGAAAAATAACTTGGGATATTCCTTGTTATCCTCGGGTTACATCAGGATTCTTGGGAACAGAGTGCTGATACATGATGTAATTCTGTGTGACACTCCAAATTTTAACTCAATTAAGTGTGATCTTACACAATTTGTATTCAAATTGAGACAGTCTTCTGTAAACTTGCTAATTTACATATTGGCCTTGGTGGGAAAGGAGAGATGAGGTAGGTATCTATAACCCTTCGACTCTGTAATTCTTGATGAAAGCCTTTTTGTTAACCCAAGGCTAAACTTTAGAGATGTATTCTTGGTTCTTAAAGCTGTGGTGAAAATGACATGCTGCTGCCTTTCCAGGCGCCTGGTCACATTCCCTGAAGAGGCAGAAGATGTGAACTGTAAGCCTGGTCCTAAGCCCATCCGGTTTTTGGGCCCTTCCACGAGTACCCAGATTAAAGTCAAGAACTCGGCCTCGGTCAGGGTGTCTCCGACGACTGCCGCCTCGTCCTCGGCTCGGGTGACCATGCGCCAGCGTCACAGTAGCAGCAGTGGAATGGCAGCTTCATGCCTGGTGACTTCCAAGGCCGTGTCCCTGGGAGGCATGGTGACCTCAGCCCTTACCCAGGCGTCCCTTGGGGCTGGGGGCGCTGAAAATGGAGGTGCACATCCACCTGCAGTGAAGGTGCTGCTCCCCGACAGAAAGGCCACACCCCACCGTGTGATAAAGCTCAAGAGGACTCCTCTGCGTGCTGTGGTGCCCTCCCGGCCTGCAGCTACGGGCAGCCAGGACTGCACCCCAGAGCCGCCTCCCCTCCTCGAGGCCTCCAGCACTCAGGGTGTACAGACTGAGCACGGGACCGACCAGGACACCGACCAGGAGGCTAATGGAGAGGGTGGTGGACTGGGAGGCTCCTGTTCCCTGTCCCAAGTTTTCAGCCCTTTCCATGTGCACAAGTGACACTTCAGTGATGCAGTGGAAGGGGCTACCTTACGTTTATATGGGAATTACTGGGGGAAAACCGAATGGTGTGAGGTGGGGATGGAGAAGGGAACACTAAGTAGATGGTCTCTGTTTGCTTCTCATTTTCCTCACTTTTAATTATTATTTGTCAATGGACAGTTTGAACTTCTGGTTTTTAATTTTTTTAATTGTTAATTTGTATTAAGGCAACAAAACAGTACAGCAAAATAATTACTACTAGAAAAGCCCACTTTGTTGCTGAAATGAATGTTACAGCAGCCCGGGGCTGGACGTGAGGTGTGGGCTTAGATGTTCCTATCTGGTGGAAGGGGAGAGGGCGATGTTAGCACTTCCCTGCCCAAATCACAGCGAAGAGATGAGAGAGAGCTGAAGTGGAGTTGGAGTGAGCTGCCTCAGGCTGCTCAGGCTCCAGTGACAGCAGGCCGAGAATGATGGGAGAAAAACACGGCAGTGGATGGAGGCCCACGGACCCACTCCACTGAGCTTTCTCGCCTAGAGTGACTTTTCTTCCTCTGTTCCGTTAGCAACTTTATTTATATGCACCAGAAGATCTCTTGGGATAAGAACTGTGTAACATGCATTTGGAACAAATTGCTAAAATATCTTATTTTAATTTGAATAGTGACATTCTGAAAGTACTTTGAAAGAAGTTAAACGTTTAGCTTTTTAGCTCAAGTTAATATTTGTTTTTCAGAAATGACCATTGAAGAGTCATTCTGATTATACAATATGATTTTTTATGCATAAAATTTCCATATAACTTGAATTTAATATTTTTAAACAAAATATTTTGATTAATCTTCTATTTTTTCATGACTATTCAATTGTGTGTGTTTATTCCTAATGTTATGCTTTGTAATTGGGTTACATATTTCTGCTTTCAGTGAGTATGTGCCCTCACTGTGCAAGTTCATAAGGCGCAGGGTACTTTTTACTCAAATGCTTATCATTGCGCTTGCATTGCTTTGAAAGAGTAAAGTAAATGTACTCAGAACAATACTTTTTACAAAATAAAACTTTTCCACAAAATGACATTTTCCGTGACTGTATTTACTTAAGCCTTGGGAGCCCTTTAATAGCTTGAAAGTTTGTTAGTTTATGTAGCTTTTGTTTCTACTTGCAAATTTGTTTTCTTATCCAGATAACATATGAAATAATTAAACCAACTTTGAATAGCTATTCATGTACCAGCAACTTTTTCTGCAGGTGGTTTATTTGGCTAGAAAAAGACTGTTTAGACTGTTTAATTGAAGATCATAATGATGTTCTCCTGTGGAATATGTAAATATTCAGTCACCTTTGACAAATGTTATCAAGGAGAACCCAGGCATGCTGAAAAATCAAAGAAATAGTGGATTTTTCAGAACTCCCAATTTGGACATGGTAGTTAGTATTGCTTGATCTAGACATTTTGAGTTGCTGATTCATATAAGAACATTTTAGACTGACAAACATATATAATGGTATTCAATACATAATAACCATTTATCTGCAAGGGAAACATGTTGAAAACAAATCCCAGGTGATTCAGTCAACATCCTCCATTTCTTTGCATCAGGTGGTTTAAGGGGCGTTTCCTTGGCACACTTAGAGTTTGTGGGACGCGTGTCTTAAATAACTCCTGGAGGCTGTCAGCTGAGGTGGGGAAGGGCAGGTGGGCCCTGCGGGGGTCAGGAGTCAAAGTCAGATTCAGAAAGCTCCTGTCACACGAACATTATTTGGGTGTGGTTCTGTGGGGTTAATTTTACATGGAAACAAGCATTTTTCTTAGCATCACACTCTGCAAGCCAGAGAGTTGGTAACTCGTCATAACCCCTTGCTCTTCCTGGAAAAAACAAAAAAGGCTTTATAAATAGTGACTTAAAAAGTAGGTCTATACAGTTGAATCAGAAGACACAAAGTCTTAAGGATAAGTAGGATATTTAAGTATAGCTCATGAAAGAAAAGGTGACTGTGCCCTTCCAGGTGGTCTGTGTTGGAAACTGGTGTGTCCTGATTCAGCCTGGCTAGTTGTGCCTGTCCTGAGAACCTAGGGCTGGAACCCTCTTGGAGACTTGCTTTTGTTGATATTGCCTTATGTTCACATGAGTAAAGTGTTTTCATAGGTGTTGTCTCATTGCTTTTTAGTTTCAGAGCAGCACCATCACAAAGGTCATCTTTCCCAAGTTGTTAAAGACCGAGAAAATGAGGTTCAGAAAAGTTCAGGTTCTGCAGTAATGAACGCACACCGACATTTTAGCCCCATAATCTGACTTCCACCAAATGACAGCCTCACTGCCTAGAGGAACAGCCAAAGGGAAAAAGTGAATGTAAGTCTATGAATTTGCTTAATATTTGAGGTTTTTGAGCGGGAAACTCTTGCAGTTTGGGATCCTGTGTCTGTCTACTACTAGACAAGGACTTGCTTCTATAGTGCCTGATATACAGTAGGCCTTTAATAAATTTCTGAGCAGTTGAGGGCAAGCCCCTACCCTCAAATTATTATTTTTTAACTTTAATATAATTTATTTGAGTTAGGGTCTCGCTCTGCCACCCAGGCTGGAATGCAGTGGCATGATCACAGCTCACTACAGCCTCTAGCTCCTGAGTAGCTGGGGCTACCAGTACACGTCACCACGTCCAGCTAATTTTTTGATTTTTTGTAGAGATGCGGTCTCGTTGTGTTGCCCAGGCTGGTCACGAACTCCCAAGCTCATGCAGTTCTCCCACCTCAGCCTCCCAAAGTGCTAGGATTACAGGTGTGAGCCACTGTACCTGGCTCAAATTACTTTAGAAAATTTGTCTGGTAGCAGTCTTCAGGGGGTGTGGACACTGATTTCTGGCCTTGCAGTGTTTATACTACCAGGAGAAGAAAGGAGGTGCTTGTGCAAGTTCTTTGGTACAGTGACTACTGGTAATGAGCACAGTCGCCATTAGCAATGACCATAATAGTTACGCAGCTTGTCGAGTTGTTTAAAGTCTCTTTCATTCACAGACATGTGTCACCGGATCCTGGGAAGGACTGCGCCGGTATCTCCCGACTTGCCAGAGAAGAAAGCCGTGGCGTGGCCTCTCCTGTCCCTACAGCACCTCTTCTTTGCTGAGACAATTTCTTTTTCATTCACAGATGAATCCCTTTGCCTCCTGAGCAAGTGCCAGCATTGAAAAAATTTTCAGTCCATGGCTAAATATGATATAATGATTATCCAATCATACCTTGATTTTTAAAAGAAGAAATTGACATATGAGCATATTTGGCTTTACTTGAGAGAGTGTGCCTAGAAAACTTGTGATTTACATAGCATTTTGAATGGGCACAAGGGTCTACAGTGATAAACTGTTCTGAAAAGGGAAGAATACTGACATGTGAATGTGAGGATTCCTTGCAAAGGAATGCCTTATATATGCAGTCTCTTTGCTAATCTGTGACAAATTGCTCCTATTACCTCAATATGGTAGTTTTAGTTACTGTATTATTATTATTTTTTATTTAGAGTCTCACTCTGTCTCCCAGGCTGGTGTGTAGTAAGTAGCACAATCATGGCTCATCACAGCCTAAGCCTCCTAAGTTTAGGCAACCCTTCTACCTTAGCCTCCCAAGTAGGTGGAACTACAGACGAGTGTCACCACCCCCGACTAATTTTTAAAATTTTTTATAGAGTCAGGTCTTGCTGTGTTGCCTAGGCTGGTCTCAAGCTCTTGGGCTCAAGTGATCCTCCTGCCTTGTCTTGGGATTACAGGCGTGAGCAGTGGTGCCTAGCCTTACACTGGTATTTTCTGTAGAAGTTCTTTGGTCACTGTTGAAGTCATGGTTCTGAAATAACTTTTTTTTCCTACCAGAAATCTACATACTTTCTCAGACAAACAAGTTTGGTTTGGAATGTATTGTTCTGTAAAAGTTGTGGGGCAATTCTTCCTGTGAAACTTGAACATAGTGGTAGCACCAGGAACACCTCTGAACTGTGGGAAAAATCAGTGTCCACAGACAAAGCAGCTTCTGAAAATGAATCACAAAAAATGTGTGAGACCCTTGTGTGATGAGAGCAGGATTGTGTATTTCTCAGAATGACTAGATCTAGACCACAGTACCTCTGCCCGCAGGCCTGCTGTAATGAGATTAAATGCTGAGTTTGGCTGTTCTGCCTTTAAGGATTGGGGAGCTGGTTCTTTGAAACCAAGAAAAGACAGAACACTTTCTTAGGATTTATAAAGGTTTCATGGAAAAAGCAAAAGGATGAAAAAAAGATCCTCCTAATGTCTTGTAAAGAACAGTATTAAAATTGTGCTTCAAATTCTTAGCTAAGTAACAAGAGAATCACTGCAACTTAGCAACCCATCATAATTTTTTTTTTTAGTTGGAGTCAAAAACTTGGGGTCAGGTCTTGCTGTGTTGCCTAGGCTGGTCTCAAGCTCTTGGACTCAAGTGATCCTCCTGCCAGGCTGGAGTGCAGTGGCACACTCACGGCCACCCCAGTGTCGACCTTCTGGCCTCAGGCAATCCTTCCACCTCAGCCTTCCAAGCAGCCGGAACTGCAGTCATGTGCTACCATGCCCGGCTAATTTTTCAATTTATTGTAGAGATGATGTCTTGCCAATTTGCCCAGGCTGGTCTCGAACCTGCGGGCTCCGGCAATCCCCTCAACTTGGCCTCCCAAAGTGCTGGGATTATAGGCTTGAGTCACCATGCCCGGCCCATAATTTTTCTCACAAAATTAGAGCAATTGAAATATCTTAGTACTTTGGGGAAAATACTGGAGCAATGTATTATATGCATCAGCCAGGTGAATTCTCTTTTTCTTTTGGTCTTTTGCTTTGCTTTTTGTCCTTGTTGTTATGGTTTGCTTGTGACATTTGAGAACGAACGACTGGCTCTTTCTTTTTTGCTTCATTTTTTAGTACCTGGGGCAATCCAGAGTCCTAGCCCACCTGTGCCTGAATTGTCAGTGTGGACTAAGAAGCAAGTGAGGTATAGAGAAGTGCCCTTCCACATTTCAGGGGTGCTGTTACCGACATGTCTGTTGAGAAATGAACTTTACCATCTCTAGACACATGAGGGCGCTCTACACAGGCAGTATGGGACGCAGTGTGTGAGGGAGGGAGGGAGGGAACTCTGTCAGAGATAGGGTGGACTGGGACATCTCCATATCTGGCTGCAGACCTTCTAGACCACCGAACTGGTCTAGGAAAAGATCACACAGACCTTACCCCCATTTCTCATGGCTAAGTCAAGATCGAAGTTCAGAGAGTCCGAATTTCCTCGTCTGTTACTCTGGCAAAATATCTGCTTTTAGTCTGGAAACCTTCTTCGTGAACCTCATTTGATGTCACTTTCCTAAGAATGTTTCATTGCAATCTCTTTTTCCATTGCCAGCAGAACTGAACCACATGCGAAGTGAGCTTTACAATGGATATGCTGTGCTTCTAGTTTCTTCTCCCAGACTATTGCATAGCCACCACTGAGGGTGGATCTCATAAGGACATGAGTTTAACTTTCAGTGTCCTGCTGCAGGAAGCTCCTTTAGGACAGGATCAATAGAACGGAGCTGGAGTGTGCAGAGATTCTCCAAAGAAACTTTACCTGTACAATGACCTCTTGTATACCTAATCCTGAATTGTACCCCACATCTTTAAAATAAAATTTTAAGAATGTACATTTGGAATGTAAATGGTTTGATTTATAGGTGGGGTCTTGGTGGAAGATCTATGTGGTAAATGTAGGTGAGTTTTGAAGTCATTCAATCCTCATGGGTATTAAGCTATTTTAACCTCTACTAGACACATGTTTAAGAGAGAAGAATCTATTCTTCTGACTATTATGCATTAATTAGAGAGATCAGAGTCCTGGTGGTTCTTGACTTTTTTTTTTTTTTTGAGTTGGAATCTCACTCCGTTGCTCAGGCTGGAGTGCAGTGGCACGCTCATGGCCACTCTAGTGTCGACCTGCTGGGCTCCAGCAATCCTTCTGCCTCAGCCTTCCAAGTAGCCAGAACTATAGGAGTGCGTTTCCCACCCTAGGCAAATTTTTTTATTTATTGTAGAGATGAGGTCTCGCCAAGTTGCCCAGGTTGGTCTCAAACCCGTGGGCTCAGGCAGTCCCCTCACCTCGGCTTTCCAAAGTGCTGAGATTATAGGCTTGAGCCACCGTGCCCAGCCTTTTTTTAAAAACGAAGTTTAAAACATCTTAAAAGAAGGGCAGTATAGGACCCAGAGCTCTTAGATCACATCAATGCTTCCATCAGAACAGAAGATACATAGTGTAGTATTTAAAGGACCTGACACTGGGACTCAAATACCAAAATGACCATTTCAAAAATGCCAGTCAGTATATGCTCACATGCCTAGGGTCTATAGAAAGGCAAAAATTTAGGGAAAAGTATAATCAGGTCCGAATACTTTTTAGTATTCTCTTGTTTCTTTGCAGTGACCTGGGAGTGTTTGCTATGTGCTTAGGAATGAGTTTGAGGGGGTGAGTGATGGTGAAGAGTGATTGAGTTCAACCTTGACACAGCCAGGTGCACTCCTGACCTGACAACTCAATTTTTAAAATTTTCCTGTTGCAAGAATTACTTGACTCATCTTAAAAGCTGCCATATTTAAACTGACATTTTTCAATGGAGAGCAAAACCTTGCTACACAAAAACTGTGCAAAATCCTCCTGACTTGTAATATATAAATTCAGGGCCTCAGATGGGGTAAACAGAGACTGCGGGCCCAAACATTTATCTTTCTTATTTGAAGAAACGGCTCTTCCTTCCTTCCTGGAATGTGACTTGACATTCTGAATTCCTATTAAATCTCTGGGTACACCCGGGGACCTCAGAAAGCTCTCTGCAGAGAGAGCAAACATCCTCCTGTACTTGGCAAAAGAAGAAACGGATGCTTGCATGGCTTGGAGGCTCAGCTGCTCAGGCTGCTCTGTGGAAGAGAACCAGGGAACCCAGGGTTGCCAGAAAAAATGTGGATGTGGAGCTGAGAAAAAGAATTTGCACTTGAAAGGCGCCAACAAATCTGTGGGACACATGTGAGCGAGATGAGAGCAGCGCCCAGCCTGGCCTACCCTGCCCTGCCGTCAAATGTGGGGAATTGGGGCTGTTTGGCGCTTGGGCCACCCGGCATCCACTCTACCCTCCTGGGGAGGGATCCTTCTCCACAAAGCCCAGGGGCTTCTGGGAGTGGCCATGCCCCAGCCCTGGCTGGGCTCTCAAGAGTTCATGCTCTTTTTTGGAGCATCCCATTCACTGCTCTTCCCCCTCTGATGACTGGTTCTGGGCTGGACCTACAAGATGTGGTAGGCAGGACTTCAGCGGGGACTTCTGAGAAACACTGGCTTGTGTAGAAGCTACTTGAAGAATTCCTCCCTTCTGGGCAGTGCGGGGAAGAGACCCGAAGCAACCTAGGGAGGGAGGGAGAGCTGAGATAGTCAAGAGAAAGAAGCTGAAACCCTGACCAAATTGCACCCCAGGGGACTTCTCACTCACTGAGCCACTTTGAGGCTGGACTGGGCCGAGATTTATGTGACCTGCAGCCAAGATTTCCAACCGCCACGTGACATCGTCAATGGTTGGGGTGCGTATTCATTTATCCATGTGTAGCCCAACTGAAAGGACGTTATCTTTTTGGAAAGAGTACAGAGCTTTGTGCCACAACCCCTTGTCTCTAAAGTTTTCCTGAGAGTATTATACAGTACATCCAATAACTATGTGGGTACCAATAACAGACACTAACCAGGTGTCAAATGCAGCATATTTTAATTTGTTTCAAATAAAGCAATATATGTATATATATTTTTTTTCCAGAAAAACACCAGATGTTAAATTCTACAAAAGCGCATGTGTCCTCAGCAGATCACGTTTGTCTGATTAGGAATTCTTTGTTTTGAACATTAACTCTCTAAAGATGATCAATGGAGACTGACATCACCGCTACAACACAGGTTGCTAACTGAGCCTCAGGTCTCCGGCCACATCCCGATTTTCCTAACAGATGAGTAAATACTGCCTGGCTAAAATGCTGCAAAGTCTTGATGAGAGAAAGCGCCAACAGATCAAGCAAAGCCATGAAAGTTACGAAGCAAGCTACAGCTGATTACGAGAATTAGTAAAAATGATTAAGAGAGGATGGCACAACCATACGGGGTTTGTCTATTCTGATTGACTCTCTTTTGGCAGCGAGTTGGATCAGCACCTCGGGCAGGGAACTGAAACGGAGTGAAAAGTGCTCTCTTCCCTCCTAGCTCAGGCCACCAATGTCACAGCTGGGACCGAGAGAACCGTGGCATCTGTGGACACTTCTATTCTCGTGGGGCAGAGGTTGCACTGGGAGACCCGCCCCACGCTGCCCCGGAAGGGCCTGGCCTCCGAGCTGTCAGCTGCGTGCTGTCTTCGCCGGGGCTTCTCAGGGTGCGCCGGGGCCTCCGGGGTCTTCGTCCCCAGGGGGGCTTCTTGGTTTTTGGCGCCGCCCTTGTTTTTGGGCCGGAAGCCATTATGTGGCTGTCTTCTGTGTTCGTGGCGGGGGTTGTTGCTCTTCCCCAGCGAATCCGCTTCATTCCCGCCGCCCTGGGACTTGGCAGAACCATTGAGCCTGTTGTGATACTGGGGGTTGAATCTCCGTCTTTGGCTAGAAGACCCATTCTGCCAAAAAAAGAAAAGAGACAAGAGGGGAGTCCCAGATGCCAGCAAACTACAGATGACACCGGGAAAAACAACTCTCTCAGCCACGGGTAAGCTTTCTTTCCACCCCAGGAGAATATGAAAACAAGCAGGTGAGGTCAGAGAGAAGCCTTCATCTTAACAGAAGAGTGCACTGTCTTGCCAATGAAACTGCAAGAAAATTACTGATGTTGAAAAGGTTACAGAATCCTAACAAAGACAACTCGAAGGCTGGGCTAAATAAAGCCCACAAAGTACACTTGAAATATAACAGAATAAAATCTAACACAGGGCAGGGCAATGATGAGCCTCTACTACGAACATTTCGGAGACATTCTGTATAGACTATGTGTAGGAATTCTAATTGCCCACATGAAGAAAAAGGTAAAAATCTGTAAGTTTTCTTCTCTAAAGCAGCTTTTGTAATGTATTTCAGAAGAAATATGATCATGGTTCAGAAATATCATCTTGGGTAAATTCAGAGATAAAGTGTATCTGGTGGGAGGTAGAAGGAAGGTGTATTTTCACAGAAGTAATTGGGTCCTTTTCTAAGCTTTCTGCACTTCTAAGCAAACACATTTTGAAGCCTCATACTGAAAAATCACTCCTTCAACAAATTAGCAGCCAGGAAAATACACAGAGAAGTAAGTAGTAAGGAAGCAAAGGATGGAACCTGTCTGTCCCTCCACAAGGGGAAGATTTCTAACTCCTCGAGGTCAGTAATGGCCAATACCGATTAGAGCGTCCACAGCGTGTTGGGCACTGAATGAGGGTCTTCACCCTGCATCGCCGCCTGGTGAATGCACCATCACCATCACCCTTTAAGAGAGTTGCCATCTTCACTTCATTTTATAGATGAGCACAATGAGTTCGAGGGACTTGGCCAGGGTCTACAGTTGGGAAATGTTGGTGCCATTCCCACTTGACGTACGGTCTCCCAACAAGACTCCCAAGGAGATTGTTATGTGAACACAGAATCAAACCATATTATTAAAACATGTAACTCTATGAGTTACAAATCTGTAAGGTTTTTTGGTTTTTTTTTTGAGTTAGAATCTCACTCTGTCGCCCAGGCTGGAGTGCAGTGGCATGCTCATGGCCACTGCAGCATCAACCTGCTGGGCTTCGGCGATCCTTCCGCCCTAGCCTTCCGAGTAGCCGGAACTACAGGCGTTCCCCACCATGCCTGGCTAATTTTTTGATTTATTGTAGAGATGAGATCTTGCCAAGTTGCCCAGGCTGGTCTTTAACCCGTGGGCTCACGCAGTCCTCTCACTTCGGCCTCCCAAAGTGCTGGGATTATAGGCATGAGCCACTGCGCCTGGCCTGTAAGATTCTTCATTGGTGTGCTGTGACGGATGGCATAGGTTTAGGGCAGACAGACCCTAGGAACTCAGAGCCCAGGGCAAGAGTACAAACGCAGTTCGCATACTGTGTCTGAAGATCGTTTTTTCCTGCCTCTGGCTCCATCCCACACTGCAGGGCTTTGCCCATAGGAAAGTGGACCTTCCGGCCTGCACACCCGAGCTTCACCCCCAATCCCTCAGGCAATCACCCTTTGAACAGATGGGCGTGGAAACTGGCAGTGTGGTCTGCCCTCAAGCGGAGGTGTCCTGGGAAGCAGACCCTGTGAGTGGCTTGGGACCATTTGGGACTAGAATTCCAGGATCTTGAGTACTTGGAACATGTTCCAGAAGGGGGAGTGCAGATTCTGGTGGTCCTTTCTCACTGACTCCTCACTCTGTAGAGAGGGCCACAACTGTGAGAGGGCTGGGAAGGGTTATTCCAATGCTCAGGGCCCAGCCCACGGGCCCTTCTAGCCTGGGTCTAAGCATTCTGACTTGGATATGTAAGTGTATTTCAACTTAAAGGAGCCACCACCTAAAATGCTAGAACAGTGAGCTGAAAAAGTATCTACATAGACGGCCTCCTTTGTTTTTAAAGAAATTGAGAAAGAGAAACTCAGACTACGTTTTAGACTTAATTTTAGCATGGTGTTTAATAATGAACAAAGAATAAAGGCAGTGAAGATGTACTTAGACTACAAGTAAATCAGATTTGATTATGATCTTTAACCAATGAGGATATCACTTGTTCCTTGTTACAGTGCTGTCTTAAAGCTCATGAAGACATTCAGAGCCAGAGAAATGCCTGTCAGTGTCATTAATGGGAATTCAAAAAAAAGCAAAAAAAAATAATACAAGACAACAAAACCCAACAAGACATCTGTTTAAAAAAACAGCATTTAAAAATACCAAAAAAAAAATAAGAAAAAGAAAAAAAAGTTGTGTGTGGCGGCTCATGCCTATAATCCCAGCATTTGGGAGGCTGAGGTGGGAGAATTGCTCGAGACCAGCAGTTCAGCATCAGCCTGGGCAACATAGCAAGATCCCATCTCTACAAAACAATTAGCTGGGTGTGGTGGGAGGCGGAGAATGCCTGAGCTCAAGAGTTTGAGGCTGCAGCGAGCTATGATGCACTCTAGCTTGGGTGACAGAGTGAGATCCTATCTCTTAAAGAAAAAAAAAGCCCCTTTCTTAGTGATCATGGCAGGTGTCTTTACAGTGTACTCAACTTCTACACCATTGAAGCCATTTCTTGTCCACTCTGGAAGAATAAAGGGGACTCACCTCCCAAGATACAGTGGAGAGGCAGAAGGAGAGAAGGAGTGTGCCTTGGCAACTTGTATTTTTAGAGCTCACAGTAGATGAGAGTGCATGATGCCATTTTGAAATGTGTTCTCTTTCCTGAAATCCCACGAGAAGATAGTTTACATTAACTTGATCAACCTCTTATTGATCAACCAAACAGAAGCGGGAATAAAAAGATCTTTTAAAAACACAGGCTAGGTTTCCTCTCATCAGCAGTTTCAGTGGCGAGATTCTGAATCTTGTCCCTGAGCGTCTGTGGGTTTCTCCCACACGTGGGTGGGTTATGGAGACCTGGGGTGGTGGCCTCCGGGCCCTGGGAAAAGCAGTCTGGTTTAGGTGGAGTCTGTAGTGCTGTCAAGACAGGTCTCTTCCACAAGAGAAAGCACTGCGGCCTCTCGGGAGACCAGCCAGACAGCATTGCCAGGGTGGGCGAGGCGCAGGGGAGAGGGGGAGCCCAGGTGTGACCCCAGGAAGCCCTGTGTTTGCATCCTCCAAGACCCAGGTGTCTTGTCCCCTGCCTCTCCCTCCTGGAAGGCTTACCTGCTTGCTGGGTGGCATGGCCTGGTGGGTGGGGTCGGCAGTGCTGGGGAGACCGCTAACCATCTTGGGGTTTGCCACCTTGCCCTCGGAAGGCTTGTTGTGATTGGATGATTTTCGGGGAAAGTTACTCTGTTTCCCGGAGGCTGCGTGTGCGTTCAGCAGAGGCAGCAGGGCGCTGCAGGGGGTCCTTGAGGAGTAGCTGTTCTTTGGATGTGTGACTGCAACAAGAAAAGGGGTGACGTCGTGGGTGACCCCCTGAGCACTGCTGCCCTCACCCCGTTAGGAAGCCAGAGGAGATGAAAAATTGGCAGGTGCACCGACAAAACATTAAGACAAGGTCACTTGAGAGGGTGCTTTGGGTGCTTAGGGACCACGACATTTCTCCTGTGGGAGTCACTGCACTGTGATCACAGCATTATCACCCAAGTTGGGAAACATATGAAGAAAACACGACATATCTGAGTAACTTCAATATTATTCTTGAGGTCAAGTAACCAAGGGAAGAGAGGCCATGAGACCCCGGGGTCCCTCTCCCACCCTGTCTGCAAATGCACTCAGCGTCTTAGATCCCAAACCCATGCTGGCCGCCTTGACCAGATGCCTAAACCAGTGGATTCTGCAGAGACGCAGAAAGACTGGCGCTATGCACACACTCTGGCCCGTAAGAGCTGCGGTGTTCACGCTTGGACACGGAGCTATGCTGGGTGTTAAGAATTCTGTCATTCTGGGTCACGCATGTCCCCAACCCTCAGGAGGCTGAGGTGGAAGGAGCTCCAGGCCCGTTTACTCCTGAGGTATCTTGTATATTCCACGAGAGCTATGCCATCCAGCCTTTTATCAGTCCCATTTTCCTTCTTTCTTTTTTTTTTGAGTTGAGGTCTTGTTCTGTCACCCAGGCTGGAATGCAGTGGCACGTTCACAGCTCACCACAGTCTCAGTCTTCTGGGCTCAGGCAATCCTCGCACCTCAGCCTCCCGAGCATGTGCCACAATGTCCAGCTAATTTTTTTTTTTTTTGTAGAGACGAGGTCTTCCTATGCTGCCCAGGCAGGTCTTGAACTCCGCAGTCCCATTTTCTATAGGCTAACCGCAGATGTGCACTACTTCCAAAGTCATGGGCGAGGCAAGAGGACCAGCCAGACCCTGTCAGGGCTCGAAGTGCAGGCAGGTCTGTGTGGCGTCTCTTATGACTGCTCCCGCTGGTTTTGAAAGCCGTGGTTTCTGACAGAATGGTTTCTATGTAATTATGCTGGATTGGGCCAGAGGGAATCCATTCAAGGATAAAGCCATGACCTCCCTCTCACAGTCCGCCACAATTTGCCAGCAAGACCTTTATTTGAATCTTAAAATTGCCACCGATTTCTAAAAGCAATTTTCTCTGCTCCCTTTGTTGGATCAGATCATCCCAGGATTCTGCTGGAGGATTAGGAAGGACCAGGAGGGATCCCAGCATATTAGAAATGGGAAGGACAGGGACATAGCTCCAGGCCCTTCATTTTATAGGGAAGGAGTGACATGACCAGGGGATTTCTGTGGTTTGATTCAGTTTCAGGGTGTCGTCATTTCCTACAGCTCAGAGACCACTACATCTGTCTAGCAGCTGTGGGCCCTCAATTGCTCCTAGCAACACTGGGAAGGAAAGGGCCTCTGGAGGGCGACTATCTCCACACACGAGGCTGTTTTGCATAGTGGACTCCTATGGTTTGGTCAGGGACAGTTTCTCCCACTAGATGACACCCGAAGTGCTTGGGAGGGAAGCAGGTGAAGTGGCACCATTCCACCCCACCCAGTGGGTACGGTCGCTGGGCATCACTGTCTTGTCATCGTCAGGCTGAAGTGGAAGCTAGGATGGGCCATGGCATTTCCAGCTGTTTGTTTTCTTAGGCATGGGTTGCACATTGGCGACAGAGAATGGCAGACAGGGAGGTTCTTTCATAAGGGGTGGAACATGCATGGCAAAACCACAAATAATTGAGGAGTACAGTCAGAAAACCAAATAATTGCCAGACATGCGTGAACAAGGATGTTCACAGCGGTGTTATTTTAATGATGAAAAACTGGAAGCACCCTTCAGGCCACGATAAAAGAACTGGTTGCATCAATTATATGTTAAGTACATTTTCAGTTACATATATTGACATGGGGGCCGAGCACAGTGGTTTGTGCCTGTAATCCCAGAACTTTGGGAGGCTGAAGAGGGAAGATCATTGTGGTCAGGAGTTTAAGGCAAGCCTGACAACATAGCAAGAACTCATCTCTACAAAAGTGATTTTTAAAAAATTAGCCAGGTGTGGTAGTGTGTGCCTATAGTCCCAGCTACTCAGGAGGCTGAGGTGGGAGGATCACTTGAGCCCAAGAGTTTGAAGCTACAGTGAGCTATGATTGTGCCACTGCACTCCAGCCTAGGCGACAGAGCAAGACCCCATCTCTTAACATATTCATATATTTCTACACATAAAGCAAAAAGTAATGACCTTTATATGCATAGATGTATATAATATTATATCTTATATACATACATATACATATATGTGTATATTTATATTTAGAAAGAGAGACAGAGACAGAGAGACATGGAAGATGTCTACCATAGATGGCGATGTGAGAAAAGCAAGCTTATTACTACATATGTGTGTAACATAGTCTAGAGAATTAAAGGGCACATCTTTGTTTTCCAGCTGATTCCGAGGCTGCGGAGTGTCTGCACCACTCACTAGTCCTTCGATTTGCCCACACCTCCTTTAAGCCCCTCAGTGCCTTCCGCCTCCTCTGGGGTGGGCTGGTGGAAGGGCCAAGCGGCAGCCTTCGCAGGGCACGTGGGCTGCTCTAAAGAAGGCTGAACAGGCAGGATGAAAGCTCATAGCTGAGTGAGTCTCATTATCCGCAGGCCTCGCCGCGCACTGCGAGCCATGGTGGCTCGGGATACTGGGCATGGGCATCTCGGTGGCCGGGCCCCTCATGACAATAGCTTATGGTGCCCAGACGTATCAGGAAGACTCACCCTCAGCCTAAGGGCTTCTGCCCCACCAGGGCTATTTGAAATCAGAGAAGTCTTTTATCTGGTGGCACTTAAGGAAATTTGCAGAAGGTAAACACGCGTTGACCTGTTCTGCTTAATAAATCCTGGGGATTTACGGATGGGCAGTGGCATTTGAAGACTCGAAGTTCAAGTCTTGACATTTCTAGTGACTATGTCACGAGCTTAGATCATTAAATCTCTTTAGACCTCACTTCAGCCCCCCGGGGGGCTGCACACCCGACATTTCCGATACCGACTCCGAACAGCAGCCAGGGGGCTCACACGGAATCATTTAGCACACATGCAAAACTCACTTTCTCCGCAGACCATGATCTGGGCCTTCAGTGGCTCGATGTCACAGGAGAACCGGGCAGCCTTCCCCAGCTCTTCGTCGTATTTGCGCTCGCTCACGAAGTGCTGGAGGGAAGAGAGAAGGAGAGCAGGAGCCTCGATTCCTGAAATGGCCCAGCACCCCAGGCCCTTCACTCTGCTCCTCAGGTGACCCCTGGGGGGTGGCGGCCCGTGGGCATCCCTCCAGCCCCAGTTCCCCGTGAAGTCAGTCTTGGGCAGGACCACCTTCCTGTTCCGGGAGTATGTGAGGGTCCCGTCTTTCTCCTGCCTTGGCCTACACAAAATGTGTCGGGCTCATCTAGTCGACCTTTGAGCACCTTTCTACTGCCTTCTAGCAGTTTTCTGGGTTGCATTCTGGCAGCGTCTTTCTTCTTTGGTCAAATGCCTGGTAAGGTATTGACCACCAAGAAAAAACATGCCATCCTTCCTAGACACGCATCCTATGTTAATGGGTAACCAGGAAGTCCAAAAAGCCTTTAGTGTCTAGAAAATAATATCTCCAGTGGCAGAATTTCAAGTGCTGTGAAAGGCAGCGAGAGATTCTTTTTCAATTTCTTTGAAATTAAGATGTATGTGTAGAAGGCAGAGTAAAAAACTCAGAAACAATGATGACTCAGTCCCTCCTTGACTTTATCAGGGAGTTTAGCACATGGCAAGAAGAACAGACACCATGAACGAGACAAGATGAGGTAGAATGGCTGGGCCTTTAGAAGTATGAAGAGGGCCAGGCTCGGTGGCTCAGCCTGTAATCCCGCGCCTTTGGGAGGCTGAGGTGAGTGGATTGCCTGAGCCCGCGGGTTCGAGACCCGCCTGGGCAGGCGAGACCTCATCTCTACAATAAATCAAAACATCAGCCGGGCGTGGTAGTGCATGCCTGTAATTCCGGCTACTCGGAAGGCTGAGGCGGAAGGATTGCCGGAGCCCAGCAGGTCGAGGCTGCGGTGGCTAGGAGTGGCCACTGCACTCCAGTCTGGGCGACAGAGTGAGACTCCAACTCAAAAAAAAGTATGAAGAGGAAGAATGATTTCCTCCTGGAGGGAGTGGGGGAAGAGTTATATAAGAGGGAACATTAGAGAAATTATTGAACACTCACCAGACACTGACCAAATTCTTTTTTTTTTTTTTTAGATTGCAAAATAAAGTTTATTTAGAAAGTAAATTAGAGAGAGAGGGAGGGAGGAGAGAGAGAGGGAGGAGATTCACCTCCCCAAGGTAAGGAAGGGAGCCAAAGCTGATACTGACCAAATTCTTAACCGATCTCGTGTTCGTCTGATCACATTATCATGAAGTCAGTACTATTATTATCTCTACTTTATAGATGGGGGATTGAGATTCTAAGAATCTGAGAGAAAACATAATTTATCCAAGGTCACAAGGGAAGAAAATTTTGCAGCTGGGTGGTTGCACTACAAAGCTTATGCTGCTAACCATTCTACGAAGAGTGGGATTTTGATAGGTAGAAATGAGACGTGTAAGATGAGATAACTTCAATAGGCTGGGAAGCTGGCAATTTTATATTTCTCACTCGGATGCTCGAACAAGCTGGGATTTTTGTAGAGGGAGATGGAAGTTGGAATAGATATTGGAGTCTAGTTGTGGATTTTTTTTTTCCAGAGGGGAAGGAGAAATCATATTGGGGGAGACCAGATCTACCTTAGGGGTATAGCTCTGGTTTCAGTGGAAGACAAAGCCAGAGAGAGATGGTGGAGGCAGAAAGACTAGTTAGGAGGCCACTGTGATTGATATTAACCACCAAGAAAAGACATGCCATCCTTCCTAGACACCCATCTTTATTTTTCAAAATATTTATTAATCTGAGTCTCACTCTGTCGTCCAGCAGGAGTTCAGTGACACAATCATGGCTCACTGCAACTTTGAACTCCTGGGCTCAGGTGATCCTTCTGCCTCAGCCTCCAGAGTAGCTGGGACTAAGTTTTTTATTTCTTTCTGTAGAGATGACGTCTCACTATGTTGCCCAGTCTGGTCTTGAACTCCTGGGCTCAAGCGATGCTCCCACTTTAGCCTCCCAAAATGCTGGGATTAAAGGCATTACTCACCACATCCAGCCTCCCATTCTTATTTGAATAGGGATCCAGAAAATCCAAAAAGCCTTTTATAGCTAGAAAATATGATCTTGAATGGCAGAATTCAAGGGGGCAACACAGGCCAGAACGGAGAAGGCAAGGGGGGTCCTCTGGCGCTCCCAGCACTATCAGGGAGGGCCTCTTCTCCACGGGGCTACCTTTTGCCACTAACCACGAGGGAGGGAGTCAAAGGTACTTTATCATTTTCTGCTACCATCAACCAGTCTGATGCTCTGACAAACATATATCCTACATCTGCAAGCAGCTGAGGCTTACAACACTCTCGTTTCTTAGATGTGGGTAAGAGACTGGAGGTGTGTGTGTGTGTGTGTGTGTGTGTGTGTGTGTGTTTAGTATACTGAGTGGAAATGAGAGAGAGGAGTGAGGGGAATTTGTAAACTGCATCTTCCTATTTTGTGTAAATACTTGTTCTTGCCTTCCTAGTAACCATTTCCCTTTCTGGGAACTGCACCTCTATGCAGTTTCGAAGAGCCACAGTCTTGGTGGATCTGTCAATCAAGATGCCATGCTCTCGCTGGGTCAAATGATGGATGTGATCCAAATGGAGGCCAATGACAGTCTCTCTCTGAAGCAAGTGGGTGGCACAAGGGCTGAAGACGTCTGGAGGTCACTCATCTGATGGTACCCTGAGGGAGTGTCTGCTAATCATTGCTTCCTGCATTGTTGGAGCCTCGCTGCTTTCTGCCTAACTCTAGACCTGAGTCCTCTGATCACACTCTGCGTTGGTGAGCTACACTCATATTCTTTCAAATTCAACTTGTTCCTGAGGCTACCCGGGGCCCATCTGTTGCTTGCAGCCAAAAAGATCTAAGAAATCCTATTCGTGGGTGGTGTTCTTAATAAAAAGGCAATGAAGCTAGAGGAGCTGGGAGGGAGGTCTCCCCAGACTGTGTGCATTACAGCCCTACTGCTGCTCTCAGGTCATACTCAGTGTATGTTTATTTATCTGTGCATGTGTTTATATGCATACATACACTAGGGGGATCCCCTAAAAAAACAGAATTATCTTTTGGAAGGTGGGGTACTAGCTTCTGCGCTAGGTAAGTGCTCTAGGAATCCATTGGCATCCATGTATCAGCTAGCATTGTGGTGAGAAGCTGCGAGCAGCTTCAGTGAATTTTTTTTTTTTTTGAGATTCTTTCAACACGTTTGCCCATTTCATGATGGGTGATTTACGAGCACATCTGCCCACACCACACTGAGTGTTCAGCAGTTTTTGACCCAAACTGCATGACCCCTATGCCCCACCCTCCCTAGTCACCTGATCTCTCCCAGAATGGTTTTTTTGTTTCTCCTGGATGAAAAAAGTCCTCGGAGGGAAATATTTTGCCAATGTGGAAGAAGTGAAACAAAAAACAGTAGAAGCACTAAAAGGCATCAAAATTGACGAGTTCAAAAACTGTTTTGAGCAGTGGAAAAGGCGTCTTGATGGGTGTATTGCATCAAATGGAGAGTATTGAGAATGTGACTGAAGTTTAAACATGCAAGAATAAATACACAATTTTTTATAAATAAATTTGTGGGTTTTCTTGGGTTCCCCTTCGTACATTACACAGTGTGAAAATAACATCCACAATTCTGGCTGTCACTCATGGTTCAGTACACACTTTATTTGGGTCAGTCTCTACTAAGAAAGTAGCTCGTGCCTGTCCTTGCCATCAGCTGTCCCTTCAAGCCCTGTTATACCTCAACACCGTGGTTGGGTGGTCCTTGGTGTGTTCTCTCTTCACCCCTGTGGAAGAAAGCTGGGTGCAAGCTGTCAGGTTCTCACACTGCAGGCTCTGAGGGTACAAAATAGACATCCTGGGACATAGCTCTCTGGCTCAGGGCCAGGCTGTGATACTTCAGAACCTACCTTAATTTCTGCCCTGAGCTCGGCCAGCTGCGACTCTGCCATTTGACTGGCCAGATCAGTCAGTCTCTTCAGTTCTTCTGCTTTCTTCTGGCGAGCGGTCAGGATTTCCACTGCCAAATCAGAAGGAACAACACATTAGGGCCGGAGATGGAAACATATTAAATGACCTAATTTCTTGGAAGCAGTTCCCGCTCCACAGACTGAGTGCTTTGTTGGGCCATGATGATGCTTTCTGGGCTGCTTACCAGGGTGGGTCCACCCCAGTGCCTGTTTCCAACAGCCCATTTCCTTATGTCCTTATCCACGAGCCCCCCAGCTACGCATGGTCCCTTCTGAGTCACTGTACACCCACACTCTTCCTTTTCTCCGCTGGTGTCTGAGCTCGCTTACTTAATTTAGGCTTTTTACATTTGCGAGTTACTCAGAATGACTGTCTCCGAAAAAAGACACTTGTTAAAGTCCTAGCTGAATGATATTATAAAGACAGGAAGCCCATGAAGCCAAGCCATTCCACACATGCTGAGCTCTGAAACTCTAACGGCATCGGCTTTCTGAACTTTGGCACGTACTCACTTAGGGTGACTAGCTGTGCTCTTGGAATTGGACATTAAAGTTGAACTTCCTTAGTTTTTTTGGGAGCTGATAAATGTGTCTACTTTTGATGCTCTGCAGATATGTTTCCATTTTGCAAAGAAAGAAAAGTTCCAGACCAGAACGTCTTAGGTCTTGGTTATAAATGTCCCCAGTGGAAACATTTCAAGAGGAAGTCAAGCCAGTGTGAACAGGATTCGTGTGAATCAAGCATTTGCATGGAAGTTCTCTGCCTCCATGGTTTCACACCTGTCAGATAACGGAAGGCTCAGAAGATAAAGTGGTCCGCGGGTTCATTTGTGTCCGTGTATGTCTATGTGCCTGTACGTGTTTCCCTAAAGACTATGATGTCACAAACACATAGTGTGAGATTCGAATATGAAGCTTGGTCTTTCACCCCTTTTTTTGAGTTTGGGGGGTCTTACTCTGTCATTCAGGCTGGAGGACAGTGGCACGTGCGCTCATGGGTCACTTCAGCCTCGATCTTCTGGGCTCAGGTGATCCTCCCACCTCAGCCTCCAGAGTAGCTGGGACTATAGGTGGGTACCACCAGACCTGGCTAATTTGAAGCTTGTTCTTTCAATAGGTAGACATGGAGCTCTCTTGATAAGGGCGTATGTGAACTGCTTTCATTTCTTTTGGACAAGCACTCTGAGTTATAATATGACGAGACCACCTAAGATGACACACATGTCAAACTCACACCCCAGTCTTGGCTGAACAGAGCTCAACTGCTTGATTAGACCAGATTCACAGCACACTTGCAGGACCAAACAATAAGATTTCTGATTTTAAAAGTTCTTAATATGCCAAATGTCAAAAAACAGTCACCTCAAAACCCCAAAAAGAAGTACTAACTCAATCAAGAGTTAAGATCCCCTGTAAACCATAAACCATTCTTAGGGCAGACTGAGAGACATTATCTTTTTATGCTGATATCAATGTTGAGATGTCAATAAAATAATAAACCTACAACTCATAAGGTCTAATCATCTGCTCAAGTGTGCTAGTCATGCTTTGGTTATTTATCTGGGGCTCCCCTTGCCCCCCATTTATACCACCACGTAGCTGGGCAGACTTATCTGTACCTAATGATCTTTCAGTATACAGAGAAGCTGGTGAAAACCTGTTCCAGATGGTGGGACTGAAAGGAATTTCCACGTGACAGCAGGCAATGCATTTATTGCTGAGTTATGTCCAGGACACCCAGTTGGACCAGAAGACATTTACGCGTTAATGCTCACATTTCGAAGTTAGAAGATTCCATTTGAAAGCTGGATCTCTGACATGTCTTAAGATACTGGAATTTCTGGCCACAGCTGGCCAGCATTCCTATGTGGCAACAGCTGGTTGAAGACAAGAAGCCACTGTATTTTTTGATGGAGCGTGATACCTTGTGTGCTACAATCTCCCTTGGCCCCTGTAACTCCTTAGTCACTAGTGGGACCACAGGGCAGACTGCACCATGTTGTTGACTCTCCTTCTCTCTTCTTTCCCCTTTCTGTCTCCTCTCTTTTCTCTCTGTTTCCTCTCTCCTCTCTCCCCTTTCTCTGTCTCCCCTCTCCTCTATCCTATTTTTTCCTCTCTCTCTCAATACTGTCTAAGACCTATGTCTTTGATTGGCTATTTCCCAGTATAACGCAACACATGGATGGGACTAAAGTCTACAGCATAAGAATATGCTTCAAGTAGGAATATGAAATGAGATATTTTCCGAAGTAAAATAAAAAATAAGTTCTGATGCCCAGACTTGACAAGCAGTTAGCAGAGGGGTCAGCAGACCTGAGTGACTGCACTGTGACACAGATCTGACTTTCCTACTGGATCATTTGTGGCATTGATGACAATTAGGGGTCATTGCTCTTTTTGATTAAGAACTTGGGCAGTCATACCAAACAAAGGACTTTGTAGAAATAGACATAAATGGGCCCTAAAATAGGAACGCAGGTGCAAGATCACCCAAGTTCTGCATTTATACTCATGCAAATGAATACTCTGCATCAGCAAGTGCTGGTGTGTGGTTTCCATATAGTTTCATTAACATTTCAAAGGCTTTCCTGAGGAAAAATGCCTTTAAAAAAAAAAAAACGAGATCTAAAGCCAATATTTTTTTTTTGGGGGAAGCAACATTTTCACCTTAAAAACATCAATCACAAAAACAGAAAACAAAAACCCATCAGATCTTAAGATTCATTGATCCTGTAATTTAAAACAGAATATGTATGTTCTGTTTTAAATATACCATCCTTTCACAAATCTGTAGTGGGAAACAGTTCCACACAGCTTAGGTTTCTACTGCATTCAAGAATTAATCAATAGTGTGTATGTATATTTATAAACAGTATCTGGCATGCTGAAATCCATTTTCTCAATAGGATTTATACATTCTTGCAAGTTTTGAGAACACGCTGGTAGCTTGCTCATATTACTTGAACCATGGAAAATCTTAAGGTTTCTCAAACAACACTCTGCAGAATGTGCTCGTGCTCTCAAAACCTGGGTGTGGGGTTGGGGCAGAAGGCGGAGCAGAGGTGGCTCTTTAAGTACAAAGATTCTTTGAAAGCCTTCTTAATCAATCCTGAAAAATTCTCATGAATTTTGCGTTCTACTTCATAATATATCTGTGTTCCTATTGGTACACAGTCATGTCTCCCCCCCCACCCCATATCTCTAGTAAACTTGACTCTGAGAACATTCCTATCTAGGTCTTTGTGTCCCTGGGTACACGTGTGATGTCTGAGATCCAACACTACATCACACCTAGCTTCTTCATCTGTAGAATCTGTATAATGTAATAATCGAACATCCCTTGGAAGGTTATTGTGGATCTGAATGGAATAACGTATCTGAGATGTTAGTATACTAAAAAATGTGCACTATAAATAGTACAAAGTGAGGTCTATTCATCTAGAATATATTTCCTCTTTTTCACAATTACAATAGTATTCACTAATATTGGATGCCTCAGTCTGCAGACAATGAATTGATTATGGAAATTCGTTGAATAAACATTTATGAAGTATCCCCAGTCTTCTCATCATAGTGTTAGGGGCCATGAGAAATTTAGGAGCTTATGCTATGGTGAAGGTTTCTATCATCTACAGGAAATGGAAAGTGTGAAAAATACTCCTGAGACCACAGAGAAGCAAGTTCAAAAGGGCGGTCAAAAGACAGTTCGGAAGTTAGTGGGGAGAAATTCCATGGTTCCCTCTCTATGGAGAAGACATCATGGTTTTTTTGTTTCTGTTTTTTTTTTTTGAGTTGGGGTCTCACACTATTGCCCAGACTGGAGTGCAGTGGCACTATCACTGCAGCCTTGATTTCCTGGGCTCAGGTGATCCTTCTGCCTCACCCTCCCAAGTAGGTGGAACTACAGGTGTGCACCACCACACCCAGCTAATTTTTTTTTTTTTTTGAGTTGGAGTCTCACTC
The DNA here is from genome assembly GCA_027257055.1 of Cephalopachus bancanus. Classification (NCBI taxonomy): domain Eukaryota; kingdom Metazoa; phylum Chordata; class Mammalia; order Primates; family Tarsiidae; genus Cephalopachus; species Cephalopachus bancanus. The sequence continues at coordinate 2,059,786 of JAPVLO010000306.1, forward strand.
TGTCGCCCAGACTGGAGTGCAGTGGCCGCTCCCAGCCACCGCAGCCTCGACCTGCTGGGCTCCGGCGATCCTTCCACTCAGCCTTCCAAGTAGCTGGAACTACAGGTGTGCGCTACCACGCCCGGCTAATTTTTTGATTTATTGTAGAGATGCGGTCTCACCTGCCCAGGTGGGTCTCGAACCCGCGGGCTCAGGCAATCCACTCACCTCAGCCTCCCAAAGGCGTGGGATTATAGGCTTAGCCGCCGAGCCCGGCTCACCCAGCTAAGTTTTAAATTTTTTTTGCAGAGACGAGGTCTCACTCTGTTGCCTGGGCTAGTCTTGAATTCCTGGGCTCAAGCAATTCTCTGGCCTTGGCCTCCCAAAGTGCTGAGATTATAGGCATGAACCACCACATCTGGCCCAAGACATAGTATTAACACAGGCTGGTCAATTGAGAGATGCAGCATAGCCCCTGGGTTCCATTTTCTGACTGTAATATAAGGAGGCTAGACTCACCTGCTTACTAATAGAGGCTTTTCCCTTCTGCACTGTGCTAAGTGTCTGACTGTTATTTTCTCATTTAATCTTCGCAATAACTATTTGAGATAGAGTCCAGTCTTATTTTCCCTTTTATTTCTTTTTTTCTTTTTTAAGTCAGGGCCTCGCTCTGTCACTCAGGCTGGAATGCGGTGGCACAATCATGGCTACCGTAGCTTCAACCTCCAGGGCACAGGCGATTTTCCTACTTCAGCCTCCAGAGTAGCTGGGACTACAGGCGCATACCACCATGCCTGGCTAATTTTTATGATTTTTTTTGTAGAGACGAGGTCTCGCTGTGTTGCCCAGGCTGGTCTTGCACTCTTGGACTCCAGTGATCCTCCCTTCTCAGCCTCCCAAAGTACTGGGATTACAAGTGTGAGCCACTGAGCCCAGCCAGTTCCCCCTTTTCTGATAAGGAACCTCTGACTTTGAATAGTCAACAACCCAGGTGAAGGTCACACTGGCAGGCAGGGTTGGAGGTGGAACTTGGATTTGGACTCAGCTCGGTCACCTCCAAGGCATGGAAATTGGCCTCCCAGGGCAGTCTAAAACCAGGACCTGCAGTGCCAATCATGGAAGTTAGGGGAATCTGGTCGACCCTGAGCAGTTTCAGTTGGCCTGAGAGCACAGGCTTCATATTTATGTGTTTGCTGTCTGCTGTTCTTCCTGGCCTCTAGCAGTGCTAAGGACATCTGGGAGCCCACAGTAAGTGTTCACTGACTGAATTTTAAAAACAAAGGGTGCTCTCCAGAGATGCTCCAAATGCCACATGTCTTGGCACCAAACACAACCGTGTCCCAAGAAGGAGGAAGGAGTTCATGAAACCCGAGGTCTTTTGCAAACCTCTGAGAAAGTGACATGCTAGTGACCTTCTATCTTGGTTCAAGAGAGAACCATTTGCATCTGTGTGGGTTGTGAGAAAAATTTTTTTTTTAAAGTCAGGTTCTCACTCTGTCACCCAGACTGGAGGGCAGTGGCACGATCACAGCTCACTGCAGCCTCGACCTCCTGGGCTCAGGTGATCCTCTTGCCTCAGCTTCCCGAGAAGCTGGAAATACAGGGGCATGCCACCACACCTGGTTAAGATTGTTAGCATTTTTATCATTAGGACACAAAACTGAAATAAGCCATACCCAAGGAACAAGGAAAATCCCAAGTCATGCGTCTAATCCACGCTCACTGACAATATCTACAGATTTCGTAATAATAATTTCACAACCAAAGTGATTGTGTAACTACCTAAAGAGTCTGCAGCTTTGCCCTGGATCACATTAGTTTTACTTAATACTGCTTGCTGTATTTTAGGACTCTAAAGTGCTGCTTAAAATTATTTAGAAAATTGTGTAACAACAATAATGAGAGCCATTTTCCATAAGATGACACCAGAATGACGGCCTAGGTCCAGACAAGAAAAATGAAAAATAATGAAGCATCTGGACTGATCTTTCTTCGGGCAAAAATGAAGACCTCACATTCAAAGGCAGAGGGATTCAGCTGAAACTTGACTGGGGACGCACACATCCATGTATCTAATCCATGAGATAAAATCTGGGTAAGGATGAAGAATCTCGGATGCCCCAGAGACAAGGATCGTAAAACTAAACTCAAGCTGAAAAATATGGTCCTGGGGCCCCATTAACAGAGCAGACTGAATTCAATAATAAGACCAGTGTCAGCAAGTTCACTTATGGCTTGATATTGAATCTGACTGAGTTAATCTTGTCCCTATTTAAATTTCCAACGCACGAACCCTGGCCTATTTGAGATGGTCAATCTGCTTGACTGCTTGAGTAACTTTACCACAGCGGGAAGGTTTAGAACTGAGCATACAGAAAATAAAATAAACCTGGAATGTTAATATTTTATGTTACATTTAGGACAAGTTTTGCAATGATCTAGATAATTTGAGTGTGCTCGTTATTTAAAGAGAGAATTTGATATATTAAGCAATCTGACTTGTGATTTCAGTTTTAAACATGGAATTGATTCTCTTTTGTGGTTTTAACTTGGCAGGTGTCAGCATATTTGATGAAGTTTGTGAACAGAATTGGAATATTTTAAGAAAACTTTGTTTAGTATATCTCTAAGTTTGAATTATTAATCTTATAACAATTGCTTAGAAGCTTAGAAATGCTTTGCTTGTTAGGTTTGTGAATTTGCCTTGCCAGACATCTGAAATGCTTAAGAGAAATCAGGTATATTAAATTTTTTTTTGAGTTGGAGTGCCACTCTATCACCCGGGCTGAAGTGCAAGTGGCACTATTACAGCTACTGCAGCATCGACCTGCTGAACTCAAATGATCCTTCTGCCTCAGCCTCCCAAGTAGCTGAGACTACAAGTGTGCGCCTAGCTAATTTTTTAATTTTTAGTAGAGATGAGATCTTGCTATGTTGCCCAGGCTGGTCTCGAATTCCTAGGCTCAAGCAATCCTCTGACCTCCCAAAGTGCTGGGATTATAGGCATGAGTCACTGCACCTGGTCAGTATATTAAATTTATCTGTGTAACTTAAAATGTTGAGGAAAATTGAAGTAATTAAGTTTCAAATGGGACTACTCGTTAAGGAAAATTTAATATGATAAACTTGCTAATAGAATCCAAAAAAGAACAAGTAAAATGACTATATAAATAATATAGAAAGATTTATAAGTTACAAAGATTTAAAAACTGTCTTAAAACTTAACACTAAATTCAATGTCATTTAAAACCCAATTAACTATGTTATGAGCACAAAAGTTCCCCTGGGACTTCAGAAAACTCAACTGACATCTTTTATATACCAAGTGCCTGTTCTGCCAGGCACTCGACTCTACAAGATGGGGGCTACAACTCTGTCCTTTTACCAAAAGATGTAACCGAGGTACCCAGGGGCTAAGTGACCCTAAGGTGACAGAGCTCATGAGCCAGGATTTCAGGGTGGAGGTAAGGACTCCGCTCAGAATCCAGTATCACTGTCCGAGTGACCTGCGGGTTAATTCTGGCCAGGAAGCTCCTCTTCAAATAACCACACGTCTACTTACTGGCTTCTTCTTTAACTTTGTCCATTTCTGCCATTAATGAAACTTCTTTGTCAATGATGCTGGGGAAACAAAAACAAAAGCAAAGAAGACTTAATAAAAGAGAAACTTTCAACAAGCACTGGAAGTAAAGGAAAGATTATTTTCATGAAACAAGATGTGGAATTACCATAAATATTTCTATACTAGCGTGCCAACAGCACACCCCACCACTCCAAAAATGAGACAACGTAGAAGGGATGTTCCCAGGATTACATAGTGACATCTGCTGATTAAACCATTGTCAACATTTTTTTAAAAAGTGCTTTCAGACTTTCTGAATTGTGCTGCTTTCAATTGAAACTTGGGAGTATTTTTGTCTTATGCATTCCGAAATTCCAAAACAATATAGTAAGTATTTGAAAAACTGGCACTTAGGTCATGAAGGTCTGTAGTTTCCAAACATCCCTGTGTCCCACCCTGGGAAGAGTCTGTCCCACTTCTTATGCAGATGGTCCTGGAGTCATACTTGAAGAAATATGGTCTGGGTGAACTCATCCACCCACGTGCTCCACAATATGACTCTATGCCTTTCTCATTCTCCCAAATAAGCACGTCAAGGTTTTTTTTGAGTTGGGGTCTCACTCTGTCACCCGGGTTGGAGTGCAGTGGCACACTCATGGCTCACTGCAGCCTAGATCTCCTGGGCTCGGGCAATCCTTCTGCCTCAGCTTCCTGAGTAGCTGGGACTACAGTCACATGCCACCATGCCTGGCTAATTTTTTTTTATTTTTTATAAAGCCAAGGTCTCACTATGTTGTCCAGACCAGTCTCAAACTCTTGAGCTCAAGCAATTCTCCCACTTCCACCTCCCAAAATGCTGGGATTACAGGTGTGAGCCACCGTGCCCAGCCCATATGGGCTTTTTTGTGATCATAATCATAGCATAGTATTTACTATCATACCTACAAACGTTACCAATAATTTAATGTAATTAGGTACTACTCAGTACTTGAATGTCCCTAACTGTCCCATAAACCTTTTTGTATCAGTCTGTTTAAACAAGGATCTGAATAAGGCCTGATGATTGCAATTAGTTGATGCCTCTTACATCTGGCTTTGTTTTTTTGGTTTTTTTTTTTTTTTTTAAGTTAAGGTCTGTTGCCCAAGTTAGAGTGCAGTGGCACACCATGGCTCACTGCAGCCCGACCTCCTGGGCTCAGGCAATCCTCCAACTTCAACCTCCTGAGACTGTGCTAGCACGCCTGGCTAAGTTTTTGATTTTTTTGTAGAAATGGGGTCTCGCTATGTTGCCCAGGCTGGTCTCAAACTCCTGGGCTCAAGCAGTCCTTCCACCTTAGCCTCCCAAAGTTCTGGGATTACAAGTGTGAGCCATCGTGCCTGGCCTTAAATCTGTTTCAATCCTTAGGTTTCTTCTCATCAGTCTTCTCATCCTCTTTGCAACTTATTTACTGAAGAAATCAGGCTGTTGACCCTGGACAGCTGCCCGAGGTCAGAGCTTTGCTAACTGCATCACCACAGTGTTAATCTGTTCTTGCACTTTTCTTATAAATTTGTTATTAGATATAGAAATGTGATGAAACTCAGATTTGTTTTTTTTAAGGAGTACTTTATGTTGTATACTTCCACCAGCACACACATAATGACACAATACACTTATAAAGTATTCTTCCTGAAAAAAAACCTGAATATAATCACATTTCTACATCTAATAGCAAATTTACAGGAAATAAAAGAGACATCTCTTTTTTTAATGATCTTGGCATCTTGAGGATCATTGCCTGGATTTATAGGGTTTGCAAAGTTGAGATATCCAAATTCTATTATTACTTCATTTATACCTACTAGAATTCTTTTATAAATTGGGAACTCTCCTTTATCAATGATTCAGTTATCATGAAGTGCAGTTTGCATAGGTAAGGCAGGATAAATAATCGATTTCTGCCTTTTATTTGTATCCTTCAAAGGTCGGCAATGAGAGTGTTTTTGTTTGTTTTTATGGTTTAATTATGAACTCGTGTTCAATGTGGTCCCATGCACTGCCATTAGCATCCTTATTGCTACTCAGTTGTTCCACCAGATGGACTTTCTTTCTCCATCAGATGCACTTTTAAAACTTAAAGTGTGTTGAAGAGTTACTTACTCTTAAGAATTGTGCAATATTTGCCCAGGTAAGAAGTGTTTTTTGGGGTCTGTCTACAGCAGTCTGGGGGCTCCTCGACTAGACAATGTCACCTAAACACCAGAAGAGTAAGGACTGTGTGCTCAAGAGGAGATCCCAGGGGAAAGAACTGACACGTGAGCGGCAAATTCTCTAGAGCTGGCCTCTGAGCCTCGTCCATCAACAGAGACCCCCATGAAGTACATGGCTGAGAGGCACTGGATGGTTCACTGTGGTGTAACCAACCAGTGTATCAGGACATTTGTATCTTATTCACTGACATTACATAGGTATAATGGCAATGTGTTTTAGCTGCCGAGATCCAGGTGCATTCACCTGGCTGAAGACAATGTGTTTTAAACATAGGAAAAGCATGCTACAGAAAGGTCTTCAGTGAGAAGGAAGTCTTCAGTGAGAAGGCACAGGCAAAAATAAATTAGGACTCCTGTTCCAGTCAAACAAAAGGCTTTGAAACAGTCTCCAGGATTTGAGAACACACATGGCACACAACCAAGGGAAATACATGCATGTGATACGAGATTGGCATGTCCTCAAATGTCCATTGAGTGAGAGAGGTGCAGCTGGCAGACAAGGCAGAGGCACTGGGGGCTGGGAGTCCTGTGGCCTGTGTGTGGGGTTTGGAAAGGGAGCCTTTGCTAATTACTTTATCAGCTACAAGGCCATTGCAGTGGCATGATCACGGCTCACCTCAGCTTCGACTTCCTGAGCTCAGGTGATTCTCCCACCTCAGCCTCCTAATAACCAGGACTACAGGCATGTGCCACCACACCAGGCTAATTAAAAAAAAAAATTGTAGAGAAGTCTTATTATGTTGCCCAGGTTAGTTTTGAACTCCTAGGCTTAAGTCATCCTCCCGCCTCGGCCTCCCAAAGTGGGAGAAGAGAATCATTTGAGACATAAATTTATAGATAAAAGTGCAAGGACACTCATCAAACACACAGGGTTTAACTCAGAATCAAAAATGGCCTCCCATTTTTGTTCATCAAAATTGTTAACCTAATCTTTTGTCCAGCGAGTTTACATGATGGGCATTTGGGGTATGAGACATATCTCCCAGTCTAACACATGTTAAACAAGTCTGGGTATTTATGCAGCGGTTAGCTCAGGCCTTCTGGGCCAGAAACAGGAGGGCTGAAGGTTTACACAATAAATTGTTAATCTGCTTAATGCACACACTTGAGGATGTGAAAAAGCCTGTGGTGTTGGCATCAAACTATGCTTCTGTTCCTCTGGGTATTTCAGCAAAGGAAGGCCATCCCCAAGCTTCTGAGTGAGCCCAGCCCTACTCTCGGAGCTTGACTGCGAAATGCCTGGGTGTGAAGGCAAGACAGACATCTCTGCCAAGTGAGGACTCTGTGCTGAGCAGACAGATGTATGCAAACCAATGTCAGGGCCAGCTTGGGGCAGGTACACCAGACCTGCCCTCCAGAATCTCAACATGGTAGGCCTGAGGGTTCCTTGGGTTTTGCTTTCAAGGTAGCAAGCTTGTCAAGGGAAGAGGAACCATGGGAAGTGGTTGTGGGCATAAAGCAGTGCAGGCCAGCTGTCCCTCGGCGGCGATCAGACAGCAAGGGGCCACCTCACAGTGAGGGCCAGGTCCAAGGCAGGGGCAGAGATGAAAGCCATGCCTAAAACCTTCCAAATGTCTGCAAGGCCCAGTGTCACTGGGTGTATCGCAGCCAACTTCGTGAGTCATTTTGTCAGGGCCATTTGCAAGTCCTATTGAATTTTCTTAGAGGACCAGGGCAGAGACACACACTGGAGAGAGGCTTGATGACAGAGAGCTCAGCAGGCTGGGTAAAGACAGAGGGGGCTTGGCAGGACCCTGACGAGGAGCTATTGTATGTGGAGAGAGGAGAGAGTTCCTTGAGAGGAGTGACATCAGAGAGCTGATGTGTCACAGAAGAGTCACAGACAGTGTCACAGACTGCGTTCCTGCTGGGGAAGCAGGAGGGTCACATGCTTGCTTTCGAGGTATACCTGTGTGGACACGTATCAGTTGCCTCAGAATGAGAGGGGACCCTAACTCATACTTCCTGCTTGCTGACTGTGGGCTGGGCACGTTAGCTAGAGCGCCAGTGCCATCCTGACACCCCAGGAGGTCGAGCCCTGCTCTCTCTTTGCCATGGGGCTTTGGCACATGTCCTGTGTGCCAACTCTCCTCCTCCACCCTGCCTCTCTTCATCTAATTAGCACCAAGTGTTCCTTCAGGTCTTCATGTAGTTATCACTTACTCTGGCTGAGTTTTAAACAACTTGTGTTCAGCTCCATGATCTTAGACTATGGTGAGGGCGAGGGAAGCAACAGATCCACTTTTCCCAGCAGACCCACAAGAAAACTTCTTCCCACTAGTACAAGGTGGTGGGGCTTGCAGAGCAATTGTGTTTATGCAAAAATCTATAGAATTTTGGTCAGCGACAGAATTGAAACATTTGAGATATAAATTTGTGGAAAAAGTGCAATGGCACTCATCAAACACACAGGATCTAACTCAGACTCAAAACTGGTGGTTTGCACATTGAGGCGGTTTAATTTCTTTTTTTCCTTTTTTTTTTTTTTTTGAGTTGGAGTCTCACTGTCAGAGGCAGTTTAATTTCTGAAATTTGTGTTTCCTCTACAAATAACCAGAAATTCTAAGTTTTGAATGCTTTTTTTTTTTTTTTTTTTTTTTTAGTCAGAGTCTCACTCTGTTGCCCAGGCTGGAGTGCAGTGGCATGCTCATGGGCCACCCCAGTGTCGACCTGTGTACAGGCGATCCTTCCATCTCAGCCTTCCAAATGGTCAGAACAGGTGTGCACTACCACACCCGGCTAATTTTTTGTTGTATTGTAGAGACGAGGTCTCACCAAGTTGCCCAGGCTGATCTCGAACCCTTGGGCTCAGGCAATTCTCTGGCCTTAGCCTCCCAAAGTGCTGGGATTACAGGCTTGAGCCACCATGCCTAGCCAGTTTTGAATGCTTTTGCTTTTCAATGGTGCTTCCCTGGTACTTCCCTGGTACTCTTTAATTGGCTTTCCAACAATTGCTAAAAGTTCTCTCAGGGGTGGGGTAAAGCCTCTGGAGGGTGCCAGCCCCAAGACAGCATCAACCATATTTTACAGAAACCAAGTTGGTGTAAAACCCACGTGGACCACACATGCCCTCCATCCTTCTGAAAACACATCTCCTCATTTTAGCCAAACTGCCTGGATAGTAAAGTTTTATTTTGTTGCCATAAAAAAAACTTTTATTATCAAAGCAATAAAGTGTAAGGAGAAAGAGATTACCATGGCAAAGACTTTACAGTTTATTATATAGTTAATCACAGAGATAGAGTGTTGTTTTATAAAAACTTGTCCACTGTCTTGATTCCTTTCTATAGGGGACTAATAATAACAATAACAAAAGAATCAGAAAGCCTCTTCGGTGGTGATAGATGTATCATTTTCTGCTCTGTGAGAGACTCATCTTTAAATTTGGAGACTAAGGCCCTGAGTGACAAAACGAATTCATGTGGAGGCTTGGATGATCATGTCAGGTCCAGTGTGCTTCAGAAATAAAAATGCCACAGTAGGGAGAAAAAACCACAGGACCGGCAGTGGGTGACAACTGAAGAGAAGGGCCTGCTGGTGGGTACTGAGGAACGAAAGCAGAATTTCAAAGAGAATTTAAAGAAATCACTCCATAATAGCAGCCAGTGCTAGATGTTCAAGGGTTAAAACGAGGCCACATTCCATTTGGGAATACTGCCCGTGACTGCCCAATCCCAATCTTTCATTTTTTATAATTTTATTTTTTGAGTTGGAGTATCACTCTGTCACCCAAGCTGGAGCGCAGTGACTCAGTCTTGGCTCGCTGTAGAGCAGTCCTCCCTCCTCAGCCTCAGCTGCAGCTACAGGTGCACACCACCACATCCTGCTAATGTTTTGATTTTTTGTAGAGACAAGATCTCGCTCTGTTGCCTAGGCTAGTCTTGAACTCGTGAGCTCAAGCAATCCTCCCGCCTTGGCCTCCTCAAATGCTGGGATTACAGGTGGGAGCCACTGGACCAGGCCAACGATTCTGCTTCAGAATCTTCCAGTGAATAAAGTGCTTCCATGATGCATCACCTAACAAGAGACTCATGGGAAGGAGCCAGACTTGGCAGGTGGAGGGAGAGAGAGAAGGTGGGCACTGCTGGGGGTGCTCTACCGAATGCTCAGAACGTTTCAGCCCTTCTGGCCTCCACCAAACGGCCTCCAGCACCCAGTGAAGGATGAGCTCTGCAGCCAGGACTCCCTGCATAAAGAACCTCCATTTCCTTCACTAAAGAGAGGAGAGTGGTGTAAAAACACTTCCCCAGAGTGGGTTCTACTCCTTCTTATTGCAAGGACTAAGAATTGTGACCGACACAGCTCAGAGGACAGCAAGCTGGGTTGACAGTCCAGTAGTGCCCAGTGGCCACTGTTCAGGCCTTGGGCTGAAAGCTACATTTGTTCTATACTAGCTGGCACTGGGGGAAGAGGTTCCGGTCCTGCCCGGAAGTGTAGACATCTGTGTCCCTTCCCTGGTGAGAGGATTCTGCCCACTAGGGAGAAGGCAGGAGCACTTCTAGCCATGTAAGGCGGAACGTGCTAGTTGGTGGTACCACTTCCAGTCCAAGTCCCAAGCACTACCAGCGATTCTCGGGCCCCAAGGCAAAACTAGTCAGGGTTTTGGCTCACTTATTTCTCACCTACCATAGCTGTCAACAAGACTTCTTCCCTGGCAGGCTGGCCACACACGCAGCAGGGACAGAACAGCACAATCCTATAAAGTCTACAAATCCCACAACACCAAATGTCAACTAAAAAATCTATATTCCTCCATTTAGAATTTTACATATGACTTTGCTTAATAATAATTTTTGAAAATCTTTGCTTACTACTTATTAGTTTGGTTCTTTCCATAGATATCACTGTTTAGGGAACACAACTGAACTGTATTTCAGTTTCTATAACTATAAACATCATATGACCCCCTCCCTTTAAAGCTACATCTAAGGAGAAAGCAAACTATTCTGTCTGCGGGTGTTAATTGTCTTCTAGCACAAGGGTACCATTTAAGGAACTGAATTAACGTTCTTCTTCACGTTTTTACTGCATTTTATATGCTCATTTAAAAACTGAAAAATATAGAAAGCAGGATAAAATAAAACAACTTTCAAAATAAAATAAGGCAAAATTCTCCTTTGTCTCATGCCCCAAATAGACACAACCTCTCTGAACACGCTGTTGTATTGTTTCCTTCCAGAAAAACATCTTGGGAGGGGTAGAAGGTCCCTGTAGAAGCCATAATGGCCGCTGAACGTGAATCAATTAGCAACAGTAACTGGAAGGGGCAGACGTGGTACAAGAAGTACCCAGGACAGGCCAGGGACCTGGCCTCCACTGCTCCCAGCCTCCTGGGAAGCTCCTGAGTTCCTTGGATCTCATGTGGGAAGAAGAAGGGAGGGGAGGTTTGGGACCATGGGCCCTTCCCCACTGGCACCTCAGCTGGCAGTGTGACCCTGCCCTCACCCTGCTTCCAAAGTGGGGCACAAATACAACGTTATGTACTTTTTAAAAATTTATTTTATTTATTTTGAGTTTAGGTCTCATTCTGTTGCCTAGGCTGGAGTACAGCGGCACGATCACAGCTCACCACCACCTCAAACTCCTGGGCTCAGGCAATTCTCCCTTCTTAGCCTCCTGAGTAACTGGGACTACAGGCATGCCCCATCAGACCTGGTTACTTTTTAATTTTTTTTTTTTTTTGTAGGGATGAAGTCCCACTATGTTGCCCAGGCTGGTCTTGAACTCTATGATTCTCCTGCCTCAGCCTCCCAAAGTGCTCGGATTCCAGGCGTGGGCCACCTTGCCCAGCCTGTACTTACTTTTTATTCTAAGTAGACTTCCCTAATCTTTGACGTACAGATTAACAGGAGTACACATACATAATTTATAAGCGAGTTTCCTAATTTAAGAGGGATGTGCTCAAAACTCATGGATTTGTGGAGTGAGACCCAAGGAACACTCTCCTGCCAGAGATGGCCATTTGTGCTTCTGGTTCCTTGTGTTGTTTCTTCTGTTGTGGGAATCTTCTTTCTCCCTTTTCCACCTGGCAATTCCAGTTCAAAGGCCACCTCTGCGATGGGCCCTTTCCTCATGAGTCTGGCACAGTTGATTTCCCCTCCCCTATCCACAGCTCCAGTCCAGCTAGCTTCTGTCTGCACCCATTAGACTTTGGGAAAGCAATTGTCTTCAACCCTCAGTCTTTTTATTTATTTGTTATTTATTTATTTTTTGAGTAGGGGTTTCACTTTGCCACCCATGCTGGAATGTGCTGGCATAATCATGGCTCACTGCAGCCTTGACCTCCTGGATTTAGACAATCCTCCCACCTCAGCCTCCTGAGTAGCTGGAACTATAGGCAGGCGCCACCATGCCTGGCTAATTTTTTATTTTTGAATGTTTTGTAGAGATGAGGTCTTGCTATGTTTCCCAGGTTGATCTCGGACTCTTGGGCTCAAGAGATCCTCTTGCCTTAGCCTCTCAAAGTGCTGGGATTCCAGGCATGAGCCACCATGCCTGGCCCATCCCTCAGTCCTTTTAGAAGTACTTCAAGCATGGTACTCAGACTGCTTACCTTTGTACTCACTGTATTCACTGCACACAGATGCCCAGGCCTCACCTCACATCCCTGCAATTAGAATATCTCGGAATGGGGCCCAGATGCTCCTCCAACCCTGGAACCTTTGAGAAGCACTGGCTTGGCACACGTTCCTCTATGTAGGAGGTGGATGAGTGAAGAAGGGGAGAGAAAGGGCAAGAGACAGAGGGCAAGAAACAAAGGGGAGGGACAGCCGTTGGTGGCAACTGTGACCTTCAGATCCGAGGTCCTTTTATCTCACTTCTCTCTTCATCAAGCAATGGACAGTAAAAGTTGTGATGAAATAGTCCTATCTCACACCTGGGATCTACTGTATGCTAAATAAACAGAAAATTGAAGAGGGATAACTTATGTCCAGTGTCTTGGTGTGGAAAAAATTCATTTCCTAAATGCTACTCTGGAAGGTAAGAGAATCAACCATAACTGAACATCTGCCATGGGCCAGGCTAGTGATTTTCTAGAATGATCTGATAAATATGTTACCTTATGTATGAATTATCGCAAAACCCCTAGAAAGTAACAGCCATACCCCCGTTTCATAGCAGGGCGGGAGTTTAAAAAAAAAACTTAAAGCAGTTTCAGAGCAAGAATATCTGGAGACGAAATTTAAATCTGATTCTGTCTGACTCTGCATTTCATGCCTCCTAATTAAGTGGTTAATAATCCTTGGAAAATGTGGCTTTTATTAGAATGTGGCCGAATAAAAATCAAGAGGTAACAGTCACTGGAAGAATCATGTTGTACACGTATAAGGAATGCTATCAAATTGACTTCAGGTACAGTTTTTCCATATGATTTGTTGCTTTCTTCACTGACAAATTGCTCCAAATGACTCCTTAGTCTCACTGTACCAGTCCAAGAAAAGAAATACGCATCAATACCCATTCTGAAACCATGATGCAGGATATTTCACTTTTTAATACTATAATGTATTTTATATTTACACTAATATAGAAGAACAAATCATCTAATTTTTTCCCAGTGAAAATGGATTATATTGTGAATTTATGAAAAGAAGATCATACTCTAATGTCCCATGAGATTGTGTAGCTAGGACAATTTGCTTAATTCCTTTTTTATATTTCTATTCGATGATGAAAACTAATGATTCCTTTTCAGAAGCCTGTTACCAGACTGGCTGATTGGTAGCTTTCATTTGCTGAAAAGAGTCAGAAATCTCTTTGGATTTCAAACTAAAATCAGAGTCAACTTCTTGTCTTCCAGCTCTTGTTTTTCTGCAGAGGCTGCGGTGCCAGCAAAGTTGACTTCCAGTGCCAATACTGACATGACGTATGGAGGTAATCCACACGTGCAGCTCAGGAAGGCTATTAACATGCACTGCTATTTATGCCAGCTTTCTGGGGACTGGACCTAAACTGAAAAGGCCAGCTCAGTGCTTTTTGTATTTATCAAGCCGCTCTTCCTTCACGTCACCTGATTCATTCAGTCCTTGCAGGGGCCCTTGGGAAACATCCATTGCAGAGAAAAACCTCAGGGAGGAAAGAAAATAAGCAAAGAGAAGCTTTCACCTCTAAAGAGTGAGCTACATCTATTTAGAAAGACACATATTCACAAACGAGGCAAGACTTGAAATACACTGCACTGCAGGGACTTGCCTCAGTCACAAAGTCAGGGGAACCTTGAGTTTCTCCATGTTATATGGTATTTGCCCTTTTCACAATTTCAGAATGGATCCTGGAGCTTATTTCTGCTTATTGGACTGGTGCAGAGAGAGGGAAAGGAGTCATTTTGGGCAATTTGTCAGCTAGACAAGCAACAAAAGCCATCCATATGGCTCTCTCGAGGCATAAATATATTTATTAGCTTCTTTTATTACTGTCTCTTGGTATCCCTTGCAAGTGGCTGCTCATCCCCATACTGCGTGCTCTTTTAGATTCTGGCATAATATTGAATGCTGGGTGTGGGGAGAAGAGGCAAGTTTGTTTAATTTCCTTTGTGGGGTGCTTGTGCATCACAAGCAGGTGGGCAATCACTCAAAAACCATTTGATGAGAAGAAAAGAGATTAGCCAGAAAGTCTTGTTTGTACAGGTTTTGATCAGTGGAAAGACTATTCATTTCCAGAGCAGAAGGATATAAAGACCTTTTATCGATTTTCTTTTAAAACAAAACATTAGGAAAAAACAATCCAAACTCCTGATTTTATTAAAATACAAAACCTAAAACACAACCCAAACTCTTGATGAAGTCTAAGGAGCTGGCAAAATCTAGTAATTGCTTAACACATTTCTGACAATTGAATAAGGAATTGAAGGCTTGGTAAAATTAATATAACAATGGCAAGTGACTTGAAAGGCTCTGCCAGATGGCTCTCCTGTTGATGATCCCATTATAAACATGCCTTATTGAATGGTTCCAAGAAAAGTATCACTTTATTCCCATACAACTCCACACTACTCCAGATACTTTTGGTTCTAGCGTGGACACAGGCATGCTTACTATTTTAGCTGCATTGGTTAAACAGTAGAATGGAGCTGATCATTACTCATGTTAAGATCAACGACCTCCATGAGACCACACTCAAAAACCAAGTTTGCTTGTTGTCACAGCATCTATTCTGTGATCCTAGGACCTGTTTCACCGAATGCATATTTTTCTAGACTTATTATACATAGCTCTACAATTCCAGTGATTCTCCTAATTAAGCAAGAGTATTTAAAAGGCCAACAAGTATTTGTTCAACCACTGCTGAATCACAAGACATAGAAAAAGATCTTCTGTTTAATTCTGTTTAAATAGCACAAGGGCTGGCACACCTGGCTATGTCACTGACATTGGAGCAGCTGGATACATACCAGGTATGCTCAGAAACACCAAGTAATATTGCTACCTGGCCAAAGACAAAGAAGAACCTCCCCAGCAGACATTTCCTGGAACAATTCCCTACTGTATTTATCCTCACATGCTTCCGATCTGCATCCTAATCCTGGTCCCCACTGCAATATTTGGTTTTATTGTGAAGTGAAAAAAAAAAACTCAGGTATAAACAGAAAGGCTAATGAAAGTGACTGCCTGTCATTAGCTACAACCTCCAGTTCTTAATTTTTCCATTTTCTTCTAAAGACTGAGTTGAATTCTATAATGAAAAACATAAAAAAGCAAAGCCCTCAATTTTCTACACTTCAATATAGTTGTTTTTCTGATCTCAAGGAGGCAATAATCTAATCTGACCTTTAAGTGTGTAGCAAGAGGGTTTATGTTTCAGGCAGTATGAGAAACATATTTTCTTTTCTTTTCTTTTTTTCTTTTTTGAGACAGTGTTTTGCTCTGTCGCCCAGGCTGGAATGCAGTGGCACGATCTTAGCCTCGACCTCCTGGGCTCAGGCAATCCTTCCATCTCAGCCCCCTGGGTAGCTCAGACTACAGTTTCGTGCCACCATGCCTGGGCTGGACTAATTTTTTTATTTTTTGTAGAGACTAGCTCTCACTATGTTGCCCAGGCTGGTCTTGAACTCCCGGGCTCAAGCACTCCTCCCATCAGCCTCCCAGAGTGCTGGGATTAAAGCAAGAGCCACCACATCTGGCTGAAACATTTTCTGACTGTACTGATGTGACTAGAGAAGGCATTGTGGTGGGATTTGTTGGGTATGTAAGGGATTGGAAAGGGAATTCCCTCCCCTATCTCCTGCGGTGGCTTACGAGGACAACTGGAGTGGGGGCAGACTACACTCCAGACTACAAATGCTCAGGGGTGTTTTAAAACACTCAGGGGTGTTTTAAAGGGAGGAGTCTTCATCTTTCCCTGGACAGTGACCACAGAAGCCAAGCAGCAGGACTGCCTGTACACTCTTCCCTCATCTTCCCTCGCCCAGGCTCTCCCAGCATTATTGGCATCTTGGGCCAGACAAGTCTTAGTTATGGGAGCAGTGGAAGGGACTGTCCTGTGCATTCTAGGATGACTGGCAGCGCCCCTGACCTCTGCCTACTAGATGCCAGTGGTGCTCTCTCCCTGTGGCTGTGACATCCAAAACTATTTCCAGACCAACTGTCTCCTGGGGAGTAAATTCATCCTGTTGAGAACCACTACTCTGGCCCTAGACACATCACTCCTTTTGCATGACTCTGAACCAATGCTTTTCAACCAGAGACCCCAAGAGAATCACCGATTTTTGTTGTTTTTAAAACCTGTTCCTGGGACCACTCCAGACTAGTAAAGTCAGTTATCTCTGGAAAAGGTCCTCTGGCAAGGGATGATCAGAGAGTACTGAGTGTTGTTAATAATAGTGCACACACTTACACTTTGGTGTGGAAAGAAGTAAATATGGGCAGGGTATGTTGGCTCATGCCTGAATCCCAGCATTTGGGGAAGCTGAGGCAGGAGAAATGCTTGAGCCCAGGAGTTCAAGACCAGCCTGAAGTGGGAGAATCACTTGAGCCCAGGAGTTGGAAGCTATAGTGAGCTAAGATCATGCCACTGCACTCCAGCAAGCTTTTTCCTCACCCTGAAATTCACACTTTTATAATTTATTCTGTCAGCCAGGGGAATCTCAACAGAGCATTTGTTCACATGTAAAGATGTCACTTTGGGAGGACATCAAAAGGATTAAGTTAGTAGTTACACAAGGCAAATGAGTTTAGATTTTTGTTTGTTTCTGTTTTTATTTTTGTTTTTGCATCGCTCAGCCTGGAGTGTAGTGGCACAATCACGGCTCGGGTGATCCTGGGCTTAGGTGATCCTTCCACGTCAGCATCCTGAATGATGGAACTACAGGTGCGTGCCACCACACCTGGCTAATTTTAAAATTTTTTTGCAGAGATGAGGTCTTACTTTGCTGCCCAGGTCTTGAACTCCTGACCTCAAGCAATCCTCCTACTTTGGCCTCCCAATGCTGGAATTACAGGTGTGAGCTACTGCGCCTGGCCACAATTGTTAAAAAAAGAAAAAGGAAAGGAAAGGGACACGGAGGCACCACCACTGTAAGCTCTGGTCTTGACTGGGGAGTCCTGGCCTGTAGGGGGCAGCAGGAGGTGCACCCTGTATTTGTGGGAGGGAGGAAACTCCAAGATGAGGGAAAGCTGGCAGAGGAAGGGGAAGTGGGCAAGGGGGCAGGGTGGGGGCAGCAGAAGCTCCTGACCTACTTTCAAGCTCTGCTTGGGTCTGACTTGGCACTGCTTCAGGAAAAAAGAAACATGAAGGCCAGGAGCATTTCTGACTCCTTTCTCTAGAATGCGCACTTTGGTGGTGTTCCCTTTCCTATTTGAAAGCACAGCAGCCTAAAAAGCCTACCCCTCCACTCTGCCCTCTGCACCCCTCCACCCTTCCCTCTGTACCCCTGCACCTCCCCTCCCTGCACAGCTGCTGCCCACTGGCTCACGGGAAGTGCTTTCAGTTAGATGTTCAACTGACAACAGCACCTGATGGAATCTCTATTTTGGAATACTTTCTCCCCAGCATATGGCAGACCAGTCAAGTATTATTCTCCTTCCTCGATTATTTTTTGAATTTAATGCTTTACTGCTCATTTTCAGCCTTCACAATCAACTTGGACACACATACACGCACACACACACCACACACAGATTTGTGATGAGAAGCTAGACGAGTTTGCATCCAAAACAATTAAATCTGGCAGCTATGATTCCCAAGGATGAATATTTTCCAGTTGTGGCAGGAGGCCGATCATATAGAAAAGGAAGCAGCTGTTTTGTGTCAGCTCCTGATGTGACTTTTCACACAGATGCTCGCGTCGCAAAATTTATTTTCTGCTGAGACATTTTGTGAGAGCATCGTGGTATCTTTGTTCCCTTCACAAATTCCTTCTGGGAACAGGAGAATGATCTGTGTTAAGGTCATGTGGCCTTCTGTAATTGTGTCCTGGTGAAATGCCAATTTGATTTTAAATTTTAGCCACTTACTACCTTTCTTTAAGGACTGTATTGAACCAAGTCTTCTTCACAGCGACGAAAGATCATGATTTAGTTCATTCTACCTTGACATGTGCTGGCTGGGTATCCAGGATGTGCATGTACCAACAACTGCTTTCTCCCAGGCTCTCAAAATCTGTGTTTTCATGAATTCCAGCAGAATATTCTGGGGAATTTAGTCAAGTAGGACTCATGGCCTTAAGATGGCACTTTAGAATTCCTTATCTGGGAGTTCCTGTTTCTAAACAGGAATATAGTGCCTATGGAGTGCTTTGGGATTAAGGGAATGGGTGGCCCAGAATAAGGAAAACAGCCAAAGAGCTGGAAATGGAATGTGTAGGTCCATATTGCTCGCGCACCATGAGTTAGCATCCATCTCAGAATGAGCATTCCCAGGGGTCTCCAGAGGACTTGTCCCACATTCTCCTGATCCAGATATACCTTGCGATATATTCCTGAGGTTGCACTTGCATTAAAATGAGTACATTTTAATACAATTCACAGTTCACTCAAAGTTCTCTTTGATGCTTGGAGTACATGACTTCACCATCAATTACTAAAGTTTCATTTAAAAAAATTCTAAGCTGCCATCTTCAATTTTGTGACCTAATATTTTCCAACACACCACAGTCTCTAAAATTCATCATTTTCTCCCCCTTAGAAAACAAGATGAAAGCTTCATTTAAGGACGTCATTGTGTTTGCTGGGCTGTCCGGGACAAAGGCAAAGTTTTTTGCATGTAAATTGTTGATTTTAAGAAGGACTTTGGTTTTAAGTTAACATTTATACAATTACTGTGGGATCCTTTTTATTAAAGATTATATCAGAAAACAAGTGCTGGTGCTTACTCATTTGATAGCAACTGCATATCAAAAGTGATGGATCTTAATGTCTTCTTCAGTTTGCAGGAAAAGTGCCATTTTGTGAAGTAGGTGGCTTTTAAACAGCAGCTCTGCTTGGCAGAGCTCATTCAGAAGCGGGCCTTCCCATCAGTTTAAAACACAATGTGAATCACAAGCAGAGAAAAAATACACAACGTTCTTGGCTTCGCACTTTCAGCTCCTGAGGAGTAAAACACTCAAGGAATCTGTTCTAAATCTCAAGATGTCTCATGACCCATGTGATGTTAATTTTACTAAGAAATAAAATAAGAAGTGCTCGGAGCAGCTGGAGGAGAGAGAGGTAATGTGAGGTCATTGCTACACTTTGTCAATTAGTGTGTGAGTCACTCAGATGGAAGGTATCACCCAGAGGCCTCAGAGGAAGAGTTTACTCTAAGATGCCACACAAAAGAGTAAGAAAGTGTGGTCTTCTCCAAGCAGTTCACGTATGCCTCCAGACAGGGCTGGCAAACTCCGGCCCCCATAGCCAAGTCTGGTCCACTGCTTTTCTGTGTTATATCTGGCTGGCTTTGTGCAGCCACAACAGAGCCAGATGGCTGCCAGGAGGCCTCAAGGCCAGAATGCTTAAGATATTTATTAGCTGGTCCTGCAGAGATAAAGTCCACAGACCCCAGCCCTAGAGAACAGGCCTGGAAGTTGAGTGTACTTACAAGTGTCAGAGTAACTTACTTAAGAATAGACTGAAAAGGTCATATAACTATAAAATATCACTACTAATAATCACACCTCTCATTTGCATAGCATCTTCAACTTCTCTAAGTACTCAGACATATTCTTGCAGTTGCTCTCAACAATTAATTAGGTTATAAGCTGATCGAACAGAGAAGACTTCCAGTGACATCCAGATACCCTGAGTGGGAGGACAGAGGAGCATACGGTTCCTCCATTCAGAGGGCTTTTGAGGGGTTAGATGATGACTGCAAGGGAGGGTTTTCTTTAAAGTTCCTCTTGTCTTCTGTGCCCTTAGGATCTTATCTTATATGTACCACATGGTTTAAAATTCATAAATTTTAGATTATAGAGCTAAACGTAATCCTTAATTTTACACAATTCCACAGTTTCTGCTAAAACGCACATCTATAACAAAGCAAGGACTTGGAATAGGAAAAAATATGCAGGGGATGTGATCAAATTCTAGGATCTTGGGAGGCCAATGAGCCACAGAGATCATGCTGCATGAATCCGGGCACTGTGGATATGCATTTTCTTTTTCTGGAACTTCTCCTCTTTCTTTTGGTGTTAGTACCTTGATTTTTCCCTGGAGAACCAGGGCTTTTCACCTCTTAGTCCATGGGATTGAGGTGGGGCTCACTCTGCTGATTGCTCTGGTAAGTATGTGACTTTGGCCTGGCTAGTGGGAAGACTGTGCCTCCACAGGAAGACAAAGCCCTCTCAGGTCATTGTGGGGATGAAGGATTATGTAAGAGGGAGCTCTTTGCTGCCACATGGAGAGATGGTACCTAAGAATAAAGCCAAGAATAAGCAAAACTAGGAGACTGGGGGAGATACTGAAAGGGAAAAGAGGGGAAGGAAAGGGAGAAAGAGAAAGTGAGTCTTGACAATATAATTGGGTTTAGAATCAACTTTGCCTGAAGGAACCTTCTGGAATTTTCATGTATATCAGTCAACAAATTCTCTTTTGGCTTTAACTGGTGTGACTTGGTTTCTGTCACTTGAAATGGAAAGAGTCCTAATGATGCACTGAGAACATTCTACTAATAATAACCAATAAGCCTTTATTAACAGATATTTCATTTCAATTGTGAATATGAGATAATGTTCAGGGCTCAAACAGATGTCTTCCATCAAAATCAGTTGCAGAGCAGGGCAGAGCAGAACCAAAAACATATCAGTGCACCATTTCCTAATTCTAGTCTTAAAGATACCTGAGTGGATTTTTATCACCAAGTTTACGTGAGATGCTTCTACGTTGTGTTAACGGAATTTCCCTTATTTTATAATTCTAATGCTAGAAAACATTTTGTTTTCTTAGTAGCATTCATGACATTAGCCTTCCAGGGATTTGTCAAAAATATTATTTTTTGAGGTTCTGTTCTTTGTCGAGGTTTTATTCAACATCATTCATATACTTTTGGGCCAACTTCAAACTCCAGTGAATTATGTCTATCAGGTTTCTTTTTATTCAAATACTTTGTCTTCCTTTTTATCCCCAAAATATACGCTTCTGCCCTGCAGGGTTAAAAAAAAATCTGCTGGAGAGTTATTCTGTGATATTTATGTGTTAAATAAACAGCGTTTTCCATCTGATGCTTTTACCTATCTAAACAGTTCAAGCACCATAGATTTATAGCGCCTAAGTCAAGTTACTCACCAGTTGTGCAATTCAGCAAAGGCAGCTTTGATTTTCTTCACGGAACTATCTACTTCTTCCTTGATCATGACGCGATATCTAGTTAGAGAAACAGTGCAGCGTTGCAAATCCTTCACTGATTTCTCAATGTTTGGGCCTAAAATTGATGTCAAGAAAAAAACGGTTAACTTGAGCCCTTTATACTTTATTTGCAAGCTAAGCAACAAAACAAAGCAACTAGCCCATCAAAAAAAGAGATTCATCTTTTGTTTTTAAAAATTCTGTGGGAGGACATTTATAACTCAGAGTAGGTGGCTTGTATGGCACCTGAGACTGCTAGGAAGTCCCTCATGGGGTCTCTGGCTGGGTTGTCTAGGACACACTTATCTCCCATGCTCTTCGGAAAGAGGCACTGATCATTATGTCCTATTATGAACTGCAGTGCCTGAAAATCTGATCTGCCTAAAGGCCATTTGTGTTGCTGGCTCTCTCTGTAAACACCACTTTGCGTGGTTGAAAGCCAGCAGGGCTTTTGGAAGAGGAAAACGACACAGAGCTTGGGAGAGGTACAAATGAGTTAGAGAGAGGATGGCACATTGGTGCCAGGTATGTTGGCACTGGCCTCACTGCCCTGAGCCAGGCCTGTAATTATGGAAGCAGCACTGAACACAGCTCTGAGGGTGCCCATCTTGCCTGACTTCCTGAAACTGTCACCAGGGTCGACAGATAGTGCATCACAAATAGGCAGATTGGACTTATCCCAATAAGGGCGTGCTTCTTAGGGGAAAGAAATCCCCCTCAAGAAAAGTGAGACAGCACGTCAAACCAAAGTCAAGGAAACTGTAGGCTGAATGAGAACATTACAAAATCTTCTGGGAATCAGAAAGGAAGTGATTTAGCCCCTTTCATTTGAAATATCGATTATGTATCAAGTACACGAAAGCTCAAAAAATCATAAAAACCCAGCATGTCAAATGGAAAACCTTCTTTAAACGTTACGTTGTCTGAAAGTTCTAGTACAGAACTGAATCTACCCGGGGAAGACCATATCTGAAGAAGACATATCAGCCCCCGGAATCATCTTCATTCAATGCAAGTCAAGCACTTGAGCATTAGGGAAACATGAGTCCCTTTCAGCATTCACATTTCTTTTTTTTTTGAGTTGGAGTTTCACTCCGTCGCCCAGGCTAGAGTGCAGTGGCATGCTCACAGCCACCCCAGTGTCGACCTCTTGGGCTCTGGTGATCCTTCTGCTTCAGCCTTCCCAGTAGCTGGCACTACAGGCATGTGCTACCACGCCCGGTTAATTTTTGATTTGTTGTAGAGACGAGGTATTGCCAAACTGACCAGGTTGGTCTCAAACCCATGGACTCAGGCAATTCTCTCATCTCAGCCTCCCAAAGTGCTGGGATTACAGGCTTGAGCCACTGCGCCTGGCCCAGCATTCACATTTCTAAAGAGCTCATGCGTGAGCACTCACTTTGTAAGATATTAGGGTAGAAGGTGTTTGTGGTACAAACTTATCCATGCCTGCCACAAGAAGAAAGGCCTCAGAGGGGCAGAGAAAGGGGGCATCATCCCACTGAAATATTCAAGACCTTTGATTACATGGGAGGAATCACATCTGCCTTTCCACCTATGTGGGTTGCAGAAAGAAATGCAATTTCATATGCATTTCCCTTCACTAAGCAGAGTCTTTCGGGAAGTTCTGTCATGCTGGCACTTTCCTGTGTGTGCAAAAATATGGTAAAATCATTTGTGCAAAAGAAATCACTTTACCTCTTTTCTTTGCCAGCTCATCTGGCTTTATTTCAAGAGGAGCTGCAGGGGCATTGGACTTAACAGGAGATGTTTTTGCCTTAGGCTTGCTTGGGTTACAAGGCTGCTCAGCTGACCACTGTAGGCCATCTGACCTCTCTGGTGTTCCGTGTATAGGTTTGGGGCTCCCATCTAAGGACAGTTTCTGTTGCAGTAGTCTGTTGCCTTCTGTAAGAGAACACCAAATAATGACTGTGAAGTGAGAAACTAAAAACACTGATGACAAAGTGGTGGGAGGGGCCATGATTTTTGTTTTTGTTTATATGTTGGCAATACAGTTCACTGCAAGCAGTCAAGATGCTGTTGTAACAGAATCCCCAGAAGATGAGAGGATGTACTAGAAAGAGCCTTGAATTCAGAGCCAGAAGACCTGGGTGTGTGTTTTGGCTCTGGTAACTACTTGCAGAATGACCTTGGGCAAGCCACTTGAAATCTCTCAGTCTCAGTTTCCTCATCCATTACTATCCAGGAAGGTTATTAGGAGGCTTGTGCGAGATGAGCAGGGTTTTCCCCTCCCTATTTCAGTAAAGGCTTTGGTATTTTTACGGACGATTTCATATTGAGGTTATAAAACTGTGGTCCTCCTATCTCCAAGTGCTACATTCATGTCTTGTGGTGTTTTATTCTGAATTAATGAAGGCAGATGAGTGACTGGAGATAGGGCAGGAATGGAGTGACAACAGGTACTATAATCACGACATCTAATTTATGGAGGGTTTAAATCAGAAAACATCATCATAATATCTCAACTATATTTAAAACCCAGGGAGTCAAGATCTCTCCGGAGCCTTAATAAATGTGGCAATAAATTAGCAGCATGTTGCTTTCGGTATCTTTTTGAGGTAAGTTCCTATTTAGTTATTGCTGGAGTGAATTAAATGGCACTTTAGTGGCCTGAACAGGAAATGAATCACCCTTAACATCTTACTACCAGAGAGAGCTCAGAGTATGGGAAAAGGAGCCCAGTGTGCCTCTGGAGGCCAGGTTCTTGAAGGAAGCTTGATGAGTGCAGTTTGAATCTGGGGGACCCAGGTTCTGCTATTTCCTCTGTCTTGGGTGACCTTGGAGGCACGTCTTTACTCCTCTGGCTTGCTCTCAGACAGAGCACAGTCACCTCTGTGAAGCCAGCTCCCTGTCAGCTGGTCACCTCTGCCCCACTTCTCTCTAAACTCATTTTATCTTAACACAAGGTTTTCCTGTCTGTTCCTTCTCACTGCCTGGCAGAGGCTATGACCTTCTCAAGGGCAGTCACTGAGTCCAATTCATTTTAGAAGGCCCAGTGTGTGTGTGTGGTTCAATAATTTCTGTAGAATTATGATTGAATTAAAGCACACTCAAAATGATTTCATAGAACCAAATAAGAAACAGTGAACAACCTTCCTGACAATGTGGCAGACATTACAGAGACTATACTTGAAGAAAGTACAAAGGAGTATGATCTGGGTCCTGGTCAATTTGATTTTAGACATTAGCCCATTCATGACAATTTGACTCTAGCTGAATCCATTCATAACTTACACACCAAGAAAGCACAATGCATGTTTTATGAGCCCAGTGATGAGTACCCTGCAAAATTTACTTACAGTACATAATAAAATGTTCAGCAAAGGCAGCAAAATAAGCAAGTACTGAAAAATGGCATTTCCTCCAGTAATAAAATAGATTCAAATGGTAGTACCAGTTTTATCTTCAGTTATAATAAAGAGGAACTTCACTGCAGGGCAGTGATCAAACTTTAGGGTGAAATGGAGTCTCCCTTGGTGTTTATCATATATGCAAATTCTCAGACACACCCCAGAGATTCCAGCCCAGCAGGGAGCCCAGTATCACCTCTGAGCAGGTGATACTGTTGGAGTGGAGATGGGTGATACCAGCCACCTGAGAAACCCTACTGTAAAAGATGAAAAACTAATTTCATAATGAGTCTATAAACGTTTGTGTTAAAACAATGACTTAGTTCAAGCTGGTCCCAACCCACTATCTCTAAATCCCAGTTGAGGTTCAGGCTTGATGACATACTATAGACTGAGAATTTAAAACACAGTTCTTTGTGCCTAGGTGTAGTAAATTAGTCATAGTCTTGAAAATAAGGGAATTTAGCTGGGCTCGGTGGCTCAGCCTGTAATCCCGCGCTTTGGGAAGCTGAGGTGAGGGGACTGCCTGAGCCCACGGGTTCGAGACCTGCCTGGGCAGGCGAGACCTCATCTCTACAATAAAATTAGCCGGATGCGGTAGCGCGCGCCTGTAGTTCCAGCTACTTGGAAGGCTGAGGCGGAAGGATCGCCGGAGCCCAGCAGGTCGAGGCTGTGGTGGCCGGAAGCGTGCCACTGCACTCCAGTCTGGGTGACAGAGTGAGACTCCAACTCAAAAAAAAAGAAAACAAGGGAATTTATATCATAGCCTAATGGAAATCATGACCTTAGAAAAGAGGAAAAAATATTCTACTGAAATGCAAAGTAATTTTGAATAGAAGACGTGGGCTCATTAACCTAGAGCTGAAGATATTTTTTTGTGAATCAAAGAACCAATATGTAATACTGGTTCATTTCACTGTTCATTCAACAAATATTAACTGGAAAGTGTGTCTAGTAGTATTTTTTTAGTGTCCTGAAAAGCTGTTTCATTATTGGTGGAATCAATGAATACTAGAGACGTTTAAAGTTCTCAAAGACCACTTGGATATATATTTGCATACAGGCTGTGCAGATCTGTCTCCAAATATAGACAAACTCTGGGACTCTTTCAGATGAAAACTGGTGGAGAGTTGTATAGCTATTACAGAATTAGGTTCATCTTGACCACAAATCTTGACACTTATAGCAATAGAATGATGGGAGTTCTTTCCTGGACACAGTGACTTTCCTCTAACAATACAGGCCAGAAATACCATCAGTTCTCTATCTGGAGTCCACTTGAACTTCAATAGATTGTAGCTCAGCAGGAGCTGATTCACATAAGCCTGCACTGTCCAATAAGCTGACCACATTTGGCTTTTGAACACTTGACATGTGGCTTGTCCAAATTGAGATATGCTGTAAGTGCAAAATAGACACTGAAATTTAAAGACTTAATAAAAAAGAAAAAATATTAAAAATATAGCTTTAGTAATTAAAAATTACATATTGAAATAATACTTTGGATATATTATGTTAAATAGAATATATGACCCAACTTAACTCACCTGTTTCTTTATACTTTTTAAATGTGGCTACTAGAAAATATAAAATTACATAGCTTGCATTATGTTTCTGTTGGATAACACAAATATAAAATAAAAAGAGCATGAGATTGGTGGTCTACAGTGTGCAATCACCACTAATTTACATTCTAGAATAAGATATTTATTTCGGCCAAGACTTAAAATATCCTCTGAATAGCTACATGAGAAAAGTAGCAGCATCTACATGATAAAAGAGTTATGCACCTCTTGTTCATCATTACTGTGTATGCTTGGTACCTCATAGCAACATGATAAATATTGAATGAATGAATTAGCATTACTTCAGTACTGTGTACACCTAGGATCCCTCTAACTGTAGGGAACTTAGTTTGATGTGAGTCTCTGTGTCTTCTTCTAATATTCATCAAATATTTGAACCAAAGTAGCAACATCTTAGAAGGAAAAGCTATATCTGGAAACACCCAATCTACCTAGATTTCCATAACAATTGTATGCGTTTAAATTTAATCCTTGTCCACTAAAAATCTAAAAGTGGCTCCTAGAAGCTTATGTGTTTTTGAATTTAACTATTACCCAATTCTTCCTTTAGGTAACAATACTTATCAAATCTTAGCACATATAGTATGTAACTTTCTGAGGGTCATTTTGGTTTCTGATTCAATGAGATTCAACAGACATATACTGATACAGCTTGGACATCTGTCCTCTCCAAGTATCATGCTGAGATGTGATTCTCCGTGTTGGAGGTGGGGCCTAGTAGGAGGTGGCTGGGTCATGGGGCAGATCCCTCATGAATGGCTTGGTGCCATTCTTGTGGTAATAAGTGAATTCTTGCTGTATGAATTCACAGCAGAACAGGTTGTTTAAAAGAGCCTGACACTACCACCTCCTTCCCTGGCTTCTGCTCTCGCCATGTGACATGCCATCTCCCCTCACCTTCTGCCAGGAGTAAAAGCTTTCTGCGGTCTCACCAGAAGCCAACGCATACATAACTGTGAGCCAAGTAAACCTCTTTTCTTTATAAATTACCCAGCCTCACATATTCCTTTATGGCAAAGCAAAACAGACTATTACACAGATGGAGTGCTCATGATATGTTAGCTCTGGTTTATTTATAGGAGATGAGTGAGACATTGTTTCTCTAACCCTATAAAAACTAGTATGTAAAATGTGAAAAATTAATATGACTATAAAGTCATAAATCTGAGTTGACCTTTCCCATTGAATTGTCTTGGCACCTTTGTTGATAATCAATTGACTATATGTGTGGATCTATTTATGGCCTCTATTCTGCTCCACTGATCCAGTTGTCAGTTCTCATACCACCACCACACTGTCTTGCTTACTACAATTATACAGGGGGGACTCAAAAAAACCAGGAATTTGTTTATAAAAAATTGTGTATATATTCTTACAAGTTTAAACTTCAGACACCTTCAAAGTACTTGTCGTTTGATGCATACACCTATCAAGATGCTTTTTCAACTGCTCAAAACAGCTGTTTTTTTTTTTTGAGTTGGAATCTCACTCTGTTGCCCAGGCTGGAGTGCAGTGGCACGCTCATGGCCTCGACCTGCTGGGCTCAGGCGATCCTTTCGCCTCAGCCTTCCAAGTAGCTGGAGCCACAAGCACATACCATGACACCTGGCTAATTTTTTGATTTATTGTAGAGACGAGGTCTCACCAAGTTGTCCAGGCTTGTCTCGAACCCCTGGATTCAGGCAATCCTCTCGCCTCGACCTCCCAAAGTGCTGGGATCACAGGCTTGAGCCACCACACCTGGCCTCAAAACAGTTTTTGAACTTGTCCATTTAAGCCCTTTTAATGCTCCTGCCATTTTTGGTCTCACCTCTTCTCCATTGGCAAAACATTTCCCTTTGAGGACATTTTTTCATTCGAGGAAAGAAAAGAAGTCATTTGGGGCAAGAACTGATCAATAGGGAGGGTGGGGCACAGGAATCATGCCTTTTTTGGGTCAAAAACTGCTGAACACTCAGTGAGTGTGGGCAGGTGAGCTCATAAATCACCCATCATGAAATGGGCAAAAGCATTGAAAGATTCTCCCCCCAAAATTCACTGAGGCCAAACGCAGCCTCTCACAACTATGCTAGCTGGTAACACTGATGTAGATGGGTTCTCAGAACACTTACCTAGTAGGGGAAGCCTGTTACTACAAGGGTTCTACCCTCCAAAAAATAATTCCAGTTTTTCTGGAGTCCCTCCTTGTATAATAAATCTTAATATCAGGCAATGTATGTCTTCAAACTTTGGTCTTCTTTTTCAAATTGTTTTGGCTATCTTAGGTCCTTTGCATTTTAATATAAATTTAAGAATCAATTTGTCTATTTCAACAAAAAAAATTAGATATTTTGATTGGACTTCTGTTGAATCTATAAGTCAATCTGAGGATAAGTGATATCTTAACAATACTGAATCTTCTAATCCTTGAATATGACATGGCATGCTGTTTATAAAGATTTTCTTTAATTCATCTCAAGATCATTTTGTAATTTTTAGCATCTTGTACATCTAAAGTCAGTTTTGTCTAGGTATTTTCAGCTTTTTATGCTATTGTATATAACACATTTTTAAAAAATTTAGTTCCTAAATATTGGTTGCTGGAGTGCAAAAATATAATTGATTTTTTTGTATATTAACTAGTATCTAGAGACTTGGCTAATTTCCATGTTAGTTCTGGTAGTTGTATTTATTTATTTGGTAGATTTCTTAAGATTTTCTTTCTATATACACAATAATGACATCTTTAGTGAAGTTTAACTTCTTCCTTTCCAGTCTTTCCTGACCTTAATGTACTGGTTAGAAATCCTACTACAATGTACAAAAAGCATTCTTGCGTTACTCTTGATTTTAGGCAAACTGTATTCAATATTTCATCAAGTATTATATGAGCTGTAGAGTTTGTACATATTTATTACACTCAAGAAGTTCTCTGTGTTTCCACTTTGCTAAAAGTTTTCATTTTGTCAAATGATATTCTTTTTGTTTTACCTATTGAGATGATTATATTGCTTTTCTCCTTCATTTTGTTAATTAATATGTTATGCTGACTGGCTTTCAAATGTTAAACCAATGATGCATTCCTGAGATTAATCACACTTGTTATTGCGTATTATCCTTTCTATATATTAATTACTTCATTTGTTAATATTTTGTTGAGGATTTTTGTCTATTTATTCATGAATAACATCGTTCTTGTAATGACTTTGTCAGGTTTTGATAAGAATTATGCTGGCTTCATAAAAGAAGTTGAGAAGTATTCCCTTCTTTCTACACTATGAAACTGTTTAAGATTGCTTACATGTTCATTTAAGATCCTTAAATGTTCATTAGAATTCACCAATGAAGTCATCTGGGCTTGGAAATTTTAATTATGAGTTTATTTCCTAGGTATAGAGTATTCAGATTTTCTATTTATTCTTGTATATGGTTTGGTGAGTGGTGTTTTTAAAATAATTTATCCATTTTATTTAAGTTGTTAGATTTATTATGATAAAGTTGCTTATAATATCCTGTTGTCAGCCTTTAAAGAAATGAAGAGTCAGAATCAATTTTATTCCTAATACTGGAAATTGGTGTATTATATTTTCATTATAATTGACCAATGGATTATTTAGAAGGCTGATTAATTTCTAAGTTTCTGGAGATTTTCTAGTTATTTTATTGTTATTGTTAATTCAATTTTATTGTGGTTAGACATCATACCCTAAATTAGAGTTCAATATTTAAAAAATTTTTCAAGTTTATATTTTATAAATTTTAAAATATTTTAAATTTATTTTATGATCCAACAACTTATTTATTTTGGTGAAAATGTCATGTGCTTTTGAAGTTGTTGGGTGTCATGTCCTATAAATGTTAATTGTATCAAGTTGGTTGATAGTATTGTTCAAATCTTTTATGGTCTAGTGTATTTTTAATGTACTTATTCTATCAGTTACTAAGAAAGTGATATTAAAATCTATAACTATTGCAAATTTGTCTCCTTCTCTATTGCTGCTTCATGGTTAGAAACCATTGGTGCATAGAAATTTAGAATTGTAAATTCTTTTTGGTGTATTAATCTATATATTACTATAAAATGACCCTCAATATCTTTGGTAATATTTTTTAGAGTAAAATTTTCTTTGATGTTAATATAGTCAAACCAACTTTATTATACTTACTGTTTGGACAGGATATCTTTACTATCTTTCAACTTTTGGCTATCTCTCTTTTTATATTTAAAGTGCATCTCTTAGAATAATCAGCATACAGTTGGGTCTTTTTATCCAGTCTGCCAATCTCTGTTTTTTAAGTGGAATTTGTAGTCCATTTATATTTAGTACAATTATTGGACTATACTTACCATTTGGAGTTACATCTTATTAATTTTTAAAAAATTCGTATTTAAGAAGTTGCTCTAAGGATTACAAGATTGTGTCATTAACTTACCATGATGTCCTTTGAGTCAATACTGTACTGCTTCATATATAATGTAAGAACCATACAATAGTATGATTCTACTTACCCACTTCTGTCAACTGTACACTTATGTTCAGATATATTACTTCTACAATTTGTAAACCCCACAATACATGGTTATTTTTGCTTTAAATAATCAATTGTCTTGTAAGCAAATTAAGAAAAGAAAAAACATTCCTTTTATCCATATATTTACAATTTCCAGTGTTCTTAATTTCTTCTGGCAAGTTCAAATTTTAATCTGCTATCATTTACTTTCTGTGTGAAGAATAACTAGCTTGCTTTCTGGTGTACCTCTGCTAGTGATGAATTCTTTCAACTGTTATCTGAAAATATTTTTGTTTTACTTTCATTTTTGGAGGAAATTTTCTCTAGATATGAAGTTCTATATTGGCAATTCCCCACCTCCCTCACTTTATGGATTTCATTTTATTGTTTTCTGGTGTACATTGTTTCTGCTGAGAGGTCAACCTTCCTTCTTACTGTTGTTCTCCTGTTTGCAATGTGTCTTTTTTTTGTGTCTCCACTGGCTGCTTTTAAGAGTTTTCTCCTCTTTTCTGACTTTCAGTAGTTTGACTATGGCGTAATTTTCTATAATTTGTCCTCCTTGGATATTGCTGAGCTTCTTGGATATGCAGATCATTGTTTTCATCAAATTTGGAAAAACTGTGTCCATTCTTTCTTCATAGATTCCTCATGCCCCACTCCCCTCATTTTCTCTTTGTTTTTCTTCTGAGACTTCAATTACTCATATGTGAGGCTGCTTGATACTGTGTGTTAAGTCACTGAGGTTCTGACTTTGGCTGTTTTATTCTTTTAATTTTTTTCTCTTTGTTCTTCAGTCTGGATAGTTTCTTTTGACCTGTCTTCATGCTTACTGATTCTTTCTTCTTCATTGTCCAAACTGCTGTTAAGCATATCTGATGACTTTTTAGTTCTATGGTTTCCATTCCTTTCTTTTTTGATCTTCTGAAATTCTTCTTCTCTTCATCTGTTATATCCAATTTTTTTCTGTAAAATTCTTAACATACTTGTAATCAGTAACCCTTGCTCACTAATTCCAGCTTTTGGGTTGTCAATAGGTCTGTTCCTAATGACTAACCTTTCTCTTCACGATAGCTAACATTTTCCTGCTTCTTCCCATGTCTAGTAATTTTTTAAATTGGATACTGAACATTGCAGATGATGCACTGAGAAACTCTAAATCTTTTAATTTTCTTCCCAAGAGTTTTCACTTTTGTTCTAACTGGTCATTAAGGTACCAGCGATCACTCTGCACTCCCTTCTCCTTTTTTGTGCTTTGAAGATACATGTTAGAAATCTAAAAAAAATAAAATAAAATAACAAGCTAGGGGGTGGAAAGGAGTTAAAGGGAGAATGGTCTATTCCTTAAAATACCTTCATTGGATTCCCCTGCCTTTGCCTCTCTTCCTAAGCTTGCCCTCCATCAAGTCTGCTGACTCTAAATCTCCAGCCTCCCCTGTTTCTGCTAGGCAGTCCTCCTCCCTGCCAAGGCTCCCTCCTTTTGGTCTAAGCTGCAGCATTCCATACTCTGATTCATCTGTCAAGTTTCTTCCATCTGCCTTCCCTCTTACAGAAATTGGTGCCTTCTTGTTTTCATTTTCTCCATTAGTGTGGGTTTCTACATTTAAACATTCCTTTATTATAACCTAATTTACACCTTTCTTTTCTTGAAAAGGTCTTGATACACTTTGTCAAATTATTTGTCAGTCAAGTTGTGCCTATTTACACTCCAATGTGTGCAATTGTTGTCATATTTAACTCTGACTAACACTAGAAACATTCAACTTTGTAGTTACTAAATCTTGTTATTAACTTATATACTTTACTTGTCCTTGATTTGATTTATTTTACACAGTTAATGAATTGTGCTGTTTGTTTTTGTTAACAACACCAAAGAAAACAAACACTCTTTTGGGGAGAAATATATGGACTTAGATTAAAAATTTTTTAGAACATATGTACAGTTATGCATGTATTCAAATTTAAAAGTTTTTGAAAACCCTTTTATTTTTCTCTTTAGTTTTTACTTTTTAGTGAAAGTATGATGTACTGTTAAGCAGGCTAAAGAAAGTATGCATATAATTCAAATCTAACTTTAAGTAATGTATTAAATATAGAGTAGTTCTAAAATTATTATTTTAACCCATTGAGTTAAGGTGGCTTCATGGTCTCCTATACACATG
Organism: Cephalopachus bancanus; assembly: GCA_027257055.1. Classification (NCBI taxonomy): domain Eukaryota; kingdom Metazoa; phylum Chordata; class Mammalia; order Primates; family Tarsiidae; genus Cephalopachus; species Cephalopachus bancanus. Next base: position 2,092,939 of record JAPVLO010000306.1, read on the forward strand.
CAGTTTCAGGAAAGCAGATCACCTGGTCACGATTAAATTAGGTTTTATAAAGTAGTTCTATTTGAAAAAAATTGATAAAGAAGCAAAGTATAACTTTGTTGTTGTAAAATGATGTTTAAAATTCCTAATGGTCTGCGCTACTTAAAGCATGGTATCATTCTCTTAAAGGTACTTAAGTGAACAAGATAGCGTTTTGCCTGATAATAATATAATTGGTAGTTCTTTGGTAACTGATCTTGGCATTCTTAAATATTTATAAATGAAGAGATGCAAATGGAAGTTAAATTTCTTAAAAAAGTATCATCTCCCTACTAATCAGTTTTATAAATAAAAACAATGAGATTAGTACAATCTTCCTGGACAATAATATATTAAGGACCTTAAAAAAATAGTCATACCCCTTTGAACCCAGTAATTCCACTTCTAGGAACATATGCTAAGGAAATAATCACAGTTGTTCATAGAAATTTATACATAAGAGATTCTCATCACAGTATTGCTTATAAAATCAAGCAAATGGAAACAAGCCACAGGGCCAATAGTTTGTGAAGAATTAAAACAAATATGACACGTTTATAAAAATACAATGCAGCCATTTAAATCATGCTTTTAAATACCATTTAATGATATGAAGTAATGCTTACAATATCATGTTAAGTAAAAAGCAGAATTCAAAAGTGCATATGCTGCATAACATGATCTTAAAAAAATCTATATATGTGTGCATTAAAAAGATTCTGAAATGAAATTTAACAGTGATTGTTTCATGGAGGTAGAATTGTTTTATTTTTTCCTCAAACTTTACTGAATTTTCAAATGTTTTGAATTAGTATAGTCTTTTAAAATCCAGAAACACAAAGTCCATAGTTATCTTTAAAAAACAACATAGCAACTTTAAAAAAAAATCAATTAACCTGCACTTGTTCATGTATTTTATTACTAATAATTCAGTAGAGACCATGAGAGAGAATTGAGTGCCTACTTTTGTTCTAGGCATCAGAAACACAAAGTGGGTCAAAGAGAGATGGTCTCTGTCTTTACAGAACTCATAGTTTAACAGGAAGATATGTAAATCAAACCACCACACAAATGAAAAACGTCAACTAGTAACTGGTGTCATGAAAGAAAAGTACGTTGTGTCCTGAAATCTGTGGCATATTTAATCTGGGGATATCAAGAAAGAATTCCCCAAGGGAGTAACACCTAAGTGGAGATTTGAATGATCTCATCTGAAATAACTAGTTGAAGAGGGCAGGGAAGTATGTTCCGGGCAGGGACTGCATTGCAGCTAGAGGAAGCATTGTATGCCTGCTACCAATGCATTGTCTCTTGGTTCCAAATCTACTCTTCTTTGTCCTGTATATGATACTGGACCTGAACCCTGTAGATAATTCTCTTTTGCCAGTTAAGAGAATGTTAGCTTTGTCATCAGATGGCAGTAATGTGACCCTGTAAGGCCATAAGGACAGGAATACATTTCTCTTTCGGGTTCTGAACCTCTATTATTATCATTATTATTGTTATTATCATCATCATCATCATCACCATTATGATTGTTCATCCCAGGAGCCCAGCAGCCATGCAGAGGAGCTCCAACTATGCCCTTGCCATGTCTGGACATGTTACAGTCCTCGTTTACCCCTTTTAGTATGTAATCACCTCCCACTGTTTTAGTTAACAGTTCTTTATATTACATTTCTTCCATTCAAACACCAGTAGTGTTTCTATCTCCTGACTTGACCTTGACTGATATTCACGGCCAATAGGAAGGGCTGAGGGGAGACCAGTATGGCTAGAGGAAAGACAGCAAGAAGGAGCAGGTCACACAATGAGACTGGAGTGGGACCCGGGAGATGGACTTTGCTGGGCCTGTAGACCAGGGTAGGACTTTTGGTCTTTATCGTAAAAGATCAGATTTGTGTTTTAAAAAGATTACAGGGTAAAGAGTGATTTAGAGAAGAACAGAGAAAGTGCGAGGAGATTAATGAGTGGACTTCTGTAGCAATGCAGGCAAATAAGGATGGTGCTCTAGGTGGTATCAGGACAGTGAGCTGAGTCAGTGCCACTCACTGAATTACACAGAAGGTGGATAGGGAAAAAGGGAATTTATTCAGAAAGTAGATCAGAGAGAGAGAGGGTGGATCCACTTCTCCAGGATTGGAGAAGGGGCTTGATGCTTAAGAAACGATGGCCTCGAATGTTCAGGGCTGGAGGCTTATAAGGCTTTCCTTCAGGGAGACAGGCAAGCATTTCTGGGTGAGATAACAAGTTGAGCTGGCTCCAAGGTGATGGTCTGTTTTCTCATATCTCTGACGACTGGATAGATTAAGGTGGGCAGTAATGGGTGATCAATCACACAGATAAGAATGGCTGAGCCAGTAGCTGAAAGACAAATTCTTAGGACAAAGGTGATAACCTAAGAAGGCTGGGCCAGTAACTGAAAGAAATTATTGGGAGATGTTACGTTAGTGTCTTGTGACCAAGTAGAATGAAGCCCACCTGAGGGCCAGAAAACTGGTTGTTCTTCTAGTTGATGAGTATTGCTGTGTGTGCAGCATTGACCTAAGTTTACTAAGTGTGACCAGGGAAACTCTACTCTGGGCTCTGTCCCTTCAGGTGGGAAGGTAGATATAGAGACAGTGAGAGATGCAAGGATTCTAGGAAATGAAAATCAACAGGACATGGTGGTGAGTTGGAAAAGGGGGTGAGAGAGAGGGAGACGTCACAACTGATGCTTATATTTCTGACTTACCCAGTTGGATAGATGGTGGCACTAGGATTAGAAACACTAACAGAGAGCCAAGACTGGTCGGGAGATCATGAGTTTGTTTTGAACATATTATTAACATGCTTTGAAATGTCAAAGTGAAATGTCAAAGAAGTCTGGAGTTCAGAATGTAGCCTAAACTAGGATGATGAGTTTGTGAAGGAGCCATCTTACCTAATGAAAGTTAGGGTATGGTTGAAATGATCAGAGGAGAGAGTCTAGCTTTATTTGGCGAAAGAGTTGGGACCAACCAATCCTTAACGAGCTTCAACAAGGCAGGTAAAGAATGACCCTCAGAGGAAACAGAGATGAAGCATAAAGACAGAGGGGGACATCCAATGAGAAGAGTGACATGTCACAGAAACCAAAGGGAAAAGACAGGGTGGCTAAGGAGAGCATGGTCAACAATGTTGAATATCACTGAAAGGAAAAGATCAATTGAGGATGAAAATATGTCTGCTAGATTCAACAACATGGAGGCTGTTGGTAGTGTTAGTGGGAGCAATGTTGTGAGGCATTATCCAGACAAAGACTATTTCCACCTATACCTGGCTTCTTGCTGCTCCTACCTTCAGGGAGCAGCTTCTGGCCAAGCCTGGTCTCTGAAGGATATGCATATTCCCAGGAATGAGTCATGGGATGCAAGTGACCAGGCAAAGGTGAACACAGTGTAGTCACTCACACTTAATCAATGTAATTGTAAATACTATATAGGAATGATTAATTTGATGCTTTGATTATAAAAATGCTTGCTATACTGCCCTGAGGTGTGGATTCTTCACTGACCTGCCGCCATCAGTGCTTCCCATAAGTTTTAATAAATTCATGTCTCTCCCTGCTGGCCCTCTGAGTGACTTCTTTGGAATAGGCAAACATTACACACAAGCCCTCTCAGATTTGGGGATCCATGTTACACATGTCTTTGGAGAGATAGGGTTGTAAGCCATAACACGTGGTAAGTGGGAGGGAGGTGACAATGGAGAAATTGAGTAAAGGTAACCCTTTGGAAATGCTACAAAATAATGGTGTAGTGAGGAGGCCTCAGGAAAACTCTTCACATTATGATTAGTGTCTACTTTGATGTGAAAGTTTAATCATTCTTCTATCTCCAATTAACAGGATAATTGACAATGTTTCACAGGAACAGATAATTTTGGAACAGAGACCAAAACAGATAGGCTTATGCAGCAAATATCATTCCAGTTCTGACTTTGCATAATTCAAATGCAGATAGACTTTGTTATTTAATTCAAATGCTACAAACCCTGATCAGGTCAGAAGGTATAAAGCTGGTGACTTTCTGTCTAGAATAAGAATCTTTTCATTTTGTTTACGCTGCCTTTACAAGATCTCACATGTCATTAATACCTTCCCAGGTTTATTCATATTAAAAGGTAATAGATAATAAAGTCAATGGACTAAGCTGGCAATGACACAAGGTAGGCCTGTTAACTTGATTTGTTCTACTGTCTTATTTCCCTGAAAAACAGGTTTAATTCTCCTTGCATTTTAATAGAGCCATTTAAATCTTTGTTCAAGAATCTTAAAAAAAAATTTTGAAAGCCTTTTGATCTTCCTAAGGGTGCATTCCATTTAATTAAGCCTATTTGTAACTGAAATCACCATAACAAGGCATGGGTGGGAAGTTATAAAGGTCTCAGCTATTCAGAAGTGAGTCGCTTTGTGTTTTTGCTGTACAGTTGCAGCAGGAGACGTTTTCAAATGCGAAAGAGAAGGGAGAGACAGGGGTCTGGGTTTCACTCTGCCCAGGTGACAGAAAAATACCTAAGGGGTTTTACATTTCCTGCACCCTCATGATAATACATCCTGTGTCTATCTCTGTCTTCTGCTTTATCGGTACACAGAGAAAGGAACCAGGATGCTAAGTCATTGGACGTGTCATCTAAGGTTCCCCCTAATAGTTCCTGTACGGTTCAGATACAGCGCTACTTGCAGATGAGGTTAAGACTGAGCAACACATAACTATAAACGAGCATTAACACCAAGTATTTAGATACTAAAATAATAATTAAAGAGGAGTGAGAATAGTAATTATGTGCTTTAAAATATAAACTTTAAAAATGCATGCTCCTATAACAGTACTTAAATATCAGCCATATATACATTAATAAAGTATATCTTTAATTTTCTTTTTTTTCTGTTTTTTTGTTTGTTTGGGTTGTTTTGTTTTCCTCTGAGTTGGAGTCTCACTCTGTCACCCAGGCTGGAGTACAGTGGCATGCTCACAGCCAACCCAGCATAGACTTGCTGGGCTCAGGCAACCCTTCCACCTCAGCCTTCCAAGTAGCTGGAACTACAGGTGCGTGCTACCATGTCCGGCTAATTTTTTTATTTTACTGTAGTGACGAGGTCTCACCAAGTTGCCTAGGCTGGTCTCGAACTCCTGGGCTCAGACAATCTTCTTGCCTCGGCCCTTCAAAGTGCTGGGATTACAGGCTTGAGCCACTGCACCTGGCCTGGCTTTTTTTTTTTTGGAATTGGGGTCTCACCCTGTCCCCCAGGCTGTAGTGCAGTGGCTCACTCACTCACCGCAGCCTCAACCTCCTGGGTTCAGGCTATTCTTCCACCTCAGTCGCCCAAGTTAGGACTACAGGCACGGCCATCATGCCCAGCATGTTTTAAAATGGTTTTTGTAGAGACGAGGTTTTGCTATGTTGCCCAGGCTGAGCTAAGTGTTTAATAAAAGTTTAAATAAAGCAGTGACTGTTCAGACCACCATAACCTGGCATAAGAGAACACGCTTAAAGCATCTGGACCTCAGTTTAAACGTCTCCTCCTCAGACGCTTGTGTTAGGGGCACGGTAGGGCCTTATTGGATGTAGCTGCACACACATTTTCTAGTTCTCTCTCTCCAGGCTGCTTTTCTAACATTCATTATCATCCGTAATTAGCTCAGTCACTTGGTTGTATTTATTTGGTGAAAAACCTAGACGAGCTTCAGCAATCTAACAGGTAGATAAAGAAGGACCCTCTAAAGAAACAGAGACAAAACAATAAAGACAGAGGGGGAAATCAAATCAAAAGAGTGTCATGTCACTTATTATCCATGTCGTCTCTCCATCCCCCCAAAGAGAGGGAAAACGTTGTTAGTTTTGTTCCCTTCCTGTGGAAGAATTCCTGGCACATGCTAGATGCTCAAAAATATTTACTCAATGGATAAATAAATGATATGAGGGTTTACTCTGTACCAGATGCTGTGCGAATCACTCTGTCTCTCATTCACTGCTCACTATAATCTTGTAAAGTGGAGGTGTAGCTTTTATTTTGCAAGCGAGGAAATTGAGACAGAGAGTAGTTCACGTGGCTAGGGTCACACACCTAGTAAGTGACGCCGCCAAGATCTGAATCCAAACATGTCTACTGCCAAAGACCCACTTCTTAGCTATGATGTTATATTGCTTCCATTTGAGAGCTGGCACTGCTGAAATCCTAGAATATACACATTTGGCTTTACTATTCAAGTTCTAAGGAAGCTGCTTTCTTCTTGTTGATCTCTTCTAATCCTCTGGTCCAATATAGGGCTTAGAGAAGCAGGGGAGATAATCTCAAGGTCAGGGCCAATAGCAACATGAAAAAACCTGTTTGGAAACCCTGTGGGAAGCCTCAGACCATAAAAATCCTATGAAATGGTGGTAGAGTGTTTTGTTGTTGCCTTATAGAAAACACAGATGAGGGATGAGCAATAAATATTTTAAAATAACAGGACCATTTCTCTCACCTCTGGTCCACTAGGCTTTGAGGATGAAAGAACAGCTCTGTGTCCTTGTCACACAGGAACACAGATCCTGCCATCATAAAGGTAAAGTGACAGGGCTGTTCCTGCTCTGTGAGGTGGACTGTAAGGTCCACCTCGGGAGGGTGAGCACACGCGGCAGGGAGCCATCTGTCTGACACAGGGAACAGGGAACAGGGAACAGAAGACATGGCTTCCCAGGATGCTTTACAAGATGAGGGAATTCAGAGAATGACTGGCTGCAGGAGTCAGCAGGAAGGGAGGATGAAAGGGGACACCCCGCCCCAAAGTTCATCTCCAGGAGGTTGCTGGTAGCGATCTTGCCCTTTTCCTCTTCCATGGGAATGGTGTCCAGTGGGTGAAAGACAATAAAAGAATCTGAATTTCATTCTGGCCTACAAGGAGACAAGAAAATGCTGTACACCTTAGTAACATGAGCCTCAGAAAACACAGAGCAGGAGGAACATTTGGGAAAACTGAACCCTAAGGTGATAATGTGAGATGGAGACTTAGGAAAAAAGAAATACTATCATTGGCACTACTTTTGGTAAAAATACATCTGGATCTACTCATTGTCTGACTTTGTGCATGAACCTAGGTGGATTTTGATTGGATTATACAAAAGATCCAATTTGAGTTGTTATTAAAAATTCTGAAATACAGAAAAAACTACTCTCAGGCTTAAGACATACTCCTCAGCTTCTAAGTTATCTGCTGACACACAGTATTGTCCCACTTGACGGTGCTATATTTACAGCCTGAAACGAAGATGCTTCTGGTGGTTATTTTTCACGTAGGAAGTCACACTAACACCCCTGAACCACCTGCATCTGTCTTAGAGCTAATTTCTCCCCCACCAGAACATAAATCTGTATAAGACTTTTAAAAAAGAGAGCTCCTGAATGTCAAGGTGTTATGAAAAGATAAAGCATGCATCACACGTGTTCACAGCCTCCTGCCCAGCGGGGCATCAGGGCAGGCTTTGTTGAGCCAGTTTCATTATTGGAGCGCTTGATAAATGCTCCTCTACTGGTAGCCTGGAGATTTCTTTTAGGCTCATACTGTGAACCCACTCAAGTGCAGAATATTTTTACATGGCTTTGTTGTTATTACTTTTTCTAATTTTTCAATTATCCATTTTTTAGGAGTTAGGGAGCCCATGTTTTAGTAGTAACTCTGTAGGGCACTAACTCTGTAGGCTTTTGCAAGCTACAGAGAGCTAAGAGGGTCATCTCAGTTTCTTAACCTAAGAGCTTTGGTTTCAACGGGTGTAAAGTGAGAGGACAGGATTAAAGAATCACTCTCATCCTTTTTAGTGCTAAGGTTTTACTCAAAAATGGGTAGAGAGTGTCCAAGGTCTACCACTCATCTGTGAAGTGTCTATCAGAGCTCTCAGAATTTTGAATAGGTCGACTAAGCATTTAAAGCCATTTGGGAGTTTTGGCCTCACCTTCCTCATGAACCTTCATCATCTTTGGGAAGGAAAACCTAACTATAGTAGTACTCCCTTATTCATGGTTTCAACCATAGTTCTAAAATAGTAAATGAAAAATCTCAGAAATAAACAGCTCATAAGTCTTAATCTTGTGGTTTTCTGAATAGTGTGATAAAATCTCGTGCTATCTCACTCTGTCCAACCCAGGATGTGGTCTAGAGTATCCATACTGTATACCACACCTGCCACTACCACTTAGTGGCCATCTCGGTTACCAGGTCGAGGTCACAGTATCTTATCACACAGTCATTTTGTCATCCCACACCATCACAGTAAGAAAGATGAATACAGGACAATAGGGTATTTTGAGAGAGAATGAGAGAGTGAGAGAGAGAGAGAGAGAGAGAGAGAGAGAGAGAGAGAGAGAGAGCAAGAGACCACATTCACATAACTTTTATTATAATATATTGTTACAATTATTCCATTTATTATTGATTATTATAATCTCTTACTGTGCCAAATTTATAAATCAAACTTCATCATAGGTATGTATGCATAAGAAAACATAGTGTACGCAGTTTCAGACACCCACTGGGGTCTCAGAACATATCCCTTGAAGACAAGGGGGGACTACTGTAGTTACGAACTCATTTAAAAATGTATGATCTTAACAAGTGGACTGCTAATGAAGTTCATGATCAATAAGGAGGATTCCCATCCTTTTGAAAAAGCATCTATTAACCTTCCATTATCCTCATTTATTCTTTAACAGAAAGATTTACAGTAAGTACAAGGATATGTAATGAATCAGTGAGATTAACAAATAATACTGATATACCTCAATGCCTTCATGCTAAACTTACAAAACATAAGGGATACTGGGAAGGATTTTTGGGCAATAAAGAATTCTTCACAGAAAGTTTCATGAGAGGGTTTACAAAAGCCCCCTTGTGCAGGAAACTCCCCTGGCAAGTACTTTACTTTCTAGGCAGTGCTCCATGGGGAAGGGAAGTACTAGTACATTGTATTTGCTCTAATGTCATATACTTGATAGAGTTACTGAAGTTGTTTTAGGAAGAAGTTATAAATTACAAGTAAATTAAAACATATACACTTTTAGCCTATGATTGATATCGAAATAGCAACTTGAGTAATTAGATTTTGAAAGTAATTCATGTGAAAGCAATAACTAGTAAAGTTGGGAATGTGCCACTTGATTATTTAATTTCTTTCTCTTGCTCTGACTGTAAATCAAAACATTCTAAAAATTGTAGGCATAGTGAAAATTAAATTTAAAAACTCCTGGAGAATTCAGATTTAAAACAAAATAGGTTATTTTTGCTGTTATTGTTTGGTTTTAGGAAACCATCATATAGTAAATAAGGATGATCTGAATTACAGCAGTATTAATGGAATTGTTAGGAATGTGTTTCTGGAAGAAAACTGGTGCTTTGTGAGCAATTTAAGAACTTATTAATGTGTTACAGAATGTGTGAGTTACTTAATGCCTCCTTTCTGTAAGCCTGACTTGATACATGTCACCATGCAATTTTTTGAGCACAACAAAGAAGTGTCCTGTGTCTGAATTTCTCATGTTCTCCTGGACATTCACGACTGTTAAAAAATAATGACAATTATATGAGCCTAGACCATTTTGCCATGGATTTGCAGGATTTAATTGGATTTCTAGGATTCAATCATCGTGTCTATTAAGGGAAGATGGTCCTTCATGGTGTCTAGAACTTGACTAAGAGTTTTTCACTATGAGGCAAATTACATGGCCAACCACACCAGCAGCCATGGTATTGGAATGGACACCCGTCACCCTCGATCCATCTGCATCCAGAGCAGTAGCATCTACCATGATTTCATGTACACATACAGATATATTTATCAGGCTCTTACTTCACATGTCCAATATAAAGAGACCATGTCTACAATCATCAGCTGACTGTTTCATTACTGTCTCATTTCTAACTGCAAAGGGATTCATTATAAGTGGGCAGATGCCTGTCTCTTTAGTTATTCCTGAATTTCTTATATTTTTTACTTTAATCGAAACTCTGATTCTAGATAGGTTATAGTATGTATAAATTTTATTTTAGGATTTGTCATAAATATGGGACACTGGGTCAAGAGTATTAAGAACCAGTGATCTAGTAGATTCCAGTACAGTTTTCTTATTTCTCAGAAAGAAATAGGACCCTAGAGAAGAAATAACGCACCCAAGGTCAAAAAGTCGATTAAGAAGAACCTTTTGTAGATTAATTAAGGTATAGCTGTAGCACAAATAACTAACATTTTATATTCTAACACCCTGGAAGATTATTTCTGTCACATTACATAAAAAACACTGGTAGTCAAAATCATCTGATTTATCTTTCTAAAGGAAAACATTTAATAACATTTCCTGTTGTCACCAATTATCGTTCCCTTATCCCAGTTGAATTTCAGCAAGGATATCTACATAGAGTATCTCTTTAAACTAGGATTTCCATTAAAAAAAAAAAAAACCTCTAACAATGTGGGGCTGGATTGAGCAATTATTCTTTGGCCCTGTGACATCTCCCTTCACCTCGATCCTGGCTTCAGGAAGACTGAATTCGTGACCACTGCGGAAGAACAGTCTTCCATTTCCAACAATATTAACGGTAGCAACGACTGCCCCACGAGTTCCCTGCACGTTCTTTTTTTCTATGCCTTCCTAAGCAACTTTACTCCTGCATTACTGACCTGTGACACCCGGAAGGGCCTTTGAAGGTTCCTCAAGGATTGAGATCTTTTTCTCACGAGGAATCACGGCTGGTTTCTCACTGGTGGAATCAGTGGACGAGCAATCCTTCTCGCAGCCATTCACGTGGCCGTTCTGTGTCTGTGGAGGTGGTGGCTGCAGAGACCCTGCTTCAGGCCTTTCTGCCTTGTCTTTAGCATCTTTATTGCCTTGATGCTGCTTGGACTTGCTTCTTTTTCTTTTATTGTTCTAGAAGGAGCAACAAATGAGAAAATAATATCATTCAGCTCAGACTTTTGAAACAGAAGGTGAATCTGAGAGGTCCAAATAAGATACATTCTCTTTCTTGGCTCCTGGTTCTTCTAATAGAATGGGTGAAAAACATCTATATCTTTATTAACTCCCCAATTCATTTAAATAGCTTCTTTCTTACAATAGTTTACATAAACGTTTACCTCATAAACACAGTAAACAAAAGAACTCCAATAAAAGGAATAAAATAACAAGGAAAGGCTTAAATAGCTTACACATTATTTGAGCAACCTGAGGCTCTACATAGATGAATGATGGCTGCACAGTCATCATTCTTGATGATGACTTGAATTCAGCTATGCCACTGGGGAACAGCTCTTACTTCTTCTTCTTCTTTTTTTGAGTTGGAGTCTCATTCCATCACCCAGGCTGGAGTGCAGTGGCACACTCATGGTCACCCCAGCGTCGACCTGCTGGACTCTGGTGATCTTTCCACCTCAGCCTCCCAAATAGCTGGAACTATAGGCGCGTACTACCATGCCCGGCTAATTTTTTATTTATTGTAGAAACGAGGTCTTGCCAAGTTGCCTGAGCTGGTCTCAAACCCACTGGCTCAGACAATCCACTTGCCTCGGCCTCCCAAAGTGCTGGAATTACAGGCTGAGTCACCGAGCCCTGCTGTGCTCTTACTTCTTTTTTTTTTTGAATTGGAGTCTCACTCTGTCGCCCAGTCTGGAGTGCAGTGGCTGCTCCCAGCCACCGCAATCTCGACCTGCTGGGCTTCGGCGATCCTTCCACCTCAGCCTTTCGAATAGCTGGAATTACAGGCACGCGCTACCACGCCTGGCTGATTTTTTGATTTATTGTAAAGATGAGGTCTCACCTGCCCAGGCGGGTCTTGAACCCGCGGGCTCAGGCAATCCACTCATCTCGGCCTCCCAAAGGCACGGGATTACAGGCTGAGCCACCAAGCCTGGCTGCTCTTACTTCTTAAAGTGGTGATGGGGCTGGGGAGGCAAGGAGGACACAGAGGTTCCCATCATCTGGGGAGGAGAAAAGGTTAAGGGAAGGACTGGTAGAGAAAAGGCAGGACTCCTTGCAAAATGAGGACATAGAAGATAGGTCCTTAAGTCCAGGTTGGGTCTCTGAAATAGACACCACCCAACAAGGAAATTCCTGGACTTGCTGCCACTGTCTAGGAAGTCTCAGGTGGCCACAGGGTCCATCATCATCCCCATGAATAGTTAAGCTGGGGCTGACACTACTACTACAATGCAATGCCAAGCTGATCTGAGTTTACCTGTTTTGGGATTGGGGGGCTGAACCCCTGGTTGCTTGCTGAACAGCATTACAGCGTCATTTTAATTACCCTGAAATAACACAGTCCTGTATTTTATACAAGTGAAACTTTTTAGACCCCAAAATCACAGGGGTCCAAAGTGCAAGATTTGACTATATTTCTCCTACAATGTCCTGATGGTGAACATATAATAATATAAAGGAAATCGAGAAGATATTGTTCTTACTAATGCTGTCTGTTTTACTTGATGTTGGTTTTGTTCTCAGTTGACATTCAGTGGGTGATATGAACAATTAGTATGGTACAAACCCAGTCAATCAGGACAGATGCCTGACCCATCAGGATGATCCTGTCCCACCTCTTGAATCCATGCGTACTAGATGGACATCAGCCTGGCTTTATTCTTCAACACATTTCAACAAGAAATAAAAAGAAACTGTCTCCCCTTCTTAGTTCTCCTTCTTACTCCATTTCTTTTCCTTTGAAACCACAATCATGCCCCAGTGAATGCTCCTCTAGGTGATATATGTGTGCTCAAAGGTGAAGGAGAGGCCAGTGGCACTTAATCCTTCCAAACACCCCCAGTGGCTTCTGATTTTCAAACTCCATGTCTGCTGGGCTGGGAAGACCATCTTCCTTCTGAACCTCCAAGAGGGAAACTTGTGAGGAGCTGGGGCTGCAGCTGCTGTCTGCTCTTTTTTTCATACCAGAGAAACTTAATACCCAAACTACATACTTGGAATTTTTCTCTGTGAGTACAAATACTGCCTTTCAATCATCTTCATGTCTCATAGAAACCCCAGAAGCTATGATTAAAGATAAACAGAGAATGTTAAAGATGGTGGCATATGAAAATTTTTAAAAATCTCATAATTCTTCCTGTTCTACATAAAACGAGGAGGAGACAGAAGGAGAAAGGATGATTCCAGTAATTTCAGTAATCTTGGAATTTCATGAAAGCAATACTGCGTTTCTGTTTGCTCAGAACCTGTTTCTAAGCCTGTGATCTTCTCTCATGGGGAAGGGTAGACTAGTGCGCTATATCCTGGGAAAACCAAACACAGGCCTTGCTGCGTCACAGCGGGTCAGGTGGGACAGTGGCTTTGATAAGAGTGGCAGGCTTCTGCTAGTATGTACATAAACACACCTCACACGTGCCCAGAAGTCCCAGACTCTTTGTGACTAGACAAGAAAGCAATACATTTGAAAGGGACAGAGTGGCATCTCCTTCTCTCTCTATTCTAGGAGAGCATGGCTGTGCTCAGGAAGACCCCTTGCTGTGGTTCCAAGGCATTTTCTTTTCCTCTTTTATTAAAGATCTGTCTTAGAATTCAGCCAAAAAAAGAGTCTTGGAGCAGCTTTGGATAGATTCTTTCAGGTGGAAAAACATGTGAAAAATATATTTTAGAGCTTTTCAAGTATCTTTAAGACACTCCTTAATTTTTTTCTTTGTGCTACAGGATATGTTCAGGCAAGTCAATGTTTTGAATCCTTTGAATTTTCCGGTGGGGCTCCCCTTAATACTTAAAAAGGAAAACAACTCTGGGACTTCTTAAGCCCATGTGGTAGTTAAAAACATTGAACAGAAAATAAAGGCATTAGTAGTGTGAGTAGCTGTAATTTAAGAGAGTTGCGAATTTGAAAGCTTTCTGGGTGTATATAGTAACATATTTGAAAGATGCATACAATTGGCAGCCTTGCTACAATGATAACCATGAAGGCTTTGACTGAAGATGTTACGAATTTAAAATCAATATCAATCTTACCTTCTTTTTTCCTGTCATATTCCATTCTTTTAGAACTTGAATTGCACTGCCTGGATAAAGACAAAGAATCTTTAACAAATATTCACATAATAAAACACCACACAAAATTCATCTCTGTCTTTTTGTCTTGGTAGCAATTTTTTTTTTTGGCTTTTTCATTTGCTTTGATATATCCTATCTTAATAAAAATGCCAGTTTCATTTTTTTATTTCCCAGATTTTCATTTAATTCACTGAATGATCTTGGTTTTATCAAAATATTAAGCCCTACTACATGAGGCTTACTTTTTCTCCATCATTGTATTGTCTTAGGGAAGATGAAATATATCTTGAGAATTTTCTGGTAGCTTTGTTGCCATAGGTAGAATTACAATTGTTCTGTCTGATATATGAATACAAATACCTATAATCTTCTGAACGAAACATGAGATTCTGAATATTATTAACCATGTGAGTCATAGCTTTTGGTCTGGCCATTCCTTCTTTTTCTCCCCTCCTCATATGTTCACATTTTCTGGGGAATGAGGAAGACAGATATGATGGTGTTAATTTCTCTTTAGTCACTGTGGACAAGAATGGGATGCAGTCTTCACAAGGCTTCCACCTTGAAACCAAAGAAGTTCATTAAAAAGAAGTTCTGTTCATCCCATTCACATACATATAGGGAACTGCACAGACTCAGAGGAAAAAGACTAGCCTGGTCAAATTATAAAACATCTTTAAAAGAAATGTTTTATCACTGGTCAGCTACAATCAATGTTTTCACGTAGAATAACAAAGTTCATTCATTCATTCCAGCTGTGCTGGAGTTAATAACTTTAATAACAAGTTGTTGGTAATGAGTACATCAGTTGACTTCAAAGAAATAGGTACAGTACTTCTAAAAGAGGGTAGTTCTTTTAAATGCACTCTTTTAATAATTTCAAGCATTCTCACACAATTTTATTATACCAATAGCTCCTTACAAGGAGTGTGTTGGCTAAACAAAGATAAACTTCAGGCTGGTCTTTATAATAAATTTCAAATTAGTAGGGTCCCAATTATTAAGTCTACTGGCATAGTTAGATAAGCAGAAGACCATATGGCTTTGACTAATGTTTAGACAGGCTAATTATTCCTATCTATTTAAAGTTTCCAATTCAGTGCTCTTCTTAGACTTGTTTGAGTTGCATGCACTTGAAATAATAAGACTGTACCTAAAAGTAAGCTATAATTCAGACTTTTTACTTACTGGCTGGTGTTTTTTCTTTTCCCAGAGAATTAATGTTTCCCAGTATTTTCCTTTTGATGAACTTTAGAAAATCACTTTCATTAGGTTTCATGGTAAGTCTGGGTTAATAATAATTCAAGTAGTTCTTACTTATGGCTAAACTTCAGTTTTCTAAATAAAATCAAATTTTAAAATATGTTTAAAACCATTCATTTTAATCAGAAGAAGGTGATGAGTGGCTTACTGCTTTTACAATTGCAATATTTAGTTAATCCTCTAACTTTTATATTTTGTTATAAGTTCTATTTGTAATTTGGACAATGAGCTTTAGAGAGTACTTCTCAAAAAGAAATGCCCCTATGTACAGAGGATTTTGAAACTGCTATTGAATTTTAATTATACTGAAATTGCTTGGAGTTTTTTTAGCCACTGAAACTGCTTGGAGTTTTTTCAGCCACATATACCTCATAAATGACTCCTGACAAATATTTTTGACTCCCAGTGGTTTTTAACCAAGTTTTTCCTAGGAGGCTTCTCTGCAATCAATGAGTTTTATTAATGATATCTCAGCACTGACAAGGTGAAAATTTCACAAAGGACAAGAAAGGTGCTCTATTTAAACACAAGCAGATCTGATGACAGTCCATCAGTTACTGTGCATCTGTGCATCTCATCAAGGGCACTCTGCAGTAAAAACTCCCATGGTGGGGAATGCGGGGGCCACCCTCTAAGTAGAGGGAGGGAGGAATGCGGATAATAACCTTTTCCCTTTCATAAAGCTTTTTTCCATGCAAGTGCTGTTGGCAAGTGAACCCAGGAAAGACAGTTTATCTGAGCCAGAATGTGCATATTTCCAAAAAATTTCTGAGCCAAATTGCACCTGATGCTGAAAAGTCGAAATTAATATTCCATTCTTTACAATTTGTTTCTTAAGACTAAAGATTCTGTATCTGTTAGTATATGAAGCAGGGAGACACAGTGAGGAAAGTTATGCATCATGGATTTGCTTACAGGTCAATTTTGAATGATAATCATTCGCTAATTCAGTTAGGACCCTGAAGCTTGACTGTTGATCCCAGAATGTGAGCATGTAGCTTGGTTCCAAGATCTTGCCCTGAAATGCAATTATACTCGTAGAAACTCAAGGAGGTTACTCTTTTCCTAGGAAAATAAGTAAATCACACTGTCCTTGACAAATAAACTGTAAATAGGATACAACTAAGAGATGTGTTAGCATGTCTTCCCTGACCTTGTCAGATTATGTTCAGCTAGTCCTTATTTACAAAATAGAAACTAATACCAGAGCAGAAGACATGTGATAACTAAAGACAGGTAAGAGAGCTTTGCTCAAAACTGGAGCTTGTTTAATTTGACTAGGAGAGGAGAATTTCCCCTTAATTTACAGGAAATCTAAAGCATTAAGTTGTAAATTTATAAGATAAAAATATTCCTGAGACTTTAGATTCGATTACATCCCTGGCTATGGACTATTTAAACAACAATTTCTTTTTAAGAAAGCAAAAAGGTTATAGAGGTATAAACTGATATTCTGATTCATTAGAAAATCTAAAAATTATAAACTAAGGATATTAAAGAATAAACTGGTCCTATTAGAATACATAAGCATCAAGTTCAAGCACTACAGTCACACAGCCAAGTAGAATTATGTGGGGTGAAGAGGTAAGAAAGCTTTGCAGGTCAGGAATTAAGGACACTGTCCTCATTCACAAGGACATCATCAAATAAAGGTTGTGTTTAATAACAAACTGGAATGACTGGCAGAAATCAGTTAAGTTATAATCAGTATCCTTTGAAAACCAGCTACAGTCATTTATTTCTTAAATGAGAGAAAAACAATTTCCAAATTCTGCTCTTATTGAATATGAATATTTTTGTGAACTGAAGTATTAGTAACTAATTGACATTCTGTTCATTTAGGAACAAACTTATGGGGTATATGGAAAATTTACTTCTAACATCTTCCACTCAAGGAGACATGTATACCCACCATCCACAAAGGCTTGTACGGCTTTATCCACATTAAAATCAAACTGTTGTAGCACCAGGACTATTTCATTATTGCTTTTGTTGGGAACGACTGATCTAACTGCATAGATCTGCAAAGGAAAAGATAAGAAATAGAAAGGTAAGCACTGTAAATATTTTTCATATACGAATCACCCACTGGATAGAAATATAGTAGAAAGACCTTGAAAAGCCAATGGATCTGTCTTCTTGTCATCAGGCATACTCAAGGCCTTTCAGACCAGTGAGGAGTCATCCTGGTAATCACCTTGACAACCACTTTAGTTGTGTACACGTTTTCACAAAGATCTCCTTGGGGGAGGGAAGGAGCAAGGGTGAAAATCAACTCTGGTTTGCAATCCACCCTCCTCCAAGACTACAGATGCGTACGAGATATGTTTTCAGTGAGGACACAGAACCTTTTTCTGTCTCAGGCCTCCTTCCCACTGGCTCAAGGGGTATCTTTAGAAAATGTACAGAAATAGCCTCTTGCCTCAGCTTCTCTCTCTGCACAGTGAAAACAGTCATCTCAAGGGTCATGGGAGTGTGCTGTGAAACTCCATCGATGCTCGTAAAGACATGAAAATGTGGGCCATTGTATTTTAAAGGTGTTAACCTTACCCATAATACAAAAGTTTCCAACACACTTCTGAAAATCAAACATTTACAGTAGTAAAAGTAAATACATGTGCTGAGGATCTTAGTAGGCTAAAGCTTGTATTCAATGTTTAATGACCTATATGCATTTCTTAGTCAAATTTAGCATATATTCTTTCTCCTTGCCTGTTGGAATTAATTAACCTTTTTCTCACAGTACTTGCCATTGCTACAGGATGCTCCATCTATTTTAGTAAAACCTGGCTCATCCAGTTTTCCATAAAAGGGATTACTGTAGCTGCTGCTGACCAATACCGGAGTACTGAAGGTGTAAAGGTAAGTGATCATGAAAGCATTGTACAACCATCACATATTCTTATCAGTGCTTAAATGATGCCTAGTGAGTCTCAGAATTAAATGCAGTTTAGCATAATTGGATTCATGGAATATGGATTCTATGGGCATGATATGTGTCAGGTGATGTTATCGACCAGAATGTTTAATTGAACAGTATAAGCCTTTTTCTTGAGGTTAGAAAGTGAACAGCCTACTCCATATAGATCTGTATATAAGTGCATTTAGGTTGTAACGAGAACATAGCATAAGCTATGGGTATGTGACTCGTCGAGGTGCTGACACTATGGATCAGGAAGGAAGCTGCTTTCGAATCTTGACATTTAGAAATGCCAAACATTTGGGTTTTACTGAGGACTCTGATACAATACACTGACTGTTTTCTGCTCTTGCATTTTATATTTCTTAGTTTTTCTAGGAGCCATTAAAAAATTAACTTCCTCAAATCTAAGTTATTTCTCACTTTTTCTCTGTATTCTCTCTAAAAATCCAATTCAGTGAATATTTTTTGGACATTTATCCAGTGATAAGGTAACAGACTTCCCAGAACTTAAAGACTGGATTTACACACTGATCAAAGGATTGCACACATATATACTTACACATTGCATGTAAGTGCTATACAAACATATGACAGGGAGACTTGGCTTTATATAAATATCCTGGAACCTGGAGAATGAGTGAGAAGAGACAGGAGGGAGGAGAAGGGGAAAAGCATTGTGGGCAGAGGAAACAGCATATGTGAGGAATGAGGCATGGATGAAGAGGAAGGAGGTGAGAATGGAGGGAGGTAGAAGGTAAGGTTTCTAGAGTACAAAATGTGGTCAGAAGTGGGCTAGGACCAGATTACACAGAGCCTAAAAGCCATGCAAAGGATTTAGGTCTTGTAAGCAACCCTCAATTATCTTTTCGCTAAGTTGTTCTTTATTTTTTAAGAGAAGCCAAGATGAGGAGAAAAGCAAAAATAAACACCCTGCATCCATCCAACGAAGGCCATTAACACAGTGTGTCCAACAATATATATATTTGGCTGGGTGCAGTGGCTCACGTCTGTAATCCCAGCACTTCGGGAGGCTTATAAGTTCAAGACCAGTCTGGGCAACATAGCAAGACCTCATCTCTAAAAAAAAAAAAAAAATTAAAAAATTAACTGGGTGTGGTGAAGTGTGCCTGTTGTCCTAGCTACTCTGGAGGCTGAGGAGGGAGGATTGCCTGAGCCTGGGAGGTTAAGGCTGTGGTGAGCCATGACTGTGCCACTGCACTCCACTCTAGCATGGGCCACAGAGTAAGACCCTGACTCAAAAAAACTAAAACTAAAAACAAACAAAAAACCCCAATATATAGTATTTGTCTCATTCATTGGTGTTAAGACACTTTAGTTCTTTTAAATAAAATCTAGTATTTCAAGCCACTGTGGCTTAGTTCATATTATATAAAATTTCTTAATAATCACCATCCTTATTACCACATCAGGTATGCCTTCTAAATAATACAATGTTTGGTTATTAACTACATTAACTACATTATAGTAATATTAGACCAAAGTCTGCAGTTCACTTATACTGCTCTGCGAATTGCAAGGGCCCAGAATTATGGAACAAACAGAAAGTAATTGTTTGTTCTCCCACTCTCTCCTCTGCAGAACGTACTATTTATTACATTCAGGCAAAACACAAAATAAACTGCTGCTGTAGAGAGAACACTTCCTGTTTAGACATTTGTCCTACTCTTGCCTATCTTTCTATAAAAGAAAGAAAAACACAGCCAGGTCAGATGTGCACAGAAAACGTTTTATCCTCATCATTTTATATAACCTAGCTCTGAATGTTCCTTAGAAAATTGTCAATAACTGAGTTCTGCCATCAAAGATAACAGAATATTGAATACAATTCCCAGAAGAAGATACCTAATTAAGACAGGAATTCCAAGTTTTACAGAAATGAAAAAAAAAAGTTTCTGCCTAGTAATGTTGAATTCTAGTGAATTTCTGGGCCAGCCTCTGTTCTGCTTTAATCATCAGACTTGGCTCTTGTGGAAAGAGCAGCGTTGTTTCAGCCTCATTATTTAGAAATTCACTATATTTATTTACCTATTGACTACATTTTATTTACCTCAAATGTCTTTGAGAAAGATTGTGGAAATCGTGCACACATAAAAATAAAAGACCCTCACTGTGATGCAGCAGAGTCAAAAAGGGTGTAAATATTTTAGTCTAAAAAAGACCTCAACATGAAGAAGCTTTCAATATGAGGCTGGATGACCGAGGCGGTGTTATGGTGAGGCTGTGCGGAGAGGCTGCATCTGGGGACGGATGCTCCTAGAGGAACGGATCGATCAATGCATGACGAATGGCAGTTTGCATATGGGGAGCTCATAAAATTCACGCCTGCAGCGGCTGTTTTGCAGAGGCTGTTTCTGGCGCAGCTTCACACACAGTCTGAGCTTCACTGGCACGGCCTGGGCTGGCGGTGGCTGCAGCCTCACACCCAACCTGCTGTTGCAGGCTGCACTTGATTGCATCCCCAAAGGGCTCGCAGACCATCCACAGAGTGGTCCCACCAAGGGGCTAGGTGACAGTCAAGGCTGCTTGTTAGTGGTTCATCTAGCAACGGCTTTGCTTTTCCAAAGTGCTGTTCCTCTTTTTGCTTCTGTAAATTTCAATCTGATCTGGCCAAGTCAAGCTGCTATTTAAAAAGAACATGTTTGGATGTTACCTTTGGAGCATTTTGATCTCGACCACTCCTCTCTCTGGGGCTTTCCTATCTGGCTCTGCAGGCTCTGTACCACACTGTCTTGGCCCACCCTGCTGGCTTGTCACCTGCACTAACTGGCAGCCAACGTGGCTTTCACTAACCTGCCTCCCCTGTACCTGAGTTGTCTGGTTTAAGAGCTGTTAACAGATTTCCTCGTTCATACTGTGCATTTTTGGGGCTTGTCTGTGAGGACTCAGAAACTCTTCTTGGCTTCCTGATGAGTCACTTAAACTATGTCTGGGTTTCAAAAGTGGTTCTGACCAAAGTTTTCAATCTACATACACAGCTGTGTGATCAGCAAAGACTCAGCATTATCAAATAAACATAAAATAAACTGCTCTCTCTGCTTCCAGTCTCACCCCTGCAAATTCAGTCCAAGGCGGCTGCTCTTTCAGAAGTATAATTGTGACCATTTTACCCCTCTCCTTAAGAACTTAAGAACAAAGTTAAATCTCTGCAGCGTGGTATTCAAGGCTATCAACAACTGGACTCCAACTTGCTTTCCAAATGCTCTCACTCTACTCCTTAAAGCACAGCTTTGACCTGTCCCTGCCCTTTGTCTGGGCTTTTCCAAGATATGTCTGCTTGTCCAAATCCTACCTTCTGCATGAGATACCATATATCCCATGAAGTCCTTTCTCCATCCTCCTGTCAATTCCTGTAGCCCTTTGTCAGTCTTTAGCACTTAACACCTTCTCCTTAGTAGTCCAAGAATCTATGTACAAGTTTTTTTTGTTGTTGTTTTATTGTTATTGTTTTGGTTTTTTGTGTGTGTCAGGGTCTCAGGTCTTGCTCTGTCACCCAGCCTGGAATGCAGTGGCACAATCACAGCTCACTCAGCCTTGACTTCCTGGGCTCAAACAATCCTCCCTCCTCAACCTCCCTAGAGCTGGAACTACAGATGCGCACCATCACACCCTACTATTTAAAAAAATTTTTTATACAGACAAGGTCTCACTATGTTGCCCAGGCTGGTCTCAAACCCCTGGGTTCAAGCAATTCTCCTGCCTCGGTCTCCCAAAATGCTGGGATTACAGGTGTGAGCCACTCCTCTGGGCCCTGTGTACATGTGTCTCTCAGATGCTGAGCAGTGTGAGGGCAGCATCCTCGTCTCAGTCCTTTTTGCATTACCACCATGCCCACTCCCAAGCAACCAATGTGGTGCATGTAATAGGTATTTAATAACTATTTGTTGGGTGAGGGAATGCCACCTTGTAGTTAGACCAAGTGGCTGCTCTGGGTGAAAGGAAGTCTCCACAGTGTGTGTGGACCCTCCCAGCACTTGCATCTACCATCCACACAATGGGGTGGAGGGTGGAGTGGGGGAGTGGCAGCTAGGCACTCACGTAGCTGTGATATGATTCAAGCAACACACAGGTGGTGAGAACATATATATGCTCTTTAAATTTCAGTAACAGAGACTGGAGAAGTCTTGATGAGACTTTAAAAATATGCTCTTTAAATTTCAATAACAAAGAGTGGAGAAATATTTATGAGACGTTTACATTCTTACAATTTTATGCCTGTTCCATAAGGTACTTGCCACAGTATTTCGTGGAGTTTTAAAAATATAGAAAAGCAGGGTAGGTAACAGCCTACCTATCCTTCCAAATCTCAGTTCAACAGACAGATGTTGGCTGAGCCCCCCTAAGTGACAGGCACTCAGGACACAAAGAACTGGGTATAGCTCTGTCCCAAGGAATCACAGTCTAGCAGTGGAGCCAGAAATGCCTAGAATGAAAGTAGGTAATAAGAGCTGTAGTGTTTTTATGAACAAGGTACTGTGGTACTAGAGAGAAGGAAGCAATAAAGTTAGTCCAAGTAGCATGGAATACTTTGTAGAGAAGAGAGCCAGGGTCATGGAAGGAGCTCTGAAATGAAATAGACCTATGTCTTAATCTTGGCTCCACTACATGCTACCTCTGTGACCTTGGGTAAACTACTTAAATCTTTGAAATGTGGGTCATGGCTGTAAAACGAGGATATTATCTGCTAGAGTCTCTGTAAAAATGGAAAGATATGGTGCACATAAAGTATCTGACATAGAATTTGGCATATATTAGCTGCTTAATAAATTTTACCAAGAAAAATGTGGGGAATGCTTGTACTGGGCCACAGAGAAGGGTCTCGAGGCATGGTTTTGAAATTAAAAGACCATGTGACTCAACTGTTGGTCAAGACAAATTTGGGGGAGATGGCCCTGTGTACCTCCTTCTTAGAGACCTCCTTCCTCCACGGCCTTGCTAAGGGGTTAGTGGACTCAAGACTCGGTCCCCCTCCTCCATCCCCCACAGGCTGACTGGTATCATCAGGAAGTCCAACTCTAGGGTGGCCAACATGTGCTTTTGTTCCCTCTTATTCTTCCATTTAATCTTTTGCTAGATGTCTACTATGATCAGACACCATGCTAGTGACTGGGAATAGCAGTACTGAGACACATATGGTCACTGCCAAACCTAGACAGGGAAAGAGATGTAAACATATACATTAAAAACATATATAATGGCAACTTCTGCAAAGTGAATGCTATGCTGGAACCAATCAGAATACAGTGACAATGAGTCACAGTGGTCAGGAAGTGGCTGGGCCAGAAAAGATAAAGCTGGCTGATCAGACCCTCTGCTCTGGGAGTCTGAACTATTCAGCTCCAAGGAGCAATGCCAAGGACGCCGGAGTGGAAACAGAGAGGGCTGGTCTTGGAGCTGCCTCACTTTCTCTCTTTCCAGTCTCTTTAACTTTTCCTAAAGCCCCAATGAGACTTTGCCAGACCTTCATAAGAACCTCTTTTTCTTTCTTTCTGTTTTTTTTTTCTTAAATGTGTACTAGTTTGAGAGGGCTTCATTTTCTAGTACAAGTATTGAGTGCCTGGAGGCAACATTAGTAGCTAGGGCTGGAAATAAAAGTAATAAAGTCAGATACCTAATCTAATTGGCAAAGGTGGGAAAGGGAAAATTTTAAAGACAAGTCCAGTGAGAATGTGAATAGCAGTTGGGAGAAAAAAGGCCCAAGAGCCTTGCTCACACAATGTCACCATCATTATTTATTTATGGGACTACTTGCCTTGCTGAGTGGCAGGGAACATATCTTTACATCCAAAGGGTCTAGAACAATGGGTTGCATTCTAGGATATTCATCAATGCTTGTCGAAAGGATGAATGATCAAATGAATATAAGGAAGCAGAGAATCTAGAAAGATGGTCGTTGATATAGTCTCATTTTATTGATCCATGTTTTTTTAGTGCTTCTCTAAAGTATTGCACACAATATTAAAAAGCTTAATGGATTCAAGCCCCAGAAGTATGGAGTGCCTCCCTCACTCTCGTAAATAAGTAAATGGAAGAATCAGCATGGTCCATGGCTGGTTCTTGCCTTCAGAAGCTTGTGCTCTTGAAGGTGAGCTTAATTTTATCTAAGGGGCAGCATCAAACAGCCAGCTACCTCCTTCTCACACCAATGAGAACTGCAGTTATTTATGGGTTTGCTATTCCTGCCATTTTGAAAGGAATTTTATAATCAGCTTTGGTCATATTTCTCAGATGCTGAGCCATTCACAGATGCCTTGAAAGCAGCTCATCTGTATACATTTTGCTTCACTTGCTGGGCCACTGATATTATCTAAACACTAATGAAGATAGTTCTCCTATGAATCTTCTAGGGGAAGAAAATATTCTTTGCAGAGCAGCACCTTTGCATCATGGATAATTCCATAATTTAATTGCCTTTTCTAACATTTACTTCCTGCCAGCGAAAAATATGCATGAGGCGTTGTCATGTTCTACTTGGCTGGCTTTTGGGGAATTAACAACAGGGGTTCAAATCAAAATTAACTTTACTATTTTGTTTTTCTTGGCGGGAAACCAGGATTAGAAAGGATAATGAAGATCTGAAGATGGAAAAAAGATGCAGTTTTCATAGGATCATGGGAAGTTTAAAGTGTAGAGGACCTTACCTCACAGATAGTCTAGTTGTGGCATCTCAAATATTAAAATACATGCAAATCACCAGAGGATCTGATTAGAATGAAGATTCTGGTTCAGAGGCTTGGGGTGGGGGGCTGAATTCTGTATTCCTAATAAGCTCCCGGGTGATGTAGATACTGCTTGTCCAGGGATGCAGTGGGCAGAATAATAGTCTCCCAAAACATTGATACACTCATGCTCTGGAATCTGTTAACATGTTAGGTTACAAGGCAAATTGAGTTTGCAGATGGAATTAAGGTTGGTAATCAGTCGACCTGGATTATCCTAGTGGGCCCAATATAATCACAAAGAACCCCATCATTGGATGGAGGCAGAAGAGAGTCAATGCGAGAGAAAGACTTGACCAGCTATGCTGGGTTTGAAGATGGGAGGGGTCATGAGCCAAGGAATGCAGGCCATGTTCAGCAGCTAGAAAAGGTGAGAAAGTAAATTCTCCCCTAAAGCCCCCAGGAAGGAAGGCAGGCCTTGCTGACACCTTGACTTGAGCCCACTGAGACCCATGGAGACCCACTGAGACTTCTGAACTCCAGAACTCTCAGATAATAAATTTGTGTTGTTTTAAGCCACTAAGTTTATGGCAATTTGTTACAGCAGCAAGAGGGAACTAATACAATGGATCACACTTTGAGAAACAAAGGCTTATGCCTTTCATCCCACTTCCCCCTTAAATGCAGATGACTTACTCTATCCCATCAACTGTGCTCTTTTTTAAAATTACAGGAAGTCCTCAACATATGAACTAGTTCTGTTCTGAGAGCACATTTGTAAATCCAATTTGTTTTAAGTCCAACAAGGTTAGCCTAGGTACTCAACTAACACAATCAGCTATACAGTGCTGTATGCATTTAGCAGACTATATTGACACCTGGTGGAGAGAAATAATACATAAAAATGCAGGTGTGCATCTTTAAAGTTCATAACTTGAAGGTTTGTATGTAGGGGGCTTACTGTATGACTTTCAGACAGCAGATCCTCTTTCAAAAGTTTGGGGGAATTCTAGGTATTCACTCATTCAAGTCATCTTTTGTATAGAAAAGTGAGATGAATATGACACAATTTTTGCCCCCAAGGTGCTTACAAAATAATGAAAATAAAGCAAAGTCACAAATAACCAGCACGTCATTCTGAAACAATATCCCCTCTGAATCTCATCTGCTCTCTATTCTTTCACTATCTTAGACAGGATCCTCTTTCTTTCACCTGGACTCTGGAAAAGGCCTCTAATTGGACTCTCCAGCTTGGTTTCTCCTCTTGCCAATCCATCTTAAAACAGTCGCTACACAATTCATCTCCCCAAAGTGCTGGAACACGTTCCCAGTGGAGGAAAGGTGCCAGTGATGAGGAAGAATGAGAAGGGGAACTAGAGGAGATAAATTATGGAACAAGGTCCCAGAGAAAACCCATGTGGAAAAGCAAGCTTTGAAAGGGAGGGCAGATTCTTCTCTAAGAAATCAGAGAAAAAGAGAGAAAGGGAGAGTGAAGATACAGTAAAAATGTCTGATTGTGAAGAGGAAAACTTACAGAGACCATACCACTGAGTGAGAGTTTTAGAGTTTGCCTTGGGGCTTAAAAAGTAGAGAAAGATTTGGAACTGCCCTTGTGGGAATGAGACAGGAAATGGCCTTGAATGAAAGAACACCGAGCAGGCCTAACAGTCTGTGAGGCTAGACAGCCTAGCTCTGTCACGGTGCCCATCCGCAGGGCTTTCCCCAACCACTCCTAGAGAACTAGAAGCTGGAGCAGTGGAGGGACTAACCCAGAGCTACAAACAGCACGACACACAGTTGTAGATCCTAGGACTTAAGGACCCGGCGGCTGAGTATTAATAAGGTAGCTGATGAAGGCGTCTGTGGTCTCTGAAGAGGGAAGATGAACTGGGAGATTAGAGGGAGGCTAAGGGATGAGAGATCCTGCCAAGGGCAAAGAACAGATGTCAGAGAGTGAGACAGGGAGAGAGGTCAATGACAAGAAGGAGATGGCCAGAGAGGGGGTGTCAGATAGCGGCAGTCCTTGGTCCTAGCGCTGCCTTCTGGTGTGTGAGTGTAACCTTTTCTACAGACCAGTCTTTCACTTTTTAAAAAGAACTTAAGTGGCCGGATATGGTGGCTCACACCTATAATCCAGGCACTTTGGGAGAGCAAAGCAGGAGGATTGCTTGAACCCAGGAATTTGAGACCTACAAAAAAATTTTAAAAATTAGCCGGGCATGGTGACAAGCACTCATAGTCCCAGCAACTTGCAAGGCTGAGGTGGAAGGATCACATGACGCCCTGAGGTCAAGGCAGAGGAATGTCTAAGCCCAGGAGGTCAGGGCTGCCATGAGCCATGATTGTGCCACTGCACTTCACGCTAGGCGACAGAGTGACATCTGACTCAAAACAAAAACAAAAACAAAAAACTAAAGCATTCCCCTGAATCCCATCTTTATGGAGTAAACACATGCTCTGAAGTGATTTTTCATAAGCTGGGCTTCCCAAGTTTTCACCATCTAGTCAAGCTTCTCTAAGTGGATCTTGTTCAAATGTGATTCCACAGGAGAAACAGGTGGCTCCAGAGGTGGTGAATACGTGCAGAGGACTGTGGGACCTGAGGCTGCCAGGTTTCATCTATCCACAAAAGGAGTGTAAGGTGACATTTGCACTTGCAGGAGCCACATCAGTCACTAGATCAAATGGAGCTTACTTGCAGCAAACCCTCCCTAGACTGTTTCCATGACAAGTGTTGACTGGCCTGTGCTTGTGCATTGACTAAAACACAAGGGTAGGATTTGACATACATACTTACATCTCAGTATGCAAGTTCTAATGCATTACTCTAGAGTGTTTTGGCCATTCCTTCCAATTTTGTATCTTTCTTTTTTCTTTTTTTTTGAGTTGGGGTCTTACTCTGTCACCCAGGATGGAGTGAAGTAGCATAATCATAGCTCACTGTAGCCTCAACCTCCTGAGCTGAGGCAATCCTTCTGCCTCAACCTCCAAAGTAGCTGGGGCTACACCATACTGGGCTTATTTTTACTTTTTTTTTTTGAGATGAGTCCTTGCTATGTTGCCTAGTCTTGATGTCTTGGGTTCAAGCGATCCTCCTACGTGGGCCTCCCAAATTGCTGGGATTACAGGTGTGAGCCACTGCATTCAGCCTCAATTTTGTATCATTTTAAAAATTGGTTGACAGCTTCAATATCTTAGATTCGTTGATTTAAATTTTGTATAGCCCAGAGTCAAGTACAGAGGCCAGAGTATTACCACAGGAACATTCTTCAAAGTTGACACAGTACTGATATTTTGACCCATGTTCACTTGTTTCTTCATTCATTCAGTCAGTCACATGCACAGATTTGAAAGCCAGATACTGAAAGCAGTCACAGATACATTGCCTGACCTGCCTTGGAGTTTACAGTCTAGGAAGGCAGGGGTTTGGTGAATGTTACAAAAGAAGTCAGGACACTTCGGGAGTCTATCATGGACAATCTATCCTAGTCTAGAGAGTCAGGGAGGTCCCCTCCGAGGACTGATGTTAGTTTAAACTGGGGTTGATGTAAGGTTAGCTACACTACAGTTAGGCGAGGAAAGCGAAGAGGTGGCATGTTCCAGCAAGAGTGTGCTCCATTTGGGAGTTGCAGAACCAAGTGACTACAAAGGCAGGCTTGAAGAAATGAAGGTGAAGGATTGTTGGAGTCAAAGGTGTGCAAAGGGGGGCTGTGGATGAAGCTGGAGAAAACGTTGGGGCAAAAGTGGGCAAGGCCCTGCAACCACATTGCAGTTCTGAGCCTTATTCTGAGGACAGCCAATGAAGGCTTTTCTGTGGGAGCAGAACATGATATTTAAGAAGGTATTCTAGTTTTTTGTGCATGAGTTGGTGAGTTCTAAAACAGTGTCCAGGGGAGAGAACACAGACCAAGATGGGGCAGTGAAGAGAAGGACTCACTAGTTATTTGGGAGGAAGCAATTGCTTTGTATTTACCTAGATGCAAGGAATGAAGAAGACAGGGAATGCAGATGACTCCTGGATTTCTGGCTTGAGCATCTACGTGGCTGGCAGAGTCATCTCCCAAGAAAGGAGCAGTGTTGGAGACAGAATGCCATACTTGAGGTGGGAGAGCAGACGAGTCTATCAATATGGAGCTCCTGGGAAGAGTTGAGCTAGGGATAGAGACTTGGCCATTATCAAACAGAGGGTCTCAACCTGGGGTGCACACTGGAAGAAGCACCTGATAAATTTCCTTTTTTCTTCTTTTTTTTTCTTTTTGAGTCAGAGTCTTAGTCTGTTGCCCAGGCCGGAATGCAGTAGCACGCTCACAGCTCACCTCAGCCTCGACCTCCTGGGCTCAGGTGATCCTTCTGCCTCAGCCTCCCAAGAAGCCAGGACTAACTTTTTGTAGACGAGGTTTCACTATGTTGCCCAGGCTGATCTCAAACTCCCAGGCTCAAGCAGTCCTTCAGCCTCAGCCTCCCAAAGTGCTGAGATTACAGGCATGAGCCACTGCGTCCTGCCAGAATCATCTGGTGAATTTCTAAAACATATCTATACCTGGGCCTTATCCTAGACAAGCAAATCTGGGACTTGGCATTCCTTTTTTTTTAAGTTTCCCAGTGACTCTAATATCTACCCAGAATTGAGAACTATGAGTAAGAAATATAATGGATGTCATAGATAGCTAAGGAAAAGAGGGCGAGGAGAAAAAAAGATAACGGCACAGGAAAGGATGCTTCCTAGGTACAACTGCTCACCTGTCAACTCATTTACCTGAGTACACTATACTCATGCACACATCTCCACTGTTTACGTAATAAGACAATTTCAAAAATATAGATATAGTTCAGAACAGTTTTACTTATAAAACAAAACCATTCGGGAGGGTATTACCTCTCTGTAAGAAGGAGTCTAAGGTATTCCAGTTATCTATGGGTGGCCAACACATCCCCAAAACTTTGTGGCTTAGACCAACAATCACCTTGCTGTTTTCCACTGTTTCTGTGGGTTCAGAATTTGGAAGGAGTCTGGCTGTATGGGTCTGCCTTGGGTTTCCCATGCAGACAGACGGTAGGGGTGGGTGCTAGTGCAGATAGGGTCTGACTGAGCCTCTCTCCTTATCATGTGCTCTGGAGGCTTCCCCAAGCGGTCTGTCTTGATGGGCTTGCTTGGACTTCCTCTCATGGTAGCCTTGGAAGAGTCAGATTGTTTACACTGCAGTCCAGAGTGCCAGTAGGCACCCCAACTCACGAGGAAGATGGAGAATATCATGGCTTCGGAAGTCTCTTCCTTCTTACTGTCAACCAGCTACAAAAGCATACCAAGTCTTAAGGTGAAAGGCAGAATCCACCTCTTAATGTGGAAGATATTGCTGTAACCATCTTTGGAAAATATAGTCTGCCTCAAAGGGTTAAAGATAACAGAAGCAACCATCCAGATTTCTTTCCATCAATTTTGTATTTATACTTTGTCAGCTCACTTTAGAACATTTGGGGGAAAAAGGGCAAATTAATTTAGGTTATAATACCACTAAGTGAAAATTGATAGTTTATGTTAGATATAACTTCTTTAATTCTAAAAATAAGCCTAGTAACTTGCAGGTAAGAGATGCTCAAACTAACTTTTCTCCCACATAAAGAAATAGTAAAATCAAAATAAAATAAATTATCCTAAATCTTTTAATTTAGTCCAAGATTAGCTTTTTATATCAAAATTTTAATTTTCAGCTGGCATGGAGACTCATACCTGTAATCCCAGCACTTTGGGAGGCTGAGGTGAGAAGACTGCTCAAGCTCAGGAGTTTGAGACCAGCCTGGGCAACATAGCAGAAACCTTATTTCTATTAAAGGAAAAAAATATATGTTTGTGTGTGTGTGTGTGTGTGTGTGTGTGTGTGTGTGTGTGTGTGTTTTAACTTTATTTTAACAGATTTGACCAACTAAAATATATATTATCTGGGTGTGTGGTAATGCATGCCTGTAGTCCCAGCCACCCGGGAGGCTTAGGCAGAAAGATTGCCTGAGCCCAGAAGGCTGAGGCTGTGGTGATCCATGATGGTGCTACTGAACTGTAGCCTGAGCAACAGAGTGAGACCCCAACTGAAAAACAAACAAATAAATGTTGATTTTAAATCTGACACTTGCAGGTAAATATATGTATTATATATATATATATATATATACACACACACACACACACACACACACACACATATATGTGTGTGTGTGCGTACATATATATCTGTAACTATCAAATGGTTGTTATTAGTAGTCTCTCTGATTTATAATGAAAAAAGCAAGCAATGGGCTTAATACATATTTCATTTCACCATTTAGCTAGCATACATTCAGTGTAGACCTGCATGCTTTCTATAGTTGTGCTTGATTGTTCTTTTATTTTCCCAAAACTACCAGTTAGACTGGCACATGGTTTTAGGACAAGGTGAGTCCCTGAGTCCATTGCAAGTCTGTTTTCAGCCAGATGATTACATCTACACAGTGTTAGAACTTAGATAAATATTCTGTCTGTCTACTATGTCTGATGAATTCCATATGAGGATTAAAAAAGTTACTTTCATAGGGGATTTTGCTTTTGGTATTTTAACCAGAATAGAAAAAGAAGACACTTTAAATTTATATTCTGCTTCTAACTTAGAATATTCAGCAAAATATTTTCTCTCATTTTCTTTGAAATGTAAGGTCTCCACTTGGGGGGGGAAATGGGGATTACTGATGCCCACTCTCCTTGTGGACTTTGCCCTGCTCATTCACAGAATTTTTCAAACAGAGGGTACCATAAAGGAGTAAGACACTGTTACCCTTTAATCAATACCAGAATAAAGAAGTTAATTACCTTTTAGTCAATAGCACAATAAGGGTGTTAAGGTTCATCTCTAAATTATATTCACCTTGGATATTTCTTCGCTGTAGTGTTGAGGAAATGACCATCTAACCACCATGGAAATTTAGAAGCACATTTCCTGTCTCTTGGGGCAGTTTATTTGTTCACTCACATACCATTCTTTATTTTAACAGATTTGACCAACAAAAAACAGAAGCACGATTGTTTAAACTCCAGTCAAAAATATTATCTGGCTGACCTGATCTTTTTTCCCAGTGATTTGGAGTTATTTGTTTGCTTTTCCTCTAAAGTCTATAAAAAGAATTAAAACTGGTTTATACATTCAGCCTCAGTCGAATTACTAAAGTTATAATCTGAATCAATAAAAAATTTAAAAGCCACAAACAATTGTCCATCAATGAATGAACAGGTAAAGAAAATGTGGTATATACATACAGTGGAACATTATTCAGTCTGAAAAAAGAAGTAAATCCTACAATGTGTGACATGACAACACAGATGAATTTTCAGGTCTTTGTGAGTAGTGAAATCAGCTGGTCACAGGACAAATAGCACATGATTCCACTTCTATGAGGTATCTAAAATAGTCAAGCCTATAAAAGCAGAGAGAGAATGGTGATTTCCAGCCTGTAGGAAGGAGGGAATGGGCAGTTGCTGTTCAATGAATATAACATTTATATATGAAGTTCGAAGGCACTGTGCCTATTGTTAACAACACAGTGTTGTGCATTTAGAAATGTAAGAGGGCACATCGCATGTTCAGTTCTTTCTACAGTAAAAAAAAGAGAGACATTAATTTTAAGTTATGCAACTGATCCTCAATCATTTCAATACATTTTTACTGATAATTATCTCCAAAGATTGAGAAGCAGAGTTCTGATGGGTCCCTAAGACAAGAGGATATCAGTCATGTCATGCTAGTGAACCATACTTGGACCTTGGTGATGGTTTAATCAAGGTCCTTTATCTTCTAAGAAACTGAAGTACTGAGAGGTTATGTCAAACTGAGGCAGCTAATCTGCGTCAGGACTCAGGCTGGCACCCAGGTTCTCTGACCTCTAGGGACAATCCTAGCTTTGGTCTTTCAGGTATCTACCAAGTGGAAAGACAGTGGATTCACCAATGTTAGAGCTGGTGAGCATTTTAGGGGTCGTCTCATAAATTCCATCACTTGGTAGATGAAGATGCTGAAGCCAAGAGAGTTGATACATGTACAGAAGTACACGTGGTTTTCAGGAGAATCAACATATCACACATTGCAGGATTTCCTTCTTTTTTAAGGCTGAATAATGTTCTACTGTATGACCCTTCATCATTTTAAACTTGGTGAGAAACAGTGCACTTTTAATAGCAAATAAGATGATGACTGTCCACCCTAGAGGTCAAGACAATTCCCCTCACTGGAACAGTATGGCTCAGTCAGCTTAAGGGAGGGCAACGCGAGAGTTTGCATTTTAATTCATTAATTACTTTGGAACGGTAATTCGCAATCTTTGGAATTATTCTTTTCAATAAACATACAAATCTCATGCTTCTCTCATATGGTTGAATTTCAAAATAGGTATTTCAGTTTCCTTTTAAACTATATACAGCACTGAATTGTACTCTAAAGTGGGTGGCTTTGAAATCAGCACCTTTGTTGACGGACAGCTCAGCTCTGCCCCCACCTCCCAGGTCTCCCAGTGCACGTGCATCCCAGCCACAGGCCTCCTAGGATGAGCCCAGCCAACAGCCAAGGTGGCTGGATACCAGTGCAGGCTCATTTCTGAGTCTTTAGTGGGCAGCTCCGGCCTGAACACATCCCACCAGCCTGCCGAAACTTCCTTGACACTGCATTGCAAGTTTGACTCTTTCTACTTAATTCTCCTTTCTCCTTCCTCTCCTTTCAAGGATGTCAGATCTGCGTGGGCATCTGAAGGCTGCCCTGCCTGATTTTGCTGCCTCCCTTTTATCTTTTACAAGCCCTACTCAATTCCCCCCACCCATTTCTTCTGATCCCATCTTATCTGGGAGAACTCAAAACAACACAAATAAGTTTTTTCCTAATGAGACCTATCTTCCCCTCCACTGACATTCTAATACTTGCCCAGCCCAGGGCACCATGGCCCACTTCCTTCTCCCTCCTCCCCATGCGTTGAGAGTCACCATTAGAGAATACTGGTTAAATTATTTGGCTAAATAGTGATTAATTAACAAAAATTTGGGGGGTCAGAAATGCTAGGTTATAACTATTATAGGTGCTATTAAGTACATAAATAAATCAAAAGCCCATTAGGAGCCTGTAATCAAGTTGTGGAGAAATAACTTACAGAGAAAAAGTGGTTTTTAGTAATCATAATATAAGCAGATACCTTTAAGAGCTGAATCTATGCCTCTATTTATCTTTCTGTTTGTCTGTCTATCTGTCTGATCTATTTGAACATATTTCCAGTGTGCAAGGTTACGAGAGAAGAAACAATTGTTGCAGTCTTGTCATTTTTTTAATTTGTAAAAATTGAATAATTTAATAGGAAGAATCATTGTGAGAAATAACTGGAATATTGGGAAAGTACTATAAATCCCAGGGGATTACCAACAGAAATTACACTTTCCTGCTGCCAAAGGATTTCATTTTTGACACGCATTAACCATCTACCTTATAGATACCTCTCAGCCACGGTGCAAGGCGGCTCTCATGAAAGGACAGACGGAGTGGGGGTGGAGAGGTGGAAGAGGCTGTGAATTTCAATCCTGTTGCTTGGAAAAAGCAATGCGATGCTAATCCTACAATAGTAAATTTCCTCTTATCCCCTGAAACTGACGCTGACGTTTCCATTTATTCATTCAGTTCCTTTAGACTCCTTGTCAAATCTCTTCTAGTTGCCAAGCAACATAACAGCCCTTCTGTACATAAGCATTAGGCAACAACTGTTGTCAATGTTTCCCCTTTCTTTGAAAGGGAAATTTAATGACCCTTTCCTATGAGAAAATGATGACAAGAACCTGTCCACGGTAAAATCTGAAAGTTGTGTGTCTTGTGTTCTTGTTTGAATCCAAGTACTGGACTAAATTGACTTTAAAACTCCTGTAAAATTATCAAATTAAAATTTACCCCAAAGCTCGCATGGTTTAGACTTTCAAAACAACAACATATTAAAATTTGTCTCAAATCCCATGAAAAGAGTTCTCTATTACATGGAGTTAATATTTTAAAGATGCATGATGACTGGTTTCTTCTGTTCTCTCTCTCTCTCTCTCTCTCTTTGCCTCTATGATTCTGCTAAAACCTCTTTGATCAAATGCTTAGATTTTTCTGACCATATTCCCCCCCACATAAATATTTGAACTATATATCAGTACTCTGTAAAATAAAGATCAAGACAAAAATTGCAAAATAGTATATATTTAGCATAAAACAACAAAACATCTGCTCGTCTGTTATGGACAGACACCAGGACACAGAGACATAAGTGCTTTCTATCTCAGTCATTTGAAGAAACATTGAAGATGACACTTCCCTGGACAAATCTCCTATTCCTCCTCCTTCATTTCAACAATTCTATACGATTATTGTTTATAACCCAATTTGCTTCCATAACTTGAACAGCTCTAAAAGCTCTTCACAATACATGGCACAGCACAGCAATGATATTATAGACTGAGCTATCACCCATTTTCATCTCATCCTATTGTCTAGTCACACATTTTTTGTGAGGTCAGCAATAGCTACAAAAATTTAAAAGAGTCAAGTTCACTTTTATGCTCTTTTTTTTTCAGTTAGGCTTTTTATTTTTTCTTTCTAATCTTGGTTGTGTGGGAATGTAGAGTTTGAGCTCCAAACAAAAAGTTTAGTTAACTAGATCTCCTTTTCCTTTTTTTTTTTTTTTGAATAGGAGTCTCACTTTGTCGCCCAAAGTAGAGTGCAGTGGCATGTTCACGGCCACCGCAGCATGGACCTGCTGGGCTCAGGTGATCCTTCTGCCTCAGCCTTCCAAGTAGCTGGAACTCCAGGTGCGCACCACTACACCTGGTTAATTTTTTTATTTATTGTAGAGACGAGGCCCCACCATGTTGTCTAGGCTGGTCTCGTACCTCTGGGCTTAGGCAATCCTCTCATCTCTGCCTCTCAAAGTGCTAGGATTACAGGTATGAAACACTGTGCTGGCTCCATTTTAAATTATAAAATAAACAGATAAGCTCCTCCAGATCCTTTATAATTTACATTATTAAAAGCTCATAAAGCAGCTCCACATTTATATTGCACTTGATGAGTTTGTGAGGTAGGTTTTATGATCATGTCCAATCTACAGGTTAGGAAACTAAGGCCCAGAAAAGTTAAGTGACTTATTCCAGGCTGCACAACGAGTAATTGAAGAGCTAATAATCTTTGACTTCTGTTTCCAAACTCCATACTCTTTCTACAACTTAACCTATTGATGATCACTTCCCAAGTGTACTAGGACCTCTAGAGTGGCTTAGGGATTCCTTTGTTACAATGGTCCATAACTGGACACTCATCAAATATTAACCCCATCTTCAAAGATCCTCTTTACTTTCCATCACCAACTTTTACTGCAGAATTGTGTTCTGTTTAAACTGATTTATAAGAATGCATGAAAAACACCGGACTAAAAATTCTATTTTGTCTATAGCAGTTCTAACAATTCTCTCTTACTCGATTAAGAATTACATAAAAATTTGTAAATCTAATTTACCCCGGTAACCAAGTATTTCACGCAAGAAATGATCTAATGATCACTATTAAGCCATGTACTTAACCCATCTAATGATGAATTTCTTAAAAAAAAATACATCACTTAGAAGAGAGCTATAAAAAGTGAGTGTGCCCTAAATACATGATTCGATTAGCCCAAAAGATTTTGTTCTCATATCTTGCCATAACAAAGTGAGACTTAAGGATTTTTTTTCCTTCCCTCTATTTATTTTTTTGGTGCAGGGGAATTTGACTGACTACTCACCAAAGGACTTTACTGGTTATCGTGCAACCTACTTGCGACCACCTGTATTTTATAATCATCTCATGATTTTTGAAGAACCACAGGTAGTCAACCTAAGTAACCTAAGTTTCTGTTTTCAGAAGCAATTTAAAGCATGATTTATTTAATAGCAAAGAGAGTACTAAGATGAGATGACATTTCCATTAACCTACATTTCATTTTTCAAGAAGGCTTGAGATTTTGCAAAATATCGTGAATGGGAAATGTAGTCTCTAAAGAACTTAACTATTCAAGCAGGCAAGTTCATTCATCCATTATTCATTCATTTATCTAACTCTAACTGGAGGGTCAGCTATGTATCAAAGCCAAGAATAGTAATGGTAAGACCCATTCCTTGCCTCCAAGGAGCACACAGTCTCACATGGTGAGACAGGGAGACAACTGACAGTGACACTTCCTGGAATAACAGCTGCAGTGAAGCCCCCTAAAGCACAAGACAGACAGCAGGTCATTTCAGCAGGGCAGGAGAAAAGGAGGATCGGGTCCCTAAGAAGGACATCCGAGACAGAGGAAACTGCCTTTGCAAAGTCTTGGCGTAGACACATTCAAGGTCAGGACGGCAGCTGAGGTGTGTGTGTGGAGATGTGACAGTAGATGAAGGTGGAAA
Source organism: Cephalopachus bancanus (assembly GCA_027257055.1). NCBI lineage: Eukaryota > Metazoa > Chordata > Mammalia > Primates > Tarsiidae > Cephalopachus > Cephalopachus bancanus. Next base: position 2,130,297 of record JAPVLO010000306.1, read on the forward strand.
GGTAGACAGGCATCTGTGCATGCAGAGGATGAATGTCATGCTAAGGAGACTGAACTTTGACTCCAACCATATTTCTAATTTAAATCTTTATAGTTATAATCCATAACCCAAAGATATTTTCAAACAAAACTGTTGAACAGAGTGTCAGTTTTAAGTTTCAGTTGACTTCAATATTAAACCGTGGGTTACTGGCTCCTCTTTTGGATTAAATGCTGCATGAAAGCAGAAATTATTCAATTTGCTCCTAGTCAGTTCATCCCAGAGTTGGCCCACCAGAGAGAACCAAAAAACACATTTCATGGCAACATTTATTAGGAAGTATTAAATTTCCCACAGTGCTTGACTATATACTGTACATGAAAAAAAACACGACACAGATCTCTTCTCTCATCTCTACTAGTTTATAAACTAAGACATAACAGTTGTTACTATTCTTAATTTTCAGAACTGAAACGTCATTGTTCTGTGTGACAGACTGAGAAAACAACTAATCATAAAAAGGTCATAATAGTTAATAACTAAGAAAAGAAAGCGTACTAAAATACAACAATGGAAAAATCATAAATGATCAGAATTCTCGGTTGTTTGTTGTGATTTATCTCATTGAGTTGAGAAATCTATTAACCTTTTGACAAGGGAAGATGGAATCCACTAATTGAGTCAGAGGCACTCTGCCTCCATCGTCATGCAGATTGACGATATTTACAACTTAAACCTCACCTTCTTTCAAAGTAGTGCCAACATTTTTAAGTGACTCAAGTGCAGTGGGAAAACACTGTCTCCTGTAAATCTCCTCGTGGACATCTGATGTGGCTCATGGCAGGTGGATGAAGGTGGTGCCCAACCCATGGATGGAATGCTCACACTGAGCCTCTGTGGTCTGTGAGCTGAGAGGTCAGCCCATTTCCCCTTGCTGTCCTGATGCCAACTCGTTTTGAATAAGACACTCTAATGTTAGCTGCTGAGCTTCCCGTAGTGGTCTGTCTAACCGTGCTCTCCCAGGATCAATTGCTATGGTCTGGTTCTTTAACGTGTTTTCCCTTCCCATGGTCCAGGCTTAGGTGCTGTTCTATACATCCACCAACAGACATGTGGATGGAATGAGGCCAATCTATGGTCAGCACTGAGGCACCCAAAACAGCTTCTCAAATTGGGGAACACATATTCCCACTTGAGTCCATGACTGTGAGTCAGGGATTATATGAAGTCATGACATAACAGAGGCACATCTTTCTGCTACTGTTTACTCAACAGTCAGTAAGCTTGTAAAGATATAGGCCAAAACAAACTCAGTTTCCCTTATCATACTCTCAAACACAGAATACTTCTGTGACCTCTGGTCACCTAAATGTGTGGGGTTTTCTTACTGCCAAGCAATCCTCCAGCAGCGGGCTCTTCAGCAGACTCCAGCTGGGTGGTCCCTAACTTAACTCAGCTCTGACACCACCTGGGGATTTTATTCTATCCTACAGGTTGACCGCTCAGACCCACAAGACTGCTCAACCATTCAGATACCAGTTGCAAGTACAGTCAGCCCTCCATACCCATAGCTTCCACATGTGTAGATTCATCCAACCTTGGATCAAAAGTATTTTTAAAAAAACAATAATAACAGGAGCCTCCTGAAAGGCTATGGCCTTTGCACTATTCTAGAGGGGAAAAAAAAAGAAAAGAAAAAAATTGAGTCAATGTCTCCCTCTTTCATCCAGGCTAGAGTGTGGTGGCCCGATCACGGTTCACCACAGCCACGACCTCCTACACTGAGGTGATCCTCCTGCCTGGGACTATCGGCACACATTACCATACTTGAATTATTTTTTAAATTTTAAATTTTTTTTGTAGAGACAGGGTCTCACTATGTTGCCTAGGTTGGTCTCAAACTCTTGGACTCAAGCAATCATCCCAAAGTGCTGGGATTACAGGCATAAGTCACTGTGCACAGCCTAAAGTTAAAAAATCTTAAATCAAACCATCAAAAAGGGGGGACCATCTGTAATTTGCTAGACTGGTTCACAGAACTCAGGGAAAACACATAGGTTTACTGGTTTATTACAAAGGGCATCATCAGGTTACCAGATGGGAGAGATGAGTAGGACAAGGTACGGGAGAATGGGTGCGGAGCTTCCATGCCCTTTCTGGGTTCAGCACCTTCCGGAAAGTTCCATGTGTTCAGCTCATCTGAACCTAATCTTTCTGGACTTTTCATGCAGCTTCATTATGTAGGCATGATTGGTTATATCAGTGGCCACTGGGGAATAAGTTCAGCATTTGGGGGAAATGAAAATTTCAACCCTCTAATCACTCAGCTGGTTCCCCTGGCAACCAGTCCCCTCCAGAGGCTGTCCTGGAGTCCCCAGCCAAAGGTCAACTCATTAGTACACAAAAAGATGCTTATCATTTGGGGGACACCAAGGATTTTACGAGCTGTATGACATGAAGACCAAATATATATTTCACAATACAATAAGTCCCCTATATAGGAATGAGTTCCATTCGGAAAGCTCGTTTGTAAGTCCAATTTGTTCATAAGTCCAACAAAGTTAACCTAGTTACCCAACTAACAGAGTTGGCTATATAGTACTGTACTGTAAAAGGCTTATAAGACTTTTCACACAAATAATACATAAAAAACAAGCACAAAGAATAAAAAATACAAACATTTTTAGTATTATAGTACAGCACATGACAATGTATGCCAGAATATGTGAACCAACCTGATTGGACAAGCAAACATATGTTTGCATCTTTGAAAGTTCATAACTTGAAGGTTCTTATGTAGGGGACTTACTGTATCACAAAATTAAAACAGTTTTATGTTGAAATAATATGTGAAATATATTTGCATGAATTTTAAGACAACATATAATACTTTAAAGAAGTTGCTTGCTGGGTGGAAGTTAGTGTTGATCATGTCCCTAGAGAAACACGGCAACAAGTGTGTTCTTCTGTGTCCTGGGGGTATCTTGGTGGAAAACCTTGAGAAGCAGTGATATGAAGAAAACATAGGTTTTAGTCTCAGACTCAGCTGAGTATGAATCCCCTCTCTTCCACAATTCCTGAGGGTCTGACTTTGACCAAGTCAAGTCTGACCCTTGACCTCAAGTCCTGTGTCCTCATCAAACAGGAATGTTATTTATTTATTTAGAGACAAGGTCTCATTCTGTCTCCCTGGCTGGAGTGCAGTAGCATGATCATGGCTCATTGCAGCCTTGAAACCACCTACAGAAAATTAATATAGGGTCACAGGGTAAAAGCTGTGGAAGAGACTCAAGCCCTGCAAAGTTGCAGCTGTGTTTGGAAATTAACAAATCTGTTGTTTCCAAGTTGGCTCCTGGCATGACTGTTTGCACAATCACTTCAATAGAGAGCAATCAATTATCTTCATGTACTGATCCCTGGGAATGGGGAAGCTGCCTTCAAGGTTGATAAACACATTTTCCCTTAAACAGTGAACCTGAGGTTACATAGATCACCTTGATGGCAGCAGAACTTGGAGCGCCAAAAGGCAGCTTTAATCTCCAGAGACCCCCACCTCCCAGGTATCTTTCTGCTAAATTACCTCTATAATGGCTCAGTGCCCAGGGGTCAGTGGTTGATGATCATAGAACTTGGTATATTTATAGATAGCACTTATTATAAAACCTAAGAGTGATGTTTGAGAAGTTTTTCAGACTTTGTACTCTGATGGGCCGTGAACCCACCTCGACCTGGGACACATACCAAGGAGCTGACTGTACTGGTCTTGTGACCTCCCTTCCAGAAACTGGTTCTGAACACAAAGTGAGTTTCAACATCCCCCATGACTTTATCCCCAACCAATCAGCAGTTCCCATTTCCTAGAACCTGCGCACCAAATTACTTCTTTAAAAAATTTAGCCTAAGACTCTCAGGGGGGCAGATTTGAGAAATATCTCCTGTCTTCCTCACTCAGCTGCTTTGTGATCATTAAACTCTTGATTGTGACACTGCTGTCTCAGTATGTTGGTCCTTTACTGTGCAGCAGGCCTAGGAACCCCATCAGGCTGAGACAGACTCAGACTCCTTGACTCAAGTGATCCTCCTGCCCCGGCATTCCATATAGCAAAACTATAGGAGCCTGCCACCATGCCTAGCTAATTTTTTAATGTTTTGTAGAGATGCGGTCTTGCTATGCTGCCCAGGATGGTCTCAAACTCTTGGCCTCAAATGATCCTCCTTCCCTGGCCTCCCAAAGTACTGGAATTACAGCCATGAGCCACATGCCTGGCCAGGGATGTTGTTTACTATGAAGATTTATAAAACATGTAGCATAGTCATTGATGGAGCCACGATGAGCTTTTGAAAACATGTCAGATCAAATCATGCTCCTGCTTGAAATCTTCTAACAGTTTACTTATGCTCTTTTGAATAAAGTCCTACCTAGCTCTACTATGGGTTCTAATCCTGGTACACAGACCTCCTTTGGCAGTCTGGTGAAGCTGATGGGAGCCTTCTCCGAATAAATGTTTTAAAATTCATGAAATAACATACATATCATCACAAAAGAAACCACTCATGTTGACATACAGTTAGAATACTAATAAGACAAAAAAATTCATGCTCCAGTAATTTATGAGCATTTCTATGAACACAGCAAATAGTACAGTGTAGAGGCAGGTCCTAAAACAACAGTGAATTTGAAGCAAGGAAGAAAAAGGAACAACTTAGGATATCTGCAACAATGTAATTGGCTATGAAAATATTTGTGATTTCTAGTTGCCAAAGTCACAGATACGGCTGCTACTGCTGTGGGTTCTCTTCTTCCTTTGCCTACATTCATGGTGGAGGGAAATGCTAGATTTTATTTAGAAGTTAGTGAAGATACAAATGTATTTTTAGATGACAAGATAAAAATATATTTGTTCCCCTGCAAGTTCCCTGACTCCCAGATTCCATCCATGGATCCCTTGGAGGTCCATGGACTCGGATGAAGACTTGGCATTCTAAGCGAGATTCTTTTTTGTGTGTGTGCTAATTTTAAAAATATTTTGTAGGGACAGGGTCTTGTTATTTTTGCCCAGGCTGATCTCAAACTCCTGGGCTCAAGCAATCTTCCCATCTCAGCCTCTCAAATTGTTGGGATGACAAGCATGAGCCACCGTACCTGGCTTAAGTGGAATTCTTTAACTGCATCTCCTATCATCATTGTCTCCTCTGCTGATCACACTGGCCACACTGATCACTTTCTCTTCAAACACATTTAACTTAGTCCACCTTAGGCATCTGCTTCTGCTTTTTTCTCTGTCTGGAATTTTCTGCCCTTTTTTGTTGGTCTTCATCTCAACCGAATATCACCTACAGAGTTCTTCCCTGATCACCCCATGTAAAGCAGTCTCCTTCCCTTGCTTCCTGCTTCATCACACCATCCTGCTGTGTTTCCCCCTGTCCTGGTACTGATTTCCAGTTTATTCTCTGCTTCCTGCCCTAAAATGTGAGCTCCACTGGAGTAGGACCCTCATCCACATGTTCAGTGTCACATCCCAGCACCTAGAACAGTGATTGTGTCTAGTACATCTTTGCTAAGTGAAAGAAAAAATAGGCTCCACAAATGCTATTTCTCTCATCCTTCATTCTATTTCTGGTATAGTGGGATGCAAAGAGATGAGAGACAAACTCCTGTCCTCAAGTGATTTACAGTCCAGTGGAGGCTGTGTGGTGCCCCTACAGAAGTGGCACCAGCACTGTGCTGGCTTGGGGTCCCGTCTAAACCCTTCCATTCACCTGCACAAGTGCAGGCAAATCACCCGAAGGGCCTTGGTTCCTGTAGTGCCAGATGAACAGGTTGGACAAATAGATCCCCAGAGGATATGGTTTATAACCATGAAGAGCTAACAAGGTCGCATATGTATCAACAGAAGGTCTCTGACCCCGAGTGGAGGAAGCTTCACAGACATGGAGAGAGTCTTCCAGCGTAATCAGACTCCAACAAATGGTGAAAAGAGAGTCATGAACTCCCAGGGTGGAAAGAAACTTCAAAGGCTAACAGGCATGGCCACCACGCTGTAGCTGAATATCTCTCTATGAGGCCCTTTTTCAAGAGGTAATACAACACCCTTGCTCTCTGTTGCAACCTGCGAGGTGGTTAGCAGTGTAAACTGTGAAATGGTACATTGCCTGAGTTCAAATCCCAGCTCTCTCACTTACCAGCTACATGAACTTGGCCAAATTACTTAACTTCTCTGTTTCTCAATTTCTACCTCTGTAAAACAGAAGTAACAACAGTATCTACCTCATGGAGTTATGGACAAGAGTGAGCAAAAACAATAAATGTAATATGCTGTACATACTTTCAGTAAATGCTACTACTTATGATTCTTTCTGCTAAATAGTTTACTACTATGGCAAATTAAGGATCCTCCAAAACATTTTTCCCCTTCTGCCATGTAATTGAATCTTTACCAGTCAGGGATGACATTCCCCAGTTTAGAGTTTCTGCAAGACAACAGGCAACTCTGTCTTACCTTTTCCTTGACATTCACATGACTATTGAGTTCAGCCATCTTGCTTCTAGTGGAATAAGCCCTATAAAGAGGGGAAAAAAGATTAAAGTTTTAAAATTGATTTCTCACTGTGTTATCTTCATACTCTCTTCCAACGTAATAAACAATTTCATTCAGTCATAATCATAAATACCATTTTAGAATGTGAATATACTTTCAAGCTAAGCATTTGACTCAGATATGTACTAAAAGCAGTTACAATAATTCTGGAAGACAATGTAAAATCTTTTATTCATACTGTATTGACATGAAAAATGACAAAAACAGATGGAAATGTAACCAAATTATGTTTCTTCTTATGGGGGGAAAAAGGTGGACAAAAACAGCAAGAAGAAGGAAATTGTACCTATTTTAGCTAAGCACTGTCATTACAATCTTCACTGTCCCAAAGCTTTTATCAGCCCCTGGGTAATCTAGCAAACATTTACTGAGTTATCTCTTACATGTATGCAACTATACCAAACATTGCAGAAGGAAACATGAGAAACGGGTCCAGGTTTAAACATAAGCAGCACTTTTTTTTTTTTTTGAGTTGGAGTCTCACTCTGTCGCCCAGACTGGAGTGCAGTGGCCGCTCCCGGCCACCGCAGCCTCGCCTGCTGGACTCCGGCGATCCTTCCACCTCAGCCTTCCGAGTAGCCGGAATTACAGGTATGCGTTACCACGCCCGGCTGATTTTTTGATTTATTGTAGAGATGAGGTCTCGCTGCCCTGGCAGTTCTCGAACCCGCAGGCTCAGGCAATCCACTCACCTCAGCCTCCCAAAGGCATGGGATTACATGCTGAGCCACCGAGCCCGGCAACTTTTTTTTCTTTTCCTGCTACCTGGAATGCTCTGACTTCAGATCTTTTTTTTTTTTTTTAAGTGCACAATGAGTGTTTAATCAAAATACCTACATTAAAGTTAATGTAAGAAATTAAAAAAAAATTTTTTAGAGTCAAGGTGTATATACCTATGTTTGCTACATAGGTATATTACATCCTTGTGAGATTTGAACTTCTATTGAGCCCATCACCCAGGTGGTGAAATATGGTATTCAGTGGATTGACTTCAGTTCTTAGCAAAGTTGTTTCTTCCCTGTAGTCTTTTTTTTTAATCAAAATTTTTTATTATGATATTATGGGGTACAGTTAAGGGTTAGGTATACAAATATGCTTCGTTCAGGCACCCTTGTTGATAAGAGGTGTTTCCCCGTCCCCAGACAGATATTTACTACCATTAATCCCATCTCCCTTCCCCTCCCCCCCATAGTTTTCCACTACTGTCAGTCATTTTCTTATAGTATTACGTTGGATGTTCAAGGTCCACTGCATGAGTGAGAACATGTGAAACTCAGATCTTTGTTTCTATGAGAGATCACTCAGTATTATAGACTCTAGTTCCATCCAGGTTGCTGCAAAATTCATGATTTTGTTCTTTTTTATGGCTGCGTAGTATTCCATCATGTATATGTACCACATTTTCTTAATCCAGTCCTCTTTTGATGGACAGCATGGTTGCTTCCAGGTTCTTGCTATTGTGAACAATGCTGTAATAAACATACGTGTGCAGGTATCTTTTCTATAGAGTGATTTGAATTCTTCAGGGCATATTCCCAGTAGGGGGATTGTGGGGTCATATGGGAGGTCAATATTTAGAGCTTTTAGGAATCTCCATACTGTTTTCCACAGAGGTTGCACTAGTTTGCACTCCCACCAACAGTGTAGAAGCGTTCCCTTTTCGCCACACCCTCTCCAGCAACTGTTATTTTTTGAGTTATTGATAATTGCCATTCTGACTGGAGTTAGATGGTATCTCAGTGTTGTCTTTATTTGCATCTCCCTGATGATTAGTGAGGTTGAACATTTTTTCATGTGCCTGTTGGCTGCTCGGAGGTCTTCCTTTGAAAAGTGTCTGTTCATATCTTTTCCCATTTTATGATGGGGTTGTTTGTTTTTTTCTTTTCAGCACGTTTGAGTTCCTTGTAGATCTAAGATGTTAAGCCTTTGTCAGACCTGGAGTTGGCAAATACTTTCTCCCAGTCTGTAGGCTGTCTCCCTGCTCTCTTGATGGTTTCTTTGGCTTTGCAGAAGCTTGTCAATTTAATGAGGTCCCACTTGTCTATCTTACCTCTTATGGCCTGTGGGTTTCAGGTTTTGTTCAGGAATTGGATGCCAGTTCCAATTTCCATGAGGGTATGTCCTTCATTTTCTAAGGTTCTTATGGTTTGAGGTTTTACATTTAGGTCTCTGATCCATTTAGAGTTAATTTTTGTGTATGGGGATAGATAGGGATCCTGTTTCAATCTTCTGCATGTGGTCAGTCAGTTTTCCCAGCACCATTTACTGAATAGGTTCTCCTCTCCCCAGTGGTAGGTGGTGGAGGCTTTGTCGAAGATGAGTTGATTGAGAAATTGAGGTTTTGCTTCTGGAATCTCAATTCTATTCCATTGATCTATATGCCTGTTCCTGTACCAATACCAAGCTGTTTTGTAGCTTTATAGTAAAGTTTGAAATCTGATAATGTGATACCACCTGCTTTGTTTTTTGTTTTTGTTTTTTTTTTTTTTTGCTGAGGATTGTTCTGGCTATTCTTGGTCGTTTGTGTTTCTATATGAATTCCTGTGTTGTTTTTTCTAGGTCTGAGAAGAATATTGCTGGTAATTTGATGGGTATTGCATTAAATCTGTAGATTGCCTTAGGTAGGATGGACATCTTCACAATGTTGATTCTTCCAATCCATGAGCATGGGATATTTTTCCACTTGTTTGTGTCATCCTGTAGTCTTTATCTCAGCTCAAGTATTGTCTCTTCTGAGAGGGCTTCTATGAGCAACATATCTAAAATTGTCACCTCCCCTGCCTCACTCTTCATCAGTACATAATAGTTTTTAAACTTGCTTTTTCACTTACCAACATATTATGAACAATCTTCCAGATCAATAATCTCTCTCTCTCTCTCTCTCTCTCTCTCTCTATATATATATATATATATGTGTGTGTGTGTGTGTGTGTGTGTGTGTATATATATATATATATATGTGTGTGTATATATATATATACTTTTTTTCTTTTTTGAGCTGGAGTCTCACTCTGTTGCTCAGGTTTGAGTGCTGTGGCATGATCACAGCTCACCACAGCCTCAACCTCCTGGACTCAGACAATCCTTCCTCTTCAGCTTTCTGAGTAGCTGGTACTATAGGTGTGTGTCATCATGCCTGACTAATTTCTATGTTTTTTGTAAGAGATGAGATCTTGCTATGTTGTCAAGGCTGGTCTTAAACTCCTAGGCTCAAACAATTCTCCTGCCTTGGCATTCCAAAATGCTGGAATTGCAGGCATGAGCCACTGTGCCCACCATGATTTTTTAATGACCATAAACTCATGATCTCCAGTTTCAAATGGGTCCTTAAAACTGCCCGCAATACTTTTGCTTCCTTACAATCTTTAGATTTTCTGCCTCTGGTGTCTGGTCTTCTTTGTAAAGTGGTCCACTCCGAGAAAATCTGTATTCCTAACATCAAGTTGCAGTATTTTCTTTTCCCTTATCTGGTCAAAATCTTTCAAAACCATTATAATGGTTTTGATAGATCTTAAGTCTTTAATAGATTCAATCTTTTTTGAAATAGAGAATAAATGACTTAAATGTGTGAAGAGATTGATTCAGAAATTAGCAGCAGTGAGGCCAAGATATCAATATATACTACCTATTTGCATGTTGAGTGTTTTTTGTCAATCAAGAGCCACTGAAACACTTATATTCTTTTTGTCTTTTGTTACAGAGTGTCCCCACCTCCAGAATTGATACATGTTAGGATAACTTGCAAAAATTCTCTTATTCTTTCCCATTATTTTCTTTTAAACCTACATCCTAATTAAGGGATACCCCCCAAAAGCCAGAATTATCTTTGGAGGGCGGACCCCTTGTAGTATAGGCTTCTCTCACTAGGTAATTGTTCTAGGAATCTATCGGCATCAGTGTACCAGCTAGTGATGTTGTAAGAGGCTGCATTTGGCTTCAGTGAAATTTTTTATTGTTGTTGAGATTCTTTCATTGCATTTTTCCATTTCATAATGGGTGATTTATAAGAGCCCCTGCCCACACTGCGCTGAGTGTTCAGCAGTTTTTGACCCAAGACAGCATGACTTCCATGCCCCACCCTCCCTATTCACCTGATCTTGCCCCAGTGACTTTATATTGTTTCCCAAGATGAAAAAAATCCTCCAAGAGAAATGTTTTGCCAATGTGAAAGAGGTGAAACAAAAAATGGCAGCGGCACTAAAAGGCATCAAAATTGACAAGTTCAAAAACTATTTTGAGCAGTGGAAAAAACATTTTGATATTTTTGTTTGTGTATTGTATCAAATAGAGTGAAGGTGACTGAAGTTTAAACATGTAAGAATAAATTTTTTTTTTTTTTTTTTGAGTTGGGAGTCTCACTCCGTTGCCCAGACTGGAGTGCAGTGGCCGCTCCCAGTCACCGCAGCCTCCACCTGCTGGGCTTCGGCGATCCTTCCGCCTCAGCCTTCCGAGTAGCCGGAATTACAGGCGCGTGCTACCATGCCCAGCTAATTTTTTGATTTATTATAGAGATGAGGGCTCTCCAAGTTGTCCGGGCGGGTCTCGAACCCGAGGGCTCAGGCAATCCACTTACCTCAGCCTCCCAAGGCGTGGGATTACAGGCTGAGCCATGGAGCCTGGCTAGAATAAATATTATATACAATTTTTTAGAAATAAATTTTGGGCTTTTTTGGGTCCCTTCTCATAAAACATAAATTCTGATTCATTATTTTTTGTTGATTTGGGGATGAATGCTTGGTATTATGGAATGTTAACTCTATCAGTACTCAGATTGTTCTCAATAGAAATCCTCATAGATATGTCATCAAGTATAAGAAACAATAAGACTTTGTTTTTAGAAGTTTCCAAGTGAAACTGCCACTGACACATGTATTTGGACACACCAGCAGGAGGGACTCTGCGGGCTTCCTCTCAGTCAAGTAGGGCTGCCATGGTGCCCGTTCTATTGAGAACTCCTCCCATTTCTTCCCAATGATAAGTTCTATAGTCTCCAGCTTGGCATGTGAAAGAAACTAAATAATACTAGCTCGCAAATTACACCTGAATTTTATTCTCACTTATTCCTGCTCCTGAAAGTTACTATAAAACAGAGGATTATTATCTGATGATCTCTGACAGTGAACAGTGATGATATGTGAGATATAAGAACAAATAATCTGGTGTTTTTGTTTATTAGTTTTGTTTTTTGGAGACAACATCTCACTCTGTTGCCCCAGCTGGAGTGTAGTGGTACAATCATAGTTCACTGCAGCATTGATTTCCTGGGCTCAAGTGATCCTCCTGCCTCAGTGATATGAGTAGCTGGGACTACAGGTGTGCACCACCACATCTGACAAATTTTAAAATTTTTTGTAGAGACAGGGTCTGGTTATGTTGCCTATGCTGGTCTCGAGCTCTTCAGCTCAAATAATCCTCCTGGCTTGGCCTTCCAAAGCATTGGGATTACAGGCATGAAACACTGTGCCTTGCTAATTTAAAAAAAAAAATTATTATTTTTTTAGAGATGGGGTCTCCCTGTGTTGCCTAGGCAGGTCTTGAACTCCTGGCCTCAAGCAATCCTCCTACCTCAGTCACCCAAAGTACTGGGATTACAGGTGTTAGACACTGGGTCCAGTCAGATATTTTTTTTTCCACAAGCCATGGGTGGGAAGGAAAACCTTTAGCCAGTCATCATAATGCCTGTACAATGGTCTATAATCACAATAGACTTCTGGATGGCTGATTTTCTTATTCAAATGAAATTTTTGACATTATACAAATATACACTGTATATATATGAATTTTTCAGTATGTGATAGTACCTGTATGTATGAGAGAGAAAGAAAGGCAGGGAGAGAGAGAGGCAACAATGTACCTAAGGGACTCTGAAAAGCGAATGGTGCCAGTGGCATTTGGTGCCATTTAAGATAGACCTATGAGCCTCAATGCCTTTCATTAGACTAGACCAGCTGAATCTTCTGAACACATCTAATTTTGCCATTACAGATGTGTGAAATCTAAGAGAATTTTTTTTGTTTAGTTTTTGCGTTTCGGCTTTGATGTCTAGAATTTGGGTGTGCAGCATTTTCTAAAGCTGAAATGCTATAATCCACAGAGGAATCAGGGAGGAATTCCATTGAAGAGAGAAAATTTCTGAATCTGCAGAGGGGGAGGCTATATTCATATATTGGTTAGCTATATTCATAAGACAAAAATGTGTACATATACACACACACCCCCCTTGGCAATTCCCTTTCTCTTTGACCTCAAAGTCTAACTCAAGGAAGACTTCTTTGGTACTGATGCCAGTAAGATTATTCACAATGTTATTATTATTTTTTTTTTTGTAGAAGAAAAATGTTAGCTACATGAGTAGAGCTGTTACAGGTTTCCCTGATGGAAAGATAAGATAATAATAATTACAGGGACCTGTTCTTTGCTCATTTACTGTATTGATTTTTTTTTTCCCATGTGGAAGGCTGCCCCTTACAGTCCCATCCTTCCTGATGGCTTCTAACTCCCTCTCCACATCATGGCTCTCTCTTGGCTGGTGTGTAACAGAGGGATTGGGAAATGGCCACAGCTTCAGTTAGGGATAGCAGCTGAGGGTTTTAATCTAAACAGATCATACATTTGGTTTGCATTAAAGAATGACAGACTTAAGTGGCTGGATTCCACTAATAAGGACAAACACTAGGGAACCGTGGGGCAGGTGAGGTTGACCTTCAGCATGTCCCAAGGTCCCCACTGAGTCTTTGCACCCTCTGTCTGACACAAATCCTTCCAGAATGTTCAGAAGCACACCTCACACCTGTATAGCATCCCATGCTCTTATATTTCCCGAGCAGACTCCCTCTCCCCTGTGAAAATGAAGCTGTGCCCTATTGTTTTGGGGCTCTGTATACCACTATGAACTGTATCTGGCCAGCCAGCTCAACTTAATCTGAATCTTAATTGCTTAACTTAGACAGTAAAGGAATTTTTCAACATATTTTCACCTCTTTCCTCGTGACAGGCTCAGGCTTCAGCAACAGGAAACCCCAATCCTCCAAGTTGGAGACGTCTAGGTCAGCCAGAGAAGCTTCTAATTCTGTGAGTTTTAGGCCTTACAGTGAGTAATAGATGTCTGAGGACAGGAGGTTTTCCTAATTCCCTCAAATCTCAGTCATCATGCTTGGTAGGATATCACTGCTGGACATGATGAAATGTTCGTACCTTAATATGCGCCGATCACAAGAGCTTTATTTATTTATTTACAGACAGGGTCTTGCTCTGTTGCCCAGGCTCAAGTACACTGGTGTGATCATAGAGCATTGTAGCCTTGAACTCCCGGGCTCAAGTGATCCTCCTGCCTCAGCATCCCAAGTAGCTAGGACTACAGACATGCGCCACCATCCTTGGCGAATTTTAATGTTTTTCATAGAGATGGGGGTCTCTCTATGTTGCCCAGGCCAGTCTTGATCTCTTGACTTCAAGCAATCCTTCTGCCTCAGCCTCCCAAAGCATTGGGATTACAGGCATGAGCCATGGTGCAGGGCCAATCATAAGAGCTTTAATTCTACAAGAAAGGTATAGGGATCATTGACTTATTGAGAAAGAACTTGGTTGCTAATTCCTATTACCACTAAAGACTATTCTTGGAACAAATCAATTTCTGAGGGCTAACTATTCAAATTCATGGATCAGTTAATTAATACAAAATTAAGATAATCAGCCAGGCATGGTGGCTCAAGCCTGTAATCGCAGCACTATGGGAGGCTGAGGTAAAGGGATTGCCTAAACTCAGGGGTTCAAGACCAGCCTGGGCAACTTGGTGAGATCTTGTCTCTAAAATAAACAAACAAACAAACAAATAAACAAATAAATAAATAAGCCTGGTGTGGTAGTGCACACCTGTAGTTCTGGCTACTTGGAAGGCTGAGGTGGAAGAATCGACAGAGCTCAGCAGGTCAACCCTGGGGTGGCCATGGGCACGCCACCGCACTCCAGCCTGGGTGATGGAGTAAGACTCCAACTCAAAAAAAAAAAAAAACAACATAGAATATAAGTCCTGATACTGGTACAGCATTTCAGTAGTTTGAGTATGGTTTGAAAACTTTTTTTCTTAAAATTGCAATTTAGATTTCAGTAATAGCATTGCAAACATACATACATACATATATATAATTATCTAATTTATATCCTATAGAAAAATAGAGGTCAAGGAAATTGTTAAAACTTATTAGACATCAATCACAAAAGAATTTCACCATTCTATCTATCTCTCTATTATTTATTTTAGAAAGCAGGATTTATTAAGAGGACAGAAAAGCTCCCACAGTGGGAGGGGGCTGAGAGGGTTGCCTGAATTTCACCACTTTAATATACCATCTACATGCTTCTTCAGTGTAAAATTTATAAACCACAAATATGGTTACCACCAATCACTTCAAGCACAAAGTTATGTCAAACTGAATGATTCACTGAGCAAAGATCTTACTGAATATGCACTAACACTAGTCAGAAAATCAATTAGCTTATTATAAAAATTAATACTTTTTTATGAAAAATAAGTTCAAATAGTAGAAATTCTGGTAAATACTCTTACCTCAGTATTTCCAATTCATACAGTTCCATGAAGTTTAATACGTTTTACAATCTGACAGATAACCAAACTCCAGGTTTAAAAAACATACGATGTCTCTTATGCAATCACATAAAACATGAAATGTTGTAACAATGCATTGAAATGCCAAATTGCTCTCTGGCTTTGCTCTCTCCCTAGTCCCTCCTGTTTCACTGTGCAGACAATTCATTGAGTTTCACTTTTGTTTCTTTGAAATCTATTACTCCTCTTAGATTAACTTTCTTATTCTCAGGTATGACATCACTTTGCATGAATAGGATTTAGAAAACCAGAGGAAATAAATAAGAAAAATTATCAAATAATGGTTTTAACACATCTTTTCAAGGTCATGAATACAAACTTTTCCCATGATTTGTAAAAACATAAAAATCATGCTGCATATTTGGGACTACTCAAATAATGTATTGTAAGTTATCAGAATGAGAGCTGAAGGAGTAAATGGATGCCAGATGCCATGACGGATGGCTGAGGGAGGGCACATGACCACACTGGTAGAGACTGGGATGGACTTGGCTTCCAGTTAATCGTCAGACTCAACTGGAGAGCTCTGAGAAAGATCTCTGGCCCCAATGTCAGGTGGGACAGGAAGAGGGGATGGAAAACAGCAATTTCTGGGTCGTTTTCATGAAAAGCCAGACCTGAATGCGACTAGTCTGAGGTGGAATGTGCTGGAAATGTAAAATACATCCTGGATTTCACCTAGTATAACAAAAGGAATGCAAACTGTCTCATCCATATTTTATATCGATTACATGTTGAAGTGATGGTATTTGATAGACTGCATTAAATAAAATGTTAAATTAAAATTAATGGCATCCATTTCTTTTCACTTTTTGAATGTGACTGCTAGGAAGTATACAAAATCACCAGGCGTAGTGGCTCATGATTGTAATCCCAGCACTTTGGGAGACTGAGGCAGGAGGATTGCTTGAGCCCAGGATTCAACACCAGCCTGGGCAACACAGTGAGACCCTGTCTCTACAAAAAATTAAAAAATTAGTTGGATGGGGTGGTGCACACCTGTAGTCCTAGCTACTTGAGAGATCGCGGCAGAAAAATCGCCTGAGTCCAGCAGATTGAGGCTGCAGTGAGTTGTGACGGTGCCACTGCACTCCAGCCTGAGCAACAGAGTGAGATTCCAACACACACACGCACAAAAAAATGTCCACATGCATGTGTGGATTTTCTACTGGAGAGTGATATCCTAGAGTAGGTTCTTAAAGCAAGGGTCCCAGAAAGGCAGCACCAGCCTCACGCCTTAGAGATGCAAATACTCTGCCCCTCCTCAGACAGAGTGAAAGAGATGCTGGGCGTGTGGTGCAGGCTGCCGGGAGGCACGGCACACACTGTCGAAACCTTGAGAAGCCACTAATGTCTCCATCCTGGGAACATGAAGAAATCGCCTCGTCCTTGATCCCAATCACTATTTATAAGAAATAGATCCTCATGAAAGGACAGATAGGGGGTGAGTTTCTCACAAATTATGTTGTTAAGAAATGGTCTCCTCACCAATATATTGTTACTATATTTAACACACTTATGGAGAGTTTACAATATACCAGGCATTCTGTTAAGTGCTTATCACAATTTTTTTCATTTGGCCCTCACAACCCTATGAGTAGATATTATGATTATCCCTATTTTATACATGTGGAGACTGAGGCACGAAGAGATTTAGTAACTTACTCAAGGTCTCACAGTAAGCAGTGGGGCCTGGACTTCAACCTCAGCATTGTGACTCTGGAGTCCATGGCCACTGTGCTAATGGCATCTCAAAACCATTGCTCACAAGTCATGAGGCTCAGTGTCTATAAAATGCAGTGAGAACTCTGCAAGGAGAATGAAACCGTTCTGAAGGATCCCGCCTGCTCAGGCTGGGCAGGCATGTGATATAAAACTTGTGCATACGCAGGGCACACTAACTGCGGGGTAAGCTGCACTATCTCAGTGGCTCTAAGACATTCTGGGGTCCAACACTTAGTTGCTCCCTCATCATAAATTAAAGTGTCTAAGTACCTGGCTTTGGTATCACCTAGAGGATGTTATTCTATGATCACATGGATCCCGAAACATTTTCTCATGGCTGCCTCAGAGGGACAGAAACAGGACTGATCTTATGTGCAGAAGCCAATTATGCTACATGATTTGAGAAGCAGCAAAAAGCTTCTCAGCCAAAAAGCATCTGACAGCATCCCCAAGTATGAACTTCTGAGAGACATCAGCATTTCTACTTGGTTGAAGGCAACTACAACCTTGGGAAGAAGGTGCAATATCACTGATTAATCGATGTCTCCTACTGCCATCCATCAACCCTCAGTGTAGGGAACTCCCTTTCTTTATTAGGTTCGAGAGAATGGAAAACAGGACTGGTGAGTTTTGGTGGGGAGAGTTTGAAGGCTATACATCTGTCTATAAGGGGCACCATTCATCCTAATGAGGGCCTTGGGTCTCCAGGTTAGAGGACTTCTGTGGTCCCTTCTGATCCTCAGGTATTACAGGTCTGGAAGGGCCCTAGGTGTTGATGGGAACACTTCTAAAAGGCATGGGTGCTGTCTTCAATGTACAACTCTGAGGCAGGTTACTCGGTGCAGGTTAGACATAGATAGGTAAGTTTATTGTAAGTAGATTTGAATTAAAATAAGGTAAGCATTCAGACATCTTTCTTATTGGTCCAGGACCTTCACCTGACTGACCAGGCCTACCAGACCTGACCCCTTGCAGCCTGGAATGTGTATCTACCAGTGCAGGAAATACAAAAACAATAGAGAATTACCCAGAACACAGACATAACGATCTAAGAAAAGCCCAAATCTAGTTAGGCAATAACTTTAATTAGAAGGTCTTTGTGACCTTAGAAGGTTGAGAGATGGTAATCAAAACTCATGACCTGCAGCCTACCTCTTTTAGCTCATAGAAGGTGGAGAGATGGTAATCAAAACTCATGACCAGATACCTGTAGCCAAGTCATCTTAGCTCATGGTTTGCTTAATCATATTTGTAAAAGTATGTAAAGTTTTCTCGTCAAAGGCAAGCACGTGTCCTTTCTCTTAAGGTGTCCAGGCCTTTTGGGCATGTATCTTTCTTTCTAATAAATTCTGTCTTAAACTATACTTGGGACTTGCTCTGAAATTCTTTTCTGTGGCTTAGTCAAAGAACCCATGGAGTAACACACCACATTTCACCTGGCATCAGTTCTAGGCTATTTCTCTATATAGATAGCCTTCAGATCAGTCAAGAGACTAACTACCCAGGCTCCTAAGCACAGTCAGGGGTATTTGCATGCCAGCTGAAGAGGGAAAGAGTGTTCCTTCTATAAAACTAGGACTTTGTTTAAGTTCAGTATTTGGTAATTTTTCTGTTGCCTAACCTTTTCTCTCTCTTCTGTTCTGGGCCCTCTTCCTTTCCCCTCAATCCTTTGTTGTTCTTTATCTGACCTGGTAATTACTGAGGTCTCATATTCCAAGTGCTTTCACTCTTTTTCTCTGTGGTTTAATTTCCATAGTTTTATTAATAAAAGTTCTTGTGTTGTGCTTTGTTCCTTAGAGGAAAGTTGCTTTAATTATTAGGAATGAGAACACATAAACAATGAAACAGGGAGTGGTGACTGAAATATGAATTTTATATGAAGATAGACTGTGGGATTTTTTGTTGTTTAATTTGGAGGAAAAAAACTCAAGGTTGCATTTTCATTCAAAGACATTTCAATGTATTCAACCCACTATTAGAACAACTTCACTGAAAAAGCAATTTAAGGGCAAATGTCAAGAGAAAATTTTACATTTAAAAGCTCTGGCTCGGCCTCTTTTGAAAAGCTGGTTTAGCCTTTGGTTTAGAAATGTCACTGCCTACCAAGTTCTTTGTGGGGGGAAGAAAGAAAATTGAATGTTTTATTTAAACAGGTCATTAACAGTCAATACTTATTTGGAAAGGCCTGCTTTCAGAGGCAGATAAAAGCTTCCAATCACTTAGAATATCACTTGAGCAGATCTAGGGCAAGATGTGCTGATGCAAGTTGCAGATCTTTCTGGAGAACATCTCCACTCAGCAGCCAGTGCTGGTGGAGGAGGCTGAGTCTCCACCTGGTGTGCACCATTGTACATGCTGTATGTACGAGGGGGTGGGGGGACACCAAAAACCTGGAACTTATTTATTAAAAATTGTGTATTTATTCTTACATGTTTAAACTTCAGTCACCTTCAAAGTACTCTCTGTTTGATACAATATGTCTGTTGAGATGCTTTTTCTTTTCTTTTTTTTTTTTTTTTAGTCGGAGTCTCACTCTGTCGCCCAGACTAGAGTGCAGTGGTCGCTCCCGGCTACCACAGCCTCGACCTGCTGGGCTCCGGCGATCCTTCCGCCTCAGCCTTCCGAGGAGCCGGAATTACAGGCATGCGCTACCACGCCCGGCTGATTTTTTGATTTATTGTAGAGATGAGGTGAGATGCTTTTTCTATGGCTCAAAACAGTTTTGGAACTCGTCAATTTTGATACCTGTTAGTGTTTCTGCCATTTTTTGTTTCACTCTTCCACATCAGCAGAATGTTTCCCTTTGAGGACTTTTTCCATCCGGAGAAACAAAAAAAGTTGCTTAGGTGAGATTGGGTGAATCGGGCGGATGGGGCACGGAAGTCATGCCATTTTTGGTCAAAACCAGCTGAACGCTCAACGCAGTGTGGGCAGAAGCATTGTCACGGTGGAAGAACCAGTCACCTGTTTGTCAAAATTTGGGATGTTTCTTCTACAAACCATAAAGCAACCTTCTCAAAACTTCCAGATAAAAACTTTGGTTGACCATTTGATCCAGAGGAACAAATTCCAACCCTCCAAAAATTACAGGTTTTTTGTTTTTTGCCCCGCCCCTTACAGGATAGAGAGGCACACAAAACACACTCCAGGGTAGGCCCAGCTTCAGATTTTCCATTTCAGGACCAGCAAAGGCTTATGAATGAAGATTAACCATTTTTGCATAAAGTGCCAAACCACCTTCCCACAGCAGCAGAATGCAAATGGGTGTGCAAAAGAGCAGAGGACAGCTAAAATAAACGCGGTGGCCATCAGGCCCAGGACTCAGGGGAAGGAGTGCATGCCGGCCTTATTAGCATTCATCTAAGGCCCAGGTTTTCTGTTTAATTTGAAAGTATTTCATTTCACAGGTCCCTGACGGCTTGAGAATAGAAATAAATGCTTTTTTCTACAAGTGACCCACTGCCAGCTCCTGTAAGGATCTGCTTCTGGCCGCTGGGCTTTCAGACACACATGGGTTTCCATAGAGATGTGGGCCACCTGGACCCGATGCAAGCACCCACTTGTGCCAGCAACTCAATTACCTTCAGTTCTTTTAAGATACGGTGATGGGAGCTCGCGTCTTTAAAATATGCCCATCCTCAGAGACGCCTCCGGAGGGGTGCAGTGACCAGTATCATGCGACAGAGAGGAGATTCGGGAGAATGAATGCATCGCTCCCTGGAGATTGTATGCTTTGTCCCCCATCCCCCGTCAGCCGCTGAGCCATCCCAGATTCCAGAGGGACTTGTACAAAAGATCAAGCACAGCTCTTTACAACTGGAGCACCAAGTACTTTGCCACAAACTCCCTCCCGAATGTTGAAAAAGAATAACATGCTTTTCCTTTCTTTCTTTCCTTCCCCCATCTCTTTAGCTAGCTTTGGGTAGTTACTACAGCAAGGGCAATGTTTTTTCTTGCTATCTGGCAAACATTCATTAGGCAGTGACAATGTCCAGGCTCTGTGGAGAAAACTGGCAATGGTGAAAGCAAACACTTACTGAACTCTTACTGTATACGCACCATTGCTCTAAGCGCATTCCATGTATTAACTCTAACTCTCAGAATTGCCCTATGGAGTGTGGGCCTGTACTCCTGTTATCCCCATTTTATAGAAAAAGAAATGGAAGCACAGAGCCTTAAGCTACTTACTCAAGTCACACAGCTATTAAGCGGTGGAGATGAGATTTGAACTTAGATCTCCTGTCTCCAGTGTTCTGGCCACAGAGGAGCTTACAAGTCAAGGATGGAGACAAAGACACAGACATACTTGCCAGACAAGGGGAGGTGGGAAAGGAAGTTAGCGTGACATGGAATTGACCCACCTCAGAGCTCTGGGGAGAGCAATACTGGGGCTGTGGTCTGCCCCAGTGGAAAGTCTCAGCCCAGAGACACAGGCACAACAGAGTGCTAGGGGCAGGCTTGCTGTCTGCGGAATGAGGGTGGGGCTATACACTTTTAAAACTCTTTAAGGACAATGCTGCATATTCATCTCCAAGGAAAACATGGATTGTAGTTCCGCAATATAACTGTACCAGCAAAGGGAACCCTTAACTAGATCTGGCAAACAAAAGCTCTATATTTATAGCTAACTCTGGGAAGCTGGCTCGTTTGTTGTGGAGTCAACACCTGGGAAAGGAACCCATCCTCTCTTCAGAGCATATTCTACTTTCAAAAACCTCTGTTCCCACAAACTCACAATACTCCTAGTTCATGAAATCAGATACTCCTAGTTCATGAAATGCTAAACATTTAATGATTTTCTCAAAGTGTCAAAGAAAGTCAGTGTGTTCCTAGTTCCTTGAAATGTCACTGGCATTGGCTGGGCAAGGACCGTCTATGCTATACTATCCGAACTCACTGGTATTTGGTGGGAGAGAAATACCAGGAAGCCAAGTGAGGCCTCGCCTTCCCACCGGAGGGGGCTTACAGAGAGCCAGCCCCCTCTGTGCTCCCTCCTGGGCCTGCTACTGTGCTTCCTAAGGCTTCCCAGCACATGCAGCCTCAACTCACCTGTTCAGGTTTCTTAGCGTCCCAAGTCAGGGCGCTCAGTCCATGCTTCTGCACTCCTGTCTCTCTCAGCAGGCAGAGAAACTTTGTTCCTCAGTTGGCCACCTTTATCAACTCGCTTTTACCGCAACCAGTAAGTCATCTCACTAGTGACGCAGGTGGAGCCAGAAACCCAGGTAGTGGCAGGATCTTGGGTGTGGCTGAGTAATCAGCAGCGGGCTGGTGGCCTTGGCCTGAGCCACAGGGGACTCACCTGCTGAGAGACTGCTTGCTCCTTTGCTGTCAAACTGCCCAGTGCTTTTGCCATCAGGCCCCTGTTAGCAAAGTCCAGTCTGTCATTCTTCTCATCCTGGGGAAGGCCCACCTCTAAGACTGAACTTGCAACCTTTCTGTTGACTGCCCCTAAGGCTGAGACAGTACTGGCTGGGACTGCAGTCATCATCCCAAGGGTCAGTTTCTGGGTATGACTATCTGCTAAGAGCTTCTAATCTTCTGGGTAACACCAGTACAGGCATATCAATCAATTAGCAAACACTCCTAGCAATGCATACGGAAACCAGAACCTGCTTCTAGACTTAACTGAAAGCACCTGCTAGCTAATTTGCACTAAGAGACAAATACGTCCAGGGGTATATATTTTATTAAGGGCCATGCCCTCATAAACAAGGGAATGATGTTCTCCTGGTGATGTTAGTCAGTCTTCACCAGTGAAAAGCTAGTGTGGAGCAGGGGTGGGGTACATTCAGGGCAAAGTGGAGAGAGGTTTCTCACCAGGCAGGCCTGCTCCACCCACATACAAGTTAGTCCTATATATGTCACTTGTTTGCTGGTTTGCATTTTAGAAAACGAACACATATGTTCCACATGTTCTTAGAAAGGTTCTTTCTCTTTAGGATCAGGCCTCACTTGGTCCCAACCACCAGAGCCCATCTAGCCGGCCGCTTTCAGACAGTCAGCCCAAAAGCAGCTACTGCCAGCCCAGAGGCAGAGGCAGAAGTGTCCATGGTAATGTGCCTTTGTCACCAACTACAGTATCTTGGGCTTTTAAGTAATCACAAAGAGCAAACACTGCCTATTTTCTGCTATTCTGATTCTTCCTTATGTTTTTGTGACAAACAGTAAGTAGTTACAATTGACCAAGATTGAATCCCAGCTCTGCATCTTACTAGTTTGGGGATTTGGGATTTTATTGGATCTCTCCATGCCTCCATTTCCTCATCTGTAAAATGGGTGTCAGGTCATGTCAGTAACTACTGTGTAGGGTGGTAAGGAAGATGAACTGAGTTCATCACTGTAAAGTGATGACAGCAGAGCCTTGCACACAGCAAGTGCTGTAAAAGTGCTGTAAAAGGATATAAATAGATTCACTCATGACCTGAGTCGTGACTTTCCCACCATCCTTATTTTACAGGTGGGACTCTAAGGCAGGCATGTCCAACCCACAGCTCAGAGGACGCATGCAGCCCAAGACAGCTAGTAATGTAGGCCCACAAAATCTTTTAGCTTCATGCATTTTTTAGTATCTGTTTACTTTGTGACTCCATGTGTAGTTCCGTTTTTGAAGTTCACAGTCACTCCTTATTCATGACATCGCTTTTTGGCAGCACATACATTTGTGAGCAAATGTTTTCAATTATGAAGCACACAAAGAGCAAAATTCGAACAAACATTTCTGATGAGCATCTTGAGAACTCACTAAGAATTGTGACCACTTCCATCGAACCAGACAATGATAGATTATTTTGCAAAACAAGGTCAAATTACCCACTAGTTTTAAATTATTCTCATTTTTTCTAGACTTTATAATAAAAATATATAAAAAAGAAATCTTATTATGTATATGCAATAACTATATTACACAACTTATGTGCAGCCCAAGACAATTCCTCTTTACTCAATGGGGTCCAGGGAAGTCAAAAGGTTGAACACCCCTGCTCTAAGGCATTCAAGGTTATGATCCCACATGGAACCAGGGATGGAGTTGGCTCTTGAAACTCACCTTCTGACCAAAAATTGCCCTCATGAGGCTACACCCTTCCCTACCCCTGCCGACACTGCCCCTGATAGCAGGACTAGGGGGACTCGAGAGAGGAAGGGCGAGGCAAGGACCTGATTACAGCCCTGCTAAGGGAGTGTGAACTCTCAGGGCTGTGTCTGTGTGCATGCTCTTAAAACTGCAGAGTGAGCAGACCCAAATCCACTACTCCAACACCTCTTCCCATAGACTGGATGGGAACCCGTGCCAGGACTCTCAGATGAGTACAGTGCTTTCATGACCGAATTTGCAGCTAAGGTACTTGTATTTAGAGGACAGTACACAGTTGTAACATAAAAAGGGCAAAGTTCAAATAAAGTCTTAGAGCTAATTAGGGAATAATCTAAAAAAATACTACATCTCCACACATTTTGTTTTCAGGTAATTCTATCAAGATGGATAAAAGAGAATTAATATGATTTTAATGCCCTTGAGTTTATTCTAGTGCAGTCACAGATAATAAAACACATTTTTATCATTTTATTATATGCTCAAGATTCTAGGAGGTCCTACTTGCAATCTTGGTGAATTTTCTCTCCATTTCTAACTGTAATAAAAAATAAAAATTTTCCACCTGAGATGTGCTGTAATGGGAAAATTAATAAATACTTTTAAAGTGCTTCAAATATACAAGACTTAATAGATTTAATAAATTATAAAAAGAATCCCTTGCTTTTAAAAAGCCTGCCTCTGATCAATTCTATTGTGTCCTTCTCTTTTCCAAAATCCCCAGTACAATGCCTTTGATAAACTAAGTGCTCAATAAAAACATGTGGAAGACAGGAATAAATATCCTCTCATTTTATTCTTCCTTTCTTGGGTGCAATGAGTTTTTTTTATAATTTATTCCCCAGCTTTTAACCCCTGGTACTTTAAATGCCACCCTTAAAACCAGCCCTGACCAGTGGTGTTCTAGTCACATCCCTCCACACACCCTCCAAGCCACTCCCTTCTTCCTCCCCACCCCACATCCAACCCTGCAGTGTCCTTCAGTCATCTTCAGAGTCAAGATCTAATCAAGGGCACCAAAGTCCTCCACATCTTTCTTACTGAGCCTCATGTGTCCCCCTCTTTAACCAGGTAATTTGTCCAGTGTCTTCTACTTATTTTATATTTTTCTTAACACAGAGCCTTACGCTCAGGATAATCAAGTCACTAGACTTGCCCTCTAATTCTTCTCCACCAAAGTCTACACTTCTATCCAAAAAGTAAACACTGCAATTTATCTTTTCTGTGGAATATCAGAAAGTAGAAAATACTTCATTTTCACTGAACACTAAACACACTTAACTACTAACCTCGTCACCATGTACTCATGCACTACCAGCACAGATCTGGACTTTTATTGCCGTTGGCACCCACATGCGCTTCCTGGGCCCTCATAAACTCTTATGGCCTGTCTTGTCTAAGCCCTTGTTTATAGTGTATAGGGCTTGAGAGCAGACACCTGTTCTCTCTACTTTGCATGGAAATCCAGCCTTCTTGATAGCTCAATTCACATGGGGGGAAGTTCAGAAAGTACCAGATGCTTATGATGGTCTATAAGCCTTAGCAATGCGGAGTTTGATCTCTTCCAAATCAATTTTTCTAAAGATTGAATAAATCAAGACTGATTTTTGTGCAGTGACTCAAATGTTGTACAGGCCTCTCAAGTAAATATAATACTATCTATTATTTCCCTTTGGAAGACTTTGTCAGTCATCCAATCTACCTTACAGCAATTGGGAGGAGTAAATGTATTAGGTTTTGATTACTTGTTTCATGAAATAGATCATCTCTCACAGCCTTGATTCCATTTATACCTATTTTTGGCAGATTTATAGAGACAAGCAATCAGGTTTTCTGGTTTTTTACTAATGCTAACAACGTCATTATCCAGCTATGGAACATGTCCTTTGAGAGTGCTCTCCATGGGCCAGACACTGCGGGTAGAGGGTGTCCATGTGTGTGCATCTCTGTGAGAACTGAGAGTCAATGCCTATTCTGGGGGGGAGTGGTGTATATCGTGGGGCATGGGGTGTCAGAACAAAGAGGAACAAGAACATAACAGATTATTAAATCATTTTGAAACGACGACAATCATGTACCCAAACTGGCTACTGGTAGGCGTGGTGGCTTCAATGTAGGTGAGTTTAATCAGAGAGGGTTTTAGAGAGAAGCTGCCCATCTTTGAGGCAGTACTGGCAATGACTGGAATGGCATTTCAGGTAAGAGGAAGAGCAAAAGTGAAACCTCTCTGGTGGAGAAATATGGAGTCATGTATAAGACCAAAAAGCAGAATTACCTTCACAGTACACGGAAGTCAACTAACAAATATTTACTGGGGACCCGTGTGTGTCTCCGCTAGATGCAATGGGCTTCATTAATTTTAATGCAGTACAATTTTAAGATTGGCTCTGGCCGGTAGATAAGATTAGCAGGCAGTAAGCAATAAGATGACACCAGAAGGCAGCATTGAAGAAGGTGTTTCTATGGTGTGGTTTCAACAAACACTTGTCTTGCTCATGAAACAGCAAGAGGCAATACCCTTGTTTCATTTTTATTTAGTGAATGGGAGAGTTCTTTCTCATTCCCACTCATTCCCACCCTTCCTCCCACCCCACTATCATTTTGGGTTACATGGTTCTAAATCTAGACCCTATCCATTGTCTCTGTTAATCTTGAAATGCTGAATTGAAAACTGTATCTTTTAAAAGAAATAATTTATATTTGGTGCAACCTGACTTTTTGTCCTTTTAGTTTTGCAAATATACGTTTTAATCTGAAAAATATTAAAGGGCTCCAAAACTAATAAAAGCTTATAGCTGAGTTACACTTAGTTCTAGGAAAATAATTCATACATTCAATTTAAGATTCCATTTGGTTTTATTTTTACCTGATTTTACATCCTGGGAGATGTCTGACAGCAAATATTATGTACTTTACCAAACTCAGTCTTGAAAAAGAGAATCAGACACTGAAAAGACACTTTTTTTTGTTTTACAAAATGCTTCTCTTGCAAACATGAGAAAGTATTAGAAAGGAGAAATGTCTTCAAGACTTAACCTATATTTATATTTATTTTTGAATGGCTACCAGCCAGAATTCAAATCTTGGTTTCATTTTTCATGCTAAGCTTTCGAACAATACAGGACTAGACAGAATGAGACCACTTTAGATGCCTTGTGGAGAACATGGGAACTGAGGAAAGACCACAAAGATGACATAACGGTCACAGTATGAGCCCGTTTTTAAAGGATCCTGAAGCCATGTTGCATGACGGGAAAACATTAATTTAGTTATGACAAAGCCTTCTCCTTCTCCAAACCTCTGAGCTAAGCAGACTTCTTGTGAGTGTCTGAGAGTTCCGCCATGCCTTCAGCAAGAGCTGTCATTTACTGACCACATCACTCATTTGTTCAATATTTATTTAGCACATACTGAGCATGCAGTGCTCTGTGGCAGACACTGTCCTAGGTGCTGGGGCTACAAAAGTGAACAAACCAAACTAACACCGCCAGGCACCACACAGCATGATTCTTTGTCTCTGTGTTGATTTCACTGAGTCCTCCTACCGTGCAGGAGTGTTACTATCTCCATTCTGTAGCTGAAACAACTAAGGCTTATATGTCAGGGCCAAGGTCCCAGAGCCGCCTCAGTAGCCAGAATGGGACTAAAATCTCTCAAACCAATGCCCAAGCTGGTGCTCATTCCATGAGCTGGGTGCCACTGTTTTGGTTCCATGTAGGTAAGTGGAATTTGCGGTTTAAACATTATTTAGCAGGCTCATTCATTCTAGTGGAGGCATCTTAGTATTCACGAGAACTAAAGTCATTTGTGTAAAGATGGTTTGGTGAAAAAGTCAAAGGGAGGGGAGAAATTCACAATGGGAAGAACAACAATGTTTTTTCTCTTAGTGCTTTAAATTTTGTCCCCTACTTCAACACGAAATGCCCATTCCCAGATCATTTTTCATGTTTTCACGCTTTTCTTGACTCCTATCTCCTTTTGTTCCCTTCCCTTTCTTCCTGTTTCATCTGGTGTCTTTAAAGGGCAAGAGAAAAAGCTGCCTTGGGAGGTAGTGAGACTCCTGTCACAGAATTTGTACTAGCAGAGGCTGGAGGGCCACTGAATGAGGCTGGTGGAGAGGGGATTCACTTACAGTTCTAGAAGATGGGGTCCTCTGCCTTGTAACTCCAGAATTCTAAAGGGAGAGACAATGGCATTTCTGTGGCATTCCCTTGTTTCCTATGAGGTGTCTACAAACACTGTGTGACTTGTCATTTGAAGCAAAGTCTAAAGAAGTTGTCAACAGGACAACACAAACAAATCCCTTCTAGGAGGTTTTCGTGTTTGATTTGGTCTGTAACTCAATCCAACTCCCATGAGAAGCATCTCTTGGTCTCAGTTTACCCACAGTCCTGCAGGTTGGGGCAGCTTCAACACTGAATGCAACACCTAGCAACTCTCTACTCTTTTGGAATCCTGGGGTTGCAAGGCACCAAGAGGTCCCCCTTCTTCTTGAACTATAAGTGAATCTCTCTGGTCAGCATCCTCACTAAGTGTCCATCTAGCTGCTCAAACAAATTACACGATAGGGACCCTATACCTTCTGGGAGAGCTTCTCCTCTACAAGACTACTAGTGAGTAAATCCTTATGTAAAGTTGAATTTGCAGCCTTCCTACAATTTCTGCCTTCACACACTCTTAAATCTGACCATTCTTCCCAAACTCTCAGATTCATCTTCCGTATGCTTTCTCTAGTACATAATTATTCTGGGAATCAAAGGATGTTAGACTTGGAAAGGACTCTATGAAGTCCTAAATTTTTGTGGATATTTTGTCATGTCAGATCTTGAGAACTTTATTTTTGAGAGTGCACTCATTCCTCATGGGACACAGTCTAGAATCTTCCCATCAAGAAATACATGCATATATTCAATGGCTTTCTCTTTTTAAAAAATACATACTAAGATTACATTTCATTAATATCATTTCTCATTATGAATTGGTCATAATGAGCCTATAGTCAATTAAAGCCCCCATGGTTTCCTCATATAATCTATCACTAAGTGGCATTTCACCAATCTTTACTTTTGCAGTTGATTTTTTAAAGTGTATGCGTTTATATTTTGCTCAAATTAGTTTTGTCTTATTAATTTGGCTGAATTTTCAAGTCTACTAGGGTTCTTTTAAAAACCAAATCCGTAACTGTCTACTTTAGCTGTCCATTTCACTTTGGCCATTCACAAATTGGAGGGTATCATTTATGTCACTTATGATATTAAGTAGACAGTCTGGGCTTGGGTCTCAGCTCTGCTACTTGGGAACTGTGTGACCTTGAGGAAATTAAACTCTCTGTGCTGTAGTTTACTCATTTATAAAGTGGGGGTAAAAGAGTATCAACTGCATAGGATTGTGGTGAAGATTAAATGAACTAATACATATAGAATAATAGAACGTTTAACACGTAAGAATTCAATAAATGTCAGTTATTTCTTCTGTTTTCATCAAACTCATCATTCATGCCATTGATAAAGAGAAATCTAGAACAGAAGTAGATGTTTACCTAGATCATTCTCTGCAATCACATTAACCTATTTTTGTTGTTGCTGTCACTTTTGAGTCAGGGTTTCACTCTGTTAACCAGGCTGGAGTGCAGTGGCATGAACACAGCTCACCGCAGCCTCAAACTCCTGATCTCAAGTGATCTCCTGCCTCAGCCTCCCAAGTAGCTAGGACTCCAGGCAGAAACCACCACGCCCTAATTTTTTGATTTTTTTTTTGTAGCCAAAGGTCTCTGTATGCTGCCTAGGCTGGTGTCGAACTCCTGGGCTCAAGCAATTCTCCTGCCTCAGTCTCTCAAATTGTTGGGAATTCAGGCATGAGTCACTGTGCCCAGCCTCATTATTTAGCACTCTTCAGGTTTGTTATGCAAACCTAGCAGTGAATTCATTTAACTATTCTGTTATTTAGTTCTTTCTTATTTCTTCATTAAATCCACAATGAAATCTCAATATATTGTGAAAGTTGCCTTGATGACATTCACATACATCACAGCTACCACATTTTCTTCACCTTGCATTCCATTTTTTTTTTTTTTTGAGTTGGAGTCTCACTCTGTCGCCCAGACTGGAGTGCAGTGGCCGCTCCCGGCCACCGCACCCTCAACCTGCTGGGCTCCGGCGATCCTTCTGCCTCAGCCTTCCAAGTAGCTGGAGTTACAGGCGCGCGCTACCACACCCAGCTAATTTTTTTATTTATTGTAGAGATGAGGTCTCACCTAGTTGCCCAGGTGGGTCTTGAACCCGCGGGCTCAGGCAATCCACTCACCTCAGCCTCCCAGAGCACGAGATTACAGGCTGAGCCACCGAGCCTGGCTGCATTCCATTTATTCTGTTGGATAGGACAATCGCTCAGCCCAGCTTGACTTCTTAGGGCCTAATGATTATCACTTCCTTGTCTGAGTGTTCTGTTTTCTGAGTAAATTCTAGAATTTTGCTGGGATTTTATGTTTTCTCTTTTTGTCAATCTCCAGGCCTTGGGAGCTTTCTTCAGTCTCTGAAATTCTCCTGAGACAACTGCAGTGAGACAGTCACAGGTATGCCTGATCTGTGGCTGCCATCTGGACCAGATGATGCTACCCCATGGCAAGAAGCTCAGGGTTTGATGTTATTCTGTGGGGAACTCAATTCCCTCCTACTCACACTTTGGTCTGCCCTTACCAGGTGGGAAATCAGTACCTCTGATTAAAAAGCAAGAATAAGAAGAGATGAAGAGTCTTTCATTTTTCTCACCAGAGGTCTTGTCTCTTTATTGTTCTTTTCTTTACAAAAGTAAAACACATTTTGATAATAAAAAAAATAGTATTCTAGTCTTGACAGAAATTATAACTATGCCATTATCAGAAAAAGGCAAAACTCATTTGATGTCACAAGGATTCCAGTTTTCTGTATTGGCTTATTTTATTACCTGTATTTTCTGCAGGATTGCTCCTTGCCTGTTGTTTTTAGAATATTTTACATACTTGAGCTCACCCTGGACTCTAGGCTTCCTGAAACTTTCCTAATGGGATTATCTCTCTCCCTCTCTTTAGTATTGGTTCTTGGTTATTTGCCTCTTCTTGCATTTAAAAAAAAATGGTCTTTTAATATTTTGAGTTAATTCAAGTGTGCCCTGTGTAGTCACAGCCATCTCTCCTCCTCATTTTTTAGAATGATCAAATTTCTAATTCTAATCATTCAAAGAACTGTAGAATGTTACACTTGGAGTGTGTGAGAATATGTATATTTCCTCTGATAATTTGGAAAAACATTAATGATTATACTACCAGAATGCCATTATTGATTCACTGGGCATTAGCTATGTGTCAGGTACTGTTGTATTTGCTGGAGACACAAAATAAGCATGATAAATGCAGCCAGCCCTCTTAGCTTAACATGTCACAACAGAGTTGGGAACAAAGACAAATTATGATCAGTACCTACAAGATTTGTGAGGGGAGGTGTGAGGTGTTTCTGGAGTACACAGAAAGGGCCCAGTCTGAATATAGGGTTTGGGTTTCTCATCTCTTTAGCCATCTTCTCTTTTAGAGTCTCAGGCAACTGAATCAAATTTTCTACCTCTTAGAAATATTTGGTATTCCCCTCCTGAAGTCTATAGTACATATCTGCTACATCCATCCTATCTGTTCCTTGGGTATCACAATCTGCCAACAGCCTGGCACACAGCAGACATTCAGTACACATTTACTGAATAAAAGGATAAAGTCTTCTTCTACTTCTGTTTCACCAACCCATCTCTTTTTGATTAAAATTTGATCTGAAATAGCAGCTCCCTTCATTTCCTCTACTTTCCTAGAGATGAAAATGGTAGAGTGGCAAACTGGTATCTGAGACTCTTTTTGTTTAAACATGAATAAGACTAGCAGATGTCCAAACAGCTGAAGTCTCTCATAACTCTACTTATGACCTCTGTGTCATTTTTGTACACTATGTTCAAAGCAAATTAGACCAATGTTTCACCTGACTGAGTGGCCTAAATTCACTTATTTGCCCAAACTATTTATTGAGTGTCTACTATGTGTGAGAAACTGTCCTGGGCATTGAATTACTTTCTTCTTCCTTTTAACTTCACTAGGTATAATATGTCCTCTCTCGGGCTTTTGGATTCTCACATCTCTGCCTCCCCTATAAGTTCTGGATTCCTGCTCCATGGAAACAACCTACTGCATGATTTCAGTGAAAAAGCTCCCTTTTCTTTCATTTTTGTTCCATTACAAATTCTGCCATTCATCAACCTTTTGTTGTTGTTGTTGTTGTTGTTTTAGGGTAGATTAGTTAAAACTAAGTTTCTCAATCTTTTGATAATGAAAAAGTTTTTATTTTCTGTTAATGCTATTTTAAATATCAAATTAAGTATAGTAATTTAAAAAATCAGAGCTATGAAACAAAATACTACATTATTTATAAACAGCATTCCTTACTACTTTCCAATTAAGAATCACTGAGCTGAGTATGAAAATAATTAACATTTTAAAAGAATATAGCCAACTCTATAATATTTCAGTTGATCATCACCATGACCAGTGACTTTTATGATTTGAACTTTCATTTACACATCCATAGCCCTGTATATAGAAAATTGAAATTCACTTTCAATAGTAGGACATATAAATATGGTCATTTAAACAATTTTTTTTTTTTTTAGTTGGAGTCTCACTCTGTGGCCCAGACTGGAGTGTAGTGGCCGCTCCCGTCCACTGCAGCCTCGACCTGTTGGGCTCCAGTGATCCTTCTGCCTCAGACTTCCAAGTAGCTGGAACTACAGGCGCGCGCTACCACGCCCGGCTAATTTTTGATTTATTGTAGAGATGAGGTCTCGCCAAGTTGCCCAGGCGGGTCTCAAATCCATAGGCTCAGGCAATCCACTCACCTCAGCCTCCCAAAGCACTGGGATTACAGGCTGAGCCACCGAGCCCAGCTCTAAACAATTTTTTTAACCTATTTTTTGCAAGGTAATTTAAGTAATCTATAATCAAATGTAAATGTTTCATCCAAAACAAACCACTACAATTTATTTCCAATATGAAATAGAGATATACTTGTATTTTCTTGAAAAAAAATACAGATTTTCATCAAGGTTTTTGTGCTAAGAATTTGAGTCATCAAATCATTTTCATTGACTGAGAGTTGAGCTCAGAATAACTTGTCTGCAGAGAAACAACAAATCCATTTGTCTTTGCTGTTTTCCGGGTGTGTTGCTAAAAGACTGTGTTTTGTCCATACGAGGTCATGGCCACCTGACCTGGAAGTGGGCTTTGCTGAATCAGCGGGTCAGAGATCATCTGGATTGCTAAATAAGTAACAAGGAAAGAAAGTAATGGGGAGAAAGAGAGAAAAAAACCAACCAACTTAATGCTAAATAACCCATAAGTTAGGCAAAATGCAGTTCCTGTCCAACAATAAAATAAATTCTGCACCGGGCAAGAAAACATTCAATTAAATAAAAATTGAATTTGTAGACTTAAAAAAATTTTATTTGTAGTGAGTTGACTTGCAGTAAGGTTAAGAAGTCGTTTTGGAAAAATGTTTAATCTATTTCGAGTCTTCAGTTAGAGACAGTCACCAGGAAATGTAAAGCAAATTTTGGAAAAATTAATTGTCCTGATAGAAACTCTTAGTAAATTATGACTTCAGTTTATCACATACTATATGTTAATGAAATATCTACATGTGTTTAATTTACAAGCAAGAAGTAACTAAGATTTGAGTAATAAGCTTTAGAAACTTAGAAGACAGCAACCTCCAAAATGTTTGTCTCCAATATAATCCCATAGTTTGACCTGGATTCCTACATTGTGGTATTAACTGAGTAGACAACTCGTGTGGGTTATACTAGTTTGTTGAATTAAATAATAACAGCTTATTTAATTGCCTTCACTTGAAATTCTTAGTCCAACATAATATTTCATTAGCCCTCTCTAGGTAAAAACAGATATATATAAGAACAATAAAGTAGACATGAGCAGAATTTATTATTTTCTCAGATCCTTTTGAAAGTGCCAATCAGTCTAAATAAAGAGGGTGTCTTGAGTGAATAAACCCTTGGGCTGAGGACAGAAATAACAACACAAAAGTGACGTGAATCTGCTGACTGATGCTATACGAGGGGGGCACCCAAAAAACCTGAAATTTATTTATTAAAAACTGTGCATTTGTTCTTACATGTTTAAATTTTAGTCATCTTCAATGTATTCTCTTTGATGCAATATGCCTATTGAGATGTTTTTTCCACTGCTCAAAACAGTTTTTGAACTTGTCAATTTTGATGCCTTTTGGAGGTTCTGCCTTCTTTTTGTTGTTGTTTCACCTCTTCCACATTGGCAAAATGTTTCCCTTTGGGGACTTTTTTCATTGGGGAAACAAACAAACAAAAAAAGTCCCTCAGGGTAAGATCAAGTGAATAGGGACGGTGGGGCACAGGGGTTATGAACTTTTGGTCAAAGACTGCTGAACATTCAGTGAGGTGTGACCAATTGTCCCAGTAGAAGAACCAGTCACCTGTTTGCCACAACTTGGGACATTTCTTCCACAATTTGTGATGCAATCTTCTCAAAATTTCCAGATAAAAACTTTAGTTGGCTGTTTGATCTGGAGAAACAAATTCTGAGTGTATTACAAAGGGGCCTGCCCTCCAAAAGATAATTCTGGTTTTTTGAGGGTCCCCACTCATATGTAAGTGGATGGCATGAAATAATTAATCCATGTCCAAGAAATGAAGCCCAGGCAA
This sequence comes from Cephalopachus bancanus, assembly GCA_027257055.1. Lineage (NCBI taxonomy): Eukaryota > Metazoa > Chordata > Mammalia > Primates > Tarsiidae > Cephalopachus > Cephalopachus bancanus. Next base: position 2,165,077 of record JAPVLO010000306.1, read on the forward strand.
TACTCCCAACTTACCATTTACAAGATATTGCAAACTGTTGATTTATGGTTCCTGGATAGCTAATGATTTGCATTAAAATCCCAGTATGTTCATGTTTTAAAAGAACTCTCTATCATCTCAATGAAATTTCTCTTTCTGTAAATGAGGAAATTGAGACCCTGAGCATATAAGGAACTTGTTAGAAGTCTCATTACTAGAAAGTGGCAGGGCTAGGTCTTGAATCTATGTTCCATTCTTATTCATTCAAGAAAATTGTATTGAGCATATCTTATGTACACAGACTTATGCCAATTACCAGTTAGAAGGACAGTGTACGAAATATAAATCTGGCCTCAAGAAACTTTGATTCTGGTGAGGGTTATCAGACAAGTTAACAGAAAACAATTCAACAGAAGTTTTTCTGGGGGAAGTACAAAGTTTTATTAGAGCACTTTGAGTTGGGAGTGGAGTGTGAGCAAATAATTTTTAAAAAGCGTCAAGGAAAGTTTCTAGGTGGTCTCTGAAGACTGAAAACCAGGCATTGAAACACGGTCTCAACTGAGAGGTCCTGCCTTAGGCAACCAGCCAGCACACCCCCAGACAGGGATCTTATTACTGTCACAGCCAAACCAGTGCAGTTGCCACCCTGCAGCAACCCTCGGATCTTTGACTGTAAACAAGGATGATAACAGCTATTTATCTATTTCATGGTGATATTGTGAGGATACTCCCCTTTCCTCAGCAGAAAACTGAAGTAAGAATATCTATTTCATAGTGATGCTGTGAGCATCAAAAGATTGAAGCAGGGAGCCTCCCCCAGTCTAATAAAATGAGGGCCTTCTCAGGATAGAGAAAGGGCCCTCCTAGTACAGTAAGATAAAAGCCTTCCTAGAATAGTGAAAGAGTCCTTCTAGCACCGTAAGATAAGAGCTTTCTTAGCAAGATTTATGTCAGAAAGGAATGTAGCCCCCAATCTGTAGTGCGCATGTATAACTCTGCTGTAACCTTGAGCTATGAAATACCCAATTAGAATGTATGTTACTAATATATAAGCCTTATGGGAGCACAAAGAAGCTAGAAATGTATAAAAGGCAATGCCCCCCTACACCCCGGGCTCAGCCTTTGGATGCTAATCTGCTGAGGCGGTGCCAGCATGAATAAACACTGCTTCCTGACAAAGAAGCCTTGGTGTCCTGTCTCTCTCTGTAAAATCCTGCCACAAGATAACTTAAGTAAACCCACAGAGTGTTAGCACTTGGGTAGTAGGAATGCAATTCTGTTGGTTTCTTTTCTTGTGACAACCCAAAAGCTGTTTTCTGTGAATCTAATTGACTCAACAAAGATGGAGAAAAATGTGTGGCCTTTACTTCATTTACACCAGGCTCAACCCAACAGACATAATTGACCTGAAGCAAGTCAACGAATGTTAGAAATTGTGAAGAGTCTCTTTTTCAGAGAGTTGCTCTTAATCATTTAAAAAACAAGCCAAAGCAAAACACTTTCCTTAAGTTAAGAAGAGAAAACAATACACCGAGTTATTCTTCCCAGCTCAGTTAGGCCCTGAAGATAAGGCCTGGCTCTGGACTGGCTACCCCACCTGGGATGTCCTTGTCCTAACTTGGGTGCTTGGGGCCAGCCCTTCTCTCCTCTCTGCTGGAGATTTCCCTCCCTACCTTTCCACAGACCTGCTGATCTTTTAGACATTTTTCAGCTGGGCAGAGAGGGGGAAGAGAATAGAGAACTTCTCTGGGAAAGGACCTACATATGAGTTCATGGCACAGAGAAGGTACTAAAAGAAACTTTCCATAACGTGGCAGCAAGTGAATAAAAACATCTAAAAGTTGAAATATGAAACCAACACATAATGAATCTGAGGAGACACTTTAAAGTCTTCTCAGACTTTAGGTGTCACTTGAGGTGACAGGGCCAGGATAGGACTTGACTGTTGCCATTGGCAGCATCAGAGAAGCCCATGAGCAACCTAAACATGGGGCAAAGCGCACTCCAAGCTCAGACCTGCCATCAGAACACGGGCAAGGACACATGTATCACTATGCTAAGTTCTTCTTACAAATTATTTTATTTTATTTTATTTTATTTTATTTTATTTTTTTGAGTTGGAGTCTCACTCTGTCGCCCAGACTGGAGTGCAGTGGCCGCTCCCGGCCACCGCAGCCTCGACCTGCTGGGCTCCGGCGATCCTTCCGCCTCAGCCTTCCAAGTAGCCGGAATTACAGGCGCGCGCTACCATGCCCAGCTGATTTTTTTGATTTATTGTAGAGATGAGGTCTTGCTGCCCAGGCGGGTCTCGAACCCGCGGGCTCAGGCAATCCACTCACCTCAGCCTCCCAAAGGCGCGGGATTACAGGCTGAGCCACCGAGCCCGGCTTTACAAATTATTTTATTTGGAGATAACAACAAACCAGTGACATCCATCAATCTATTCTTCTCATATGAACAGGAGATAAAACTGAGTATCCATTTCCTAGTGCTGCTGTTAACAGATGAGTACACATTGAGTGGCTTAACACAACACAAATGTATTATCCTATGGTTCAGGACAAAAGTCCCACATGGTCCCTTTCTGGAGGCTCTGGAGGAGGATCTGTTTCCTGGTCTTTTCCAGATTCCAAAGGCTGACCACATCCTTAGCACGTGTCCCTGTCCTCCCCCTTCAAAGCCAGCAGTGCCTCTCTGGCCTTTCCTCCATGGTCCCATCTCCCTCCGTCTCTGACCTCAACCATTGTATCTGACTTTTTTACTCCCCTTGCACCAATTTTCACCCCCTTGGGCGCAGTGTTGCCCCTGTTGAGAATGCATGATTGATTCAAACAGGGAAAATGGTACTGAAGTGAGAGCCTATTTATCTTCCACCAAAACCTCCCCATGGGTGTCAGCCTTGCAGTTTGGATGGGACTGACCCAAGACTGCTTCTTTGCAGTTCTTTTCTACCCCTGCTTCTTTGCAGTTCTTTTGCAGACTGCTTCTTTGCAGTTCTTTTCAAAGTCTAGAACTTTGCAGAAAAGCACATACTAAGCACTCAGCAAATGTAAGTTTTAACTATTATTTCTACAAGAGACAAGAGAAATAGTAATGTTTGTATATCAAATCAATGACCAGCTGTGACATATTTTAAATGTCATTTTTAACATTCTCCGTATACCTAAATTAATCTAATACTTATGTAGAACTATTTATTTATTTTTGTTCCTTGTTAAAATAATGGATATTCTGATCTAATTCCCCCATGGGTTTTATTACCTTTTTCAATAACAAAAGCCAGGGACAAAATCTGAGTTTGTTCCTAGCAGTTTAAATAGATAAAAATCAGTGTGACTGTCAAAATCCAGGTTGGTCTTGTCAGGCTGAGATGAAAAGCAGGCTTACAATTGAGAAGGATGAATATAGACACTAACAGGAAAAAAGCACTGAGTTAATCAAGTCAACAAATAAGACGCGTTAGTCCCAGATGGAGTGTGGATGGCACTGCAATCAGTGAAGCGTCTTTTTCCTAGAGCAGACACTCATAAAGTAATGCAGATTTTACAATGGGGTGGTGGTAGTGGGATAATTTTTTTTAAACTTACTATTTTCATTCACTAGCATTTACAAAGTTGAATTTTGTACCACGATAGGCCTCAAATATACCTTTCTGCCCCCTTTGAGATAAGTGTAGCAATGTCTTAGACTCCTAGGATGGATTGGTGGCATCAGGCAGCTAAGCTTCTGTGGCCTAAACACACAGCTGTGCAAAGTTGTCATCTTGGTTGTGTATTGAACCTACTTTGTCTGAAAACTGCAAACCTAGAATAAGTTTTTTCCATTGTGTAGCAGTAGAAGATATTCATGGGAGTCAAGCATCAACTTTTCCAGCAGGAGGAGAGGACGGAGTATCTTATTGAACCAAAGGCCTGAGAGTCACAGAATTCAACACCAAACTTCTCTTGCAGACCAAGACTTTCTCTTGCTTTGTATCCTTAGGGATTTTCTACTTGGCTTACTAGTCACCTAGCTGAACTCAGTGTCAAAATATGCTTCTCAGTTTGGCTCTACAATGCTGGGGTGGAGCAAACTGTGGCCCTAACATCCATTTTCCTTCTACTTGGGAATACGGTCACCCAGCCAAAGGCCATTGTTTCCAGTCACCCTTGCAAACCGGTATGTTCACTTAGCTAAGTTATGACCAATGGGATTTGAATGGAAGTGATAAACACAACTTTTGAGCTGTACCTTTAAAAGGAAGGAGTGTGCTTCCCACCTCTTTTTATTCCCTTCTTGCTGGCTGAAGTGTTTCAAGAACTTGAAATGGAAGCCATGAAGTGAAGATAGAGGGGCAATAAGGTAAGAAGACTGGTCCCCAGCACTGGGAGGACAGTAGGACAACAAGGAAGGGAAATTGGTCTCCATCACTGTGGAGCTCCCCTATCAGGCTGTATGCTTTGACTTTTTACATTAGGGAGAAATAGACTTTTATGGTTTTTGTTTGTTTTGTTTCTTTTAGAGATGGGGTCTCAGTGTTGCCCAAACTGGAGTGCAGTGGCACGATCATAACTCACTCTAGCCTTGAACTCCTGGGCTCAGGAGATCTTCGTGCCTCAGCCTCCCCTGTAGTTAGGATAACAGGTGCCAGCCAACATGCCTGGTGATTTTTGTTTCTTTAGTCACTGTTGTTTGCCTTTTATCACAGCAGATGAATTGGTAAACTGACTAATATTTAATCCAAAAATGTTCTTCACAGATCTTCCTGAAATTTCCAAAATCTTTGGATTAAGAAGGTTTTGATACCCTAAAAATCTATGTATAAATGCTCTAATACGCTGAAGAAATCAGGTGGACAGGAAATAATTTGAATAAACATTTATCCCTGAATACTTGGGATAAATACACAGAAACACGTAGAAATCATCAAAGAATCATTTTTATTTAGTTTCCACAACTAAAGTGAGATGTGGAAAATTAGATAGGATGCAGAGAGGTATATGCACAAAAGTAGGTATATGATGGCACAGTATTGGCATATTCAGTCATAAATCTAGTAGTCAACTTAACATCCCTGTACCAGACAAAGGATGGCGATGAACTGCCCCTTCCACAGTGAAAAGGAAACCATTTCAAACTTTGGCAAGAAGCCTTGACAATTTGGGGAAAAGTATTCTCTGAGCCATGGTTAATCATTCTAGTTATTGAGGGAGATTTTGAAATCTCCTTTTCTGTAGATATATTAAAAGTGGATAGGTCTTTATTTTCCAGAATGTCATGTTAGAGTTCTGCTCTTAGGAGAGCAGGCAGGAGGAAGTGAGGATAGAGGAGTTAGGCTCAACGAGGTCCTTCCTCCGGGGACCAAGGCTTCCTGGCACACTCCCCTCCCTCATCTCCTTCTCTCTCTCTCAACACTAAATTGGTATGTGCTTACAAGCAATGAGAAGCAACAAGGTTTGTTTCTCTTTGTTTTGTTTCTCATGACTACATGCGTTGACCTATGTCCATTTTACAGTGTGCCAGAGACTGCAAAATTTAATGGCAGGAACAGTATAAGTGTGTGTGTGGTGGTAGATATGTGTGTGTATTAGTGTAGAGATTTGCGTGTGTAGAGGTATGTGTATGTGTGTAGAGATATGTATGCCATTTTTTATTAAAGACACACACAAACAGCTCTGTTGTGTCCTGTTCTATCACAGCATTGGGAAGTCAGATGATTAGTTCTGGGGAGGATCCTGCAATGGCATCAAGTCTGGCCTCAGTACAGACACATCTCCCAGTACACAGTTCCATTCAACCCCCCAACGGGTATGATGTGCTCCGCTAGTTCTTTTGGTAAAAGAGAAAAGAGTGTTCTTTTTAAGAAGATGCATTTGTTTTTGCTTTGTTTTGTCTTGTTTTGTTTTGAGTCGGAGTCTCACTGTCTTGCCCAGGCTAGAGTGCAGAGGCACACTCATGGCCACTGCAGCCTCGACCTGCTGGGCTCAGGAGATCCTTCCACCTCAGCCTTCCAAGTAGTACAGGTGTGTGCTACCATGCCCAGCTAATTATTTTTTAAAAATTTGTTGTAGAGACGAGGTCTCACCAAGTTTCCCAGGCTGGTCTTGAACCACTGGTCTCAGGCAATCCTCTTGCCTCGGCCTCCCAAAGTGCTGTGATTATATAGGCTTGAGCCACCACGCCCAGCCAGGGGATGCATTTAAAACAGCAGAAAAACTTATTGGGAGGTGATGAAAGCCAAAACAACATGGTGCGTTTATCAGGAGGAAATGCCCCACTATGAGGACACTGCTGACCACCTACCTGCCCACCTGCTTCCCCTCCTCCAGGGAGGAGTGGCCGGCCTCGGAATCCCCTCCCTCCACTACTCTGCTAGGACCCTTCTGCCAGGGCTTGCCTACTCTTGCCCTGAAGTAAGTTCTGTATGCAGGTCCTGCCCTGGCTGGGGAGTAGAGAAGTGGAAAAAGGGATGTCATGTCCCGCTTTGCCTGAGGTTGGGTCTGCTTAATGCAAGGGCCAAGCCAAACCATCCTGGACTTGATCTAAAAAGCTTTTATCAGAAAGAAAGCCAACATTTTGATCTCCTCTTGCCTGACTTCTCTCTCTCTCGACACTACCTGGCACACTGCAGGAGACTAGTAAACAACTTTTGAATGAGAGAATGAGTGGACTTGGGTGGACTAGTTCACTGACCTTCTAAAACCCCAATAAAATTGTTCTACATTTGAAGCTTTTAATTTTTTTGATCATTCACTCCATTAGTTTTACTCCCCACACATCAACCATGTATGTTGTTTGCAAATGTTAAATATGTGCTTCTGCATTAATACCTTCTAAACTTTATAAAAATATTCTAATGTAGAAATTTCAAGAAACATGAAAAAATGTCAATATAAATTCCTATATGTTCTTCCTATACCCTAGAGGATTATTTTGAAGACTTCACTCTGGAACCCTCTAATCTGGACTTTTTATTTTTAGAGATGGAGTCTCACCATGTTGCCCAGGCTGGTCTTGAACTCCTGGCCTCAAGCAATCCTCCCACCTTGGCCTCCCAAAGTTCTAGGATTACAGGCATGAGCAACCGTGCCCAGTCATTGGTCTAGACTTTAAGTTCAGAAGAGAAAGATGTGGAGGGCTGGAGTAATCCACAGAGACTCAGCAGCACAAGAGGGCCCTGTTTCATAGTCTTGTGTTCTTTGACATACACTCTCAGGTGACTTTCAATATGGGGCAGATGTTCAGCGTGTATATGTTGAATTGAACTGGAAAGGAAAGGTGAGAACTGAGCCAACAGTTGCTGATTGGGCAGGATTCTCAGAGCTAGAAGGAAAAAGAGAGGGGCGTGCCAAGTGAGACTTCTCTTTGAATATCTTAATCCAAGAACAGGCTTATTACAGAAATGAGATGGAGGTTGGCTCTCATTACACTGACATAAGCATCAACATATCGTTGAGTAGCAGGAAATAAAGTCAGTCATTACAGGAGAGAGAGAGAAGAAAGTGGCAAGTTACCCTGAAATTCAGGCAGAGAAATTCAGGCAGAGAAATCTGGATTTGATTTGCTGTAGAACAAAATATGGAACCATTGAACATTTTAAAGACATAAACATGATATCAATGTTTTATGAAGATTACACTGGAGTTAGGATGCACATTGGATGGAAAAATATTTGAATTTGGCTAAAGCAGCTCAGAAAGAGTCCAGATTGAGACTACAGTCTGACTAGAGCACTTGAGGTGATAACAGAGAAGAAAATATGAAACTAAAAGTCCATTAGTAAGAATATGATCAAGTCTTGAGAAGGTAACCAGTAAGAAATGAAGCAAGAAACATAACAAACCAAACTTGCTTAGAGGTGATCCCAACATGTGAAAAACGAACACCTTGGATTGACTTCTGGAAGTTTCCATCTATCCTCATAGTAAGTAACCCACGTGGGAACTGATGTTTCTTCATTCCTTTTTAAAAGCTTGGGGCTAACCCCAGAAACTCAAAGAAAAATTCTCAACTTTGAAAGGTGGACTAAATCTTTAAGATCCCAAGATATTACTAGGTTTTCTGGAAGATGCATACCTAAGAATAAATACACAATCTTAATAAATAAATTCCAGGTTTTTTGGATATCCCCTCATATACAGTGAATAATTGTTGGTTTTTTGCATGTGAGTGAACCACAAAATGAAAATCAATAATAAGTTTACCTGTCTTTTCAGTCATATTTTTCCTACAAGTGAACTCCACAGTATTTTTAACTATTTTAAAGCATTTTTTTTTTAGCTCTGGGATAATTTAGCCAAATGAAAGCTAAAAGGAATGGGATGGAGGAGTAGGTTATAACAATGCTGGAAGAGAAAGAATTCCAAGCATCTTCATTAACTACCTCTGTGAACAGGTTATTTCCGAAGTGCTTGCATCTGGGCAGGGCATCTTTTAAAACCTGTGTGCTAGATCCTTCAATGACTTATTCTGAAAATGGTCTGCTAAGATGGTAAGAAATGACCAAAAATTACATAAAGCTCACTTTCCAAATAGAGTTCTGCAGAAAATACATCTGCCATCTGGCCTTCTGGCTAACTTCACTTCTTTCCTTTTAGGCAGATATTATTTTATCCAGACCACACAGTTTGTTCATCTGGTTGGTTCCTGAACCCTTCAGAACCTGACTCTGGAGCAGGAATGTTTGACAAGTGACAGAGCACTAGCTGTTTCACATGGGGCAGCTCCTTGGTGGTTAAACAGGTCCCTCCCAGGCTGTGTGTGCTTGGGGCCTTCAGCTAGGAAGTCAGACTGATTATCCTTGTCCTCTCACAAAGATAATGTCTCCAGGGCACTTGCACTTTGAGACAGGTACTGCTCCTGTGCATACAAGGATGCTCTAAAATTACCTACCAAGACTTCAAACCCAGTGCTGTTTCACGGGTAACATTATGATGGGCTACCCGAATGTAAATTGATCTAAATCAAGTCACTGTCCTTGTCATTTCATGTGAGAAGAGAATGAAGCTTCCCTATTCTCATTATAGAAGAGACAATCTATGCTTTAAAATATAGCCAAGTTGTATTTGAGTATGGAAAAAGTCATTCAGTCTGGACTGACTTTTAAAATCATGTTTGAACAACAACAACAAAAAGAGGCATTTAATATTAATGAAAAAAATCACATCAGTTGCATAGTTGCTTTTCCCCCACCCTAAGTTTCTCAAAAGGCAGAAAAGAAGAGTCTTTGTAACCACCTACCTATTGCCAAAGAATGTGATAGGTTGAGCTGTAAATTAGAACCTCCAAATTTCTGCCAATGTTTGAGGGGGAATCTTTTTAATGACATCGTGGGTTTGGTATTATTTCTCAATGGCCTCAGTCAGTCACAGAAAGACTGCAGCAGAGCCCAAAGCACAATTCTACAGATATTGTCATGAAAGGAGCACCTGGAATATGGTAATCTATCCTAGAGAGGCAGATTTGCAAGAGAAACACACATCCAAGGAAACATGGCCCCCAAATAAAGGTGAAATGAGCAGAATTCTACATCTGTGAAGAATGGTGGATGACGTGATAGTTTCCAAGAAAATATTCAGTTAGAACTTTACACAATTTTAATCATAAACAAAGTTTTTATAGAGCCTTGAAAATATCCATTGCTATGGCTTAAGAGTGTCCCCCAAAGTACATGTGCTGGAAACTTAATCTTCAATGAAACAGAGTTGGGAGGTGGGGCATAAGAGGTAATTAGGTCATAAAGACTCCTCTCTCAGAAATGATTAACATCCTTATTGCAGGAGCAGGTTAGTTATCTGGAGAGTAGCTTTGCTATAAAAGCAAGTTCAGTACCCTCTTGGTCTCTTGCCCTTCTGCCTCCTGCCATGGCATGACACAGCATGAAGGCCTCACCAGACATGTGTGCCAAGGTCTTGAACTTCCCAACCTTGAGAACTATGATGGGCCAAATACACATCTATGTTCATAAATTACCCAGTCTGAGGTGTTCTGTTATGTAAAACATACTAAAACTTCCACGATCCTTAAAGCTTTATTCATTATTTACCAAGCCATCTTTAGATTTTTATTTCCTATTAAATCTAATTGATAGCAAGCTTGTCATTCATTTGCATAATTCCATTTCCTTCACTATGTCTTATTCAGAGTATGTCATCACGGAGTCAGAGAACGGTACTGTTTCTATATTTTGGGAGGAAAAAAAGCAATGTTTGTGGTAATCCATTTTTTTTCTTCCTTCTAAGCTAAACACTTATAATTCTCAACACATGTTTTTTTCCCTGGAACCATTTTTTACTTCTGGTTTTATGTAAAATGTGAGAATTTTCTATCTCAGAAAATGGCACTAGTTCATCTCTTATGATGTTCCCATTGTATGTTCATTGCCAGTGAGACAATCTGTTAGAGCCATCATTATTATTACTATAAATAGACCTGTATAATGTGCTTTTATGCATGCTTATCACTTTCAGTTTTAGAAATGTGTTATTTAGGCCTTGATCAGAAAGGTTATCACATGAATACTAAGTCTGGCTTTCTGGTCTGGAATTCCAATACACACTGTACACACAAATAATATCCACTTATCAAGAGTGGACTGACTTGTAATTCAAATATGTAATTCAAAACCATACATGTAAATATACTATTTCTATTGGGCTTAGGCTTGTAAACAGGAATATAATTCATGAATTTTATTAATTGTTTAATCAGCCACTACGTAGCTATCTCTCAGTCGAGTTGTAAAATCTTACCATTCAGGTTTTAAGTGTGTTTCATAGGTACACACAATAATCTCAATCTCTAAAGAAGTGGAACTAAAGAAGCAACCTTCCTTGTTTCCTTATGAATTAAGACTCAGTCATCTAATTTCACCTTCCAAGTATAAAGCTCTTATAAAACAGCAGAACAGCAGAATACTGAAGTCAGAGATGGTTTGGAATTTTCTGAATTATACTCTTTCTACTAGTCATCTGCAAATGTGTTCGCAACACTATTTAAAAAGACAGAGGTGTGTGTGTACACACACACACACACACACACACACACACACGCATGCATAAACAAGTTCACATACACAATGGAAGATAGAACAGAAGGATAACTCAATTCAGAATTTAAATTGTCACTTCTAGTCCTGCTCTCAGCAGTTCAAATATTTCAAGTTCTCTGAGTTCCAATTTCACCATTTGTAAAGCAGCTATGTGGAAACCTTTTGTAAACAGAGAAACATAAATCGCTAAACTCACAAGAGGCTTGTGTGTTTGTGTGTGTGACCACTACAGCTTGACCCAACTCACGTGAACGGGTCAATAAATGGAGGCTGCTCTCCTTATCTTTCTCACAGACATCTGGAGTTTTAAAAAGGATCCTTGTAAGTCCAAATGAATCAAAGTAAATGAAGTTAAAGAGAATCACTCCACATGAGAAGAAATACTGGGGAATTTACCAGGTTCTGCCCAGGAGCTGTGTCTCAGAACAGACCCCGGAACTCTGTCTATTTTGCACAATTTCTTCTCCCATTTTAGAAACCATGGTTTTTTCCAGAAGGGTCAAGCTTTTCCAGAGGCACTGGCACTGAGTAGGGGGTGGGTAGGGGGAGATGGAAGGGCAAAGAGGGGACACAGTACAAAGGCCTGGAGCGGGGGAGATGGAGGAAAGGCAGCCTTTCATGTCTACTGGAAACTTGTTTGTCAAGTTCCTGTAAGTCAGGGGTTGTACGTATATCCAGCCATACTCTACTACAATTTAAAAAAAGTCATTCACAGTTGACATTTCCTAAATGTCATGTTTAGTTGTGAAACACAACCCTGGCAAGATGTCAGAGGTACCGCCTTTGTTGCTAAAATCTGGTGTGTTCAGTCACAGCAAATAACTAACAAACTCATGGCTTTTTTTCTCTTAAATCGTAAAGTATTTTATCATGTATCCCAGAAAGCACTTTAAAATACATCTACAGACAGTTAAAAGCAATTTGCATGTTCTACAAACTATCCCCCAACATGGGAAGAAAGGACAGGAAAATGAATCCTTGGCAATAACTGGCCTCCTGTGATGGTGCAGGCTTCTGAGGCATGAGAGTGAAGTGGGTCAGAGAGAAAAGACTGAACGCGATTCTTTACAAGCGCTGGCTCCACTGCCAAGACCCATGACTTTACTTCCAGGATCATAGGCTAAAACTAGAGTCATTTCACTGTACAAAAGTGAAGAACGTCGATGCCCTTTTCCACTAACAACAGAGAGACTTCACTAAAACTCATGGTCTTGGGCAACGCATCTTGTCCTCTTCAGGATGAATGACAGGGCCTGAACTCATGATTCACATTGTTAAAATTATGGACACAGGCAAACACTTATTCATGATTAGCTAAGCTTGCTCTGATATGCCTTCCTGAGTGACCCCTCGCAAGAATAAACTACCTTGGGAAATGTTTAACTTCCCCCCTGTGCTGACATCATGAAGGGATATTTCCAATGGACAGTGCCATGCAAAATATGGATTGGACGTCTTAACTGAAGGCCCACTTTGCTATTTGTGGAATGTTCTCTTCTCACTATAAAGAGAGGACCAGAGTTCTGCCAAGAAAATGTAAAAGCTGGAGTTTCCTACAATAGTGATGCATATTTCTGTTTTAGACCAGAACACAGTCCTTGTCAAAGTCACTGCTTCAGTAAGAGTTGAGTATGAGTTCATTTCTCAAGGACAGTGAGTCTGAGTGACAAACACCATGAGATTTTTGTGTGTGTGTGTTCTGTAGTCCCACTCTGCTACTCAAGCTGGAGTGCAGTGATGCAATCACAGTTCACTACAATCTCGATCTCCTGAGCTCAGGTGATCCTCCTGCCTCAGCTTCCTTAGTAGCTCGGACTACAGATGTGTACCATTACACCAGACTAATTTTTTATTTTTTTGTAGAGACCAGGTCTCACTATGTTGCCTAGGCTGGTCATAAGCTCAAGCAATCCTCTGGGCTCAAGCAATGCTATGGGCTCAAGCAATCCTCCTGTCTGGGCTTTCCAAAGTGCTGGGATTACAGGTATGATCCACCACTCCTGGCCTTTTTTTTTTTTTTTCAATAAGCTCAACTAAGGTTTCTTTGTGAAAGAGGGGATGTGGCAAGACAAAGATTTAAAGTCTGAAAATTTCAGGTATCACAGCTATTGAGAGTAGGGGATGGCAGAGGGTTAGAAGAGGGCTAAAACATCCAGAGGCCACATGTATTCGCTCTTCCCGTTTTCTGCTTTAGGGGTAGTAGCTTCTTTTGAAAAATGAGAGGTTTATTTTCATAACAGGCAGTGAGGAATAGCGAGGCAGATGTGTGTGGGTTGGTTCTGGCCCTTGATTAGTAGACAGGAATGATGCTGCCTTCAAGTTTCACCAAATATATCCGTCAAAACACACACGAGGGACCTCCACTCGGGTTGCGCAATCAAGATCCCAAATTTCAATGCAGTGATCATACTGTTTTAGGAAAGTTTAAATGGAGCCAAATTTCCATTTCCAGAACAGTTCTCAGATGTGGTTAACAGATTACATGGGCTTTTTCATTCCCTCTTCTTTGCTCCTCTAGGTCGAAAAGCCTGAAATCAAGGTATTTTGAAAAATGTTCTGTTCTTTGATCAAGGAAGTACTTGATAGAGGCCAGATGTCATTCTGCCATAGAGTGAGTACCTTCCTCAAAGCCACAGCAAGAACGTTCCCAAGTCTTTTAAAGAAAGTATGTGCAATGTACAACATGTGGATACTCTTGTCAGAGGAGCTCAAGCTTTTGGCAGTTAAAATTGGAATGTGGCTTTGAGAACACACCAGAAAGTTCACTGTGTGGCTGTGTTTGTGTGTCAGTGTGAGTGTTCCCTTCCCCCACTTTCTCATTTTTTTTTCTTCCCCTCATACATGCAGGTTTTTGTGCTGCTAATCCTCTTGGAATGTAGCTCTTATCACCACCAAGAGGAATTCATTACCCCTTCACCTTCTCTGTTCCCCAGGCTCTGAGGCTAAGGAACAAGAGAGCAATTGTCTAGGGAGCTGAACCCTGACTTCAGGTGTGCTGGCACAGAGTCACCATGGACCTGATTTTTCCTATAATCAAAAGGGAAGAGGAGAAATTAATCATGCTTCCCTCTCCAAGGGAGTGGGAGGAAAAGAGCCTTCGGGAACAGAGGCTGAGGCCCCCTGCCATTAAATCCAGCTCTTTTAAAGTCAAGGATTTTTTTTTTTGGTTATTATTTTTAAAAGCAGCAGTAGATTCACAAGTGCATTCTGAGCTGTGTTCACAACTGATCGATCCAGTGGGGGAAAAACTCGTTAAGCCAGTTATTCGGGCTAATGTTTAAAAGAGAGAAAAGTAATGCTGGTTTGTCTCCCCAGTCCCCTCCTTTATTAAACTTCTGTGGTGATATAGCGACCTCAAAACCAAAATGTTTGTATCTTACAGAAAGCCTGCAAAAACTAATTTTATGTTGTTAAGTGAACACCCTTTTCTATCTGTCTTAAATTCTCAGTTTTGCTCACACAAAACAAACTCAGAATACAAGTGCAGCTTGCACCTCTTTTGGTTGTAAGTCCTGAGGCACTGTCACAGCATCAGGCAGTTAGGAAAAGCAAGAGGTTGGACACAAACACCCATCAGTCTCTGGATGTCCTCAAGCACATAACACAAAACCGAGATGAGCACTGAAACGGGTAAGTCCCCAAGTCAGAAAAGTAGTCATGCAGACTGCAGAAGAGACACAGCAACATTCTTAGAACCCACTAAGAGGCAATGGAAAGGAACCATTAATTGAACAACACTGAACTCGACTAATATGATTGAACTGAAATGGCACATGGATTTACAACCAAACCCTCAGATATTTCTAGAGTCCAGTAAGACAACCTTACCTCAAAGTCTGCATTGTTGTTAGCTATGTTTTCACAAGGCTGATATGCAGCTATATCAAAATAAAAACTCTATCTGTAACCCCGCACTACTTGGGGGAGTCATGAATACAAAAAATGTTAATGCTGATTCTTCACTGTAAGGCTATGTAAATCAGTCATCAGTTCTGTGTTAGATGAGTCCCCTTGATAACAATTATGTATGTGAGAACAGCAGGAATAATGTAGCATTAACTACAATACATCAGGTGCTGGAGAAAAGTTACTGACAAGGTAATATATATATATTTTTTTAATGGAAAATTTTAGCCCTCGGCAAAATAAAATATGTGCCATTCATTTAATTTTAATTTCTCAGGATTTTGAAAAGTGTCTCGACTTCAAGTGTTTTTATAGCAAACATGTTGTTGTAGTCACACAATCTTCTACCATACATTAAGTTTATTCACTTAGCAAACATTTATTCCTGTGCATTCTCAGGATGTACACACTTGGAGGAAAGCTTTCTATTGCTGGTTAGTGAATCTAAAAACACAAACACTGAGAGACGTCTGGTGTTCCCTCCCAGTAAGCACTCAGCTATAGAAGAAATATACAAATCTGCCTTTCCTCTGAGTTCTCACTGATTTCCACCCCTTGATTCCATAGTGGTGCATCTCATTTTCAAAACACATTCATAAACATGATGGTGAACCATGCTGGGAGGTTAATTTTTGGTGATAACACAAAACCTGAGAAGATTTGTTTTCCAGAAGGTTCTTGGCAGGGACTGAACATATGGTGTAAGCTTTGCAGAGGGTAACTCCTCACACACAGGAATGAGATTTCCTGCACCCTTTCTCTGTATTACCAAAGGCCAAGATCCTCAACACTCCAAAAAAAAAAATCAACTTCATTCAGTCCTGGTCAGTCAATATCCATTCAGTTTTAGGTCCACATTAGGAATTTGTATTGAGAGATAAAACTTTGAACAATAAACTAAAAAAATGGCTATTGACATTGTGGGAGGTGGCTAACACAGTGCTAATCTATTTGTTTCCTTCCAAAATCCACTATGATGGTGAGAAAGAAATTTTTAAAAGGTGTAAGCCCCAGAAGTCAACAAATGGAAGGAGAGACAAAAATAGCTGAGGGACGACACAATCATTCTGACGAGAGCAGGCATGTTCAGGGTGTTATGGCCATAGACTGACACAACCATTCTAGCAGATGGAGAGCAGACAGCAGAGTGGTAGCTCGATACAGCAGAGTGGTAGCTCGATACAGCAGAGGAGACTCAAAGCCCACAGATGAGAACACACAAGAGAAGCTAGCCATGGGGTCCCCAAAGAACCCCAGGAAGCCTAGGGGGGCAACAGGTCCACACCACTCCCAGCAGCCAGGCAACCATCTTTTTCCACCACTGTGGAACACAGATGGTTTATTCTCTGAAAAACTGAACACAAGAGCCTGGAGGCTCTGGGCATATGGAAGGCAGACTGAGGTGCCAGGCTTAGGAGGAAGTCTGGGCCCTAACAGGGAGGGCTCCCGCCTTTCTCCCAGTCAGCATCTGAGGACAGTGGCTACCCTTAGACCTTCATTCCAAGAAGATGAGTTGAAAGTCTCCACAGTAAGGAAATTTATTTTAGTTTTTTGAGTTGGAGGCTCACTCTGTCACCTAGGCTGGAGTGCAGTGACACAATCACTGCTCACCACAGCCTCGACCTGCTGGGCTCAGGCGATTATTCTAACTCAAGCCTCCCGAGTAGTTAGGACTACAGATGTGCACCACCACATCCAGCTAATTAAGAAGACTTTTAGATGCTGACATTTTGGGGGGTGGGTAGGAGGTGGCTTCTAACAAACTGAATTTGCTGAAAGGAATGAATTCCTGTCCTTCAGTTGTTGGATGAGACTAGCAATTAACAGTAGACCAGAAGGAGAGGTTTTGAGGATAAACTGTATAGTCTAGTGGCTGGCGTCATCATTTCTCCTGACCTGGGCATTGGGAACCTTGGGTTTAGTTTCTGCCTGTGTCTTTGACCCTTGATGTGGCCTATGAGTCATTTCTCTTTTCTAGGCCTCCATTTCCTTATTTGTAAACTGAAGGGTTCTGGCCCCAGGGACTTGCTCTTCTGAGATGTTGAGACACTTCCCAGCAGAACATCAGAGATAGAGAAAGAGAACATCAGCTGTCTCTGACATGATGCTGTCTGCAGGCTGGCAGCTTTGCTGATTTCCCGGGGTCCTTCTGTTCCCTCAGCAAGTGGCTGCCATTCTTTGATGTGATGCAATGACAGCCCTTTCCCAAAACAAGGTTATTGCAAACAATCTTGCACCCAAAGTACAGGACAGGATCCCAAGGGAGCTAAAAGCACCCAGGATATGCCAACGCTGATGCTCTGGTTTTCCACATAGCAAAGTAAAGCATGGCTAGGAAGGAGTGGGGCTAACTTAGACCCAACTTCTTCACACTCACACTTTCTCTCTGTTTAATGACACTTAGGGGAAAAGAAAAGAGTGAAAACCTCAACACTCCTTCTCCTTTTCAAGGGCCAGCTCTAAAACCGAACAACAGTTAACATGTACTGAAGGCCTAGGATAGGCCAAGGGCTTCCCATGCCTTCTCCCATCTTACAAATCGAGAAAGCAATAAAGGCCCCTGTTTTCAGCCAGGCTGAAAAGATCCCCTGAAACACGTGCAGGGGCCAGGGTCAGGTGGGCCCCTCTGACTACAGGGCCCACACACTCCATCATCCACTCTGCTGTCTCACCTCCACCCCGCCATCCTCAGCCCAGACAGTCTGTCCCCAGGGACTGCAAGAAGACTTTCCTCAATCCATTCTCCAATGACATGCCCTGTAGCTTCAAAGGATTGACACAGTTGGTCCTTCTGCTGAAAAGGTAGGAGGTGTTCTGAAAAATCAATACTGGCTTCTGCATGGAGCTGTCTTGCCTAAAGTTAACTGAAGGCCATCTGAACCTTTTCAGAACTGTGGCCATCATGTCTCTTGCTGCTTACCATGCCTCAACATGCACTGCATAAGTCACTTCAAACTCACTTTGCCATGATCACTCAGGCCAAAGAGTATACAACACTGTTTTTTTGCCACTGCCTTGCAACTAGTCCATCTAAACTCAGAACACTAGTATTATGGTTACATAATAGACAGCCTGCTGACATTACTATTTTAAAGCACCACTTTTTCAGAGTTTATCATAAGTCATTTTAAATTTCATTTAGCTCTCACTTGCTATACAACTTTATGTTCAGAAACAATGTCCTCTGCTACATCAGCAACCTACATTGAAAAATACAGTTGCTGTGAGTTGAAAAAAAATTTTTGGCAAGCATTTGATCCAATCTTTTTAGAGGGCTATACGTAGGGCAGTAGTGGAAAAGAAAGTTATATGGCTTATTGTAAGGCATTACTCTGAAAAACTAAAAGATATATATTTTGATAGCTAATCTGGATTAATGCTGTGGCCTTGAGTCTTCAATTTCATTTACTATAAATGAATTCGGTGACCAAATCATAGTTCATGTAACTTTGTAAACCAAACAATCAGTGTACATGATTACTAGAGACTAATAACTCAGAGAAGACACTGGCAAACTTGGTGGGGTAGATCCTTGTGGTTTGGTCATTGGTTGTCCATCCACTCCCATCTCTCCTAGCCACAGAAGCCCTACTTTGTTTTGGGGGACCCAGTGCCTCCAATCCAGGCCCTGGGGTAGCTATGTGGTCCAGGAGGGGACCCATCAGCACATCATTCCATGCGTCTCAGTTATGGGTTCAACACAGCCCAGAATGGACAATCAGGTCAAAGTCAAGTAAATTTGAGGCTTTGTTTAAGCTATTAGGAAAATGGGCTTTTTCTTTCTTGCTAGGCTTGAATGAAGAGGATGCTGAAGTTAGAGTTGTCTTGGCCATCTTGTGACCAGGTGGCACTTAGAAATTCTGATGCCAGTAGGAAGCGGAGTCAAGAAAGAAATGCACAACCCAGTCAATTCCTGTTGAAGAGGTATCCTGAAAGCCCCATCTAACTATTTCTGTTTTGGCCATCCCTAACTGCAAGACCCACTAGGGAATGGAGTCTTTTTGTATCCATGATCCCCTTGAATACACTCAGGGTGTGTTACTAAAGAAGGGGAGAATGGGTACTGGGTGGGAAATTAGTAGTCTCTTCTGCAGCCTGTTTGGAGTGGGTTTTCTGTGCTTACTATGGAAAACAGGCAGCTGACATACATAAAGGGAGAATGACATATTTCTGAGTCAAAAATTAGAGATTAAGTTAAAATACACAAGTATTTGATTTATAAAATCTTTCATTAGTCAGTAACCATTTTTTTTTTTTGAGTTGGAGTCTCACTCTGTTGCCCAGACTGGAGTGCGGTGGCCGCTCCCAGCCACCGCAGCCTTGACCTGCTCCAGCGATCCTTCCGCCTCAGCCTTCCAAGTAGCTGGAACTACAGGCACACACTACCACGCCAGGCTAATTTTTTTGATTTATTGTAGAGATGAGGTCTCGCTAAGTTGCCCAGGTGGGTCTTGAACCCATGGGCTCAGGCAATCCACTCACCTCAGCCTCCCAAAGCGCAGGATTACAGGCTGAGCCACCGAGCCCGGCTAGTCAGTAACCTTTTATTTTATAATGGCTTCATCTGAAAATATTACTCAATTTAAAAAATAATGGATCTACAATTTAAAATGCAGAATCTGCAAGTGTGTGCAGAAGGCCAATTTTGCATATTCAATTTAAATCTTGAAAAAATTTTGTTAAAATGTTTTTTTAAAATCCTAATTTCTTCTTAAATTATTCAAATAAACTACATATTTATGAGCCCACTGTTTCCAGGCAGGAATCTTTCTGCTTCAAATTATGCCTTAGACTTCAACAGGTTAGGTTAAAAATGATAACAAATGTTGAAATCTTTGAATTGACATTTAGTTCTCAGTGAATAGCTTTCAAAACGGAGAAGAATGGAAGTCACTGCTTCTAAGAATTTTTTGTACTAATCACAAAGATATCATACATGAGAAGATACAGAGAATGGCAAAATAAAATGCTCTCTGAAAGTAGTGTGTGTTCAGAGTAGGAAAATTAAAAGACATAGATAAAACAGAAGAACATTTTAAATGCCCCAAATCTTATCACTTTAAAATGTCTTAAATGTGGCCGGGCTCATGCCTGTAATTTTAGCACTTTGGGAGGCCAAGACAGGAGAATTGCTTGAGCCCAGGAGTTTGAGACCAGCCTGAACAGCATAGAGAGACCTTACTCTACAAAAAAAATCAGTAAATTAATCATGCAGGGTGGCATGTGCCTATAGTCCCAGCTACCTAGGAGGCTGAGGTAGAAGAATCACCTGAGCCCAGAGGATTGAGGCTGCTATGAGACATGATCATGCCACAGCCCTCCAGCTTGGGTAACAGAGTAAGACCCCAACTAAAAAAAAAAAAAAGAAAAGAAAAGAAAAAAAAAGCTCTTAAATGTATTTCCAGGTCATTTTCTAAGAATATATACATACATATATTTTGAGTTGGAGTCTCACTCTATCACCCAGGCTAGGGTGCAGTAGCAGGCTCACGGCTACCCAAGCATCAACCTACTGGGCTCAAGGGATCCTTCTGCCTCAGTTTTCCAAGTAGCTGGAACTACAGGCGCACGCTACCATGCCTGGCTAAATTTTTGATTTATTGTTGAGACGAGATCGCACCATGTTGCCCAGGCTAGTCTCGAACCTGTGGGCTCAGGCAGTCCTATGGCCTCGGCCTCCCAAAGTACTGGGATTACAGACTTGAGCCACTGCGCCCAGCCAATATATATGTTAACAAAAATATGATCACTCTGTGCCTATTTAGCTTTTGGTTACATTTTATCATTTAACAATATATCATGAACGTCTTTTCATTACCAATATTTATCTACAACATCATCTATTGTGATTGAAGAGTATTTCATTGTAACATAATATCTGTAATATGTAACATAGTATCTATAATATGTAATTGTTAAACATTTAAGTAATTTCCTATTTACCATATTATAAATAATGTAATGGACATCTTTGTGGTTAAAAAACCTTTGCACATACCCTTAATTATTTCTTAGCATACATTCCTAGAAATACAATTTTTGTGACAAAACAGTGAACACATTTTAAAGGATTAAAACCGAATAAACATATTGTCAAACTGCCCTCTAGAAAGGCAGTCATATATTTTAATTTACTTGGCTTAATTGTCTATCAAGTGCTATGGTCTGTTTGATACTGCAGGCAGAGAAACTATACAGGCACATTTGGGTTGGTCAAGTATGACAGATGTGCTAATATCTATAATTCTGAGGAATATTAATTACAGACACCTTCATCAACTGGATGATGTTATACTAGATACTACCTATTTATATGCTTCCAGCCAAGATTGACTTATACAAGGGGACCAAAAAAAAAAAAACCTGAGTTATCTTTTGGAGGGTAAGCCCTTTGTGGTAAGGCTTTCCCCTCTGGGTAAGTGTTCTAGGAATCCATAGGCATCCGTGTAACAGCTAGCATTGTTGTGAGAGGTTGTGTTTGGCGTCAGTGAATTTTTTTCTGAGATTCCTTCAAAGAACGTGTTTGCCCATTTCATGATGAGTGATTTACAATCATGCCTGCCCACACTTATGCATATCCTTAAAGACATTCTAAATGGTTAGTGCCTAACAATATTAGTGTAGTGCTCTGATTACATGCATCAGTTAGAAAAACTTTGTCCAACTTATGATCCCAATTAAACGTCAGACCAGTTTGCAGTCTGACGTTTTAATGAAGTGACTGAAGTTCAGGGAAAATCAACAAGCACCTGTAAGACTAAAGAGAGAAATTAGAATGTGTTGTCACATAGACCACATGTTTTCTTTGAAAATTTTTATTTATTCACTTGTGTTCCACCTGATTTCAAAAAGAACTTGCAACAGCTTTTCCTTTTAAACGTGTTTTCTAAATTGGACATCTTCACATCACTGAATCTGCCAACTTCTTTCCTCACATAAGGATATTCTTCGATCAGAACTTCTTGCTATATTTGGACACTGAATGGCAAAGATATTGCTCTTATCCAGAAAGGAAAAGCGGAAAAACATAACTCAGTATAATCACAATCCCTGCTTGGAAGAGCCCCCAAACAGGTATGCAACACCAGTCCCATAACACACCAAGAACTCAATTTCTAGGATGCTTTAAAACTCCAAAGAGTTGTGACAAGTCAGGCCTTCGGGCTGTCCTCTTTCCCCACGGGATCGTAAGAGCTCAGATTTCTGGCATTCTTCCTTGTGAGAACATAATGGGAAATGAAGGTGTTAGACCCCAAAACACCCGGGGAGTCCCTGAACAGGGAAGGCAAGGCCCATCAGCAGGGAAGAGGAAAGCTTCACTCTCCGGTAAACCAGTCACCAGGAAACAACCATGCTCCTGGAATGCTTGGCCTCCTTAGTGTCTTCTTCCTTTTCCTTGCCAGGTCCTCTTACTCTCCCAGCACCACCCAGCAGAGCTCTTTGTGGCTCTGGCTCTGGTCTCCTGCCTCACATGCTGAAGCATGGCTATTTTAGTCTGTGGCTTTTCCAAATCCTACGGCCAATCTAAATTATCTTTGGACTTGCTTTCCACCTCCCTTTCATTGGTCAAAACCTTGCCCAGTGTCTCCTCTGTGTCAGGGTCTGTGTTGTTGGTAAGAGGCATAGTTCCAGATCCAGTATTACACATTTCATGTAAGGACATTTACTTGATAAGACCATAGTATGTGCTGAACAGATGCTTGAAAGAAAATTTATTTTGCATTGTTTAGAAAAAAGGGAGGGGTGTCAAGTGCTACACTCACAGAGAATTGCAGTTAAAGGAACACAATGATATTGAACTTACCTGACACATTAAAAATGTTATGGCAAGTCTTGGCTATGCTCTAAATGATTCCAAATGCCGCCATTTGGGAAGTAAAGAATCATTTTCATTGTGAAACCTGAGGTTTTCAGTGATTTCATGACAACCTCAAGAAAAATAGTTGTTTGCTTTGCTTTGTTTTTAGTTGGGGTCTCACTCTGTTGCCCAGGCTGGAGTGCAGTGGCATGATCACAATAATCATGGCTCATCGCAGCCTTCACCTCCTGGGTTCAGGCGATCTTGTTAACTCAGCATCCCAAGTAACTGGGACTACAAGTCTGCCACTATGCCTGGCTATTTTTTAAATTTATTTTGTTTTTAGAGACAAGGTATTGCTATGCTACCCAGGCTAGTTTCGAACTTCTGGGCTCAAGTGATCTGCCCACCTCAGCCCCCCAAAGTGTTGGGATTACAGGTATGAGCCACCAGGCCTGGAAAAGAAAAACAGTTTTTCATTTGAACTAGCAGTACATCCAAGCAAACTCACCGATAAGACACAGAGAAAATATCCTGTCAACGTTTCACCCAGACTTAACCTTTATGTTTAAGTACCCCACGATTTCCTGCTGCCTTTCAAATAATTATTTTATTTCATCCTGTCAATTTGGTAAGGTGTTACAATGCCCACTTCCGAGATGAAAAAACTTAGGTTCCCAGAGGTTATAAGACACACTACAGTCATTCAGGCAGTTTGGTTCAGTTGTTAAGAACATGGGCATTGATGCCAGACTGCATAGGTTCAAATCAAGGGTCTGCCTACTGTTAAATTGTGTGACCTTGGGAGAATTACTTAATTTCACTATGCCTCTGTGTAATGGACAAATAATAATAACGCCTACCTCATAGGGCTGTGAAGACCGGTTGGGTGAATGCATTCAAGCAGTTGTAAAATTAAGAAGTCGCCGGGCTCGGTGCCTCAGCCTGTAATCCCAGTGCTTTGGGAGGCTGAGATGAGTGGATTGCCTGAGCCCACGGGTTCGAGACCTGCCTGGGCAACTTGGTGAGACCTCACCTCAATAATAAATCAAAAAATTAGCCAGGCGTGGTAGTGTGCGCCTGTAGTTCCAGCTACTTGGAAGGCTGAAGCGGATGTATCGCCGGAGCCCAACACGTCGAGGCTGTGGTAGCCGGGAGTGGCCACTACACTCCAGACAGAGTGAGACTCCAACTCAAAAAAAAAAAAGAAGAAGTCAGTCTGCCAGGGACACATAAGCGTACACAATAAGTACTTAAGAAACGTTTGCCTGCCAAGTGTGGTGGCTCACACCTGCAATCCCAACATTTTGGGAGGCCAAGGTAAGAGGATTGCCTGAGCCCAGGGTTCAAGACCAGCCTGGGCAACCTGGTGAAACCTTGTCTCTACAATAAATCAAAAAATTAGCTGAGCGTGGTGGCATGCTCCTATAGTTCCAGCTACTTGGAAGGCTGAGGTGGAAGGACTGCCTAGCCCAGCAGGTCGAGGTTGTGGTGGCTGTGAGCATTCACTGCACAACAGCCTGGGTGACAGAATGACACTGACTCAAAAAAAAAAAAAAAAAAAGAAAAGAAAAAGAAACTTTAGCCGGACTGAATCCCAAGCTAAGTATTTTAAGGTCATACAAGATATCCTTATCTGTAACAACTGCTTTGCTTCTGTGATTCATAATTTTAGCAGAAGGGAAATTAGCTGACTGTTTCTCACAAAAGGAAAATGCATGATAAAAAGGAAACCTTGAATTGGATATAATGGCTCAAAATGGAAGAGTGGGAGCAAAAGTTCAAGAGTGCCTTCTTAAAAGAGCCCCATTTATTATCGCTTCCAGAAAAACACTGTACACAACTTAAGTATTTTCAGTCATTTTAGAGCACAATGAAAGGTCAAGCTAAATGGAAGTAATATCTGTGCAACCCATGGTAACTGTCGAGGAGTCTGTTTCCCATGGCTGGGTCCTTGATCAGGACAACGCAGTACTTCTCTGAAAGAGCCTTTCTCAGCCCTCCTGCCTCCTGCAGGCCCCGCTCCATGTGAGCTTTTCTGAAAAAAATGGACCACAAACACCCAGCTGGCAACTCTAGTGTGCTGTGGGAAAGGGTAGCTTTACTTGGGAAGAGGGCAGAGGAATATTTCCAGGGTAGGCAGGTGTTCTTGTTTCTGGTTTCTTCCAGAAGTGGGGGCCAACAACGAGGCTAAAGTGCAGAGTGTAGCATTAAGGGAACAGGGAGGAATAGAAAGACTACCAGTGGGGAGACACCTCTTATCAACAAGGGTGCCTGAATGAAGCATATTTGTATAACTAACCCTTAACTGTACCCCACAATATCATAATAAAAAATATTGATTAAAAAAAAAAGAAAGACTACCAGGACATGGATTTGCAGAGAGAACAGCAGATGGCCAGGATCACTACAAAACAAGTACCAGCAATACAACACTGAAGCAGCAAGAGTGAAGGGTGCTATGGCAGAGAAGTTCTGGACATGTAGAATGTGTCAGAGGACCAGAGCAGAGGCTGGAGGAGAACAGAGATCAGCGATTTCTCTGTCCTTCCCCTGTGCACATGAGGGACTGAGAAGATGCCATCATGGGCCTCTTAGATTGCAGATGTGAAGGGGACCAAGGTTCCTTCCTAGAAGGAAGCAATGTGTGAATCAGGCACAAGTGTCGTCTGGAGGGTTCCAAAGTCAAGTGCAGTGTGACAGAACCCAGCTGTGGAACTCGGAGCCCTGCTGACACGAGGGCTATGACAAGCAAAACAGGAAGTCTCACTCTAAACAGGAACAGAAGCTGCATTAAGTAAAAAAGTTAAGGACTGTCATTCAGCCCAGAAATTCTGCATGCCACAAATGTAAAAGTAATACCAACATAATGACTTTATGTTTGTGTAGCACTTTAAAGTTTGTAATGAAATTTTATAAAAGTGATCTTCTGGTCCACATGGATGTTTTTCATGCCCCCACAAGACACATTCTTCCTATTATTTCTAGAAGTCCATGAGCACTGACTTTATGATACTGCATTTAAAAAAAATCTATAGGTCAGGCTCGGTGGCTCAGCCTGTAATCCCACACTTTGGGAGGCCGAGGTGAGTGGATTGCCTGAGCCCATGGGTTTAAGACCTGCCTGGGCAACTTGGCGAGACCTCATCTCTACAATAAATCAAAAAATTAGCCGGGCGTAGCTGTGCGCACCTATAGTTCCAGCTACTTGGAAGGCTGAGGCAGAAGGATCGCCGGAGTCCAGGAGGTCGAGGTTGCAGTGGCTGGGAGTGTACCACTGCACTCCAGTCTGGGTGACAGAGAGAGACTCCAACTCAAAAAAAAAAAAAATCTATAAACACTACACACAACATTTTATCTATGAATATTATACATAAAAAGCAAACGGCAGGTTTTAGGTACTGAATCTACTCTAAAATATCTACTTATTTTCCAGAATGACTAATTAAACATAATTCATGTTAACTAAACCAGGTGTAAACATTGTGCTACTCTGCACAGACCATTAAACACATCTCATTAAGAAGTTCCTATATTTCCAAACCCTCGATACTATAGACGAATAATTATTTTCAAAAGAATGTATTAAGGGATAGTTCTTAAGGGTCCTTACAAACAGTTCTTAAAAGCATAAACAGGAAGCATACTCTAAGGTTATGAAGAATGGCGGAATAAAAATGTTTGTGCCTATTTCCATAAAGAAGCAGGAAAGAAAGGAAAAAAACTCAAATTACTTCCAGCTTGCTGAGTTAAAATGAACTGTTATTTCACCAGGCAAGTGTCTTATTTACTCTTTGCCCTATATACAATAATACCATGTGTTGTTGAGAGTCAACAGTTCACATTAGCATTTTTTAATTTAGGAAAAAGGGGTAATTGTAAAGAGAGAGTTTTCTGGTTGACAGCATTCAGTATACCTGGAGGGTGTGTGTATTTTGTACCCAAATCTTTATTAAGCATTCTGTCCTTGAGACACAAAGATGACACTTCTGACCCAGTCAGCAGGGTATTTGCTTGAAGGTCCTTCCTTCCTTCCTTTCTTCCTTCCTTCCTTCCTTCCTTCCTTCTTTCCTCCCTCCCTCTTTTCCTCCCTCCCTCCCTCCCTTCCTCTCCCACCCTGCCTCCTTCCCCCATCTCTCAAGTTCTTGCTCTGACCCCCTTTCTTTCCCCCTTCCTTCTTTCCCTCCCTTCCTCCTTCCCCCAACCCCCTTTCCCTCCCTCCCTGTTTCCTTCCCTCCCCCTGCCTCTTTCTTTTGGCTTTGATGATAAATTTGTGCTTATCCACTCTCTTCTGGTCATCTGGTTTCCTCTGTGACTGACAGTGCACATTTGGGAGACAGCTGCCTGGCTCTGAAGAGAAGTGCATCTTAGAGAAGAAAGGAAGTGAAGCTACCCCCTTGGCCTTGTCATAAGTAAAGCACTAACCAACTGTTGTGCTAGAAGCAAAATTCAGCAGTGTGTGATGGCTCATGAATGTAATCCCAGCACCCACAGGCTGAGGCAGGAAGATTGCTTGAGTCTAGGAGTTCAAGACCAGCCTGGGCAACACAGTGAGTCCCCATCTTTACAAAAAAATAAGAAAAGTGAGCAGACCATGATAGTAGTGCATGCCTATAGTCCCAGCTACTGGGGAGACTGAGGTGGGAGGATCGCTTGAGCTCAGGGGTTCAAGGTTGCAGTGAGCTATGATCGTTGCCACTGCACTCCAGCCTGGGTGACAGAGACCTTATCTCTTTAAAAAAAAAAAAAAAAAGCAAAATTTTATAAAGTAGAAATGGACGTTGCTGGTATAGGAAGAGCCCTGCAAATCTATGCATTAAGAAAAGCCATGGTGAGATGAACATTTTCTGGGTATGCTAACTTCTGGAATAAGTTACACCTTCTGGTAGGTTGTATCAATTGTTTCTATACCACTGGGTTTCCAGATTGCTCCCAGCTTGGGTTTCTCCAAGACTAAGTCTACATCCCAGAGTTTGCCTTGTTTAGGTCTTCTGTAGCCCTTATCACTAGCTGTACGATTGTGTTTATTCACTTGGTGACCTGCTTCTTCATTGTCTGGCTCCTCTGCTACTATATAAAGTCTTATATGTCTTCTGGAAGATCTCACTCTACTAAAATTAGCCACTGATTCCCTGATTAGAGTTAATCTGGTCCAGAGGATACCTGGCCCAATACATTAATCACCAATACATAGATCACAGAAGAGCTACCCGAACACATTCATTCATGCAACAAATACTACTTGAACATGTCTTTTTATTAGGCAGTGGCACGGCCCTGGGGGTACTGGTGAACTTAGCAGAACTTAGACAGTTGGCAGTCTGTTACAGGGCTAGCTAAAACTCATCTTGTGTCATATCTTGCTAAATCTTTGAACAGACCATAGAGAAGCACAAAGAAGAGCAACCATAGCTTGCTCAGCAGAGAGCAAGCCAGCTCCAGGAGGACAAAGCCACGGCCCTTTTCCTTTTTGGACTTCATTCCCCCCAACTCTTCACTGCTCTAGGTAAGCCACACATGCCTCTTAATTGGCTGACTGAGCCCTCTTCAAGCTCTCTTTTCAGAAAGTTTTGCCGAGGTCTTATAAGCAATTTTGCTATACCAGAAACTGTTAATGCTCAGGTACCCTTTAGAAAGAAAAGAAAAATTCCTTTGAGCTTTTTTTTTCTCTGTAACAAGGAATGCAATTAGGCCTATACTTGGCACTCTGTCAGTTCCCACAGCCAAGAAATCTCAGGGTTAGGAGAACAAAGCTAGCACGATGCGTTTGCTATTGACTATGGTTGGCCCAAAGTTCAAGGGTTAAAGCCTGAGAATGCTCTACTCCTTGACTTTAATTTCCCATGTAACTAACTTCCAAATAAGCTTAAGGGATCCAGAAGGCAAACTCCCTTCTATCACTTTATTGAAAAATTTTCTATGCTGTGATTTATTGCTAATGCTGTTCTTTCAAAGCATTAGTCAAGATACCTGCAAACCCTTGCACAACAGCTGCCAATAGAAGTTTAACATTTCATGGGTCAGCACTTAAAATCCGACGAATAATAAATCACCCTCACAAACAGTGTGAGGCACTGGGTTGATAATGTATTGAGAGTCAGTTAAAAAGTATGAACTGTGGATTACATTATAACTCAGCACTTTGGAAAACGGAGGCTAAGTAAAATAATGATTGCTGTGATCATATCTGTTTCCTCAGCGGCACATTCTCCCTAAAAAAGAAATCTTTTTTTACAGAAAGAAAATTTCAGCAAGTATGAACAATATAAAATTTGGTTATTTTATATGTACATATGCTTG
This sequence comes from Cephalopachus bancanus, assembly GCA_027257055.1. Classification (NCBI taxonomy): domain Eukaryota; kingdom Metazoa; phylum Chordata; class Mammalia; order Primates; family Tarsiidae; genus Cephalopachus; species Cephalopachus bancanus. The sequence continues at coordinate 2,194,089 of JAPVLO010000306.1, forward strand.
AAAAACAAAGAATTTCGGCACTCTCCATAGCTTTACAATGAATTATCCAAAGAGGACAATCTGCTAACTATGAAAGCAATGATTGACTCATTTTGGAAGATATTCAACCATTTCTCAGGCATATGAGAACTGTAATCATTTCCATTCTTAAATATTATAAGCGATTGCTTGAGCTCTGGTAGAACAAATGCTAGGGATCAGGTATACATTTGGTGTGAGGAACAGCAGCATACATCTATTTTCTTTCTTTTTTTTTTTTTTTTTGAGTTGGAGTCTCAAATGGGTTGCCCAGGCTAGAGTGCAGTAGCATACTCGTGGCCACTCCAGCATCGACCTGCTGGGCTCCGGCGATCCTTCCACCTCAGCCTTCCAAGTAGCTGGAACTACAGGTGTGTGCTACCACACCCGGCTAATTTTTAATTTATTGTAGAAACGAGGTCTCACCGGGCTGGTCTCGAAGCCACTGGCTCAGGCAATCCACTCATCTCGGTTTCCCAAAGTGGTGGGATTACAGGCTGAGCCACCGAGCCCGGCCTAGCATACATCTATTTAGAAATGGCTGTGATATACTCAAAGACACTCTAATAGGTTCACAAAAGAAACAAGTCAAAGTTCTTCAATGGTATGATGACTTGCCCACGGTAGACAGACTCTTCTAAAATTTTAATTATAAGCAGTAAGTAGCCTTTTAACTACATGGCAGTGGTGTCCAAGGTGCTTTTGCCTCATTTGTTTTGAAAATGCATCCTCAATATTTGTTGATTTTTTTAAATGATTTGTATACATTTATTACTGAATGAGTGTGTTATGCACCTAACAAAACAAGAATAAAGATAGGAAAGAAGGATGACAGAACTGATGTAATGTTTTTTATCATGATATCTCAAGGCCAATACACACAGGAAGAGGTTCATGATTACCCACAGTGAACATACATCTGTATGTCATCCAGGTAATTTAAAACTGGGGTGGTCAGCTTCTTTTCAGATTTGATTTGGCGGTCACTGTCATCACCTCATGATGTGGCTGACTAAGAGTTCATGCAAAGCTGTGCCATTCTGCAATATTCAAATTATCTTCAACTTACGAGAATTCTTTGCAGAATCTTGCAAAGATTCTGCAAGTTTTTGAGGGTTTGTTAAAACCCAAAATATGGAATTTGTAAATCCAGTCCACCAGGCATAATATAGTTCATGAAATAACCAAGGTAGATAAACTGGTGGGAAAGCCACTAGAAAGCCCTGTTCTGGGCACTACCACTCTACTCAGGAGACCTCATCTACCTCCAGGTGATACCTGACTACCAGACATGCAGACTAAAGGACAGCACCAAGGTCAATGTAGTCTTCATCAGTCATCATAATGTTTTGCGATAATAAAATGAACATCGATGCAAGTTCCAGCCCATTTCTTTTCCTGCCCAGATGAATCTTCTCAAGAGTTCCCTGGAATGCCCATCCCACTTTGGAGATTTTGTACCATGTAAGGAAGCAGTCATTTACTTCTAAGAGCCACTTACAATCACAGAAATCTCTAGGCCTGAAACAAGGAAGGACAGGAGATGAAGCAATCCAGGCCAAAGAGACAGACCATTTGTTTATCTTTTAAAATTTTTAAATTATTAACTATAACCCAGAAACAGAAAAGCAGATAACAAATTCATGTTTGGTTGTATACTGGCCTTGTCACTACCATCTCAGTCAAAAAAACAATATTTCCAGCACCCCTGGAAGGTCCCTTCTCTTCAAGGTAACCACTATCCTGTTACCCGATTCTTTCAGTAATAAGTTCCTTACTTTTCTTTATTGTTTCAGCCACTTATGTATGTGCACCTTAGCAATAAAGTTCAGCTTTGTCTGTTTTCACTCTTTATATAAATGTAATAAGATTGCTAAGTATTCTTTTGTATCTCCTTTCAACATTATGTAGGATACATTCATATTATTGTTATAGCTGTGGTTCATTTTTCACTGCTATATAGTATTCCAACATACAATTACACCACCATTTACTCATCCATTCTACTGGAGAGCATTTTATGCATCTTTGGATGCACGTTTCTCTAAAATAGACACACACACACACACGTAGTTAACTTAGTTTAAAGGGAAAAAAAGAAACAACCTAAGGGAAAGTAATTCCAGTGCATCTCTTGGCAATAAATTTTAATATTAACTAACTCTTATGAAATCATGAGAAGAGTTCATTAAATTACTAGATTTATCTTTTAGTAGACTTTCACTCCTGCACATTCATTAAATCTAAACTTTGTCATTAAACGAATTTTAACATAATTTTAACATAAAAATAGTTTGAAATTTCCAATGAATTTATTGAAGCTGATTCTCCTAAATTTCTCTCTCTCTCTCTCACACACACACACACACACACACACACACACACACACACACACACACACACCCTTTTTTACATAGTATAAGTACATTTTTCCTCTTCATGAGGGCTAATATCATGTATACTGGGAAAACAAAAAGTTCATTCAAATTTTAAAGCAGTTTTGCACCCAAAGGGTTTCAAGTTAACACTGATCAAGCCTGGAAGGCAAAAAAAATCTTATTTCTGTAGCCAAAGTAAGGAGTACAAGTGCAAATAGGAGGTAAATTCCCGATTCAGAGTCTCCAGATTTTCATTACCGTCATGAGTGTTCTCCAAGTGGTATGCAAAAACGAGGCATACTTAGATGACAGTCCAGTGGTGCCAGCAACGTTTCCCCTTGTCTTATTGATACCAGACATAGTAACTAACATTTATTACTGTGGCAGGCACATTCTACATATCTACTTACATATACAATACTTACATATATTAGCTTGTTTAATCATCAAAACAAGGTAAGTACTATCATGTACCCCATTTTATAAGAAGAAACTAAGACACAGAGAGGGAAATTAACTTGATCAAGGCCCCCCTGCTATAGGAAGAGTTGAAATTCAAAACCATTCTTTCTGAAGCCTCAGTTGATATGCCCTATACCACCTTGCAAAATGTTGTTTTGTTGTTGCTGTTGTTGACATTGTTACTGTTATTTTTGATAACAACAAGAATAATTCAGAGCAAAATGTTGAATCATGAGAAAGAATTCTATGTACATCTGTTTTGATTTATGAGAAATTTGTGGAAATTATTGTAACCAAGCAACTCTCTAATTCTAGGAGAACTAATTAAGAAATGAATTAAGGGATTTAATGGATACCCAAATTAGTCATTAGATCTCGAAGATCTGGAGTTCTGGTCTAAATCCAGCTCTGGCACTTGCATCCAAAATAAACATGACCAAATAAGTGCCACAGCTCACAATTAAAACGGATTTATATGGCTTATGTGTCCACATGGGACTGACCTCTTCCTAATTGAATTCGGACACCTCTTTGGTTATTGTGGTGAGTTTCATCTGCCATTTTCCTCATCTTTCATAACTGCTGGCAATGGGATGATGCTGAAGGAGAAATCATTTCAATCAGTGATGTCTGTGGTACATGCATAAAAAGAAAAAAGGAAAGTCTTTGAGCTGTAATTAGAAAATTCCTTAAGTGTGCTCATGTGGCATATGGTTTAAACTACTACCAACTGGCAAGGCCAATTCCAGAAGCGATGTCTAATGTCACCATTCTGGGATAAGTAGCCAATAAAAGTAGTGTTCCAGCATGCACTGAGAGTAATCCTGAACAGGCTAAAACATCCCTGCTTTCCACCTCTAATATGATTAGTGACAGACAGCTGGAGGCATCTCATTCTCCCGACAAAAATATCATCAAAATTGTTTTCAACTGGTTCATCTTTCCATCAAGCTGTCGCCTTCTAGCAGAATAATCAGGGTTTCTGATGATTTGGTATATGTTTCAAGAAAACAAGAATGGATTGTGCCCTTGCTGGTCTGATGGGTAGAAGGCCACCAGGGTTTACATAGTGACACTTGAGTTGCCTAACTGAAAGAAAAGCTATGGTGTGTGTGTGTGTGTGTGTGTGTGTGTGTGTGTGTTCACACACATGTGTATAGAGACAGAGAGAAACAGAGAGAAAAATCAACCAGTTGTTTCCATATTAATTCTCTTTGAACAACTATAAAGAAAGTGCTTTAATGGTGATTCAGATATGAGGAAGTGGTGAAATGTTCTATTCCACTCATGGAAAACTACCAGCTCCCGCCAGTGTGAATGGTTCTTTTCAAAAAATTACAGTCATCTTACCACTTAGTTTTACTTACCACAAAATTTCAGATTTATGGAAAAAGAGTTGAGTTTGTACTAAACATAGATGAAAATATCCAGCAGGCAATTCAATCTCATTAATTTGCACTATCTCAATTTGGAATTTATGATCATCTGACAGGGTCTGGACCAAGGATAATCTTTTTGCTAAGAATATACAGCTTGCTAAGTAACTTGATTTAAACAAGATTGACAGAGGGAAAAATGAAAATATTTCAGGGAACGTATGAACCTAAAACAACAACAACCCAGCATATGCTTTTGACATCTCCATTCAAATGCCAATAACTAAGGGAAAAAAAATTACCATTGTATTGCATGTCAATCTTGTGTAGGCTTTTTCTACATACACAAGGCTGAAACATCTCAACAACTCTGCAAAATGATATAACTTTCCCATCTTGAGAGGAGAAAACTCAGGCCCATATAAGTAAGTGACATGTGAAGATCACACAGTGCTTAGGCAGCAGAAGCAGGACCAAAGCCAGGCTGTCTGCCTCAGAAACCTGTACCCTTCCAAGCCCACTCATGGCTGACTGAGCCTCGCCAGTTCCAAGTGGACTTCCAGAGTCACCGGGGCAACCTCTTCAACAAGAATGACCACAACAGCCAACACCAGGCAGTCTAGCTCCAGAACCCATTAATCTTAACCATAATTCTTTTCTAGATCACAAGAATGTCTTTAAAAGGCCCCCTTTTTGTATACAAAGTATTTTGCATGCACAAAACCACTCTAAAGCTATCATTAGAAATGTTGCTGTAGGTGGAAAGGGGGGTGTGAGAGGGAGAGGAGTGACTCATGTCTATCAAACTCTACTGTCCTACCAAGAGTAATTTCAGTCTACACGCGATGAATGAGAATTCTGGTGTTGGGGCCCTGAGAGGCAGCAGAGGCCACCAAAGGCTGAGATGGGCCTCCAGGAGTCAGTCACAAGAGCAGGGACTGTGGGCCATGTGGGCAGCAGGAAGTCATGGGGAAGGAAGGACCATCTTTACTTACCTAGGAATCCACGGAGAGGTTCTCGAAAGCAGCCTGGGTTCTGGAGTGCTCTAGGGAAAAAAAGGAAATTTGAGAGGTCAGGCAGGTGTCACCCGAGCAGCCACACCTCCCAGTTCCCATCACATCTGGCCCCAAGTACAGAATTCAGAGGCAGGCAGATGGGGAATGAGGCCTTACCCACGACTTCATGGCTATGTATCCTCTCGTAGGTAGAGTAACCTCTCTGTGCCTCCGTTTACTTAACTGTAAAATGAGGCTAACAACAGTAGTCTCCTCACAAAGTTGTTGGCCAGATCACATAGCATATATGCAATGCATTTAGCACACTGCCTATATATAATGGTGATATTTTAGTAACACCAACAATAGCTAACATGTATTGTTTGTTTAGAGAGTGCCTAGCATTGTGCCAGGGACTTCCATTGGTTAACACCTGCAGTACTCTGAGGAAGGTGCTAGAATTACTAGCATTTTACAGATTCTGGCAAATGAGGCACAGAGAAGTCAAATCACCTTTCTCATGAAGATAAATGAGGCAGGATAAATGGTGGAGCTGGGATTCTAACTGACAATCAGGCCAGAGAGCCCGGACTGTTCGCCATAGCAATTTCTTGTCCGATTTAATGCTAATGATTATTCTTCTTGTTATCATATTCTTCTTTCCGAGAGATATCCCAAAATGTACACACAAGCCTGCAGAACTCTCCATTCAGCCAGTAACCACTGAGGCAGAGAGATGGGTGCCAAGGTCGTCAAGAAACCAACTAACCACTACTCACACATCACTTCAAGCATTCCTTAAGAATTCATAGGTCTTAAAAAAGAATGAAATAATGTCTTTTGCAGCAACATGGAAACAATGGAGGCCATTATACTAAGTGAATTAACACTGAAATAGGAAACCAAATATTGCATGTTCTCACTTACAAGCAAGAGCTAATCACTGGGTACACACGGACATGAAGATGGGAACAGCAGATACTGAGGACTCTTACAGGGGGTAAGGATAGAGGAGGGCAGGGATTAAACAACTACCTATTGGGCACCATGTTCACTATTTGGCTGACAGGTTCAATAGACACCTAGCCTCACCATCACAAAATATACCTGCGTAACAGACCTGCACATGTGCCTACTGAATCTAAAATAAAACTTTTATTTTTTTTAAAAGGATCCCTATGTCTCCAGTGCTCTGTGAGAACTGTGTAGAGACTCAAATACTCTGGTCACTGACCCTACAGAGCCAGAAAATCAAACTCCATTAAATGATTAGAGAACAGCAAGGAAGGCCTGGAAAGAGTCAGACAGGGCCTCAGGAAGTGGATGCTGTGCCTGGCTCTGGCATCAGCTCTCCAGGGACCTGCTCCAAGTCAGTTGACCTCTCTGGGATTCATCCTCAGATAACAGAATTGACCTAGAGGTTCTTAAGCCCTGAGATTCTCATCTACAACTATGACTTTCTTTCATACTAACTTTTTCTCCCAACAGTTCATTTTTGAAAGAGTGTATTATAACCTTTCATCGATCCAACAGATATTGCCTGAACACAATGCCAAGCATTGTGAATGGTGCCAAGGCGCAACCTACACTCTATAATGATCTCTGTAAGCATGATGAATTCTCACCCTATGACATGTTGGTAATCAGGAGACAAGGGAAGAAGGCAGCCCTGAGGACAACTGCACACACTCGATCTGCCCCTATCTGCATCAATCCAAAATCCAGGGCCCCCATGCCCCAGGTGCCCAGCAGTCTGGGAGGGGATGGGGTGCCGTGGTAATTAGATACGGAGGATAGGAATGTCTGGGGAAAAGAAGCCAGAAACCAAACACCCAATAGGATGCTTGTATTGGAAGTTAGGTTTGTTTTCTAAGAGTTAGTAGTATTGTATGCAAGAAACCAAAAAGAAGGGAACTCAGCTGGTACATTATTCGACTTTAATAAAGTATATCAATGACCATTTTGATAGCAATCTTAGAGAAAGAGAAAGAGAGAGAGAGAGAGAGAGAATATGCATATACCTGCTTCTATGGGAAATACTTCTACACAAGATGCTACCAGTTTTATTTAAAGATCGGTTCATCACACTTAGATACATTTGCTTTCACAAAAACTCCTTGGAGGAGAATAATTTAGTGAGTACAATACTTCCATTAAAAAGGAATTGATTTTAAAATATGCTTTTCACACTTTTGACAAAAACAATTTTCTTCATGCATCACAAAAGGCAAATGTTGTGTTGACAAAGTAATAAATAACATGAAATATCAAATGAGACATTAAACATTTATGGATTTAATTTTTAATAAAGACTTTTAGGCATACTCCAAAATATCCATCAGTCTTTGACATGGGAAGGAGCAACATTTTGGTGAATTCCATCCCCCACTATGACAGAAGTCAGCAAAAGGTATTCATGGCTCTTAGAGAGAGGGCAATGATAGAATTTTTTAAATTTTTGCAGCATGATTTTAGAAGGCACAGAATGGTCAAGCATAGCTTGCATTATTTTGGTAGGCATCCAGGGAACAAATATACTGTTTCTGCTATGTTTCCGCCCAAGTATCCTGTGCATGGGGGTTTATAGAAAATTTGTTTCCTAAATTGGCACTGAAAAGGATTCCACAAATGTCTTATGCAATTGCAGCATTGTTGTAGTACATGTATAAACCTCAAAGAGGAAAACTTTCAGGAAGATATAAATTATAGTTTTCTTAAGCCTGGAAAAAAAAAAACCTGAAATTAGTGATTATCCCTGGGGTGAAGAATTATGGGTGACTTTTTTTTCAACTTCTTTTAAATAATTTTCTCTGCTTTCTAAACTTTCTATAAGTGTAACTTTAACAATTTGAATGTTTTTCTTTAATCTCATGATAGATTATGAAAAAACAGCCTAATATACTTAAAAGTGAAAAGAAGCCAGGCATGGTGGCCCATGCCTGTAGTCCCAGCTACTCCGGAAGCTGAGGTGGGAGAATCTTTTGAGCCCACGAGATTGAGGTTATGGTGAGCTATGACTGCGCCACTATACTTCAGCTTGGGTGACAGAGTGAGATCCTGTCTCTAAATAAAAAGTGAAAGGGCTTTGGAATCAGATGAGGTTGCGTTAAATTCCAGACTGTCCCTTTTCCATCTTGGTGTCCCTTGATAAGTTACACAGCAGCTCAGGTCTTACAGTTCTTCATCTGTAAAATGGGCATTGCACATGCCTGGAAACATTGGTTTGCCTACTAGAGGTACGATATTTTAAGTGCCTGGCACAGAGTAGGAGCCCAATAAATGGTAGTTGCTCATCTAGCCAAAGAACACAGGGAGGACAAGTCAGGCTTCTCTGATAACAGTAAATGGATTTGTTGGTGTTTATACACTGATGCTTCTGTTTACAGAAATACAGTGAGACTGTAACAGGTGACCTACAGAAATCATCTAACAGTTAAAAGTTCAGAAAAAGAGTAAGTAGAAGTGGGCTTTCACACCACTCTCCAACACAATGATAAGATCATTAGGTTCCTACAGCTCAAGACTCTTGGGTTCAACTGCACCTGCTCAGAAATCCTCTGATCGGGATGGGAGTTAAGAGGATTAAAGCAGACCTATCTGATAATAGAGAAACCATAGCTACCACAATCAAGGTCTTTTCCATGTTGCTGGTCCTGATGATTAAAGTGAGCAAAATAAATGAAATAATTTCTTAAATGAGGGGTTAGGGACAAGGTTACAGATTATCTGGCTTTTCTTTTTTATGGTAGCTACGTTGATATTTTCTTTCTACTCATCTGTAGGTAGTTCAATCAGGTAGGTTTATGATAAAATATATGTATGTACTCAACAAAATATGGCTGTAGGGGATAGACTGCCCTTGGATATATGTTGCTGTACCTTGACTACAGCAAGAAATATTGATTTAACTGGCTTTAATATCAAGTCAGGTATTTGTTGACATGTGGAAATGAAAAATATCAAAACCATGAAAATCTTGATATATAGGGCAAATCCCACTTCAACTCCCTCCGAGGGACTGTCCAAAGTCCTCTGCTGTGTCAGAACTGTGTCTACTGATGTTTGCCCAGATCCCAGATAATAGGGATTTTCATTAGATTGGGATTTGCTACATAAATGAATATTAGTATAGATTTTTATGTAGTATAATGTATTGTATAAAATATAGCAGGAAAAAATATCACTGTATGTTTAAGCTGTCCCTCTTCTCAACTCTAAAGATACTGCATCTTGCTTTTGTTTGTTTGTTTTTTTGAGTTGAAGTCTCATGTGGCCTAGACTGAAGTGCAATGGCACAATTACCGTTCAGTGTAGCATTAACCTCTCAGACTCAAGTGATCCTCTCACCTCAGCCTCCTGAGTAGCTGGAACTACAGGTGCACACTCATGCCTGGTTAATTTTTGATTTTTTTTTAAATATAGAGACTGGGGTCTCCCTATGTTGCTCAGGTTGGTCTTGAACTCCTGGCCTCAAACAATCCTCCCACCTCAGCCTCCCAAAGTACTGGGATTACAGACATGAGCCACCATGCCCAGCCTCATCTTGCTTTCTACCTTAGGTTTGCACATTCTTTTCTTTTCTCCATCTGATTCATCTTTGTTCCTCTAACAGTGCCTAGTGCAGAACAGATATGCGGGAAATGACTGATGAAGACATGAGCTAAATGAGTGCTCTTTGTCAAAGCAAAGGAGGAAAACTCTGAACAGTTTCCCGTGTAGGAGAAAGAACATTGAGAAATGGATTGTAAATGAGGACAGGAGGTAGGTTTAGTCTTCACACCTGGCATGCTCCAGCAGTCCTGGGACCAGTGGGTTTGGTTTGGCTTCCCACACCCAGTAGGTAGGGAGGCTTGTCTAAAATGTCCAGCCCAGCTCCCCACTCCACACCTGGGGACTGCATGGAGATATCTCACTCGTGAACTGCATGAAGCACCTTCATGGTCCAACAGTAGAGCCTAAGATAGAGTGGCCAATGCACCAATTCTGTCCTCCTTAAGGACTGAAAGAAAGGGCTTCCCACCATGATTGTCGCCAGGTAGTATGTCCACAGCAGCCCAGGGAAAGGAAGTAGTACAGCTCCAGGGTTGGGATCTGCGCTCTTGGAGTCAAACCCAGATGCAGCTTCTGCGCTCTCAACTCCATAACCACGACTAAGGGTAAGAGACACTTCCCAAAAGCTTGCATGGATACTACCCAGTGTCAAAGCTCCTCTCCTTCCCTCCTCTGCTCCCCTCCAGCAGCAGAATTACTTTACTAAAAGGGTTTCCTATAATTTTCTATAATGCAATCTTGTGGTTGAAATATTTTTTTCAGCCAGGCTGAGTGGCTCAGGCTGTAATCCCGCACCTTTGGGAGGCTGAGGTGAGTGGACTGCCTGAGCCCGCGGGTTCAAGACCTGCCTGGGCGGCGAGACCTCATCTCTACAATAAATCAAAAAATCAGCCGGGCGTGGTAGCGCATGCCTGTAATTCCGGCTACTTGGAAGGCTGAGGTGGAAGGATCGCCGGAGCCCAGCAGGTAGAGGCTGTGGTGGCCGGGAGCGGCCACTGCACTCTAGTCTGGGCGACAGAGTGAGACTCCAACTCAAAAAAAAAAAAAAAAAAAAGAAGATGGAAATTTTTTTTCTACCTTATAGCCTTTTTCTTTGAGCTACTTTTATTGAAAGGTAAAATATGTGGCAAATAAATAAGTTCTGCTTCTATCTTAGACCAACATAATAGATCTAAACTCCTATTTCTATGAAGGTCCTCACAGTGTTCAAAGGAATCACGTATTGAAGCCAGAGGATTCCCTCCAGCCGCGCCCCCCATCAGATGCCCTGCAGGTGAGCACGCAGGCTTTGAGAGATGGAGCTAGGCACAGGAGCTCCCGGGGCAGAGAAACAGCCTGTCTCATTCTTATTGGATAAAGCATAAACAAAGAGTTAGAAGGGTCTGGTGAAGTTAGCTCCAAGAGTGGTATATTTATATATACAGATATACTTTATAAATATTCCCATTCTTCATTGGAAAATAGCTTAAATGGTCAATTGGCTCCTCTTCGAGGGGGATGACCTGTGGCCATTAATTCAAAACTTAGGAACAAATCATGAAAGAACTTTTGAGTGAACCAAAAGATTTGCTCAACACATTTGATCCTCCAAATGCTCTTGGACTATGTAGTAGTCATTATCTCCACTTGAGAGCTCAGAGAGCTCAGCCTGGGAGACAGGAAAGCTGGGTTAGACAGCTACGACCAAACAACGGAGCCATGCCTGGAATTCAATCTGTAGCTCCCAAATCTAACTCTCTGTTCACAGTTCTAATCACTCAGTAGTTGTATAGAGAGCTCAAATTTAACTTGTTGGGCTGTTCCCTTGTGCATCACCACCATGGGGGAAATGGTACCAATAGGTAGAGTTGGTGGTCATGCTCTGTCAAGATCCAAAACCTTTTTGGCTACTGGGCCATGAGTGACATTGTTTCTCCCAGGCAAGAACTCAAATGACTAAAGGAAAACCAGAACATTCCTAAGACAAAAATGTGCGAACTCAAGGGCTATAAAAATGCAAGAATTCAAAAACCAAAGATAGCTTTCTTGACTAGACAACAGTTGGTTATAAATTCTGCAACAAAGTACCTCCTGGATATGAAACGTTACTACTGGTGCTTTTTTTCTCCCTCATTTTTTACTAAGAATTGAAATCCACAAAATGACAAACCAGGATTAGCCTATTAAAAGACAACTTCAATTGTTCCTTTGTTCTGAGAAACTGTGTGTTAGGTACTGACTGGCAATACCTGTACCTTGATCTTCACATTAATTATGCATTTTTCCTACAAAATTGGCTGCCACACTACACGCTGTAAGTCAGATTTGAGAGCTGCCAAGATAAATGTTCCGAATGGCTGACTTTTTAAAGACAACCTGTCAATTCACCAAATAATTCTTTGGGGATTTATCCCAGGCTACTTTCTGTCTCCCCTAAACCTATCCTTACACCTCCAGCAATTATTACAGCTCCTTTCTGATGGATCATCTTACAGCTAAGGCTAAAGATTTTTTCCCATTCAGTCCCTGATACACAAGTAATGAAACGTACAATTCCTTTGACAGCATCAATTTACTTTGGCTGTTGTTATTGCTTAATTTCTAAACTGATATATGTGAAATCAGTCTGATTCCTAGGGAGATAAGTGATCCTAGTTTAGTCCGTACCACTAAAACAAAGTGGAGTGTTGTACGATTGACTAAATAAATATTTTCTTTCCTGAGGTTTCCTTTCATCAAATGAGCATATCGATGCTTCATTTCCTTTTGCTAACACCTTATTTTAATGAGGCCTGATTCTAAATCGTGTAAGAATGTATACATGCAAGAGGCACTATTTTGAGTAAGCCAAGTATTCCAGCCAAATGTCCTCTTTTATGTGGCACCAAGTGACATTTGAGCACAATGGTGACTATTCATTCTGCCAGCCTCAAAAAGATAGGCATGAACTCCATGCCAGTGTGGAAAAAGCTCAAGCTTTGAAATCAGACAGCTGGCTTCAAACACCATTTCTACCACCACTATCTCCTTGACCTTGAGCAAACTACTTTTGTTCCCTCAGAGGTTTCCCATCTGAAAAATGGGAGCAACAGACTCATCTCAAAGGGGCTGTGGGAGTTGAATGAAAATCTTGCTCTAAAGAACGTGGCACATAACCTGGTGCATCCATAGACACTAAAGAATTGTTAGTTTTTTTCCTGTCTGCCCATAAAATGCCATTGGTAATTCATTTTGAATCTGCCATCTATGCACAAAAAACGTAACATATAGGATATTAGCTGTGGTGTGCTTTATGATGGCAAAGAGTTGGCAATGGTTTAGCCATGGAGAAATGATAACACTAAGGTATATTCATACATTGACATTTATGCAGTCATTTTGAAACATTTTCCAAATAATATTTTCTGACAAGGAATTTTTTACCCTAGAATTTAAGTGAAGAAAGTAGCAAATAAAACCTGTATGATGATCCTAGCTCACATGTACTGAGCATATGCTATGGTCCAAGCACCATGCAACATACATTATAATAATGCATAATCTTATTAATTCTTATAATAAATGTGTTAGCTGCATACTATTATCATTTTATGGGAGGTTTAGAGAGCTTAAGCAATCTGTAGTCACTACATAAGTACTACAACCAGGACTGAAATCTGATTCAGAGTCTGAATCCAAAGTGTCTGGTTCCAAAGCCCTTTTAACGACAATGTCAAACTAATTCTTTAGTACAGACTTCCTGCATCCACCATTAGGCTAGTTTAGGACACACAAATATAGGCGTGCAGCCGGGCTCAGTGGCTCAGTCTGTAATCCCACGCCTTTGGGAGGCTGAGGTGAGTGGATTGCCTGAGCCCGCGGGTTCGAGACCCGCCTGGGCAACTTGGTGAGACCTCATCTCTACAATAAATCAAAAATTAGCCCCAGGCATGGTGGCGCACGCCTGTAATTTCAGCTACTTGGAAGGCTGAGGCGGAAGGATCGCCGGAGCCCCCAGCAGGTCGAGGCTGCGGTGGCTGGGAGCGGCCACTGCACTCCAGTCTGGGCGACAGAGTGAGACTCCAACTCAAAAAACAAAACAAAACAAAACAAATATAGGCATGCACAGAATGTGCACACTTATAACCATGCAAAAATGCACACCTGGGAGGAAAACACACCAAATGCTAACAGAGACTATCTTGGGGTGGTTACTTTTATTTTTTTATCAATTTTAGTATCTTTTAAATTTAATGAGCATGTATTAGTTTTACAATCAGAAAAATTTAAAATTTATTTATTTTTTATTTTAAAGATGTGGGGTACAATTCAGGGTTAGATATACAAATGTTCATTATGCAGGTACCCTTGTTGATGAAGTATGCTCCCCCTCCCCCGGCAGATTCCTACTACCACCAATCCTGCCTCAGATATTTTTTTTTAATCAAAAAAAGAAAATGTGAGACAGCACTTTGAAAAATATAAAGTATTACATAAATACTAGTGTTTTTATGAAGCAATCGAGTATTATTTGACTTATTATATAGATCTAGGTCTCTCGGGTACTATTATTTTAAATAATTTTTTTTTCTATTTAGTTCAAGGCAAAAAACATGTTAAAAAACTATTTTGTACATGAATAGAACAAGATATAGTACAGAGAGCATCGTAATGTCAAATACATTTGACATTAATATAAAAAGTCAAAGAATTTGTGTGAGAGGGGACAATAACCTTTTTTTCAAATGACACAGAAGTTTCAGCTTAGAGAAAACACCTCCATTAGTGACACAATGCCATCAATAATTTCTCTGTCATGGCCACGCTAGCAACACTGTCATGGAGCCACCTACGTAGGTGCCGGCACACGGTTTGGACATGCCTCAGCCTGGCGACTGTCTGTCCCAGAAGGGGTGACTATAACGATGTGTTGGAGTGACTCCTAAGGAGCAATTTCCTGTCACTCCCTCAACTTGCTCTAAGAGCCATGATTCCATAAGGAGACCTGAACAATGAACTAAACAGCAATCTCTTCGAACCAAACAAACTCACATGAGTTTAAATGATAGGTGAAACATGAGTTTATTTCACAAAATTGTTATTTCTTTTTCAAATACATTAAGAATAAGGTGATTTAGATGTGACTTTCAGTAAATTTTTTAAAAGAAAAATTAATGCTTTCTAAATGTTAGTCCAGATGAACGCTGTTCTTCATGAGCATATGCTATTACTTCCACGTGTGAGCCAACAATGACTGCATCCCTAAGGCATTTGACTAAGTCTTTCCCTGACTGTGTCCTCTTGGCCAAGAAAGTAATCACCAGTGAAAGATTATCAAACTAGTTTTTTTTAAAAAAACTAACAACATTCACATACTGTTGTCAAGAATTCTCTCGTAGAAAGTTACAAGACTCTGTCTTTGACCCATCTTGGTCAGCGTTTTACCAACAACAGAGAAAGTTCCATTTTTTCAAACATGCAACTGATAAATAAGTGAAAGTATCTCTAACAAATTGAATTAAAAAATTAGAATTCAAAACTGCCTTGATAAAGAGGAAAAATAATTTGACAAGAGACAACATTTAACAAGGATAAATGTAAAGTTCTCGAAGTAGGCATGCACGATTAATTGCTCAAGCAGAGAACAAAGGAGACCTGGCTTTACAGCAGCTGCTAAGAAAAAAGACTTGGAAGTTGGATCTGACTTTGTACATGAACTAACAATGCACTGCTCCTGACTCACAAAGGAGGCCACCACAATATTTGGCTAGATAAATCAAAGAAGGCTGCCCTGACCAAGGGAGTTAATAGCAGCCCTGTGTTTTCTACTGCTCAGAGTACTCAGAGGTAGGGTATTGAGTTCAGGATGCTTCACTTTTAGGATGGTATGGAAGGAGGGGTGGGTGCCCAGTGGAACATGAACAGGTTGAGAGATATCATTGAAGCGAACTAGGACCACACGACTCTGAAAGCAGAAAAACTTCCAGCAGGAGATACATCTGCTGGGGTCAAATATTTGAAGAGTTAGTACACAGAAGGTGCATATTTATTCTGTGGCATTCCCAAGGGCAATGGCAGGCCAGCAAGGGAGCTGTGTAGGGAGGCAGATTTCAATGCACCATGAGGAAGAAGAGGTTTTGAAATATTTTGTCCACCTGTCCTTGCTAATGAGCATTGGTCCTACCACAAATAAGACAAGGCTTAAGATCTGGGAGCACTGCAGACTACAGTCATTAGCATGACTTGATATCATAATGTTGTAAACATCTCATTCCTGGCCAGATTCAAATGGCCACTGGGATAACATGGAAGGGATCCCTGCATTTGGTGGAACATTAGACCACTGTATCCACTAACCCTGTCCAATGCCCACGTTCTACACTTTAATTTCTCATCAGAGCTTTCATGAAGATACTCTTAGGATGTTTATGTAAGTAATATCTAAATATGCCTCACCTTAATAAATGAGAAAAAATGTAAATTTAAATGCAATCCAGAAGAGTCCAGAAGGTGAAATTCTACAAAAGTTTGGAAATTATAAATTAGTGTTGCCATAGAAACCCTAGTTGATATCATCCACTGCAGCTGAAACAGTTCTTGCTCGGGGAATATCAGAACAATAAATAAGTTTATATATTCAGTGCCACAAATCAGTACTAAATAACATCTTTAAGTGCCTTTATTTTTAATTTTTGAGGCAGTAGACTTACATTTTCTCCTTGAGTGGTCATGATTTTGATGTGGCACTAAACTGAGGCTAGAGTGTTGCAGTGGGGGTGATCAGTTATACCAAAAGCTGAAGTCACTGGAAACCCAGTGCATGTACTGAATCCACCATTCAAATTTCATGGGAGAAATATATAAGAAAGGACAAAGACCTGCCAGATCGGGCCATGTGCAGCTCCAGGAACCAGCATAACATCTTCCACTTTCCTCTTTTAAAATTACAGGACTGCTCACACTGCTACAATAAACACTTGTCGATCAGAAGTGGCAGTATGTCAGCTCAGACTGTCTCACTGCTGTTTACGGCACTTCAGCAAATGAGTTTTCTCGCTTATGTATTAGCAATCACCACAATATATGAAAGCCAGCCCACACCAAGAACAATATTGCCTCCAATCAAAATCATTCTTTTCTTCAATACTAAAGCTTTTTCCTTCTTTTTGTAAGCAACAAAGGCTTTAACAAAAGAACGTCCCAAACACCCACAGCTAAGGAAAGAATGGCTCCAACAAAGTAAGTGTGAAAAATCTGTCCCTGGTGTCTAATTTGTATATGAATCTTCCCCTTCAAGGTATCTTAGTGGCATCCGTTATTTGTAATTTATCAGCAAAGAATAGAAATAAAAGTTTATTTTGATGGCAGTACACCTGACTATTCAGAGATTTAAAAACCTGCTTTGTTAATTGTTATGGTATCCCAGCAGAGAATGTAAACATGCCTTTTTTTCCCATGGCTTCATGCTGTACCCACAGACTCAGATGGATATTTTCACAAATGCAAACTATTAGGCAGGAAAGGACTCAAGCAAAATATGAAGGCAACCTGCCTCTGGTCTTTTTTCACCCTTGGCTGGGTAAAATCTGGGCCTCTTGAACCAGATTTCATTAACTCTCCTTATCAGTCTCAGGGAAGGGTCTATACAATTATTCATCCTGAGGATTGAATGTCTAACAATTTTAAGTTACCATTTCCACAGCCTTTGCATTTTAGATTCTGGTGCTGGGCACTTTATATTTTATCTTATTTATTCATAACTAAATCATAACAAAATAGTATATATTATTAATTTCACTTCATACATGAGAAAACTGAGGTTCAGGGACATTAAATAACTTGCTTAGGTTCATATAGCCAGCAATTACATGAGTCAAAATTAGGTCTTTTAAGAGCTAAAGCTTGTCCTTTTCTTCTTCTAAACCATACTGATCTTAGGAAAGAGAATGGAGTTCATATAATGCTGGCTTTCACATATCAGAGAGCATGAAACTGCTGATATTTGAAGTGCCCTTTCCAGTAGTATGGATTCTGAAACCACACCATAAAGGCAGCCACCTTTTTCATCCAAATGTAAGACCAGCCCTCCCACTGGATACAAAGACACAGGTGTATCATAATTTAAGAAAATCAGTCCTATATCTGCCTTTCCCTTCTCCTTACTAGATGCATATATGGTACCAATGGGACCCAGAGAGGAGTGATACAGCCAACTGGCAAGAAACGTTTGGTGTCGGGGTCTGGAGCCATAGAATAGCCAGCATCCAGGAAGCTCTTCAATTCTACAAATATCTGTTAAGTTTCCTGACCACTGCTGGTAGGTGTCAGTACTAAAGAGGCCTGGAAGAAAATGGCGGTGACCCAGCCCTAGGGCCTGTAGCTCAGGGGCAATACTATAGTCCCAAGAAGGCTTTGGAAAGACATGACAGGACCCTTACCCAAGACAATTTGGGATTCCCACACGAGAACTCAAAGCTGGAACTTGAGAATGTGGGAGACAAAGTTGAGCCCTGTGCAAAAGTGAAAACTGAGTTCTCTAAGAACCAGAGTTCAACAGAATGCAGCCTGCAAGCCACTCAGTAGAGAAGACACGGGTTGTACTGCCTCTCAGATTTCACCGGACCCTTACCCTCCTGGCTGTATCTTGACTGTCATGGTTTCTTCCCATCACCTCCTCAAGGAGGGTTGCTCCTCCTGCCCAAACCTGATCAACTCTGGTTTCCTATAACAGGTTGGCATTTCCACTGGGAACACATAAAGCTCCGCAAATCTCTCAGGGCACAACACACAATCTTCTGGGCCTTTCTGACAGCTCATGTGCCCTTCCCGCCTAATCTTTTGGGCCAACTGATCACCAGATTGTTGCCCTCGGTGTACTATGGCACTACTGACTTCTGTAGAGCACAATTCAGTGCTGGGCACGTCATTTTGTTTGATGCACATGACTGCATGATGTGCATATGGAGACTCAAATCTCACTGACTCATTACCTTACTGAGGATTCCAGAGCTAGATGTCGGGGAGCTGGGACTCTGGCCACCGTGGCAGGATGGGGGGTCTCGGAGTCCTGGCTCTTTCTCCTGGTGCCTCACAAGCAAGAGGCATCCAGGGATTGTGATTCCACTCCCCTTTTCCCTATTCTACTGTCTATCTCAAAGCCCCCCTCTCCCACACCACAAGGATTCCTGCTTCCCACTCCTGATGGTGACTGGGTGGGGCTGCTGGGCCAGCTGTGCTTTGATAGTGCTTTCCACACTGTATATATTGTACGAAAGACTTCCAGCTATAACACTCAGAATCCGTCGCTACAATTCTGAATTTTATCCAAAGTACTGTATACCTCTGGATTTAGAAAACTGAGCCATTGCTGTTTCTCTATAAAAACAGGGCTGACTTAATCATTCAATAAGCTCATGGACGTGGCTCATACAGGATGCATCTCCTGAAAATGAGGATATGTTCTATGACAACACTGTTCCATAAAACTAGGCTACCACCCACACAGGTAATTTTAAATTTTCTAGTGACCACATTTTTTTAAAAAGTAAAAATAAATATGAAATTAATTTTAATAACATATTTTCTTTAACCCACTATATCCAAAATATGACTGTTTCAATATATAACCAGCATTAAAAAGTGTCACATGAGATCATTTACGTTCTTGTTTTCTATATAGTTTTCTAAGCTGTGGTGTATTTTACACTCACAGCACATCTCAGCTTGGACTAGCTCTGTTTCAAGTGCTCAACAGCCCTGTGCAGCTAGTGGCAACAGTACAGAACAGCACAATTCTAGAATCTCTTCTCTGTTCCTATCCCTCCAATCATTGCTTTCTTTAATGGGGATGCCCTGGGCAGGGGGAGACAGTGAGAACCGGGATCATCAGAGGAGACTCTGACACACCAGAAGGCAAGGCCCAGATCACAAAGAAGCTTACGTGCCTTGCCCGGGAGCTGAGATTTTAATCTGAAGATGCTGAAACTCCGCTGAACAATTTTAAGCAGCGGAGAGTTGTGATCTGGTTTGCCTTTCAGAAAGGCAGCAGTGTGGGAAGAAAATTGGAAGCAGGCCAGGCAGAAGGCAGAGAGACCAGTTGTGAGGCTACTGCCTTAGTCCTCAAGAGGAGGGAAGGAGGTTTGCACCACAGTGGTCACGATGGTAACAGAGGGAAGGGTAGATTCAAGAGAGTTTGAAAAGACAGTTCCTCTGCAAGGTTGGCTGGCCAATAACATGAAGAGGTTGAAGAAAAGAGAGAGATCCAGAACAGCTTCCAGATTTTAAACCTGGTAAAGCAGGTTTCGTGAACTGAGATAGAGAACCCAGAAGGGATGTGCTGGGCTGGAGTTGGGAGAAGTCATATTTGGAACTCGTTCAGGTACCTGGAGCAGATATCAGGTAAGAATTCAAGGTCGGAGATGTAGATTTCCACAGAATCAATGGCATACAGGGAAAAACAGCATAAAAGCTGCCCCAGGGCAGATGTGACCATGAGCAGAGGGCTGGAGGCTGAGCTCCTGGGGACGCTGAGGCTTGAGAGGAGGAGAGGACCCCAACGAGAAGCCCAACACAGAGCAGTTGGGCAACAGGAAAATTAATGAGGAGAGAGGAGTAACTCAGAAAACAGGCAGGCAGCACTTCAAAGAGCAGAGAGCGGTCAATAACACTAAATGCCATGCGAAGACCAAGAAATGGAAGACAGTCCTAGAAAATGGAACCTGTGGTTTGATTAGCAGAGGTGGCCAGCAGGAGAGGACAGGACTGAAGTGGGTTGCAGATGGAGGGCAGGTGGGGACTGCAGGTCCTTTAAGGAGCAGCCTGCTAAGTCTAGAAATGAGACAAACACATCCAGCCCAGAAAGAAAGGACCACATGGATTTTGTTTTGTTTCTATAAAGGATGAAAAAGACTTGCGTATGCTTGTGTGCCAGAAGAGAAGGATGGGTGAGACCCCAAAAAGAGGTCATGAAGCAAGAAGGAACAGCGTCCAGCAGAATTGGCCTCAAACAGGAAGAAGGGGTATAGGAGGCAAGTAGCGGGAGGATCTAGCACGTATAAGAAAGATAGAACCTACCCCCTGCAAAACTGTGCTTCCTCCATTACAAAGATCAATGCAGTATCATTACACAAGAAGGCTTTTGCTTTCTTTCATAGTACTATGCATCATGCAGAAAGTCAGATAAACTGACACAGGAGCGTAGGAAGAAATCACTGGAGCTCCATGTCTGTGGTCTTGGTACATCCAAGTGTTCCACACACCTTTGCACTTCTCATTCATAGAGTCATAGTGGTTGTTGACAGCTTGTGGCTTCTCTGCCTGGTTGGTTTCTGTGCAGAGGTGACAGGTAAATATTTTCAGGATCACCATGCATTACCTCACAGGGTGTTGTAAGAAAAAGCAAGGGCTTGGGTGTCATTTAATAAACAGACTTATCTGCCATTTATCAACTCTGCAGGTTCAATCGAGTTCTGGAACTTCCTTGAGCTTCAGTGTCCCTTTCCAATAAGGGCACACAATCCCTACCTGGCAAGATCCCTTTGAGGTTGAAAGAGGATGATCAGTCAGTGATGATAATGATGATAATGAAGATGACATTAACTGTGTTCTGAATCTTTAGGAACTGGGTGCTGCTAACAATGAATGAGTTGCTGTGACAGTTAGCATCTTGATCCCTAAGAATTAAATAATCAATCCTAGTGTGAAGAAGGAAGCTTAAAAGTCCAAATGGCCCCCAGTGTTGGTACCCTTTCTTCCTCACAGTGCATATGCAGTTCCTGCCCTCAAACTGCCTGCACTTGATTCCTGCTCTACAAATTACGAGCTACTCAACTTCTCCAGGTCTGTTTTGCTCTTTAGTAAAATGAGTGTAATAAGAGTATGTACCACATAGTATTGTTTTGAGAATAAAGGAGATAATCATGTAATTAAATAGCATGTTGCCTGGTACAGCCTATGCATATACAAGTTTCATGAAGGGTGTTTACCACCTCCTGAAACAGCATGACCCCACCACAAGGCGACCATCCTTATATGGACCCCAAGTCTGTCTTCCTAAAACTGATCCCCACTGGTCCCAGTTTACAGTCCATAGAGGTAGTTCCAAGAATCAGAACGAGGGTTCTGTATCAACAGCATGTTTTCTACTCTATCCAGCTCTGCTAGGGGTGATGGGCAGTGTCCCACAGACGGCCGGCTGCTTGGGAACACAATCTGGGGTAGACCTCGCATTACATTACTGTGAAAGAGTCAACACTCGGTGGCATTTCCATAACGCAGCAGGCCTTTTCGAGCATTCTAAGTGAGCTGGAAGCTACCCAGGAACACATTGGTGATGCTGCTTCCAAGATTTATTTTGCATTTTATGTCACAGTCAGTTCAGCACTTGGCACCATGTGGAATGATTGCAGGTATCTGTATACTCTCTGGGTTCTGCCGCTGAACACTGCAGACCACTGATGCCCAGGAGAGTCCTCGCTGGGTTTCAGCTCAGAAGTGGCAATAATGTAAGAGCAAAAGCCAGAGTCAAAAAACCCTGGAACTCACCCTGTCACCCTTCCCCCATCCTTATATTCTCAACAGCTATTGAAATCTTATCCAAATCCTTTCAATAATAAGCTCAAACAACTGTTACTCTAGGAAGATCCCCTCCACCCTCCAACAGAAGGAAATTTTTCCCTTCTGAGCTCTCTTAGATTTGTGTTTCTGGGATGCATTTGTTATTTCTCCTGATGGACTATCAACTCCTTCCCAGCAGAAATGGTGCTTTGTACAAAACAAGACTTACCAAAGAATTAAATTTTGCCCTGAATACAATGTGATGAATGGGCAGACTCCCCTCTACATCACCTTTTACCTGCAGATAAATTACCTGGATGTTGTTTGTTTTTAACTTACAAGGACGCTTTTAAATGAAAAGGCTGAGTAGCCCTGCAACACAGCCTGGAACTTCTTATATAACATATAAGCTGAACTTTTATATAACATATAACTTTAGCCTAATTGTTTTATGTATAAAACACTGGCATAAAGCCTGAATGCTTTTTTTTTTTTTTTTTTTTGCTCACTACTGGGACCCATCACTCCACCTTAAAATAACTCCAGGCTTCTTAATTCCAACTCACAACTGCCAGACTCCATCATTATCTCAACTCTGGGAAATGCCGAGTCCTCAGAATTCTCATAGCTGATGAATGGAGAAGCTGATTAGAACTACTGAAGAAAAATGGAGAAAATCTCCTTGACAGATGCCTCCTTCAAATGCCTATCCCTTTCATCCAATGTCAACATTAATTTCTATGTTAACAAATGTTTATTGAGGTCATGACTAGGTGTCAGGCTGTGGGCTAGACTCTGGGGATCCAATGGTGAGCAGTACAGAGTCAATATCAAAGCCCATCATTAAAAAAAAAAACAAAACTCCCTTAGAGTGCATTCATTTTCCAGGTATATTTATTCAAGGGCTTGCTATGATCAAGGGTCTGTAGATGGGAAGACAGCACATAAGGCAGATCAGTGACCTCAAGGAGCTTACAATCTAGTTGGGAAAGCAAGAATGAAGCACACAACCTTTGAAAGGAGGATCAGATGGTCTAAAGGAACTATGCAACCAAAGGGGAAAAGAAGCCAATGGGAGTAACATGATCAGAGCAGGCCAATTTGC
Organism: Cephalopachus bancanus; assembly: GCA_027257055.1. Classification (NCBI taxonomy): domain Eukaryota; kingdom Metazoa; phylum Chordata; class Mammalia; order Primates; family Tarsiidae; genus Cephalopachus; species Cephalopachus bancanus. Next base: position 2,217,487 of record JAPVLO010000306.1, read on the forward strand.
ACTTGAATGTGGTTAGGTCATAGAAACAAGGAATAGGCAGAGCATGAACAAAAGGCACAAACAGAAATAAGCATGTCATCTTAGAAGGACAGCAAGATCCAACTTGCAGGAACAGAAGGTTCACGATAGAAAGATGTAGAAAATGAAGTTGGTAAGTTAATTTGAGGCACCTCCAAACCGGGCTGAGAGGCTGGGTCATGGGGGAGGCCATGGAAAGCGTGTTACTAGAAAGGGCACCCGCTTTAGAATCAGAGAAACCAGAGCCCAATGTAGTGCTCCCACGAGACAATCATCGGAGAAGGGTTCTTAGGAGAAGAGCTTTAGAAGGGTTGACAGTGAGCAGAATGGGGAGAAGGGAATCAGAGAGACCAAGATGTCGACTAGAGTCAACCTAGAAAAGAGTGATGGCTGATGGCCTAGGGCCTGAGGGGCCAGTGAAGAAAGAAGAGGAGATGTGGGGCTAACTCGGGGAGATGGTGACAAAGGAAGAGGGAAGAGGCCTCGACCTACAGTTTTGCAGAGAGAGAAGAGAGAGTCAGGGCTACCTCCTAGATCTCCAGTCTGGGTGATAAAGAAAATGCTACAAGTATTGAGCAAAGCAAAGTCCTTTCATTGTAAAGTAAGAAGTTTAGCAGAGAACGTGAAAAGTTTGTTATCAGGCATGCAGCCTGTAGCCTGACAGTAGGACATCCACCATGAAAAGTCTATTAATTAAGCAAGTGGGTAAATGGGAGTGGGTTCTTGGTAAGGACTAGAAATAAAGATCTGTATGATGCAGAGATAGAAAACATCCCGTTTAGGCCGGGCTCGGTGGCTCAGCCTGTAATCCCGCGCTTTGGGAGGCCGAGGTGAGTGAATTGCCTGAGCCCGCGGGTTCAAGACCCGCCTGGGCAACTTGGCGAGACCTCATCTCTACAATAAATCAAAAAACTAGCCGGGTGTGGTAGCGCACGCCTGTAGTTCCAGCTACTTGGAAGGCTGAGGCGGAAGGATCGCCAGAGCCCAGCAGGTAGAGGCTGCAGTGGCCGGAAGCGTGCTACTGCACTCCAGTCTGGGCGACAGAGTGAGATTCCAACTCAAAAAAAAAAAAGAAAACATCCCGTTTAAGAAGACCATCAAACCTAGTGATCTGTCACAGAAATAAAGAACTGAATACCGCATGTTCTCACTCATAAGTGGGACCTGAACATTAGTCACATTGGCACAAGGGAGGGATCAGCAGTCGCTGGGTGCATGGGCAGGTGATGTGAGGGACATGTAACCTCACAAAGGGTACCTGGACCTTCACCAGGGAAAGTGAGGGCCAGTTGGAGGTCCAAACTTCACCTGCATGCAGTCTACTTGTGTAGTTAATCCTTACTTGTACTCCACATCTCTATAATAAAATAGTAAATAAATTTAATTTTTAAAAATAAAGATACCACCTAATAAACTTTTTTTAAAATTATGTAAATAGAAATAGATCTTCACAGACTATTTTTCTCAGCTCTGGTACTTAGGGGATCCTATCCATTTCCACGACACAGAAAGAATAAACTTCTGTAGAAATTCAACATATGGCCTATTTACATAACAAGCCTCACAACTCCAAATTAGCCATTTTGATGTGTCAAGGAAATAACACCTTCATAGCAGACTACTTCAAAAAAGGGAAGGAAAAAAAAGAAAAGTTTGTTTTTCTTCTATAATTATGTTTACTGGGTTTTTAACTGTTTATATCAAGAGAATCATATTTTAATTGTGTGGTTACACTCAAAGGTAGAAGGGAAGAAGAGTGGTGGAATGAACTGATTAGCTGATTATCATTCAGAGAACAATAAACAGACTCAATCACGTAAGTCTGTCCATATATGTACCCTCAGGTCCTGTGCCATGCTTGTAAAAGCTACCGTTCTATGTACAGAAATTTTAATGATCACAGTCAAGTGACAGTGATAGCGCACGCCTGTAATTCTAGCTACTAGGAAGGCTGAGGCAAGAAGGATCGCCGGAGCCCAGCAGGTCGAGGCTGCGGTGGCTGGGAGAGGCCACTGCACTCCAGTCTGGGTGACAGAGTGAGACTCAACTCAAAAAAAAAAAAAAAAAAAGACAGTGAAAGTGCTATAGAAGATGACTTAGAAAGAAGTACTATTGAGCAGTGACTAAGCAGTACCTGTCGAATCCATACAGCGCACACTCCACTCTTGTCACATGGCAAGACAGGTAGCAGTGGCCTACATCTCCCCATGGGCAACCTCGACTTCCTTCATCTTAACCAGAAGTAACCAGAAGTCCTAGTCCTGGCCCCAGTTCACAAGATGCTGATGAGAACTGCACAAAGGTAACTGAATGGAGACCCCCTGTGCACCTCCAAGACACAACCATGAATGAGTACTCATTGTGAATGAGGGCACGATTTTCTGATCGCACAATGAGAAGCTGCTAACAAATTAGGAGCCAAAGTGAGCCTAAAGCTTAATTTCTGATGGGAAGGATCACCCCTGACACAGCAAAGGTGATGCTGAAGATGCTTTGGATCAGCAGTGCTTCAAAGACAGTAGTACGGTGGCCTAAATTTTCTTTCACTGATCATGCCATGGCAGGATACTTCACAACGTCCTCTTGAAAACCAGTGCAAGCAGAGGAACTATCAGCTGAAGACTTTCATTAGGGGGCTCCCTAAAACAAAATGAATACAAAAGGAGCCCCGATCATTTTACCTGTCTTAATGAGCACATTAAACTAAGTTGATTCTTAGGAAATCATTTAATATTTTCAGAGATTAAAGAAAGAAAATTGCCAATTAATACACTCCTTTCCCAGATGTTCATTTTCTACTAATTTCTTAACTATTCTCTGCCTCCAAGTAATTGTATTTTTATGCAAATTATCTTTTAGGGCTAGTCTCTGTGTGTGTGTGCCTCTGTGTGTGCATATTTAAAGCCACACAGATACAGAATTTGACATGTTTTCTGTTCTGCTGCTCCACAAAATAGGTTTTTAACACAGCTTGAGTTTATTCCAAAACTCTAATTAGAGACTGCAGTGCTTGCCTTGTCCAAATAGAAAAGCATTTCCAAGGTTGATTTTTTTTCCCCAGTTAAAATCCAACAAATATTATCATACACAGATATTTTTAAACACTACAGTTACCAGATAAAACTGCCCCATTTAACAACACATTGCTTTCTGGTTAACTAACACAATTTCACAAGGCCTACAAAATACTTTATCCAGAAGAATACTTTACACTTTATTTTCAGAGTATCTTTCAAAATAATTGGTTTTGTTATTTGAATAGTCCTTTTTTTTCTTTCAGAATGAAGCGATTTCTGACTTCCTGTCCTTTCCTTTCCCTGCCATATTACACATCTGCTTAATCTCTGCAAAACAAAATCGGTCAGAGTGGCGATGAATCGTTCCTTTAAACTAAAACGATGTTTAAAAGATCACATACGACCTTACTCTTTTAAAAACTAGCATAAAACCTCTTTCTCTGCACAGGTCCTAAAATTTCAGTGTCGTTTTGTCTTAAAAGTCTGTGGGCTGGTAAATATTAAAAAAAAAAAATAAGAGAGCAAGTGAAAATACACTCGCAGAAAAATGCTGTACAGAAAGAATCGTTAATGAAAGTGTCATGTCTCCAAAACCGTGACATCCGCTACAGCCAGGACTGCTGGCGACTGAAAAACCCATTAAGTTCACAGGCACACACCAGTGCCCGAGCGCTGGGATCCCTCGACTTGCGAGGATGGGGGCTCCGGCCGCATCCCGGTCGTGTAAAGTCCGGGCCCTGCACCCCGCGCCTGCAGGGAGCGGGACCCCGGGGCGGGGCGCGTGGAGCGACCCTCGGGGACCCGCAGGAGCCGAGTGTGAGAGAGGGCGGAAAGGAGCTCCCCCGCGCCCCCAACAGCCCCGTCTCGGGCGCCGGGATCTGCCCACCCTGACGCGGCGGCGCGACCGCCTGGTCCCGCGGCCGGGGCGCTCGCCGTCCCTCCGGCACCCCCGCCTGCCACCGCGGCGTATGCGCGGACTCGCCGGAACCTGGCCCGGGCGCCGCGGAGGGACGCAGGCTTCCCGGGACCGCGACCCTCGCACCCGCCGGGATCCCACGGCGGGACGGTTCCGGCCCACGCGGGGGGCGGCTCCGCGGCTCGGAGCGAGCAGGCGGCGGGGCCCAGGCGGGTCTCGCTCCGCTTCGGGAGTGGACGGGGCGCCGCGCGGGAGGCGGGCGGGCGGGCGGGAACGGGCGGGCGGGTCCCCGTCGGAGCGAGGCGGCCAGACGCTGGCCCGGGGCGCGCCGCCGGCGTCCGAGCCCGCGCCGCCCCCGCGCGCCCGCGCCGGCCCAAGAGGGAAGGACGAAGACCGCTGCGTGCGGGCCGCCGCCGCCGCCGCCGCCGCCGCCGCCACCACACCCAGCGCCCGGGAGGCGGCGGGGGCTGCGGAGCGCGCGGCCCGGCCCGAGCCTCCTCCGTCTCGGCCGCGCAGGCCCCGCCGCGTCCGCCCGCGCCCCCCGTCCCGGGTCCCGGGCCAGGCCGGCGCGCGGGTAGGGGGTCCCGGCTTACCTCGGTGCCGGGCGCCGGCCGCTCCGTCCCGGGCCGGGGGGGCGCGGTCGCGGGGAGGCGCGCGGCGGTGGCGGCCCCTGCGGCGCGGAGGGCGGCCGGGCGGGAGCCGCTGCCGGGGCCGCGCGCCGTCCCGAGTCGCCCTGCGCTGCCGGCGGAGGGCGCAGCCCGCTCGGCCCCGGCCTGATGCCTTCGCGGCCACAAGTCCGGCGCGGCCGCTCCTCGCAGGGACACTCCCGCAGGCCCCCGCCCGCCCCCGTGCCACTCACCAGCCGGCGTCCCCCGCCCGCCCCCGTGTCACTCACCGGGCGCCCCCCGCCCCCTCGTGTCACTCACCAGGCGCACACACGCCCGGCCGGCGCCCCCTCTCCCGCGCACACACAACGCTGCTCACGCCTCCCTCGGGTTTTGTATCCGCTCACACGCACGTTCTGACACAGATCCCGTCCCTCCACACGCCCTCCCTAGCGCCTTTCCCACCCCACTTTCTAGAAGAATCCCCGAGCAGCTTCCGCACTTTGCTGCCTTGCCCCACACCAGGCTCCTCGCCTTTCCCTAAACCTTCCTCTCTGGAACTCCCCCTGTCATTGAAGGATGTTGTCACAACCCGCACGTGTTGCAAGAGAACCCTCCTACTCGGTCCGGGAAAATGAACTCTGCTCCCCCCGAGCCCTGCCTACAAATACAAGGCGCTTCTCCTTTTGGAAGGTAGTGATGCTTTCTGGTGGAGAGCTGAACTCGAAATATAAACACAGAGCGCCTACTCGGAAGTGACCTGGAAAATCGGGCTGTTGCTGGGACTCGGGTCTGACCTGGAAACCCGCTAACCCGGAATGTCCTGCCCCCCTGCCCTACAGGGCTCCCCGCTGGGCCCCAAACGTGTGTGATGTCCAAGTCACAGATGGACACCGTGGGCTTCAGCCATGGACTTCTGCCTGGGGGTGCAGTAGTCAGAGAGTCAAAGCAGTTTCTCAATCATTATTCATGATGGAAGCACTTTAGATAACATTCCTCTTCCAGAGGCGGTAGAGTGAAATGCAGGCAGCTCTCCAGTTTATTTTATTTCTCTTTGAAGGGTGACTTCTTAGCTTCCCTTTTTCTCAATACCAATAACTTTCTCAGAGGCTCCCTGGATGTCAAAGCCCCTTACAAATATCAGAACCGAGTGGGTTATGCCTCTCAAGCTGCTGACTCTAACGGCCCGGGAATACAGTGAAACCATATATCATCCCATATTCAAGAATTCATTGTTTGAAATAAAATACAAACATCTTTCGGATAAAGTTCAAATCTACTGACATAATGTGCCTTTGTTGACAAGGCTCAGCCACCATGAGAAACAGAGGTGCTGAAAGGAAAGAAATTCATTTTCTTATGTGACTGTGGTGGTGGTTTTTGTTACCTTATTGTTACCCCAGATTGGTGTCTGGAGCTTATGATTTATTGAACAAATATTTGTTAGTGTCTTAATAAGTATTAGCTCACTTAATTCTTCAAACAGCCCTATCAGGTAAGTAATTTTTTTTCTCTTTTTTTCAGATAAAGAAATTAAGGCACAGAGAGGTTAACCTATGTTTTTATCTAGTAAGGGTTAAGGTTAGAGAAGGATTTGAACCTAGAAGGTCTGGCCCACCTGAGCTACAGATAGGCAAGCTTGTTTCTATGTAAAGGGCAAACAGCATCCTGTTGCTTATTAAATGCAGGTATAATAAGTAACTAAGTCAAACTAATCCAGTTGACTTGAAATATGCACGTTTTAGGTCCTCTGGCAAAATAATTCATTTCAATTTGGGGAGGTTTGCTCCATAATTAGAATTCAAAATGAATAATAAATTATTGCTTTACTAGAAAGGACTTCGGAAATAACATGAACTCACTCTTCATTCCTTTCTTCTACTACTTCATAATCTTCCCAGGACTCCAAATCACTTCACTTGTTTAGTGAAGTCTGACAGAAAAATGCTTCCAAGTACTGAATATGACCAAGAGGGAAGGAAGGGTTTCCAGAAGTCCCCGTGTGGCCTTTTATATTTGAGGACTGTTTCTCAGTAAGTACTGTAGGTAGTAGCCCTAAAAAAAAAAAAAAGAACTTCTATGTGAGTTGAGAGCAAAGATGTGAAAACAGTGAATTTGATGAAAAAACAAATGGAGAATAGGAGCATGGTGGTAGCCACTGGACACAAACAGGGCTGAAACGAATTTTTTACTGGGAATGGACTCCCAACCCCTGAAAAGTATAAAGTAACTCTGAAGACAACAGTTATATATTTCAAGAGTTAACTAAGGGGCTCAGTGGAATCAAATTTTTTAAATCATACTTTTAAAAGTTGTATACGCAATGAATTTCAAATCAAACTTGAAATTAACCTTTGCTGTTTTGATAAGTTCATTCTGAAAAAATGAAAACTAGTTTTGTTAGAGAGGGTTTAAAATGCCTATTGAAACATATGCAAGTTTCTTGCACAACAAATAACTAACAAAAGCAGTATTTTAATGAGCTAAACATCAATGATTTTAAAAACATATGAATTACATTTCTGTTATTATATGGGGATATAAAAATCCAAAGAATTACAATAAAAAAAGATGTATGTTGGTGTTTTCACCAGATATTGAATGCTTATTTGAAAAATTACATTGTTTAAAATTTTGATTAGGAGGTTACCTAGCTAATGTTTGTATGACTCTATTCAAAATGATTCTTCATGGTTAGAAACTGTGAATCACATTTTTCTGTTTTCTTTTCCTTTTTTTTCTTTTTTTGATTTGGAGTCTCACTCTGTCACCCAGGCTGGAGTGCAGTGGCACACTCATGGCTACTGCAGCCTTGACCTGCTAGGCCCAGGCTATCCTTCTGCCTCAGCCTTTCAAGTAGCTGGGACCACAGGTATGTGCCACCACGCGCAGCTAATTTTTAAAATTTATTATAGAGTTGAGGTCTTACCGTGTTTCTCAGGCTGGTCTCCAATTCCTGGACTCAGGCAGTCCTCTCACCTCGGCCTCTCAAGGTGCTGGAATTACAGGCATGAGCCACTGCACCTGGACTCATTTTTCTGTTTTCTAAACCAAATAGAAAAGTGAAGGTCTTTTCTTAACCAACCAAACAAAAACCTTAAGAACAGACCTTTTCTGAGGGATGAACCAGATACGTTCATTTTTTTTTAAATTTCCTTGTGGGTATTTTTAATTTGTGTCTATTTCTTTCTTCTATATTGTCACCTACACTCTTTATTCAAGGCGCTTAACTGAAAGCATGGAGGAACAATGCCACATCCTTCAATAAGGCTAACTCTTTTTCTTGCAGTGTTGATTTCGTCAAAATACTGTATTCCCTTCCTTCCACCCCTAGATCGTGCTGGTCTCTTGATTCTCTAGGCATGGCCATTCAGAGCAAGGTTCATATTCGTGGAAATAGCTCAGATCCCAGAAACCTATTTTTGGCCACGATTGGTTGTGAATCTTAAGAATTTTGATATCTGAATACATGTTGGGGATGGAGAATGACTTTAGTTGCTAAGTTTCAGATCACTAAATCAAAATTCAGACCTGCTAGGAGTGTGTCTACCATGTAGGGACCCTGGACTTTGGGTACAGTAGTTGAATGAAAGCTGGATTATCTCCCTTTGGGAGTGAATGAATGTGTTCTGTGTGTGAGTGTGCTGTTCATTAGGGCTGTTCACGAATAGTCTAGCTCTGCTTTCTCCAAAACACACGGTAGAATTGTATCCTGTAGTCTGGCAAGTTGCTTCAGCTGATGAAGGGTGACTGGAGGCAACAAGCATCACTTCGGGGCAGTACCTCCTAGTACCACAACATCTAGTTGCGTGGCAGTGGCTCTTTCCTCAGGCTGGAGTGAATGTCAGCAGTGAGCAGTGCCATCCCTGCTGAGCCTTAGTGGACAAGTAATAGGAACAAGATATACAGTTTTGTTGTTCTATGCAACTGAGATTTGAGTTTCTGCAATGTAGCCCAGTGGTCCCCAATCTTTTTGGCATCAGGGACTGGTTTTGTGGAAGATAATTTTTCCATGGACCAGGTGTGGGGGGAATGTATGGTTTCAGGATGATTCAAGCCTATAACATTTACTGTGCACTTTTTTCTATTATTATTACATTGTAATATGAAATAATTATACAATCCACCATTTAAAAAAAGAGGCACATATGGAAGTGGTAAATAAAATAATGGGTGGCCCACGTGCAGACTAAAATAAGTTTGGATTCTGACTTAAAGCCTGCTACCAGATGCAGTGGAGCAGCTGTAAATACAGATTGAAGTATATCAACGCACTGATAGGGCTTTGATATGAGTCTGCAAGCAATTGATTTAGTATTGCCTCTGTGCAGACAAACCTCATTGCTAATGTTAATCTGTATTTGCAGCCATCCCCAGCACTAGCATCACTGCCTCAGCTCCACCTCAGATCATCAGGCATTAGATTCTCATAAAGAGCACACAACCTAGATACCTTGCATGCACAGTTCTCAGTAGGGTTCGAGCTCCTAGGGGAATCTAATGCCTCAGCTGATCTGACAAAAGATGGAGCTCGGACAGTAATGCAAGTGACGTGGAGCAGCTGTAAATACAGATGATGTTTTGTATGATGTTTTATTCACTTCCATGCTGCTCACCTCCTGCTGTGCAGCCCAGTTCTTAACAGGCCACAGACTGGTCCATGGCCTGAGGGTTAGGGTTCCCCGATCTAGTCTATTCTAATTAAAAATAGGGAGGAAGAAAGAAATGAATAATTGCAGGGTACACCTTGGCAAAGAATGGTTTATCATTGCCTTCCCTTCTAGGTACACAACGAATTCACATTTGCTAGCTTTCCAGGTCGCTAGGCAAGGCCAGGCCACTGAGTTCTGATCAGTGGAAGGAAGGGGAAAGTTGAAAGTTGCATGCTTCTCTTCCAGGCCCCACCCATGGAAAGCCTCCAGCATGATTTCCCCCATCTGCCATGTGGAAACTAAAGACCCTGCAACTTCAAAGCAGGAGTCAAACTTTTTCTATAAAGGGTCAAACAAGTAAATATTTTAGGCTCTGTGGGTCATATGGTCTCTATCACAACTCCTCAACTCTGCCATTTTATGGAAAGCAGAGATAGGCACTATGTAAACAAGTGAGCATGGCTATGTTCCAATAATACTTTATTTACAAAAACAGGCAGTGGGCTGCATGTGGCCTGTAGATAGTAATTTGCTAACTCCTTACCTAGAGGCAGGTAGACATAAGATGGAGGGAGTCTTGTCTCTGAATCTCCTGTGTCTACTTGTGAGCACCCATAACAAGTTGTTATCTGAGTAAAATAACCCTTCTGCTGAATTAAGCATAACTAGTACATTATCTAACTCCATACTCCAGAAAAAAATTCCAGATGGATTAATAATCTAAACATTTGCAAAACTGTAAGAGACTAAAAGAAAATATAGTACACTCTCTTATGATATCCATTATCTTTATAAAACTGGTTAGAAATATCATGGCAAAATGTCAGAAGCTATAACAGAAAAGATTAAATAGACATGACAAAAAAATTAACATTTCTATACAGGGAAAGCTACCATAAACAATGTTACCTAAGGAGAGAAAATATATGCAACATATACACACAATAGGAAAGAGTTAATATGCAAAATACAAACAGCTTCTAGAAATCAATATAAAAAAAGAGAAGCAGCAAAATATGTGCTAATAAGTGTATGAAAACCTCACTAATGACCAGAGTATAAATAAAAAACAAGAGCATTTTTAAAAATTTATCAGATTGGCAAAAAATGTTTTGATACAAAGCGTTTGTGAGTGTATATAAGAAATAGGAACTTTCATACTTAACTGACTGAAGTGTAAATTAGTAAACATTTTTGGAAAGTCATCTGTGGTACCTATATAAATATTAAAGACATATATATCCCTTGGTTATACCTTTTTTTTAAAACAAGTAATCTATTTTGCAGAAATATTAAGTGTGCAAAAATATATTTACATGTATGGGTATTGTGGTATTACTTGTAAGAGCCAAAAAAATGTGGACTTCACTCCCACATGTATAGCTAGAGGAATGGTTAAAGAAGCTGGGTATATCTACAACTGTGGAAAAATAAATGTTTTTAAATGAGGGAGATAGGCCATGGAAGAGTGTTCGTGATAACATTTTTGAGTGAGAAGAACGCTATGTACCATGTGAGTGGGGAGGGAAGGCAGAATCTCTGTCTTTTCAAGAATTCACACTATTGACCCTGGTAACCCTTAGGGGGAGGGTGAAAGTAGGGAAATTTCCACTTTTAACTTTGTTCACTGCCTTCCCCCCACTCTGTGTATCATTTTTATAATTATAATATTTTCTCAAAAGTGGAAGGATGGAAGGCAAGAGAGAGTAAAAGAAAAGCCCATTGCAGATCCTGGCCAAGGTGATGGTTGAGAGCTGGGTGGGCAGAGGAATGAGGGCTTGTTGAAGACCTACTAAAGCAAATCCAAAGAGGTGACTCACTCCCTTGGTGTTCCAGTGCAGTAGGTTGAGTTGTTCTGACCTGGAACAGGGTTCTGCTTGGAAATTTTTCAGAGAAGATGAAGACCTGGGGTAAGTAAAGAAAATATAGCCTTGCTGGCCTGAGGTTGAAACCTGCTGGAAAGAAAAAATCTCAAACAGTGTACTTTGGCTGAACTTGCTTGGTCTATACAGGAGCTAAATATCAGGTTATCTTTTCACTGCTGCAGACATTTTTATGTTAAAAACTTTCTCTTCTCAGGAGAATTGCCTGAAATGAACATGTACCTAATAGAGGGGTTTTTGTTTGTTTGTTTGTTTGTTTTAAAGGCCTTATGTCATTGTGTATTCTAGGAAGATAATTCTAGGTTCAATCAGCCTTAGTTGTGCCAACAGGAAGACAAATGGCACCAGTTGTATGTTCTAGGTAAATAGGATATCACTCATTCAAGATGCATGTATTTGTTCTCTGATGTGTGCTATTGGCCCTTGAACAACACAGATTTGAACTGCACGGGCCCACATATATGTGAATTTTTTTTCTATAAAAATTACACCGAGTGTGCCTCCTCTCAGTGATGATGAAGATGAAGACTTTTATGATGATCCACTGCCACTTAATAAATAGTAAACATGGCTGGACTCGGTGGCTCAACCTGTAATCCCAGCAGTTTGGGAGGCTGAGGTAAGTGGATTGCCTGAGCCCATGGGTTCGAGACCCACCCAGGCAACTTGGTGAGACCTCATCTCTACAATAAACAAAAAATTAATTGGGTGTGGTAGTGCGCACCTGTAGTTCCAGCTACTTGGTAGGCTGAGGCGTATGGATTGCCAAAGCCCAACAGGTCAACGCTGGGGTGGCCGTGAGTGTGCCGGAGACGGAGTGAGTCTCCAACTCAAATAATAATAATAATAATAATAAACAAATAAATAAATAGTAAGCATGCTTTCTCTTCCTCATGATTTTCTTTTTCTTTTTTTTTCTTTTTTTGATTTATTGTAGAGACTAGAGGTCTCACCAAGTTGCCTAGGGTGGTCTAAAATCTGCGGGCTCAGGCAATCCATTTGCCTCAGCTTCTCAAAGTGCTGGGATTACAAACTGAGCCACTGAGACTGGCCCCTCATGATTTTCTTAATAGCATTTTTTCTCTAGCTTATGTTGTTGTAAGAATACAATATGCAATATACGTAGCATACAAAAATATGTTAATCAAACTGTTTATGCTACTAATAAGACTTTCAGTCAACAGGCTAAGTAATTAAGTTTTGGGGTAGTCAAAAGTTATGTGGATTTTCAACTGCGTGGGGGGTCAACACCCCTAACCCCAGCGTTGTTCAAAGGTCAATTGTATTAGCATCTTCTGTTCACTAAGAGCAGTTTTATTACAAATCTGATGACTAGTGAGATAGGACATCTTCCTGTATGTTTATTAACCATTTGTTTTAAGTAGTGCCATGTAGATCTGTTACTTAACACACAGTTGTATCTCGTGTATTGAGTTCTTCTTTTACTCTAAAATTTCCCACATAATTGTATATTACTTACCTTATAAGCAAAGGACTACTGGTGTTACTCTTGGATGTCACACTATGGAGGTTTAAGGGGTCATGTTGTAGACTCAAACTCACTATTTAAGGAAGAGAAAACATTGTATTCCTCTGGGTCACATCATAAGAATGAGCCAGAGGCAGAAATGGGCTTGTTTCTCAGTGCTTTTCTCAAATCTTCAAATGTGGGACCGGCCTTGCCTAGAATGAAACCTGAGATGTGGGGTCTGCTAGTCTCACCAAAATGGGGAATTCATTTGCTAGAACTGTCGTAACAAAAAACCAGGGCAACTTAATCAATGGAAGGTGTCGTCTCACAGTTCTGGAGACTGAAGATCTGCAGAAAGGTGTTGGCAGGTTTGGTGCCTTCTGAGGGCTGTGAAGGACAATCTGCTCCAGGTCTCTCCCCATGGCTTATAGATGGCCATGTTCTCCTTGCATCTCTTCACATTGTCTTCCCTCCATCCGTGTCCATCTCTACATCCACATTTTCCCCTTCTGATGGGACACCAATCATATTGGATAGGGCCCACCCTACTGACCTCATTTTAAAGACCCTACATCCAAGTAAGCGCACATTCTGAAGTACTTGAGTAAAGAATCCAATGGATCTTTTTTGGGAGGGCACGAATGAATGAATGATAATGCAATATTATTTTTTAAAAAACACCACTTCACACTGCTGTCATCTTTCTAATTGCACAACTAACTATAAGTGAATCTAGATTCCCCTGGGAAACAAAATGACATACAAACTAGAAAAGTAAAAAAAAATCTTATTAAATATATTACATTGCTTTTTTGGGAAGCTTTCTGAAGGAGGCTTTCTGAAATACTTATAATAATTAATTGGTCCTCTTTCTCCCAATATTAACTTCTCAGAAGTTAATATTCCTTTTTAAAAAATTTTTATTTTAAAGATGTGGTGTACAATTCAGAGTTAGGTATACAAATGGTCATTTACAGGTAAAGTTTGGGCCTCACTTTGGTCTCCACTTCACCTGAGAAGTGATCAGGTTTAAGATCAGGTACCCCTATTAATGAAATATGCCTCCCCAGAAGTTATTATTCTGTAATGAGTCATCTCCGATGCTGATCGATTGATTCCCCTTACTAAAACACCATTGTAAGGATGTAGGTTTTCCCCCACCAATGACTCCTCTATGCGACTATATGCATTCTGAAGACAGACAGATGGGTTACATCAGCAGTTCTCAAGCAGTGTGGTCAGCAGTTTAAAAAAGTCTTTTTAGGGTCCATAACAGATGGCATAATAATTAAAAAGTAAAAGTGGGATTAGGGACGGGGCCTCTGATGGGTTGCTAGAATGTTTGATCAGACCTCACTCCCTCTGCATTCCTGGGTATCTTCTCTGCCCGTTATCCCACACCCATGCTGATCCCTATGCTTTGCTCTATCATAATAATTAGGAAATTGCACGCTTTCCTCCCTATGGAGTCCTTACTCCCTGTGAGCAGGGACTGTGTCATTTGTTCCTGGTTTCTAGCACAATGCCTAACCCAAACAAAGTGAATGAATGATGATACAATACAATTTTTTTTTAAATTTTAAAGATGTGGGGTACAATTCAGGGTTAGGTTCATAAGTGGTCGTCGTACAGGTAAAGTTTAGGTACCCTTATTGATGTTATGTGCCCCCTCCCTCCCCGGCAGTGTCCCACTACTGCCAATCTTATAGTATTATGATAAATGTTCAGGGTCCATTTATGAGTAAGTACATGTAGTACTCAGATCTTTGCTTCTGTGATAAATCACTGAGTATTAAAGACTCTAATTCCATCCAAGTTGCTGTGAAGTTCATAACTTTGCTTTTCTTTATGACTATGTAATATGCCCTTGTGTAAATATACCATAAAAGAACACCTGCCCTTGTCTTCCTGATTGCACAGCTAACTATAAGTGAGTCTAGACTCACCCTGGGAAACAAAATGACATATTAACTAGAAAAGTGTAAAAATATATATTAATAAATATATTGCAGTGGATCACAGGCAACAGCTTCTAGATAGGAAGGTGGAATAAGAAAAGTCCCAAACTGAGAAAAGGATCCTTGTATCCAGCTTCTTCATAAACAAGTTCAGCCAAAGGATACTGTACTTTACTTACATTAACAATGAACTTTCAATGTGAGGTCTAATTTTAAAATTACTGCTAGAGAAGTTGGAAATACCTTTGTGAAGATTCTTCTGTGGTTAATAAACAGGCTTCATGAGGAAGGCCCATGGGAGCAGTGTGTTTGTAAAACCTAGAGAAGCCAAGTCAGGAGGGCAACTTAATAACAGGCTTCAGGTGAAAACACAGGAATGTTGATGAGCTCTTCTGTCTCTGCTGAACAGAGAACAGGAATCACTTATGCCACAGCACGCGAGGGTTCAGTTGACTATGAAGCAATAATTTCCCGGTAGAATATTAAATATCAGAATGACCTGGACTCTGATACCAGCTGTGGTTTTACATCTTTCTATCGTTTAAATGGAATCTCTTAAAATATATTGAACTAAGCTCTTTCACCATTACCAGCCATGAGACCTTACATCATTTCACTGAGTGTCAGTTTCCTTACTCATAAAATGGACTGAATGTTGTTGATAGTCACCTGCTAGGGATACAGGAGATTGAATATAAAGCAGGTAGCACAGTTCCTGGCACATTGTAAATGTTCCAAAAACAATATTAATAATGAAAGTGTCATCGTGTTAATGACCGAGTATGTGCTGGTCACCACTGTCAGCATTTTATGTGTTATTTCATTTTAGTTTCACAGTAATCAGTGTGAGGTAGGTGCTTTTATTTCCATTTTATAGATGAGAAAACTAAGGCGCAGAAAGATTAAGCCACTTGCCCCAGTCAGAGCTAGTAAGTGACAAAGTTCTAATACAAACTCAAGCAGTCTATCTTTACTGCATGGGTTCTAGTCACTATAATATTAGCAACCTCTACGTGTCTTGAAGCAAATAAATACTAGCTCTTATACAATTAAAAAATTGGCTTGCTCTTTAAAAATACATAGTCTAGTGGTTTCTAGACTTTCATCATCTTTTTTATTATTTTTCCTTCCATAATTTTATTTACTAAATTACTACAATGATAAGTAAAAATTAATTCAGTTTTCACTGTTATTCATCAAAGACATATGTAACAGAGATCCTGATCCATATGAGGTAATAGCAAGATCTGAATTGATATAGTTCGTGCCAAAGGCAAGCGACTTGATATTTTGGTTGGCTCACGTAACTTTATCATTGCACAGTTTGTACTGGGCTTTCTGAAATACGTGTAGTAAATAATGGGTCCTCTTCTCCTGATATTAACTTCCCAGAAGTTAATATTCTGTGATGAGTCATCTCTGAAGCTGATCGATCAAATCCTTCTACTGAAACACCACTGTAAGGGTGTAGGTTTTCCCCCATCAATGACTCCTCTGTGTGATCATATTCATCCTGAAGACAAACAGATGGATTACATTAGCAGTTCTCAAATAGTGTGCTCAGCAGACTTGGCAAAGTCTTTTTAGGGTCCGGCATATATTTTCAAAATAGATCTTCCATTTTCCAACTGTTACAAAGGAACGTTTCAAGGTAGGAGCCAAAATGTCGACTCACTGTATGTGGCTGTGTGTGGAAAGGTTACCTGCAGCTGGAGGCTAAGGTAGACGCACAAAATGAGGATCCAGGACGAAGAATGTCCATTGTGAGTGTGTGCATGCAGAGGGGTCGGTGACAGGAAAAACAAGCAACTGGGTGCTGGCAAACAACCTCGCAGGAAAAAAGAAAGTCCCAGTGAGCAGTGTTTGCCAATTTACATGTTGTCAATACTCTCACCATGGCCAATTTCAAGCAACCAACAGCTTAACAAGTTCTATTTTTATAACTTTTTTTATTTTTAACAATCAGCTCTCCCAAGCCAACATGTGCCTGCTCCAGCAAACGCTGGAAACAAACAAACAGACTTGTTTATCAGCAGTCTTAGGGCAGAGCCTGGAAATGCTACTAATGAGAATGGGTGTCTGACAGGCCGGGTGGAGTCCAGGAAACAAAATTTCTAAGATGCGGTCAAAGACTAAAGACTTACACCCAGAAAATGATTTGGAGCCAACGAGGCTGAAAAGAGGAGCCATTTATGAAGGTGACAATCTAGTTACTAAACCGGGATAGAAGTCTTAGGCACGGAGCCTATTCTAGAAATGATGACTGATTAGACAAAAGAAGAAAAAGCAAGAAGATGGCTGCAGTTCAGGCAGGGGAAAGATTTGCTTGCCCCAGGCCAGATGTGTTTCTGTCTGATGAGTGACTAATTGTCATTGCCCCTTTCCCCGTTTTCCACATTGACCTCTCGAGCGATATACTCATCTCTCCTGCCCTCAGGAAACTGTGAACATCTTTAGCAATACTGGAAAATACTGTTTATCAGGAATTCGTAGAGAAGGAGTCCAGGCCAGGTGTCAAGAGCATGATGGCCCATAAGGGGTCATCGAGTCATCAAGCAACTGAAACAATTATGTCGATACAGCACAGAACCTTCCGAAGCAGACAGTACTTGGAGGTCCAAGTGAGTAGTCGGCAGGCAGTCAGACTTATAGAAGCCCCTCAGCAGGTTCCAAGTCAGAGAGACAAGAAAGGACACTGACTGAGGGAAGGAGAAGGAATAGAATGAGAATGACAGCTCTCTGAGTTGAGCGGTTGTCAGATACTGCTAGTTGCCTACCTAAAGTCTACTCTTTCCCTCTTACTTAGACCCTGGTTTTACCTGGTTGGTAAAACAAGGTTTGGGCATATGATTTCTAGCTAGTGAAATATATGTGGAAATTTCTAAGTGGAACTCTCTTGAAAGTTCTATAAAAAGAGGAAAAAAATTGCTGCTTTGTGCATTTTGTCCCCTTTCTCCATTTCTCCTTGAAAGACAACACTGCTGGGTGGGACTTCACCAGACAATTTGGGCCATGAGGCAACACTGAAAATAGAAACCAGTGCTAAGGGTGGTGTTCCAGAAAGACAGAGTCCCTGACAGCATGGTGGTCCTGGACTATCTACCTCTGGACGTTATTTATGTGACAGAAAACTTTTATCGTATTTAAGCCTCTGTTATTCCTTACTTTGGTTATAAGCAGCCAATTGAAACTCCTGTCTGATGTAGCCAGCTAACAAGACAGGCACTAAGGAACAGAAAACAGAGATGGGGGTTTTGTTTCAAGAACTCTAGCACAAGATGGGAAAGAAGGAAGTAGCATAGTTACTAGGACTAGAGCATAGGATGAAAACCAGACTAGCAACAATCCTTGAAGTCTCACTCACTGAAAGGAATCCAAAACCCTCCTACCAAGCATCCCCTTTTGCCAATAAGCTACAGACAGGATAGCAGGTGGCCTGCAGATAGCAGTCAAGTGCCTGCAGCTTTGAGCAGAAGGGGTCCACCTCAGGGGAGGGCACCAGGCAGGTCACCACACCCAAGAGTGACCTGCCTCAGCAGCAGTGGATGTAGAGAAGCTAAGATTTCAGAGACATTTCAATGTTGCTCTCATCTGGAAAATCAACCAGGATTGGCAGCAGACAGACCTGGTTGTCAAACTCTCTAGGCTACCCCTGATCTGGCACTCTAAACTCTCCCATTATATCCAGACCAGATTTCTGAATGTCTGAAGATGGCAGGGAGAGGCGAGAGAGTAAGGAACTGGAGATGGTGGATGGGACCACTCCTTCCAGCAGCTTGAAAAGGAGAGATGAAGTTGGAAAGGAATGAGGGATCCAGGGATCTGAGTGAAGGAGAAAAAGAATAACAGAGGCATGGCTGTCATAAATTCTGATCAAAATGGAGACTATGATTGTGTTCATACAGGGGGAAAAAGAGCAGAGAGATGAGAGATGGACGTCTAGACACACAAACATCATTTTGTCAGTGCTCCAGTGTACTGTCATGTCCTGTCTGAGAGAGGGTGATTCAAATGTCCAATGGCTTCTTTTCTGCCTCCTTTATAATAACCAATGTGCAAAACAAGATTATTAGTGCATCAGTGTCTGGCTTGCTCCCTGTGATGACACACAAAGGACTCTCACGAAGGTCACTGGAGACCTAATTGCCAAATTCAGTCGATACCGTTCGCTTCTGTCTCCTGTGGCCTCCCTGAGTCATTTGGCCCTGTTCTCTCTTTGGGATGGCTCTATTCCTCATGCCATCACTCTGAGTTCTCATCCAAGCCTCCAGTTGCTTCTTTTTGGGCTCACAAGGGTTTATCTTCCTCCTCAACCCTCTTCAATGTTGGTGCTTCCAGTGCTCTGTCCTTAGTTTTTTTCAATTCTCAGTCTATAATCTCTTTCATGCAAGTTGTTTCAACTCTGTATACCCCAGAACTCCAGTGTCTGTGTCTCCAGCTCACAAATCTGTCCCTTGCTCTAAACTTTGATAGGTATCCTAAGTCTACATATGCATCTCCAATGCCGCGAGTTCAAAATCTGAACTCTCCAACAACTCTGAAAGCCTTTGGAGTGTAGGAGTTGCATCTCATATCTTTGCAAAGAAATGGTTTCAGTGCATGGGGGCATTCAGGAAATATTGACAAATGGCAACATGGTTGGATATTTTCCACAAATATATACTTAAATTTCATTCATTTAATATTTTACTTGGGTATAATTGTCATACGATTGTACATATTTAAAGTATACAATTTGATAAATTTTGCCACATTATGTATACTTTTTAAACTTTCACCACAATTGAGATAGGAAACACAATCACAAGCCCCACAAGTTTTCTCTGTGTGCCTTCCTCATGTCCCTCCTTCCCAGCACCCGGATCCACCCCCACCACACACACGCTTCCACACTGCCAGGCAACCACCACTGATTTAGTTTCTATTCGTATAGATTAGTTTCCTTTTTAGATAATTTTATATAAATGGGCTCATACTTTCTGTACTTTTTTGGGGGGAGGCGCTGTCTTCTTTTACTTAATTATTTTAAGATTTATGCTTATGGCTTGATGTATCAATGATTCATCCCTTTTGACTGCCGAGTGGTATTCTATTGTATTGACATACCACCTTTTCTTTTTATTCATCTGTTGATGGAGACTTGTGTTGCTTCCAATTTTTAGCTATTACAAATAAAGCTGCTATGAACATTTGCAGAAAAGTCTTTGTGTGGATATGAGCTTTCTCTTCTCTCAGGGATATAAATCCGAATGGAATGACTGGATTATATGGGAGGTATATGCTTACTTTTGTAAGAAATTGCCAAGCTTTCCCCCAATTGTACTACTTTACTTTCACACTAGCTGTCTATGGGCATTCTATTCCTCTACATCCTCACCACACCTTGATATGGTCAGTCTTTTTTATTGCAGCCATTGGAAATAGGTGTGGAATGGAATCTCACTGAAGTTTTAATTTGCATTTTTCCTAATGACTAATTACGCTGAGTATCTTTTTATGTGCTTGTATGCCACTCATATATCTATCTTTGATAAAATTTCTGCTCATTTAAAAAAATGTGTTTTCTTTTTTTGTTGTTGTTTGTTTGTTTTGAGTTGGAGTCTCACTCCTTAGCCCAGACTGGAGTGCAGTGGCATGCTCCCAGCCTCCACAGCTTCGACCTGCTGGGCTCTGCCATCCTTCCGCCTCAGCCTTCCAAGTAGCCGGAACTACAGGCGTGCACTACTATGCCTGGCTAATTTTTTATTTATTGTAGAGATGAGGTCTTACCAAGTTGCCCGGGTGGGTCTCGAACCCTCAGGCTCAGGCAATCCACACACCTCGGCCTCCCAAAGTGCTGGGATTACAGGCTGAGCTACCAAGCCCGGCCAAAATGTGTTTTCTTATTATTGAGTTTTGAGAGTTCTTTATATATTCTAAATACTAGTCCTCTATCAGATATATGATTTGTAAATATTTTCTTCTAGTTTGTGGCTTGCCTTTTAATCTTTTTAACTGTGTCTTTTGAAGAGATGCTTTCAATTTTATTGAAGTCCAGTTTGTTTTTTTATGGGTTGTGCTTTTGGTGTAAGATCCAAGAAATATTTGCCTAACCAAAGGTCACAAATATTTTCTTCCGGATATTTTATAATTTGATAATTTTCATTTACATAGATCTATTTTTGCATTAATTTTTTGTATATGGTGGGGAGTATGAATTGAAATTTATTGTTTTATATGTGGACTTCTAATTAGTTGAAACACATAAATTTAAACAAATTATAAAAAAGTCTGTCTTGTGAACCAGTGGGAGCCTTTACTTTAAAAAATTGTTTTTCCAGATGAATATGCCAACAGCTGAAACTAATTGCTTCCTTAATTTATTTTTTACATCTTCTGTACTTAGTATTTTATTTTGAAGCAGCTCATTGACTTTATTTTTATTGTAGAGGACTAATTCAATATTTGTGGTCTCCTATCCCATTGGCATATCAGCTTATTCGATCTGAGTTCTATCTGCTTGCTTTGATCTAGATAGTTCTTGGGTTTTGAGGGGTGGGGAGATGATGAGAGGGAAGGTAGGTATGATCTATGGATGAATGAATCTAATCAACGCCTCATTAAAACGCTTATGACTCTGAACTGATACACTAGGAAAACTTAAGGATTTTTGCAAGAAGCACCTCTTCTGTATAAATTTTGGCCCTAGCAAGAATTGAATATCTTTAACAGTATGTATGTGTCCATGCATTTTAGTAGCAAGTAGGAAGAAGATGACAGATTACTGATCTAGTTTATTTCAATTTACTAGAGAAAGAAGTCCTGGATTAAATCCATCTTCCCTCTTTGGAGTGGCCCACTAGAGTTTAATTGAAAGTGTCTCAAGCTCAGGTGGCTCAGCCTGTAATCCTGTGCCTTTGGGAGGCTGAGCTGAGTGGATTGCCTGAGCCCACAGGTTCAAGACCTGTCTGGGCAACTTGGCGAGACCTCATCTCTACAATAGATCAAAATGAGCCGGGCGTGGTAACGCGCACCTGTAGTTCCAGCTATTTGGAAGGCTGAGACGGAAGGATCGCTGGATCCCAGCAGGTCGAGGCTGCAGTGGCCGGGAGCGGCCACTGCACTCCACTCTGAGTGACAGAGTGAGACTCCAACTCAAAAAAAAAAGAAAGTGTCTCAAATATCTGGAGTGGCCTGAGAAGTCCTGAAGCTATTGATAGTCCAGAGATAGCAAACAGACATTCTTGGTCTGCTCAGGTCAGCCCTGAGCAATTGGCTTTGGGAAGATCCATGCTTAGTTTTAATGAGACACACTGGTCATTAGCATTAGTATCATTAGCATTCCAAGTCCTTTTCTGGTAGTTTCTTCTCCTTCCTAGGTAGCTAAAGCTCTCATGCTTTCAACTGCTCTCCCCCTTCCTCAAGTCTAAACCTGCCCAGGAATGATGATTATGTCTGAATGTATTAACTTAACAGGGATATTGGCATGTTAATGGAAGACCAAGGTTTAACCAAAGAATTTCTAATTGTGGAATGTCAGGGCCCTATACATCAAAGCCTGTAGGGGCTTATCTTTGGGTAGCCATTTAGGTTAAGTCCTGGACATGTATAGACATATGCATTGCCTCCAAGTATCCATTCTCTACTACTTTATTCTTCATAGCTCCCAATTTCCTTGGGTACTATGTAGTTTTATAAAAAACTGATCCCACATCTAGCTTCAGGTGTGGAACACTGACAAATTAACTCTTTCAGTGCTCTTGGTTTGTGGATGGGAATGTGACTTAAGTTGATTCAATGAGAGAAAATCTCAAGCCTTGTACAGAAACTATCAGCAATTTTTTCTCTATTCCTCCAAATAGTGGACTGTAAAATTGTAAGGGCTGAAACTTTTGCCACCACAAGTGGAGAACTTCTATTTGGAACCTGGAAATGAAGCTATCACTGCAGATGGCAAAACAGATAGATGATGTGAAAAGCTCTGGAGATGTCACTGAGTTGCTGGGTCAAACTGCCTGAATACTTCAAGACTGTTTAATTGTGTGAGGCCATAAGTTTCTTTTTTCTTTTATGCCTGTCACTTAACTGAAAGAAAGACATCATTGGAATTTTTAAGGCTACAGGAACTCAGATTTTTCCTGATCTCTTCAGTTTATTAGGATATATCAGGCAACCTCAGCAAATCTCACAAAAAAGTTGAAAATTGGTTCAAGAAATAGCAAATCATGGAACCAACCACGCTGTCCATCGAAACTGGGCTGGATAAAAAAAACATGGTACATATACATGATGGAATATTATGCAGCCATAAAGAAGGACAAACATATGGTCTTCGCAGCAGGAGTCCACAGTGGATGGATTTAGAGTCTATAATACTCAGTAATCTATCACAGAGACAAAGAACAGAGTACCATATATTCTCACTCATAAGTGGACCCTGAATATTTACCATAATACTATAAGAAAGGAATTGGCGGTAACAAGATACTGCCAGGGTAGAGGAGGGGGATACTATATCAATAAGGGTACCTGATCTCAAAGCAGGCAGAATGGGGACCAAATGGAGGTCCAAACTTACCTGTATGATGGCCACTTATATTCCTAATCCTGAATTGTACTCTATCTCTTAAAAAAAAAAAAAAAAAGGGCTAGGCTCGGTGGCTCAGCCTGTAATCCCAGCACTTTGGGAGACTGAGGCGAGTGGATTGCCTGAGCCGGCGAGTTCGAGATCCGCCTGGGCAACTTGGCGAGACCTTGTCTCTACAATGAATCAAAAACTAGCTGGGCATGGTAGTGCGCGCCTGTAGTTCCAGCTACCTGGAAGACTGCGGTGGAAGGATTGCCAGAGCCCAGCAGGTTGAGGCTGCGGTGGCCGGGAGCGTGCCACTGCACTCCAGTCTGGGTGACAGAGTGAAACTCCAACTCAAAAAAAAAAAAAAAAAAAAAAAAATATATATATATATATATATATATATGAAGACAATTGGTTCAAGAAACAGTTGAGAGTTAACAATTCTATTATTTATTAATCTTCTCAGATATTAGTATCTAATCTTATTCTAGTGCTCTACTGTGTTGGCAGCTCAGTTGCTCTCTGCTCTAAATGCCACCAGTTACCTGGTTGTCTTCAAATTTTGGTTCAGTCAGTTAGTTACAATTCCAGGGCAGAATATGTGTGACGAACAATCTCTTTCAAACATCATTGGCAAACACATAGGCATCTGTCTAGTTCACTCCACCCTGACTGAGATAGGAAGACCTGATGTGGAAAAGCATGGTGATGAGGGATAAGGACGATTTTTGGCTGCAGGTGTGGAAGTCATTCAAGAACTGCCTTCTCTTGTTCACTCTCTATGCCTTAAAATTGTTGTGTTTTTATATTTTTCCTAAAATTTATGATGGTTATCTGTGATTTAATAGGAGCTTATTTAGCCATTTCTAGAAGCAGAGCTTCTTGATTCTATAAATTTTGGGGGCGTGTTCTCTCATAGAACAGGCAATATCTGAATTCCTACTACAACAACTAGATCACTGTGAAATGTACCAACCTAATCATGCTTTGCATATTCTGTGTTGATCTTCATCATTTCCTCTCAAAGCCATTTAAGTTTTCTGTTACCATTTCATTCTCCAAGGTGTACTTCCCAGTTTGTGTTTTTATGGGCATCCTTTTTATGGCATTAACAGAATGCTGTTCTGTAGTTCTTGCATCTGAATTCTCTCAAGGGATGCCATTCGGTTTGCCCTCTGAAATCTTCAGTCTTTTCCTTTTACATTTCTTTTGAGCCCCATTTGCTTTTCAAGGAGTAGTGATGGCTAAAACATCACCATGTTTTATACTCGCACATAGATGAGCACTTAGACTCAGTTACATCTGCCTTCTATACTGGGTAGATTAAATTTGACCCCCACTATCTCATTTTCTCTTCCTATTTTTCTAGCTTGACCACTAAGATCACATCTCTCCCCGGGAAATGTCTTCCTTCCTCCGGTTTGATCAGCTTGTATTTCTTTATTTTTCTTTTACTCCCTTGCTGCTTCTATTCTGCAAGTGAGTCAAAAGCATATTTTAATATTGTCTTTTATTTTCCTAGAAGAAATACATGTACATAAATGTCAGACAATTAAACAATATTATAAAGTTTTAACAAACACAAGTTGTTATTTGCTCACCTGTTTCCCCAGCCTTATCCTAGATCCCTCCCCCAGAGGCAATCACTTTGAACTGTTTGCCTGTTTCTTCTGGTATTATCCTCCTTGTTTCTAAATAGCATGCTTAGATTGTTATAGATTGATAATTATTGGTTCTTTCATCCTGTATGTTCTACTATTGTCACAGTTTGGATGCACTCAGAGCAGACCCTAAATCAAGGACTTAAGTAAAATATTTTATTATGTGACGATCCTTAGTTTTACAGGTAGGGCAAGAAGAAAGTGAGATAGGGAACTGGAGGAAGACTAGTAAAACATATGATATTAAGTACTGCCACTGTGCACAGTGGGAGCTTGGTCCTACTGGTGAACTCTGGGAGGCACGTATTGGAACACGCATTAGAATTACCCTGAAGGGCCAAGGGGCTGGGGAAGTTACCTCCAACTTCCAACTGTCTCTGGTTGAGGGATGATCTCAAAATTCACCACCTGTCTGGTACTTTAAGCTGTTCTGTGTACAGGTCCAGTGCATTCACTGACTTGAGAAATCCATCCGGCAAAGAGTTGTAGATGCTTTCAGTCAGAAGCCACTGAGCAGGCATGGGTGCAATAGATAGTGCCAAGGTGATATTTGGGTGCCCCACAATAGTAAATTGTACAACTATACCAATGGGCTCCCTTGCCCTTGACTTCTAGTTGGATTCAGCCAATAGACAGCCCTAGTGGGAGACGAGAGGAATGGAAAAAAGCTACATTAAGGTAATGATCCTTCCTTCCTTCCTTCCTTCCTTCCCTCCTCCCTCCCTCCCTCACTCCCTCCCTCCCTCCCTCACTCCCTCCCTCCCTCCCTCTCTTCCTTGCTTCCTTCCTTCCTTCCTTCCCAGAGTATTGTCTCAGGCTTGCTGTGTCCCTTGACCAAAGGTTACCACTCTGCATTTTGAAGACCACAGTTCCTCTCAAGGTGACTTTTCATATATGATTCTCTATTTCTGGGATCTGGTCATCTCTCCCTGCCCTCTGCTGTTACCATCCCTGTCCTGGTACTGTATCTTGTTCTTTTTCTACACTCTTCTCCCATCTTTGTGAACAGTCCCTTGCAAATACACCCTCCTGAAATTATCCTAATGTGAGTGTGCCCGTCTGTTTCTTGTCGGGACCCTGATGGGAGAATGTGGCTTGAGATAGCAGCCAGATGGTTTTGAACTAGGTTAGTAACCCAGCGACCACCGTAAAACTACAGGATGCTCCCCATGGGGGGCATGTTCCTTCTTGGCAGACGTGGAGAAATTTTTTTCCCCCAAGTACTTGCCATATCAAAAGGAGAAAGAGGCTGGGCTCAGTGGCTCAGCCTGTAATCCCAGCACTTTGGGAGGCTGAAGTGAGTGGATTGCCTGAGCCCACAGGTTCGAGACCTGCCCGGACAACTTGGAGAGACCTCATCTCTACAATAAATCAAAAATTAACCGGGTGTGGTAGCACCCGCCTGTAGTTCCGGCTACTTGGAAGGCTGAGGTGGAAGGATTGCTGGAGCTCACCAGTCTAGGCGACAGAGTGAGACTTCAACTTAAAAAAAAAAAAAAAAGCAAAAAAACAGAAAGAACTAAGCTAGGGACACTTCAATTCTTTTTCCCAAATTCATCAGATATGTCACTCCTTTCTCAGGGAGAAGTATTGAACAGAATGAGGACAGACACTATCTTCCCATTACTTTCTTTCTTTTTTTAAAAAAATTTTATTTTAGAGTTGTGGGTTACAAGTGAGGGTTTGCTATGTAAGTAGGCTGCTTGCAGGTGAAGTTTGGATTTCTAACTGACCCTCTCTCCCCCTGGTAGTGAACCAGGTACCTATTGTGTTGCCACACGTCCCCCTCCCTCCTCCCTTCCTACCTCCCCTAAAAGTCACCTGTAAGCCGGCTTGGTGGCTCAGCCTGTAATCCCGCACCTTTGGGAGGCTGAGGTGAGTGGACTGCCTGAGCCCGCGGGTTCGAGACCCGCCTGGGCAGCGAGACCTCATCTCTACAATAAATCAAAAAATCAGCCGAGCGTGGTAGCACATGCCTGTAATTCCGGTTACTTGGAAGGCTGAGGAGGAAGGATCGCCGGAGCCCAGCAGGTCGAGGCTGCGGTGGCCGGGAGCGGCCACTGCACTCCAGTCTAGGCAACAGAGTAAGACTCCAACTCAAAAAAAAAAAAAGTCACCTGTACACGCATGTTTATTGCTGCACTGTTCACAATAGCAAAAGCATGAAACCAACCCAGATGCCCATGGAAAGAAGACTGGATGAAGAAAATGTGGTACATATTCAAGTGGAATATTATGCAGCCATAAAGAACAATATCAGGGCCTTTACAGCAACTTGGATACAGCTGAAGGTCATCATACTAAGTGAACTACCGCAGAAACAAAGAACTGAATACTGCTTGTTCTCACTCATAAGCGGGCCCTGAACATTAGTCATATTAGCTCAGGTGTGGGATCAGCAGTCACCCATTACTTTCAAAGAGGTGGATTTTCCTGCTCTGTGGGCCATGGAGGAAGTGCCAGGAGGAGGAGTGGATGGACTCTACTATTCGGCAGCGCTGAGTTCAGGCAAACCTGCTCCCCGATGCTCCCCTACTCATAGAGTTGTAGGTCTGCCTCGGATGTCACAAGTCTGGTGACAAACTGAAGTGGTAGTGGAAGTGGCAGTGCACAAGCAGCAGAGATCAATTAGGAAAGTGAATTGCCCATGCTGTGTGGCTAATAGTGAACTAACATGGGTCTTCCCATCACAGAAGGGAATGCTTGCATCTGTATTCTCATCATTGCTGGCACTATAAATTCCTTTCCTTCAAATATCCTCAGAACTCACCAGTCTGTGAGCATGAAAAAAGTCATGTTATTAGTGATATGTGGCAAGCTTTATATTCCTGCATTGCTCCCAGGTCTTAGCCGCATCCCCCAATGGAGTCTTCCCAAAGGTCCCCCTTCCCCCCGCACCCCCCGAGACCCCAGGTGGTATCCTACAGTCACTTAGTTCTTCCAACAATGCCTTTGTGAAGGAGACAGTTATTTGCCAACCACTTAGAGGAAACATTTTTACACTGCTTCTGGGGTTAGGATCCTCCCTGATGGTGCCTTGGTATTGTGTCCTGATACTGCCAGCGGCCTGTTCCACCAAGGTCACGAGTGTTCTGTGCAGAAATGGAGGACCTTCCCCCTAATTTTTCTGATACCTTCTGTCCTCTGGATCCCAAAGGATGAGCTTCAAGTCTCCCCATACCCCTGACTTCCAAAACTGATCTCAGATGTTCTCTTTAGATACATTTTCTGAATCCAAGTCAACCTCACTAGACAGCTATGATAATATTTCTGGATCTGGAAAGCTTTAAAACCCAGTGGTCAAACTAATATTATTTCCTTCTCTTCTCTCCCTCTTCCCCTCACATTTCTATTTCTGGAACAATACATTTACCACTTAAGGATGCAGTGGACAGTTGTGCAGGTTGTAGACTATGAAAGTAACACCCTTTAGAGTCGTGCTGCTCATGATCATGCCATGGGGCCTTGTTAGCATAAAAGTCATTATTGCCAACCTGTTGGTGATCTCTTTGTGGCTCTAGCAATCTATTCTTTTATTAGGCATTACATTAAATAAAACCAGTAGCCTATAACAGTATTACTCAAAGAGTAGACCACAGACTGGCAGCAGGAGCATCACATGAGGACTTGCTTACATGTAAATCCAGGGTCCCATGAGACCTAATGAATCATAGTCTTTGGGGTTTGGGCTTGAAAGCCTGTGTTTTAACAACCTCTGTAGGTGATTCTGGTGCTGCTTAATATTTGAGGAACACTGGTCTATATTTGACACAATCTTTTGAGTTTGGCTAAGCTAACAGGAGTTGAATGCAGGTGAGATAACACAAGTCAATAATCTTGTATATCAGTTGCTTCCAATACACCTCTTGGAAAAGGAGGCCAACAGGGAATTGAAACCCTGCTACTGGGGACTTTCTTCCCTTGGCCCGTCTCTGATGTCAGTATCACCTGTGAAAGAGATGGGGATAATGACCGAGAAGTCACTGGGCTGTTGTGCAAATCAATGAGAAATTACGTGATGATTTTTTGCTCCCAAATGTTTATAATTGTGATGAATAATATGGCTCTTTGAAGTCACTTGAGTACCATTTATTAAATTTCCACTTTAGTGAGCTAGAATAGTATGTGGCAACTTCCCAAAATGCTTTTATCCTAGTTTTTCTATTCATGCATAATTGAAGGATGCCCTCTTAGACTCTACCTTCTGAAAATTGCTCCTGGAAGGGGCCGAGCTTTTCTTTCTTTCTTTTTTTTTTTTTTTAGTAAGGGTGGATTTTAAAAATCTTTTGTCTTAGTGACTATTCCTTGTGAATCAGAATAAAAGATATTTTTTGCCCCTCCAGTAACTTATATTTTACTACAATATGCTCGGACAATTTCAGTACACTTTAGAGGTACAAATGGGTCTATTTAAGTGTTATTTTTTTAATGCTATTTTTGCTACGGATTCATTAACAATTGAAAATTTGAATTCGAAGTAACCTAAAAATGTCTCACTTTATGTCAATGAAGTCTATTAAATACAAATGAAAATTCATTTTTGCAACACTCAATGAAGAACATATCACACCTAATGCAAATCTGTTCTCAGATTTTCTAGAGAATAAGCCGAACAAAGAGGGACTAAGTAAAATGTAATTTTAATATTATACTAACATGACAGAATAGGAGAAATAGAAGGTCAAAATGCTGAACTCATTTTTAGTTAATTAAGGTAAGCCCAGGAGGTTTCATTTTAATTATATACCAGAGGTGATGTCTTTAGGGAATTCAAATAAATTATCAATTTGAACTTAAAGTAGGCATTGGGAAAAAATCTTCGTGAATTCAGTGAAATCATCACACATTTATTAAATCTTTAAAGTTCATTTATTGTTTTCCTTTGTTTCACTATAAACTTTTTGTCCATAATTAAATGAGAGACTATGTGCAATGGTGCCTAGCACATGAGTCGGCATGCATGCACATAATAAATATGAGTTTCCTTTCTTTCCTGGTTCTCTATTAAACTTAACGAGACATTACATTTCTAGTCACATATGTATCTGGGCTTTCTCTAACCATTTTTAAGACAGCAAATATGCTTGGAAAATAAAATCAAAACTCCAGGGAACATTAGAGTTCTATGAAGACAAAATCTTTTAGATGCTATTAAGTGCTTAAAGTATTGCATAATCACACATGTTAACAGTAAACATTTTAACATGAGGATAGTTGTGTGTATGTGATCAGTGCTTACATTTTCAACTACTGTTTTCAGGCATCACAAATTCAGAAATAGATTTTGGTTCAGAGAAAGACTAGGAGACTTAGATGACAAGATGACAAGATGATCAAGTCAAAAGGAATTAATATTTAAAGTGTAAGCAAAAGAACTTTAGCTATTTTTAGATCATTAGCAGAAACCCAAAAGTATATTTTGAAATGACTAATTCTCCAGTCCTAAAATTCTGAATATTTTGCTTTTTACAATTATAATTTTAAGATCCATGTATAAAATGATATAAAGATTCAGTTGTATAAACCTGTGGGTTAAAATCAAAGGGATTAATATGCACAGCAGCATTACATATTAATGACATTGTTTGGATTGTGTGTGTGTGTGTGTGTGAACATGTTTATGATGCAAACAGATCACAGAATGTTTAGCTCTTTTAAGTTCAGAAATGCAGGGCCAATTTTATCCCCTTCCAACTTGAATTAGGGGTCTCAGAGATTCCAGTTTTGAATACAGGAAATGAAAGTCCCTGAAATGCCCACAGAATTTGTACCAGATGGAGAGCAGGGTTACCCAGTATCTGGGGAAAGGCAGCCCAGAAGATTATACCCTGGTAAACAACAAAATGAAAGCAACGGAACCAGTAAGTACATGCTGTGGTTCACCAGGCAGCCAAGCGCACCAGCACGGTCTCTCCTTCTCTGTTTAATCATTTAGGTTGGAGACATCAACAGGGCCATGAAGGACTTTGGATCAATCTCATTTGATCTCTTCATGGTGCAAATGAGGCTCAGAAAGATTAAGCGACTTGTTCAAGTCACAAAGAATAAGTGGCAGATCAGGGTCTTGAACTCTGCTCTGAGATGTCAGCCTCCTGCTTTTACTGCTTAGCCTAATACCTTGCTCCAGTCTTACCAGCATCACAAAGGCTGCCTTAGTGCTGAAGTCAAAGCTTGGCTCAGACTGGGTGGGTGCAGATGTGGAGGAATTCCAGTCCTGCCCAGACCTGCCTTGAGGTTTTGACTCAAGTGGGAAGTCCTAAGGAATCTTTGGAATGGAGGAACAAGCACCTTCAAGTGTGAGTACGAGGTCTGTGAAGATGCCCCAAGAAGGCAGACCGGAGTCACATTGTAGAGGTGTTAACAATCAGGCTACTGGATTTGGAGGTGATTGGGCAAGGCCAAGGACTCCCCTCCCAGCTTCTGGAACAGTGGAAGTGTTAACATTTGTTATGTGAATGAGGGAGCCACTGATATGTTTTGAACTGGTTTTGGGCCATGTTCTTTTCAGATTTGCACTTCAAGCCGTGTTAGATATTCAGCAAGGATCTGACGGGGCTTTGAGGAAACTGGGGGCGGGGAGGGATAGAATAGATTTAATTACAAAGATGAAAAAGGGACTACAATGGGTTATAACATTGTAACATATATCAACAGACTTTTAATAGCCTTATTGGGGCATAATTAGATCTTTCTTTCTTTCTTTCTTTCTTTCTTTCTTTCTTTTTCTTTCTTTCTTTCTTTCTTTCTTTGTTTTCTTTCTTTCCTTCTTTCCTTCCTTCCTTCCTTCCTTCCTTCCTTCCCTTTCTTTCTTTCCTTTCTTTCTTTCTTTCTTTCTTTCTTTCTTTGAGACAGGGGCTCGCTTTGTTGTCCAGGCTGGGGAGCAGTGGTACCATCACAGCTTACTGTAGCCTCAAATTCCTGGACTCAAGTGATCCTACCACCTCAGCCTCCCGAGTAGCTGGAACTACAGGCATGCACCACCACACTTGACTTACTTTAAAAATTTTTGGAAAGACAGGATCTTGCTATGTTGCTCAGGCTTGTCTCAAATTCCTCACCTCAAGCGATCTTCCCTTCTTAGCCTCCCAAAACGCTGGGATTACAGGCATGAGCCTCCATGTCTGGCCCATAATTAGACTTTTTAAATAAAAGGCTTGCTCATGGGTGAATCTCCCATGTATGAGTGTAAGTGAAAGAAACCAGACACACAAAACTTGTGTACATGTGGGTCCTCTAGGAAGCAAACACCAAGGCAGAATTGCAAGCCAAGGTATGTCTTACAAAAAATAAAGGAGAGAGGACATAGATATAGGCAGGGAGAACCATCGTGCAGCAGTTCTAACACCTGTGAGAGGAGATGGGGGAGAATGAAGGAAGAGTCTTAGACAATAGGGCAACTCAGAGGAAGTCTTGGTCAGGCTGATGGGAATTTCTAGAGCAAAGATGGCACCTGAGGCAGTCACGTGTATGGCAGCAATAGCTTGGCTCCAGCACCCTGACCATGCTTAGTCACTGGTTGGGGGCAGCCTAGGGAGAGCTTGGGAGCCTGAAGGTGCAACAGCCAAAAGCCACAGGTTCTCTCCAGGGGGGACATCTGAGTGGCTCATGTCTGTGGCCACTGCAATACCATTGAATTCCATTTACATAAAGTTAAAAAAATAGGCAAGTCAAGGGAGTGGTTACCTCCAGGGAGAGGTAGTGATTGGAAGGGGACACAAAGAGGATTTCTAGAGTGCTGATAATGTTCTGGCTTTTAATTCGGGTGCTGGCTACATACTAACACCATAAGATGAAATGATTTTGCCAGGTGTGGTAGCTCACGCCTGTAATCCCAGCACTTTGGGAGGCTGAGGCAAGAGAATTGCCTGAGCCCACAGGTTCAGACCAGACTGAGCAACTTGGTGAGGCCTTGTCTTTACAATAAATTACAAAATTAGCTGGGCATGGTGGTGCACACCTGTAGTTTCAGCTACTTGGAAGGCTGAGGCAGAAGAATCACCTGAGCCCGGCAGGTCGAGGTTGTGGTGGCCGTGAGCATGCCACTGCACTCTAGCCTGGGTGACAGAGTGAGACTCTGACTCAAAAAAACTTATCACGACGTCTTTAAAAATGGAAGATTTTAATAGAGTAGAAAATAATGAAAAGTTTGCTAGAAATTCCCTTTAAATATAAAAAAATAAAACACTTAGTCTAAGCTTCTTGTCAGGGGCTTGGAATTGGATTAAAATGGAACAGTATAGACCAAGAGAGATCACAGGGACCGGGCTGATAGAATTTGGCAAATCTGTAAGGCTTCTTGGTTGGAGGCAGGGGTGTTGGGGGAAGTAGGGTGGCAAGTGGGATCTATGAACAGAGGCCAGAGGTGGTGGGTGGGGGGACAAAGTTTTCCATAAAGGAATGATCAGGCAGGGTGTGGCATTAGCAACCAGAGAGCCAAGTTGGGAGCCAGAGAATAAGATGCAATTTGTAGTCAACTCTCGGCATTTGAGTGTTTAGCACACACCTTGCCAGCTGCAGGAAAGAAAGATGTCAATATATCGACTTGGGGCATCCAGCTGAATTGTTTGAACCATAAGGCTGGATTTCAGGTCCAAGCGGATGGTTTTCAGGTAAATGGATGAACCCACTGACCTGTCAGTTTTACTGGCGGTCTGCACATCTCTGATAATGCCGGAGCTTTGGTAAATGAAGAAAATGTGTAACAAACAAAGCAATTGTTTATATACATAAGGAAAAAATGAGCTCCCTGTCAAGGAGATGAAGCTTGGGCAAAGCTGGAAAGGTGGTTCACTTGTGGTGTGAAAGTATTTATAGGTCATATGTGACTGAGCAAAAAATATGACTCAGGGGAAAAGCCAGGAGACTATAAAATTCATGGAAGTCCTGTTTGCAGAAGAGGAGATTTCTAATTGCTCAATCTTAAGTAAACTGCTGGTTTCCACCATAAATTCTTAAAGTCATGGTTTACTTAAATAAATTCTTACATTTGTTCAGTGCTTTACTTATTCCAAATCTCTTTTGCACATATTATTTCTTTAGCTCATCATACTGGCCGTGATGTCTGCAGAATGGATTCAGTTTATCCCATCATCTAAAATGAAAAATATAGGGTTGTATTAGTCAGTGTTCTTCAGAAAAACAGAACCAACAGTCTCTCTCTTTTTCTACGTATATATAAATATGTGTGTGTTCTATGTATATCTATCTATCTATCTAACATCTATCTATCTATCTGGGACAGATTTTAAGAATTTGTGCCTGTGATTACAGAGGCTGGCAAGCCCAAAATCTGCAGGGTAAAATCTGCAGGAGACTAAGGGACTAATAGATGTTGTGGTTCAAGTCCAAAGGCCAGGCATCTTCAGAATTCACTCTTAATTAGGTAAATCAGTCTTTGTGGTCTTCAACTGATTGAACTAGGCCCACCCACATCATGGAGGGCAATTTGCCTTACCTAAAAGTCCACTGATGCAAATACACCTGCACAGAAACATTCAGAATAATATTTGACCACATATCTGGGCACCATCGTCCACCCAAGTTGACACATGAAATTAACCATCATAGCCAGGCTTGGTGGTTCAGCCTGTAATCCCGTGCTTTGGGAGGCTGAGGTGAATGAATTGCCTGAGCCCGTGGGTTTGAGAACCGCCTGGGCAACTTGGCGAAACCTCATCTCTACAATAAATAAAAAATTAGCCGGGCATGGTAGTGCGCGCCTGTAGTTCCAGCTACTTGGAAGGCTGAGGCAGAAGCATGGCCGGAGCCCAGCAGGTCGAGGCTGCGGTGGCAGGGCGCATGCCACTGCACTCTGGGCAACAGAGTGAGACTCCAACTCAAAAAAAAAAGAAAGAAAAAGAAATTAACCATCATAAGGGTCCTGAAGTCCAGGACTTACTCAAGCCTATGAAGTCAGTTCGTCACAGCACTTCAGAAACCAAGTTCTGGGCTTCTGATATTTAGTTCCCCATACAAGACTTGCCGAGCACTAGATTAGGTTATGGTCTTCAACAATTCTGACTTGGGTAGCAAGAACGGAAAGGAGCTAGCTGGCAGCCAGCGATGTCAGTTATCATTCTGTAAATGCAAGCAAGAATCAGACCTTAGATAATTAGGAACCACGAGAAAACCTCACTTCTCCTTAGATAATGTTATGTGTAATTATATAAATCACAAAACTGTAAATGAACTCAAAATAAGAGAAAAGAAACTGAACCATCTGCCTACGTTTAAAAAGATGCCCATAGAGACACACAGTCTCAGGCCTGGAGTATTTCTCTACAACATCAAGTTTAGCTGTGAGGACCCAGACAGCATATGGGCAGGAGTGGGCTGGCTGGGAATGAGGCCCCACTGGGAGGCTGGCCTCTTCTGAGAAGTCTGACCTGCACAGAGGGGCAGGCTCAGGCTTCCAATTTCTAAACAAACCAAGAAAGCAAGGTTTCAAGTAGCATGTCTTTCTTTCCTGTCCTCATGTCATTCCTCTCTCTCCTTATCCTGACAGGGGTTTCTGTGTCTCAGACAGGTCGGCCAAGCAATTCAGCAGCACGATGAGTATGAGGTCATGGCAAAAATTCAAATTCCAAACCCACAAGTTTCATGAATTGATGATTTGGGAGACTTTCCTCATGCAGCACAGTGAATTCACACACACTGCACAGTCTCTCCTATTTACTCGTGATAATGAAGGATACGATATGAATATTTGAAGACCTCAGATAATCTCCAAACCTAATTTTAAGTTAAATCGTTTCAACTTCCTGCCACATGAAACAGCTGTTCTTTTGGTCAGTTCTTCTTCCAACCCTCTCATTGCAAATCCTGGTGGAGCAAAACGGCATACACAAATGTGTGTCCTGTTTTTCACATTCTAAAAGTTTCACGGAGAAATAGTATGCAAATTGTGATAATTTTAAATGCACCCTTAGTGAGGGGACTTGTGATTTAAAATCATCCTCAAGTTAAAGGAAAGAGTCCTTTGATTTTCACAGTATACAGGTCCAAATTTACCTGCCATATAGTTCTGATTTTGGCAAATTATATTTGCTAAAAGTGGGGAGAAACCTATTGACAGAAAATGGCTGGGCGTGGTGTCTCATGCCTATAATTCCAACACTTTGGGAGGCCGAGGTAAGAGGATGGCTTGAGCCTAGAGTTCGAGACCAGCCTGGGCAATATAATGAGACCTCGTCGCTACCAAAAATTAAAAAAAAAATAGCCAGGCATATAGCCCCTGCTACTTGTAGTCCCAGCTACTTGGGAGGCTGAAGCAGAAGGATGGACTGAACCCAGGAGACCAAGGCTGAGGTGAGCTGTGATTTGTGCCACTGCATTCCAGCCTGGGTGACAGAGTGAGAACCCAACTCAAAAAAAAAAAAAGGACATATGGAAAAGAAATACAATTGATTAAGCACTTACTAAATGCCAAGTAGTATGAGGAACTTGGCCCTGAGTGCTCAGTGAAAACAAGGCTTTCTGAACATCGCTGCATCTCTATACATGTTGTGTAGCCCAACTCTGATGCTAAGGAAGGCATTAAGTTTCTAAGGAAAGGCAAGCTCCAATATTGAGCACAGTGATGGAACAGTAAACGTGCCACTGCTTAAGATGGAACAATGCATCACGTTTCATTTCTCTGCCAGAGCAAGAAAAGCAGCTCTTTGTCCTGTCTTTTCTTCATGCTCAGCAGATGCTGGCGCCCCAAAAGATAAAGCATTCTTTGTGTGCCGTGCCCTCAGCTTCCCTGGGTATAGGATGGCGCTTCTGTATGCAGATGCTGAAAAATCTTCCTGAGAGTGTTTGCATAGTAGTTGTCTCTTGAGCACATGCTTATTTTTAGCGGCAAATTATCAGAGCCGGTGAGGCTGAAACCTCAGCTACTTTTTGCACATGTTTTAAGTAACCAGATCTCAGACTCAGGGACCATAGACCACATATCAGCCATGACAATAGATTTCAAACCTCAGCCTCTCATCGTGCCAGGTAACTGAAATTGATTAATGACTTACTGATTTAACAATGGTCAGTGAGGGTCCACAAAGTGCTTATTTTCAGATTATTCCTGGTTGGAAGTCCATTTATTCATCACTGAGAAGAATGAGCTAAAGTGCTGCTCTTTTTGGAGGTAGAAACCCTAGATCAGTGATCTCAATTGATTGCTCAGCATCTGCAGAGAGCCAGAGCAAAGAAAAAGGGTCAAGTCCCCAGACCTTATGGCAAAACTGCTCAAATTGCTAATAGGGAGGTGAAGGCTGCCTCAGATACTTAGGATTCCACAGATGCTGCCCTCAGCAACATCCTTGTTACTGCCCAAAAGTAGCAGAGATTGCTCCAGGTCCTTTCTTAAGAGACCTGAGAGACACAGTGAACTCATTCCCAGGAGAGTTGCTCTTACGGGGCACAACAGATGAAGAGCAGGAGACCAGCACCAGGCCTTTGAGCTTTGTCACCCTCAGAGGTTTAAGGAAGCATCTTCGTTAACTGATGACCAGCAAGGTTGAAGGGTAACAAGACATTTTTATTTTTAAAGTCAGGAACCTTGGTTCTAAGCAATAGAACTCAATCTAACTTATACTTTCAACCTAACTTCTAGTGTTGCTTCTTAAACTCTCAATTATTTGAAACAGAAAAAATTCTCAAAATGGATACAAAATATTTTCATTATGTGTGTATTTGTTTTGTATATCTGAAAGTCTAAGAAATGTTTCCAAGGGTTTGAATGATGTCATCAGAGTTCTGTGATACTTCCCATCTCTTGGCCCTGATTGTCTTTCTTATACCTGAATACTCGCTCCACATGGTGGGCAAGTTTCACATAGTATTTGGCTAGAAATCACAGGGGAAAAAAAAAAATAGCTTCTTCTACTGGTGTCCATATATCAACCACCAAAATAGACTCTGATTGGCTCCACTTGGAGCACACGTGTGTCTTTGGACCAGTCACTCTGCCTTGAGGGCTGTGATTGGATAAACTGAGTCATGTGCCCACTCCTATGGCCAAAGTGTACTGGATTGTGTGATTAATAGCTACATCAGGATCTCATCATGCATGAAAGGTGCAGGTCCTCCAAGGAAGGGAGGATGATAAATAAAGAGTGCCCATTATAACATATAAGTGGCTCTTAAGACTGATGATCTTAAAAACAAAGAGATTACCAACTGCTCCTGCTTTCCACCCATGTTCCTCTTTTGCCATTCAAGGCAGTCCTTGAAGCTCTATGTATGAACTTGGGATAATTCCAAATAAGTAATGTACTAAACCTATACCTAGTAAGCCATATGTTGTTGCTGCCTTCATTAAGCCAAATTCTTTTTAATTTCTAATAAATTAAGTAATTAATTGATTTTTAGAGTTAGAGTCTCACTATATTACCCAAGTTGGTCTTGAACCTCTGTGCTCAAGCAATTCTTCCACTTCAACCTCCCAGAGTTGCTGGGACTGCAGGATCACACCAGTGGGCCTGGCTTAGCCAAATTCTTCTGTTAGGATAGCGTGTCATCCAGTGACGTTTGGTAGACAATGATGCAGAAGAACATGAGTTTCTTAGGAGGCAGAATTTGGTTTCATTTATGTTTGTTTCTGCCATAACATTAAAAGTGCAGTGTCTAGCACATAGAGGGCTAAATTATTATTTGCTATATCAAGTCAAGGGGGCCACCACATCCTTTGGGGGCTTGGTAGATCCAACAGCTAAAAAACTATATCCTCTGAGAACGTCTAGTTCTCCCAAACTTTTCCAGACCAGAAATTCCATTTTTTTTATGTTGAAGAATTTTTTTTTTAAGCTAAAGACCTTAGAAGAGTACAGTAGGTAGCATGTGAGATCAGCATCATGTGAGATAGCTGATGTCTTAGAGTTAGGCCTGATTTTAAAATTTTCAATTCTTTTTTTTTTTTTTTTGAGTTGGAGTCTCACTCCTCTGCCAAGCTGGAGTGCAGTGGCACGCACGCTCATGGACAGCCCAGCATCCACCTTCTGGGCTCCAGCGATCCTTCTGCCTCATGCTTCCAAGTAGCCAGAACTACAGACGTGTGCTACTACGCCTGGCTATTTTTTATTTTATTATAGAGACAAGGTCTCACCAGGATGCCCGGACTGGTCTCAAACCCACGGGCTCAAGCAATTCACTTGCCTTGGACTCCCAAAGTGCTGGCACCAAGCCTGGCCAACATTTTCAATTCTTAATAACATTTTCAATAAGCTGGGTTATCTCTTGGTGATGGGTAATTTCATGTGTCAACTTGATGGACCATGGGGTGCCCAGATTAAACATTATTTCTGAGAGGATCTTTGAGGGTATTCCTGGATGAGATTAGTGTTTTAATCAGTAGACTCCCTAGAGTAGGTTGCCCTCCTCAGTGTGGATAGGCAGCATCCAACCTGCTCAGGGCCTGCATAGACCAAATGTGGAGGAAGGAGGAATTCTCTCCTTTTGCTTCCTGTGTTCCCACTTGAGCTGGGACTTTGCTCTTCTCCTGCCCTTGGACTGGGATTTACACCACTGGCTTTGCTGGCCCTTAAGCTTTCAGATATGGACTAAATTGTACCATTGGGTTTATTAACAGCATGTCAATTTTTCATAATAAATTTCTCCCTCTCTCTCTCCTCTCTGTATTGTGTGAGGGTGGGAGGAGAGAGGAAAGAGAGGAAGGATGGGGAGGAGGTAGGCATGAGAAGATATGAGGAATGACCACCCAAAACCAAAAAATTATCTTTTGGAGGGCAGGCCCCTTGTAGTACAAGCTTTCCTCACTAGGCAAGTGTTCTAGGGACCCATTGGCATCACTGTACCAGCTAACATTATTGTAAGAGGCTGTGTTTGGCTTCAGTGAATTTTGTGGGGGGAGATTCCTTCAGTGAGCTTGTCCATTTCATGATGGATGATTTATGAGCACACCTGCTCACATTGTGCTGAATGTTCAGCAGCTTTTGACCCAAAACAGCATGATCCCCATACTTCATTCTCCCTATTCACCCAATTTCTCTCTAAACGACATTTTTTTTCGCCCAGGTGAAAAAAATCCTCAGAGGAAAATGCTTTACCGATGTGGAAGAGGTGAAACAAAAAACAGCAGAAGCACTAAAAGGCATCAAAAATGACAAATTCAAAAACTGTTTTAGCACTGTAAAAAGTGTCTCAATAGGTGTATTGCATCAAACGGAGTACTTTGAAGGTGATTGAAGTTTAGATATGTAAAAATAAATACACAATTTTTTAATAAATAAATTCTGGATTTTTGGATCTATCTATCTATATCTATCCAAATACTACGTGAATGTGGTATATATGTCCTGTTTCTCTGAAGATCCTTTACCAATATACTCAGGCAACTAGTCTCTTGGCTCCTTAATTTCCCTGTATCCTCTGTAAAAGAGTAATAAAAATACCTACTTCACAGATTGATATGAGGAGGACCAGAAATAGAAAAAGCACCTAAGGTGGTAGGGGGTTGAATGGGGGCATTCAGGGCCCAGAACATAAAATTCATTCACTGAAGACTTGTTTACAATAATGTGTTTGTTCTGTGGACTACAAAAGCTAAAATCATTGGTGGAGAAGATAATGTCCATTAATCAATTCATTGCTGCCCATCTTGCCTCCTGGGACATTGCCTCTAAAGTTTGATCACAGTATTTTTTAGCACCACCCAGTGGCCTCATAACAAAATTGCAAGGATAGCTACCAAAGTGAAAGAAACCTCAATTACCAGGAGAGTAGATGCTCAAAAATGAATCCCAGGGTTGAGAACAGCTTTGAAGGGACATACCTATTAGTGATATTTTTATTAAGCTCCAAGATACATTCATAAACTTCACTAGAATATGGAAATTTTAGAGAAATGACTTTGTTTTAGATCTTAATTTTATAGTTATTAGAATGTAAAAATTCTCTCCAGAGATGCAGCCCTCCATGGTTTATGCTAAATTAAATAGTACTATATTTAAGGAAGTTTTATATGTCCCCCAAAGCATATCTATTTTAAGGTCAGCTAAGTTGAACTAAAAACAAAAGCCCAGAGCAGACCTTCTGTTAATGCTTTATACATTCCATTTATGAAAGAACTGGTTGGCTTATTGCTGTGTATTGATGTTTGCTAGACCTGTAGTTATATGTTGATTATTCCTGTGTTGGCCAACTGAGAATAATGGATGGCATAGTTGTCAGGATATAATCATTCATTTTTAGCATGAGCTGTATGTTACAAACTTATAAAGCATTGAACTTGTCATAGTTTTGAAAATATTTTGTACTGTGGTTTTAAAAAGAATAAACCTAACATACTAGGGAGAAAAATTCAGTTCCATGTTAGGCCTTCATGCATCTGCAAATGCTTCGAGGATTGGCCTAGGGCTGTTTTTTTTCTTCTTTCCCCCGGGTCTGGGAGATCTGCCCCTCTCTCATTTCCTCTGGGAAATAGTTAAAGGCATAACTGAGATAATGACAGAGATATTTAAAATTATTTTTAAAAACTGACAATGTATTCCTTTGACAATAGTCCCAGCTAGATAATCCCTGATAGCTCTACCTGTGTGACCTGTGGACCTCTCACAATCAACATAGGTGAAACTCAAGTTAGTCCTTGTCCTACCAAGCATACCGATTCATTCTGGATGAGTAATCTGTGCTGATGGTATCATTTCCGCCAAGTCAACCTGACTAGAAGTTTAAGTCATCTTTGACGACCTCTTGTCCTTCATATCCAACTGATCACCAAGCCCTTCCCTTAGGATAGAGCCATTATTACTGTCACTGTATGATTCAGATACATACTATTTTTTAGTTGGACGTTGGCGTTCCTCCTTTCCTTCCTATATTCTTCCTTCTCATATGTTATCTGTATAATAGTCAGATGTATTTTTACAAAAGATAGATGTGATCATTTACTCTTGCTTGAAAAACAAAAAGGAGTCATTCTGGATTTTAGCTAACTCTGGCCCATGCAAAATCTTATCGATATTGAAGGATTCCATCATGCAAAGAATTGAGAATCATTATATTAATATTGTAACCGAGTTTATGGAAAGATGAAACTCAACAAAGCAATATCAGCACAAACAAATTTATTAGAGCTTGGCCTAGGAAATGAACCTGTATGAAATTGAGAATGCTGTCTTGGAACCCTGTCAAGATCAGGTCTTCTTAGAGATTTATCAGTCTCTAAAAACAGAAACTTAAGGCTTGGTTAAAAGCTTGGCTGGGTATAGTGGCTCACGCCTGTAATTCCAGCACTTTGGGAAGTGAGGTGAAAGGATTGCCTGAGCCCAGGAGTTCGAGACCAGCCGGGCCAACTTGGCAAGACCTTGTCTCTGCAATAAATCAAAAAAAAGCCTGTAGTTCCAGCTGCTTGTGAGGCTAAGGCAGAAGGATTGCCTGAGCCTAACAGGCCAAGGCTGTGGTAGTCATGAGAGTGCCACTGCACTCCAGCCTGGGCAACAGAGTGAGACTCCAACTAAAAAAAAAATTAGTTAAAAGCTAAAGCAAACTGTATTTGTTAAAAGATAATTGAGTCATTTTCTACCCCAAATCAATGATCAAGATAAAATTACAATAACAAATGACAAAGAAAATAAACTATACCTATTCTCAGTTAATTCCAACAGGCTGCATAAACTTTCAATAACAACCAAAAAGTGCATAAACTGGCTTAAAGTATTTGGAAGACTAATCAAAAAAAAATTTTGTTTTGAGTTGGAGTCTCACTCTTGTTGCCCAGACTGGAGGGCAGCAGCACGCTCACGGCCGCCACAGCCTCCACCTGCTGAATTTAGGCAATCCTTTCACCTTAGCCTTCCAAGTAACTGGAACTACAGACGCACACCACCACATTCGGCTAGTTTTTTTGTGATTTATTGTAGAGACGAGGGCTCACCAAGTTGCCCAGGCTGGTCTCGAACCCGCGGGCTCAGGCAATCCTCTCGCCTCGGCCTCCCAAAGTGCTGGGATTGCAGGCTGAGCAACCACGCCCAGCCACAAAAATTTTTCATAGTAGTAATACTTTTTCTAATTATGATAATGTTAGATGTTAGACAGTATAAGCAATTAATAAACAATACATTGCTTGTCTCATCTTTAAAAAATTCATGAGATATACCTGAAAGATTATATGTAAATATATGTAAATTACCAGGTAATATGGTAAACAACAGTGAATTTGCCAGCCCACCAAAGAACCGGAACATTAGTTATAATTTCTGTAAACATATTTGCTGCTTCTGGATGTAGTCCCCATTTCTACCACTGAGACAATCAGTACTAGCAGTGGTCTGATGACAAGATGAGGTTTTGAGCCAGATCTCACATCTTCCTGTTGACAATGGTCCCCCCATCGCTGTGCTAGGAGACGTCCATATGGTACCTGGCAGAGAGTCGCAGTCCAGTGTTTAACCTGGTCCCCAGAGGCAAGTCTGGATGGTATGCCGGGGGAGTGTGCTGTACTAGCTGGTGACTTGTCAGGCACTTGAAAAGTTTTGGGAAAACAGGAACCCTAGGAGTAAGGGATCAGATGGCTATTGCTAAGCACTGTTGATGCCCTGGAAAGAGCTAATAAAAAGCTGTAAGTGACTCACTAGCAATTGAAAAGCTAACAACAAAAAGCAGAAGGCTTCTCTGACAGCTGATAAAAGGGCTCTCATCTCTTGTAGCAAGCGGTAGAGAAAGGTGAAGACCAGGCCCAGGTTCAGGCCCAGGACTCAGTCAAGGGATCAAGCTTCAGAGAAGGCTAAACCTTCGACCAAGACTAGTCCCATATGTCAAGGTCAGATCTTGTTTGGGGAAAATCAGACCCCACTTTTGGGGTAAAGATATCAGGGTGAATCACCCCTAAAATTGTGAGTGTTCAGACTCTTGAATTCTCTGAACCTTCAGACATGTCCCGTCCTTTTCTATTAAGAATTCGTATACTGCCCTTTTTGGAGAAAATTTAGAGGTCTCTCCCTGACATGACAGCGTGTGTCCCCTCAGGATCCCCCCTACCTCTTCTCTTAACCATTCTGCCATTGGGGTTAAGTCACAGCCTTCTCCAGCTGGGGAACGTTAGGGGACTTATAAGGGTCTATGCTCAGAAGGAGCCCCAAGACCTAGCCTCCTGTGAAGAAGTGCGGAGATTTGCATGGGGTGAGAGTCTGAGGGAGCTTGACATGGGCAACAGGAACATAAGATGAGATAGGAGAGAATTGATTAATTCTTGAGATCACTCTCCCAGATATAGGATTTAAAACCATGGTAGGGACCTCAGGAGAAAGGGTGAGCTTGTTTTTAGAGGGGCTCTCAGAAATGTGAAAAAGAGATGGTCTTCAGAAAGTTGAAATGTCCACATTGTCCTGGCAGATGGTGAAGGAAGCAATTAAAAGGCTTAGTGAGAGCCGGGTTCAGTGGCTCAGCCTGTAATCCCATGCCTTGGGAGGCTGAAGTGAGTGGATTGCCTGAGCCCGCGGGTTCGAGACCCGCCTGGGCAACTTGGTAAGACTCATCTCTACAGTAAATCAAAAATCAGCCGGGCGTGGTAGTGCACACCTGTAGTTCAGCTACTTGGAAGGCTGAGGCGAAAGGATCGCCGGAGCCCAGCGGCTCAAGGCTGCGGTGGCCGGGAGCGTGCCACTGCACTCCAGTCTGGGTGACAGAGTGAGACTCCAACTCAAAAAAAAAAAAAAGGCTTAGTGAGGAGACATGAAGGCCATCAGAAGATTCTGTTCCTTGGGAATGCACAGAGGACATTGTATTAACAAGATTACAAGGATTTGCTGGTGGGAAGGACACCAGCATCACTAAAACGCTCAATGGTGGCTTTCTTCTGTAGTCCAGAGCTGGAGTAGGAGAGGTCAGTGTAGACTTAGGCTTACTTACATGGGGATGATGGGACCCCAACACAGTAGAGGCCAGGCGGGAGTGTGAAGTGGCAGCCAGGCAGCCACCCAAAGAGACCTAAGGAGATGGATCACATGACATTCTCCCATCCAAGTACTGACCAGGCTCCACCCTGCTCAGCTTCCAAGATAAGAAAGATCTGACACATTCAGGGTGGCAGGGTCGTAGACGAGCATGGTATTCCTAGAAGCAAAATAGCCGGGTAGCTGACAGGGAACTACTCAGCTTTTACCATCAGAAAAAATCAGAGGTAGTGACCAGGAGAATAAGA
This sequence comes from Cephalopachus bancanus, assembly GCA_027257055.1. Taxonomy (NCBI): domain Eukaryota; kingdom Metazoa; phylum Chordata; class Mammalia; order Primates; family Tarsiidae; genus Cephalopachus; species Cephalopachus bancanus. The sequence goes on from JAPVLO010000306.1 coordinate 2,262,356, forward strand.
GTAATGGCCTCAATAAAAGGTCCCTTGCTTTTTTCCCAAACCTGTGTGAGATTTCAAACCTAGAACCTAGAAACTGAAGATAAGGCCAGGTCCCCAGGAGAAGGAACTGAGCAACACTGTGACGTGTAGACATGGTGGTGACTCTCCAGAGCGTCTCCTGTGGCCATGTACTAGATAACTGCGGACATGGGAAAGGAAAATACTCAAATATTTAGAGGACTATTGGATAGAAGGTGTCATCGTGGCCTGTTAGTGTGGAGCCCACTAGGGCCAGGTAATAAATAAGTCCTGGCCAAAGTTAACTTCCAGGGAGCCCCCTGGGCTCACATGGTTCCATGTTAATTTCTTTGATCTTGGAACGTTCAGTTAAAATCCCTGTACATGGCAGTTGTGTCATATTGTGTCTTTTGCCTATGAGAAAGGTGAAGTAGAGACCTCAAAAACTGTATCCCCCTCCCAGTCATAATAGTAAAGCAAGAGCAATAATTTTGTTTGCCAGACATGTGGCTCATGCCCATAGTCTCAGCTATTGGGGAGACTGAGGTGGGAGGATTGCTTGAGTTTAGGAGGTTGAGACCAATCTGGACACCAGAGCAAGGCACTATCTCTACATATGAAAAAAAAAGGACAACAATTTTGGAGAAAGGAAGGGAGACAGTAGAGATCAAGTCACCTTGAAGGAACAAAGACAGGGTTGGCAAACTTTCTCTGAAAGGGGCGAATGATAAATAGCGGGTTAGATGGTCTTTGTTGCAACTGCTCTCCTCTTGCAGCAAAGAGCAGGGTGGTACATAAATAAATAGGCACGACTGTGTTCTAACAACATTTTATTTCCAAGACCAGGTCAGCCCATCACTTTCTGGGCCCTGATCTAAAGGATGGGTGGAGGGTGCCCATTATGCCTTCTTTAAATTCACCGTTCTGGCCTCTGCAGATACCAGACTCTGGAGGATGACAGTGGACTCCCCCAGACCCACCCAGGCAGGAGCTCTGATTGCAGCTCCTGCATATGTTCTGGCATCTCAGTCACAGCAGGTTGACCTGGCCTCAGGTACCTCCTATGTGCTACTAGTTTGGTGAATGTGCTCTTTCTATTCTCATCGAAAAGAAGATCAGAAAGAATTCACCTTCATATGGAATGGGCAACGGCACACTACACATTTACTGTCATGCCTCTGGGCGATGTTTTTGTGTCATAATGCTGGCTGAAGTGATCTGGACCATCTCTGTGTCCCCAGAGCATCACACCCATTCAGCATCTCAATGATATCACGCTCATCAGACTGGATGAGTAGGATTGGATGAGCAAGATGTGGCTGGAAGCTTCTGTGAAAACATGTGTGCTCCAGAGAATGGGAGATGAACACTGAGACCCAGGGATCTGGCACATGAGTAAACATTCTGAGGTTCCTGTGCTGGGATATATCCTCCAAAAATAAAGAAGAAGGAAGGGCTGCTGTGTCCAGTAGGAGCCGAGAGAAGCCTTTGCGTCACCCAAGCGATACACTTAGGTCTTTTTGGTACTCCTTTGCCTTTACAAGCTCAGCAACACTGAGCCTGAGAGGGATAGGGTGACTAAGGGCTCAGACTCCTCACGGGCTGTCTGGGTCACACCATGATGTCAGACACCAAGGTACAAGGCTGATAGTTAAGGGTGAGGAAAATCTAGAATGGGTGGTTGTTGGGAGCCGGCCACGGAGGCCCACTGAGCGTTAGGGATGAGGGAGGGCTGTTGACCTCGAGACCACTAGGATGCGTTCAGGAGCTATTGACCCCATTTCCTCCCCCTTTCTACTCAGCACTAACCAGATTAAACTCCTGTGAGCTCAAAACATAGAAACTCTGAGACTGGGATGAACACAAGTTAACTTTAGAAGCTCATTGCTCCCATTCTTCCACAAACTGTGCTTTTGGCTTTCACACAACTTATAATTCAAACTCGTGTCACATCTAAGAGCCTTAGTATTGGCCACAGGCTTCTGGGTCATGATCTTAGGATTTATTGAAGGTGTAAATTGTAGAATACAGTTTTAGACAGCCATTTTGTTGAAAGAATGCGGCTGGGTTACTTGCAGGTAGCCCACTGTGAACTTTGGACTGGGCCACATTCCAAACATTCGGGGATGGGCCACTTTCGTTTGCCAAGTAAATACTTAAGCTTCTATAGAATTGTTTAACTTGGCATAAATCAATCAGCTTAGGATGAAAAAGGTTTATAGAATATATCAGTCACAGATTAGGTTATCCTTTGTTATGAGATTTTAAGATTATCATATGAAAAGGGTTTAAAGGCAATCATTGATTAAGTTTTCATGGATTAAGGTTTCTGGTAGGTGGGGGGACACCCCTCCCACATCTGACTTTGTGTATAAAAGACCCGTTGTAATTCCCAATAACACACATTGCTTCTGCACTAGACTGGAGTCCAGTCTCTTTCTTTCTCTCTTCTTCCCCCCCATTCGCAGACGCTGTCTCCACCTTTGGGGTACCCTGAACCCGGCTGGAGCTGGTCTCTGGCAAGTGGCGCCTGAATTTGGGACCTCAAAGTAAGCTTTCTTTTTCTTTTTTGGGACAAATAGGACCTCACCCAGGGTGCCGTGGACCCCTCTGTAGAGCTGCACTAGACTGGAGTCCAGTCTCAGAGCAAGGAAGGATGAGCAGTTTAAGAGCCATGATAGAATCATGGGCCAGAGTGAGTCCCTCCCTTTCTTCTTTCCCCCAATCACCGATGCCGTCTCCACTTTTGGGGTACCCTAAACCCAGCTGGAGCTGGTCTCCGGCATGTGGTGGAGGTGGGAGATGATGGGTGTTCCTTGCAGCCCTATGACTAGCTGCAGTGGCAGAGTTGTTGGCACTGTTAACTATCTCAAGTTTCCGTCAGAAAGACAGGTACACGGTGATCCAGGAAGAGCTGAATGCATGTAAAGAAATGGATGTGAGTGTTGCCAGGGGTGGAGCGAAGTAGACATAAAGATGCCTGCCTACATTCCTCTTCAATAAAGATATTTTCATAGCAGGTTCTGGAAGTGGTACAGACAGTCTCCGGCTGTGATTGCCTCAAGAACAGACAGCCCCCTGGCCCCAGAGCATCCCTGTCCTTGGTTGGTCCACATCCAGTGACTTGGTGGGGAGTCTAAAGACCTAATTACTTGGACACCAGTGCCCCCCTTGGAGTGGGCCTAGACTCCGTGCCTGCTCTCTTGTTAAATTTCTCTTTCGGCCCTCTCACAGGTGTTGATTCCTAATAAATATCTGGCCTCAGCATCAACCCGGAGACATCCCAGCCTGTGACATGCATGGGCTTCTTTTTTGTTTATCATGTTTGGTGTCAATTTTTCTTCCTAGCTCTGTGGATGTGTGTGGTTTTCATTAATTCAGGAAATTGTGATAGTTATCATCTCTTTAAATATTATCTTTTTGCTGGGCTTGGTGGCTCAGCCTGTAATCCCACGCCTTGGGAGGCTGAGGTGAGTGAATTGCCTGAGCCCGTGGGTTCGAGACCCACCTGGGCAACTTGGCGAGACCTCATCCCTACAATAAATCAAAAAATTAGCCAGGCGTGGTAATGCATGCCTGTAGTTCCAGCTACTTGGAAGGCAGAGGCAGAAGGATTGCCAGAGCCCAGCAGGTCAAGGCTCCAGTGGCCGGGAGCAGCCACTGCACTCCAGACTGGGCGACAGAGTGAGACTCCAACTCAATATATATATAATCTTTTCTCCTTTCACTTTGGATTCTTTTTCTAGGATTCTGATCAGACACATATTATTCCTTCTGTTCCTATCCTCTATGTCTTTGTCACCTTTTTCTTATTACTTTGTGCTACAGTTTTGGTAATTTAAAAAATAGATCTCTTCCAGTGCTCTATTTCTTTCTTTTTCATAGAGTCAACTGAGGCAATACCCTTTGATTAAGATTTCTATCTCAAAATTTAATTTTTTATTTCTAAAGTTTTCAGTTAAAAAATTAAATTTATCTGTTCATTCCCTTATGATCTTTTATTGACTGGTCATATTTGTGATTGAGTTATTTATAACTTTGCATATTTATACCTGAGTATTCTTTATTTTGTATCTGATAGTTCTTAAATCTAGGTCCACAAGGGTCCATATTTGTAGTTTTTGTTTTCCTTGTTTGATTTCTGTTGTTGTTTCTGCCAACTCTCAGTGAGAGCGGTTTGCATTTGTGTGGGTGTTTGATTGTGAATTGACTGCTTGATCTTAATTAGTGAGGGATAAGTTATGACTGGAAAAGTTTTCCCCAGGTACAATGTGCTTCTATAGCTGTGACCACTGAAATCTCCCTGAAGGTCTTGGATAGCCCAGGGGGGGCTGAGGTTTTTTTTTACTCTTGCTACAGTGGGGCACACTATTGTCCAACCAGCCTCGGGTGACTCTGCCTCTTTCAGCTCCTTCCAGGGACCTCCCAGCTCCTGGGACCTCTGGTCTTGGCTGAGGTTTTGGAGTGTAGGTAATGATCTCTGAATATAACATGGACCTCTTGTGAAACCAGTCATGTCTCAGAGTGTGTCTTCAAAAGAATTTAGTTATTTTGTAGCAGGAGAGCCTCTCAACATTTAGTGAGCCATGATCATAGAGATGATGACCTTTACTTTTTGAAAAACACGACAAAGAATTATTAGGTCAAATATATGAGATTGTGTTCATATTCCATTCATGTTCTCAAACTTGTATTGAGCATAGCTGTAACAAGAACGGGCATTTATTGAAGGATAATTGTGCACTTTATATCGATTTTTTTATAAAGAAATTTACTCTTTTGAGTATAGAAAATTTCAGATATATACAAAAAGAAAGAGACTGGTATAATGGGTTTCTATGTTCCACCTTCAGCAATTTCCAATTTATGGCCACTTGAATTGTATCTATTTTCTTTTCTTGCCCCTTGATTATTGTGAAGCAAATTCAAGACAGCATATAATTTTGTCCATGAATATTTGAATAAGTATCTCTAAACAATAAGGACTGTCTTTAAAAAACATAACCACCAGAGCAGAATCATACATGAAAAGTTGCCAATGATTCCTTGATATCATCAGATCAGATCTACTAGGAATATTAACCCTTTAGTGGCGATATTATTTGCACATACTTTTTTTATCATTTGTTTTTATACTTTGCTTATGGTATATTTTTCTCATACAAAAGTTTATTTTATTACATATAAGCAAGATGCACGAGTTCTTTCTCCTTATTCTTTCTAGATATTGGAGTTCTAGTTGGGAAAGTTTTTTCACTCCCCAGTTATAAATTCACTAATGTTAAATTTTCTTCTGGTTATTATATGATTTTACTGTTTATATTTAAGTCTCCTATTCATCTAGAATTTATCCTGGTATGTGGTATGAGGAATGGATACAATTTTATAACATAATTTCTCAATTATTCCTTAAAAAATATACATTTCCCCCCCACTGATTTGAGATGCCAACTTTACCAAACTTTATATTCTTATATATAGCTAAGTCTGTTTCTGCATTTTTCTGCTCCTTTCCATTGGTCTGTCATTCTTTTCACATACCAATACCACATAGTTTTCATTATAGAAGCTTTATAGTATACTTTAATATCTGGTAATACTATCCTTCTCACACACAATTTATCCTTTTTTGAAGATTTTTCTCTGCTAATCTTACTTGTTTGTGTTTCTTTGTACATATGAACTTTTAAAAAGGGGTTTTCCTGCTATTATTGCTTATTTGTCTTACAAATGAACTATAAAATCAGTCCCAGAACCTCATTCTTAGTGGATATGATTTTTACTAAAATAAGAGTTCTCCTGTTAGTTAAGTTGTATTTACTATTTTATTTCCCCACACATAAAATTGGTATTTCTCAATACACTACAATAATATTTACAGAAATCGTGCATATTGGCACACCTTATCAACAAGGGTACCTGTATAATGAACATTTGTATACCTAACCCTAAATTATTTTAGTTGGAGTCTCACTCTGTCACCCAGGCTATAGTGCAGTGACACATTCATGGCCACCGCAGCCTCGACCTGCTGGGCTTAGGCGATCCTTCCGCCTCAGCCTTTCAAGTAGCTGGAACTACAGGCATAACACAACATTATTAACAACAGTCCTCATGTTGTACATGAGCTCTCTAGATGTATTCACCCTACCTCACTGCAAATTTGTATCCTTTGACCTTCTCCCAATTTCCTCCCCACCTTTACCTCTGGTAACCACCATTGTACTCTGTTTCTATTTATTTAACTTTAAAAAAAAGATTCTGCATATAAGTGGATCATGCAGAATTTTCTTTTTGTGTCTAGCTTATTTCACTTATTATTATTATATTATTATTATTATTTCTGCAGGTTCATCCATGTTGTTGCAAATGTTCCTCTTTGTTGGGCACCATGTCCCTTCATGGGGGATAGTACAATGCTGGGTCTTTCATGATGTTTCCATAAGTATGAACTGGCTTTCCTGTGGCAGATATGAATTATCTGTACTCTGCTTGTATTTAGGGAGAGCTTACCAAAAGGAATGCGCTGGCTAAGTGCTGTGCAAAGGGTAAAACTGAATGACACAGAGATCAAGGTGTTTACGACACAGTAAGGAAGATAAGACCTGTGCTCAAATAATTATGCCACCAGACCCATAGCCCAGAAGAGATGTGCAGACATATGTGAAGAGAAAAAGAAGGAGAAATGAGTTCTCCCTTGAGGGCTGGGCAGTGAGCATGCCAGAGTCGTGTTTGTTATGCGAATTGATCAACTACAAACACACCCATTGAAGAAGCAGGGCAGAAAACTCTCAGTGTGTCAAACGGGTTTTCACAAAAGGAATTGTAATTGCAGCTAATTCTTTCCTCCTGTGTTTACTTACTGTTTTGTAGACATGCCCTGGAGAAGGGAATCTTTTGGGTTGGTGAGGAGATAATTAGTTACTGGTAATCATTATTACAAAGATGCTCTTTCTCCAGAAGACATTCTTGAAGGACTCCTCAGACCTGAGAAGAGTGGGTGCACCTGAGGAGGAGGGTGGAGGCACAGCTCGGATGCACTTTCAAACTGAAATGTATCTCTGTTGCAAACAAAATAAACACCAAGAGCTAAAACGAAGCAGGGAAATGGCATCCTGGGACACCTGAGCTCAACAGCTGGCCAAGCACTCCCTTAACTTCCTCTCAGCAGCCTCACCATCCCCTTAGCTGGATGTCCCCAAAAGGTTGTCCAGTTCTTAAATCCCTGGGGTGGCAGTAAGAGGTCTGGGAAGTCTCAGGCAGGAAGAAGTGGTCTCCCGTGGGCATGCTCCACAGGGACCCAGCTGGAAGCTTCTTTGGGCACCCTCTTGGCTCTTGCCTGGTCCCCTGTGCCCTCCATCTCCCTGCCCCCAGCCCACAGCTTATTCTACATTTGCCATTCAGTCACTTCAACTCATAGGAAGATTGGCCCTTCAGGAGAGATGCTGCAGGTGGGAAGCATCTGTGAGGGGAACCCACAACTTCAGACATGCCCTTGCCCTAGAAAAGTGAATTCCTGACCAGTTCTCAGACTGACAAGCAGAGTCACATCTCACATTGTATTCTTGTAGGGAGCCAGCCGAGGAGGCCTGCCTGAGCTTTAGGGATCCAGGCGGGCTGCGGACCCTGAGACCACTAGGATGAGTTCAGGAGCTGATGGCCCATTTCCTCTTCCCTTCTTTGCTGTTTGGCACGTCCCACTAGCAGGAACTTTGATGATCTAAGCATGAATCTCTGAGAGTACGAGAAGCATAGCTTACTTTAGGAGTTCATTGTTCCCGTTTCTCACTGACTGCGAGACAGGCTTTAAACTTAATTCAAACTCAGGTCACATTTGGGAGCCTTTAATATGGTACAAGCTTCTTCATAAGATTATATTTGTAGAATTAGTATATACATATAAAGTGCTGTTTCAATCTTAATAATATAGATAATTATTTAGAGTTACTAGAAACGGCCCAGTACGAACTTTGGGCTGGGCCACATTCCTTAGGAACTGATTTGGGCTATAATTAAGAGTTTCCATAGTGTAATGGTTATCACATTCACCTGGCTTTATGTTTATGTAAAAGTTTTGTGATTTAATTGGGATTGTTTTTCCTCATGCCTGAGGAAACACCTGGTGGGAGGGGGATGCCCCCTCACCCACCTGGCTTTGTGTTCATGTGAAAGTCTTGTGATTTAACCTGTGAAACTTTAGGATAAAAGGCTTACGGTTCGTCCCATTAAAATGGCTTCTGCACTAGACAGAGTCCAGTCTCTTTCTTTCTCCCCCCATCTCTCTCTTTCTTTCTCTTTATTTCTCCAGAATAATTGCTGACGCCAGCACACCTTCCAGGGACCCTCTAAATCTCTTTGCATATAGAATATATGGCCCCCCGCATATTCTATAGAATGAAAATATGACTTTATTTATGATTAAGTTAAATTAATTAGTTAATTTAATTTTTAGTCAGGTTCCCTTACTTATTCTGTCACTTAGGCTGGAATGCAGTGGTGTGATCACAGCTCACCATAGCCTCAAACTCCCGGGATCAAACGATCCTTCCTCCTCAGCCTCCTGAGTACCTTGGATTGCAGGCACAAGCCACCATGCTTGACTATTTTTTTTTTTTGTCTTTTGTAGAGATGGGATGTCATTGTTGTTGTCCAGGCTAGCCTTGAACTCCTGAGCTCAAGAGATCCTCTTGCCTCAGCCTCCCAAAGTACTGAGATTACAGGCATGAGCCATAGCACCTGGCTCTATTTATGATTTTATAAACTTAGTTGTGATGGTTAATTTTGTGTTGATTGGGCCATGGGGTGTCCAGAACCCTGGCTAATATCTCAGCCTTGTGATAATGTTGCTAATTTTTATTAAAATGCTCAATATGGCACATTGATACAGGTACAAATGATAACCTGATTTATTCTCTTACCTCATCCTTGGGAGAATTATCAAGGAAAAATGACTTAGCTAAAGTAAAAAAGAAGCCGGGCGTGGTAGCACGCGCCTGTAATTCCGGCTACTGGGAAGGCTGAGGCAGAAGGATCGCCGGAGCCCAGCAGGTCGAGGCTGTGGTGGCCGGGAGCGGCCACTGTACTCCAGTCTGGGCGACAGAGTGAGACTCCAACACAAAAAAAAATAAAAAATAAAAAATAAAGCAAAAAAGAAAAAAACAACAACTCTGTATCAGAAAATAAATAAGACTCATGACCCACATACTAGTTTCTACCAGCCTATCTTGTATATCGTATCCCGAGAACCCTCACTTTCACATGGAAAATAGCATCTTTTGCTTTTCATGACATTGTGGGAATTTGAAAGAGTTTCTTGTTGTGCTTTTCTAAGAATTTTTGAGGCATGTGAGGTAGGCCTCAATACTAAAATCTCACTAGATTTGCCATTTGAGTTTTGTCAAATGGAATGTTACATTCAGACAATGCAGAGGCCATCAGAAAACATCCGGACCAGGGAGCAGGAGTAAACACCTGAATAAACACCACAGTGTCACATGGCCCAGGTTGCTTAGTGTATCATCCAAACAAACACAGTCTGGCATCCAAAAACCACCAGAGAGCCATTCATATCTTTCTTTTCTTCCCCTTGGTCAGTTTGTGGCCATTCACATTTTTTAACTAAGTTTCCGAAAGAATGTTTCTAGCTGTTGTGTGGTTCTACTTTACAATTCAGGCACAGTCTGTGGAAGCTTCATGGCTCACCTCAGCCTCGACTTCTGGGCTCAAGTAATCCTTCCGCCTCAGCCTCCCAAGTAGCTGGGACCGTAGGCCTGAGCCACCATGCTCAGCTAATTTTTTGATTTTTTTGTAGAGACGGGGTCTTGCTATGTAGCCCAGGATAGTCCTGAACTCCTGAGCTCAAGTGAGTCTCTTGTCTCAGCCTCCCAAAGTGCTGGGATTACAGGTGTGAGCCACATGGCTCTTCCTCTTCAGTGTTCTCAAATCCTGAGTGATCAGAGCTTGGTGCTGTTTCAACTATTTCTCTTCACTGTCTCTTCAGCTTACCCTTCCAGGCCTCAACCTTCCTAGCCCTGGTCTTCAGGGCCTCCCTGCCTCCTCTCACCTTTGAGGTCCTGTCTCTCTCCAATCCATTTACCTTATTCTGCTTCATGAAGCCTGGAAACTGGGCTGGTGATAACAGAAGGCTAATTGTAAAGTGGACAGGGGCAGGGAGAAGTTGAGAGGACAAATATGTAAATTTTTTTTCAAGATGGAATCTTAAAATACTAATCTTTTGTTTTCTTTGACTGTCACAGTTAGAGGTAGCGCCACAAGCCGACCTGGAGTTGCAGCCATGTGAGCTATTGCCTTGAGTCCCTGGGGGAAGGTTTCTTTCATTCATGGAATGCACAGGCACTCCAGCTTGTCCACTGGAGGAAAGGTGGCACACCTCTGCGCTTTGCCCAGCTCTGTGCAAGCTCTCTTGTGTGGATGAAAACCCCTTCCAGGAACCAGGACACTTGTACCCCTCAACCTACATACAGATGACCTTGGGTCTCAACAATCAGAGGGGTGTGACAGAAAGGAAAGAAAAGTCCCCGTGCTGGTACAGGGTTGGGCCCCTACTGTACAGACCACTGGCTCTTCCAGAACAAAACTATGGGGCAGGGAGGGCAAGTATAGATATTACTTGAGAATCATCTTCCAGCCCATCAGACTTGGCATTTCCATTAAATGTTAGTGAGTGCTTCAGAGCAGAAGGGAGAGTTGTTCAGACTAATTATAATTATATTAACTCACATTAACATCCTGGGCATTTTTTCCTTTTTTTATATTTAAAAAAAGTTCAATTGAAAATACGAAATAAACATGCTATTTTTCCACTAGAAATCATGCACTGTATCTTTCAGAGAGAAAAACATTTAATTCATAAGCATACTTATGCTGTAATCATTTCCTGTGATTACTTTTCATTTTTATGTTAATATAACTAGAATTTATGTATTGCATTATTTTTCCATAATGCATTTATTCTGATAAATACAGGAAAAGAAAAAACACACCAAAAAAAATCTTCCAAGAAGGGACATAAATATACCTTTTTAATCATACTTAATAGCAAAGCATTTTATTTTCTCTTTTTCTCTGACTTCACCAGAAACAATCTGTAATATTTATAGATATGTCATAGATTTATAAATAGATTTATTTGTAGGATGAATGTAGATACAAACTCTAGTTCCCACACAAAAAATCATTCCTCAGTTCCTGAGACTCTCTGGGGTCTGCAGCCTCTTCAGCAACTTGACCTGGCCTTTGCTTGGTGGTGAGAGTTTGAATAACCATCACGCTGGTTACACACCTGCCTCTCAGTGACCTGATTGCACTGAATGCACAGATTACCTCTGGGAGACTACATGTGTATCGACAGGGCATTCAAATACACAGCCCTTGAAAGCCTGAAGGGCATATCAAGACAGCCCTGGCCATATGGCTCAGGTGTCCATGTTACAAGACACTGGCCAGACATGTTCCTGTAGACACTCCCATGTCCTCTGAGATGGTGGGGACAGAGGCCAAGCTAAAGATAGTCTCTGTCCCATCAAGGAGGCAGGATTAAAGCCACAGTTGCTCAGCCTTGTTGTTTTTTCTCTTTGAAGTTTTACTTTTTTTCAAGACAAGGTCTTGCTTTGTTGCCCAGGCTGGAGTGCAGTGGCGTGATCCTGGCTCACTGAGCCTCAACCTCCTGGGCTCGGGCAATCATTCCCCCTCAGCCTCCTGAGTAGCTGGGACTACAGGCACACACCACCATATCTGGCTAATTTTTTTGATTTTTTAATGTAGAGATGAGGTCTTAATATGTTGCCCAGGCTGGTTTCAAACTCCTGGGCTCAAGCAATCCTCCCACCTCGGCTACCAAAGTGGTACTAGGATTAGATGTGAGCTACCGTGCCTGGCTAAAATTTTATGTTAATAATCATGTTTGAGCTTCTTCTCACTAGGAAAAAACAGTCAAGTTGAAATCTGTGGCATCTTTTTTCCCTCATTCCCTCTGAGGAAGAGCTGGCGATTGTGGATGATAAAACTGGATATTGTTTTAAAGTTTTCCTTGGAACAATAAAAGTTGGCAGCTGTCTCTTAGTTCCCCAACCTTTTTTTTTTTTAAGCATATTACTGGTCCAAAACCCCCAAAAGTCTGAGAACCACCATATATTAGTCCATGTCTCTTCTCCTTTAGATTGGTTTCCAGAGTGCTTCCTAGTCATTCTCTCCATGATTGAAAGCAAAACAGACAACAAAAACAATGCAGGGTTTGGACTACAGCTCAGGAATAATTGTGTAAATACTGCCTTTCCTCCCAGGGACCTCCCCAGCCACCAACAGTGTGAGTTTTCCCATGCAACAGGAAGGCAGAGGGTGAGGGGAAGCTGACCAGGGAAGTGTCACCAAAGTCACCCTCTCATCCCCTCTCTTCCGAGACCCTGGGGCTGGTGGCACTGGCTGCAGTGGCAGGTGAGGGGGCATCTCTTCCCCACCTCCAACCCTTCCAATTCCATCAAGAAATTCCCAGAAACCACCTGTATGTGACAGTTTGTGTGTGTATGTGGGGGGGGCATGCTTGTGCTCGTGTGTGTGTGTGTGTGTGTGTGTGTGTGTGTGTGTGTGTGTGTGTGTGTGTGGTGGGTGACTTTCTGTTGCAGGAGAACTAGAGAATGATGAGAAGGGATCACAATGATGAGAGTCCAGTTAAATGTGAAAATTGGAAGTTGCTCGGTTTATGCCTTGTTCCTATGCAAAGAAATGAGTTGCATCAGCTTAATATTCTCCCCAGCGACAAATTCTTAGAGCTGAAAGTTTTTTTTTCCCCTCTACTTTACCGAGAATGACTGGATTTTCCATTTGGATAAAGTTTCATGCGTTTCTCATCTGCCAGCTGAAAATTGCAAACAGGAAAATTCTGTTCACTGGAGCAGTTCCTGGAGCAGAGGAATAGTTTCAGTTGATCAAAATAGTTTATGGTGCCTGATGGGTTTTACTTTGAACTTTAAGAATCAAAGATTTATTTATGTAAAGGAATATGGTGGATCATTCTGTCTAACTGTGTGCTGCTGACTCTTGAAAAATGTGACCACCAATAAAGTTATTCTAGCAGTCTCATCTTAATGAGTAGTAATCAATATTTGTTTTAATTCCATATGATCTTGTAGGCAATTTTATTTAAAATTAGAGTTTTTGATACAACAGTATGTCTAAAATATTGACTTAGTACAAAGTATGTGCAGGCACAGTTCTAAGTGCTGGGGCTACAGCCGTGAACAAAACAACTAAAGTTGTGGATTGTCATTGTCAAAGCGTTAAGCCGGCATTTCCTGTAAAATTGCTTTTGAAATAAAGTATTCTCGTGAGGGCAGTCTAATGTTATATGATATAGAAATCAAAATTTACTAACAAATATTGAATTGCTATCGTTTTGTTCTTAAAGGAAAAAAAAAATCCCCCAAAGGCAGAAAAGATCATGTTTTAAAACAGATGTTTAATAGATTAAATCTTCTCTCAAAATAAGTAATGCATTTAAATAGAAAATAATTTTTGAAGTTCACAAGTTCGTGAATCTGTAAGTTTTAAATGGCTTAGGAGACAGCAAAAGAATCCAGACATCAGCCAGACACCAGGAAGGACACCACACAGATGAACACTCTGACTTCCTTCCCTGAGAGGGAGAGTGACTTGCAGATGACCAGCCGGGATCACTGAATCAATTCTCTACCTTGAGAGATCATCTGAGAGATAAGCAATGATAACACAAATTTATTTAATGTTGTTTAGTTCTTTGAATTTTTTAGCAGTGTAAAGAGATTTACCTTTAATTGCATCGAATCACCAAACCAGAAACCATGAATCCCCTGAGGTTTGTGGCACAGAAATCTAGTCAGGTCCCAAAGTGCTTGTGATCAGGGATTCTGGGGCGGCAAGTGATCCACAGGGAACAGCACGGGGACTCATTTAAGGGAACGACACTCTAGAATGTGCTATGGACTTCACTACATCAGACTGACAAGGCAGGTCTTTCTCCCTAACTACATAGTCCTCACCATGTTGCTTGGCCATGTGATGCTGGTAAAGGTCTTTCTGTTACATTTTAGAGGGGGCCCAATTCAAACCACAGAGGCTCTTTTAAATAAATATGAAATTTTAGAAAAATAATAATGCTTCTCTAGCCCAAGGGGATCTACTCGGGAGTGATTTTAAAAATAATCAGCCTCATAGTTACTTGTGAAATTTCTTTTTGGTTCCTAAAATTTCATTTCATAATATAATAGCATTTACTGCACACTTTCCATAGACCAGCCATTTCCCCAAGTACTGTGCATGCATTATCTCATTTAATCCTCATAAAACCCTGTCACGTGGGTCTGCCTGCTTTATGGGTGAATTAATTGAGGATTTGGGAGGTTAAACAAATTGCCCAAAGTCACCTAGATGGCAAGGGGGGGAGCTGGGATTTGGAATCACGTCTGTTTGAGCCCAGAGCCCGCAAGGCCAACTTCACTCTGCCCTCCCACTACTTGATACTACACTGACGCCACCAGAAATTAAGTCAAACTAAGCCAATTTCTGGTAACTTCGAGGAAATGACGGGAATCTTTCCTAGAGTAGTTTCCCCAAACCCTCTCCCATCCCACCCATGTAGCACAATGACACGATTGTGCTGTCAGAGCGGGTTTCTCAGTTGGTAAACACTCACCTCGCCAGCTGGAACCCATGCCTAGCAGCTTCCTCGTACAAATAAACACTCACTAGTTATAATATTAATTGCCCTGTGCCACCCCCCCCAAAAAAAAATCTTTTAGGAAAATGTATGATGTGTGCTCAGAAAAAGTTTTCTTCCACACAATCTTGCTAATCAAAAATGTTGGCAAGAGATCATAAGAACATCATAAGCCTTGCATAGGATGTAAGAAATATAAAAATACAACTGACTATAAAGTGGATATATTCATTACAGAGATGTTTTTGCTTCTTAATAATCATTCTTCCTTCGAAATCAAGATGGCTGTGTTTCTGGTGAGAACGGCGCTATTCAGTCTACAATTGCTGTTCTTTAGTTAGAAGTCCCAAGCGACTCTGTAATTTGAAAATAACATTGTGAGGAAAGAAAGAAGCACACACATCATTTTAAAGTTTTGCATATCTGTGCGTTTAGAAGGATCTTTTTTTAAGGGTGGAAATTTTAAACTCTTTTTAGAGTTTCTGAGACAAGTATTTAGAATTTAGAGATTTTTAAGAAAAAATTGAGTTCAGTATTAAGATAGTTGAATGACTAAAAGGGAAAACAAAACTGAATCCTTATTTTACCACAAGCTCAAGATCCAAACTACTTAAATATTTATAAACCAATATTAATATTTTTATAGATGGTCGTTTTCAAATTTCAAAAACATTTAGATTTAGAGATAATAGATTATTCCATAATGATTTACAGGTATGCACTTACGTACGTACAATATATTAAAATGTTTCCAGCAAAAACACTTGTATCTAAAATTTAAGCAGAAAACAAGTATGACTGAAAAAAAAAAATCCCTGGGCCAATGGCTTGTGCTTGTAGGTGTAAGCCCAAAGCTGTTTCAATTATCTGCGACCTCAGGTGTCATATCACTAATCAGAACTTCATCTGTGGGCTCAAGTGATCTTTCCACCTCAGTCTCCTGAGTACCTGGGCCTACACTTGCACACTAACTTGCACAGTTAACTTTTTGGTTTTCTGTAGAGACCGGATCTCACTATGTTGCCCAGATGGGTCTTGAACTTCTGGGCTCAAGTGATTCTCCTGCCTCTGTTCCCACAATGCTGATATTACAGTTATGAGCCACTGCCTGGCCTGTGTCATTTCTAAAGCAAAGAGTTAGACCTAAATGTGGGCCACGATCCCATAACAGATTGAGAAATCAAGTTAGTGCACCAAAAAAATAACAAATTAAGTAGATTAGAATTAAAGAGTAGAAAGTATCAGTGCATGTTGCATAAGAGAAAAAAAATTTTGTGTAACCTTTATTTTGTATACCCACACACATGTGGTGTACTGGGTTGTGACTTAAAAGTTATTTCATTCTGTAGGTCACAGTCAAAAACGTTTGAGAAATGCTGAGTGTGATGATTATAATATTAGGTGTCACCTTCGATTGGATTGAGGGATGCCTAGAGGGTTAGTGAAGCATTGTGTCTGGGTGTCTGTGAAGGCATTTCCAGAGGAGATTGGCATTAGGTTCAATGGACAGAGAGGAAGCCCCGCCCTCGATGTGGGTAGGCACCATCCAATTGGTTGCAGGCGGAAGAAGTGTGACAAGCAGGTTACTGAGTTTCTTCCTGCTCTCTCTCTCTCTCCCCCTTCTCTGGTGGTATGCTTTGCTTTCTTTTCCCCCACCCTTGGACATCAGACTCCAGATTCCTTGGCCTCTGGACTCTGGGACCTGCCCTAGTGGCCTTCCTGGGCTCTCAGGCCAGTGTCTCCTTCCCTGGTTTTGAGGCTTTTGGACTTGGATTCAGTCACACTGCTAGCTTTTCTCATTGCCCAGCTTGCGTGAGCCAATCCTCCCTAACAAATTTCCTTTTATATGTACACATCTGGGTGGTTCTACCTCTCTGGAGAACCCTGACTAACACTGAGATAGATGGTTTCTAGATTCTCTCCAGCTCTGACATTCCTTAGACTTTTTGTGTAAGTAATATTGTCGTAGAGGCTGCAGACACACTGTCTACCAAACAGAATGGTCCCTTTCCATATTATGGAGTCCTGGCTTTGCACCCAGGGACTGAAATTCCTAGCTCCTCTTTCAAGTAGATGGGACCATGTGACGAGTCCTCGATAATGGAGTGCAAATAGAAGTGATATACATCACTTCCAAGCAGAAGTGATTAAGAAGCAGGCAGGTTTCCTCTTCTACTCTTGCTGCTGGCTGCATGCAGAAAAACACGTCTACCTTGGGAACTCTGTGCTGAAGACGGTGAAGCCAGAAGTTGGAGCTAGCCTGGTGCTTCAAATGTTGCTGGGACAACAGGCTGTTCCTGTGAACCCTTCAGGAACACAGATTTTGGTCTTCACACGAGCAAGAAAGAAACTCCTCATGTATTTGAGCCATTACACATATTGCAGGACCTGCCTGTCATGAGAGTCAGTGTTTCTAATCCAGGGATGCCAACAGGAGGCAATGAATAAGACAGGGGATGGCCAGCACGTAGGAGGTCCCTACTGTGTGACTGTCTCAATTCCTGTATGCTTGCCTGCATGTTGAAGAGGTAATAGAGCATGTGTGCAGTAGTTTTGCCTTTTAATAATCTTCTTGACCAAAACTTTCAAGAGGATTGCCAGAAAATCCCTCTGTTGCCATGATAGCTTCTTAATAGTAACTGGGAAAATAATTAGAAAACTAAAAAATAACATATTTCATAACCTAGAAGAAATCATAATAAGAATTTTTAAATAGCTTACCCCTTCTCTTTTACAAAGAAATATTTTGTGTTTCTCTGTTTATGAAGTTTACAGTTTACAAAGTACTTTTGCACATAATATAGCATCACTTAATTCTACCAATAGTCTTGGTGGTAGGAAAGCAAACATTAATTGCCCTATCTTACAGATGAGAAAATAAAGGCATTGTGAAATTTAGTTACTTAACACATACTAGGAGTAACAGAGCCAGCACTCGAATCCCACAACTTTAGAATCCAAAACTGTTTCTCTTCTGAACTGAGTCTCATTGGCTGCTGTATTCCCAGGCCCGGCCTGGGATGTAATAAATGTCTCACTGCCTCTCCTGGTTTGACCTCAAACCCCTGCTGTCTTTGCTGCGGGAAAATGCCTACTTTCCCCCTATCCAGTGATGGAGCAGAAGCAGTGAATCTGAGCTTTGACTTAGTGAAGGTGGTTTTAGAAAGTGAAAAAATGGAGTGGTTCATATTCTGCTGATTAAAAAGAGTATTTTTTTGTATCCCACATCTTTAAAATAAAAAATAAGAGGAAAGAAAGTATTTTTTGCTTTTAATGAGATTTAAATTTTTTGTAAGATTTTCCAGGGAATTCAAAACTCCCTTGGAATTGTAAGAATTACAACATTTATTCGAAGCAGCATAACAGCAATACACATAGCATTGTTAAACATTAGGTGAAATTAAAAATATCCATGACCATTTTTGCCTGTTTAAATATTGGGTAGTATCTGAAAAACAAAAAAGAACAAAATGCACCCAGATTTTTGGGGGAAAAATGTCCTTTTCAATGAAGCAACAAATTAAGAGTAGATGACTGGGCTCTGTTTTCTTTTCTTTTCTTTTCTTTTCTTTTCTTTTGTAGTCTTGGTTATGCTTGTGGATATGGTTGCTGAAGAAAAACGAAAGTTTTGATTTTACCCGTTGAAAGAACTTTTCCAGAAGTCACAGAAAGCTTGAATACTGAGCCCCACATAATGATGTCAGAAATGATATTTTTGTAGCTATGTATAAATAAAACCATTTCCAAAGCAGAGGTCTCTGTAGGAAATTTTGGACCAGTGTTTCCATTATTAAATATATCTATGAGCTCAAAAGTTTCCTAGGTCCAAACCTGCCTGTCTAGTTATTTTTGGACACAGTCAAGCCTGAAGTGTGGAGGGAAAACGACTACAGTGTTCTGCTGTGTCCCAGGGCACCCACAGCATGACTGAGCGATGGGCCTGGTGCTGGCACAGCCTGGCTTCATCTTGGGCACCTTTTGTTAGGAAAGAACCAAACTAGTCACTGGATCCATTCTTGAGAGTGTGATCTGGGGCTGGTCTGAAAATATAATAGCTGGAACTGGAGGTTAACACAGTCAGCCATCACAGGGAGTGTCTATGGATCTGAAAAGTGTAGTCAAAAGCTTGGAGCTACATGCAAATGTTTATAACTGGGACATTCCTCTCAAGCTGGTTCATATAGAAAAATGCCTTTCACTGTAGAGCATATCTGGTTTGGTATCAGTCCATCACATGTCGAAACCAAATGCTGCTTGTGCAGGTTAACTCAACCTACGAATTATTCTCAGGTCACTTATTGTGTGTGTGTGCTAAAAGTTTCTTCCAAATATTAGGGAGGGAGAGGAGCATTCTTCGATTTAATGACTTCGGTGTTCACATCGCTCCCTTATTGGAAACTGTGGGTCCGTGTAGGCTGGGCATCTTCTAAGAGATAGGATCTGAAATTAATTAGAAAGAAATTACCACCCCCAATAAACATATGTTAGCATTATCTTAACATTCAATAATTAAAGAGGTAGGAAATACTACTGCTCTGAAACCATCTTAAAAGCGTCGATAAAAGAATCAAGCTCCTCATCGCGCACATACATAATACAGCTCCCAGCACAGTGCTCTGTTTAATGAAAATTCTTGGCTGGCACGCTGACTCCATTAGGAAAGGTTCGCCTCAGACAGAAGTGTTTACCAGGGCACATTACGTGTGCAGTGCAATGATTAGAGGAAAATGGTTTTATAGACATAGATTTGCTGCAGGGGAAAAAAAAAGCCAACATTAGCCTCTTCCTCTGTATGAGGCTTTATATTTTCCTATACATTGTGCAGAAAAAATAAAATCTATTAATAGTTTTTGAGGGGAGGAGGAAAAACACATTCTACCTTCACAAGGATTCTGAATATAAGAGAACCACAATGAATGCCACACGTATACTGGTTGATTATTCATTGTGTAAAAACAATTATGGAATGCCTTCTAGGCCAAAGACAGTCTGTGAGGGATAAAATAATAAATTTCATAACTCCTGCCGGGAAAGAATTTACAGTGTAGAAAGTGAAACAGTAGAGGCCACAAATACCTATAAAAACCAGGCGCAAGAAGAGAAAAGATGTGAGTTATAACAAGAGCAAAAAAAGGGGAGGAGTAATTCTGGGGCTGAGAGAGGCTTTAAGGAGGACATGTCTGAGCCAGGCCTTCCTGGATGAATGGGGTTTCAGAAGGGGAGCTGTGGGGAGGGAGCAAAGCATTCCTTTGGAGGGAGGGGAGACACAGAGAGCAGAGGCTCGGGAAACCTGGAGGGTGTTTTGGGGACAGCGGGTGGCATGGCATGAGGGGAATCTCCTGTTCTTGGGACGCATGCTGGAGATAATGCTGGCAAGGAATAGGGACGATGACAAAATTCCTTTGAAAGTATTTGATGAAGTCCTGGTGCTCCTGTTTCCGCTAGAGAAATTGCATTCTTCACCTTCCACACCAACTTAATTGACGTAATTGGCTGTTTTAAGCCCAATTATACTTAACTCAGTTGAAGGTAAGGATTATGGATTTTGATATTACCTATGACTGGGTATGCATAATAAGGCCTTTGATGGAGGTTAAAACAATGGCCTTAAAGTACAGTGGTCTTCCCCTCAGCTAGGAAACAAGAAAGAGATGACAAAAATGAGAAATGAGCCAATTAAATTACGCAAAAACATCATGCTTGCAAAGATACAGAAAAAAAAAATCAGGCTTTGGGGTTGTACTTCAAAGTCTAATTTTCTTTCCCCTTTAACCAATACGCTCACTTCATTAGAGTTCCTCTAAATTATTCAGTAATTGGATTAAGCTCAGGAACAAAAAAGAAAAAAAGATGAATTCAATGACTAATTTTAGGAAGGAATTGGGATGACAGGTTCCATTTAGAATTTGTTATTTCTGCAATCCTGGTTTCTTCACTGGGGGGAGAGGGATGCTTGCTTGGGTGCTATAGATTCTAATGATTCTATAGATTGCATTCTGCTCCTGATAAATAAAACTAGAAAGCACAGATGCAACCAGGTGCAGTCCAAGTGAAAAAAGAGAAGAGCATTGCCTAGTTTGTTTTTTTTTCCTCACAGGTCTACACATCTGTTTTTGCTACACAATATATTGAGGCCTGCATAAGCAAGTCCTCAAAAAATTTGGTTACTGACTCATAACTGTTCCTCTCCATGGAAATCTTTAGTAAAAGGCGAAAGATTTTTTCGTTCTGAAGAGAAACCAGAATATGCCGGGTATTTTTAAGAGTTGTAAACAAATGTCTTAAGAGAGTCAATTTCAAATTTTATATATAGAAATTTATATATAATAATATATATGTGGCGGAGTATTGTAGCAACATGAAGCAACCCCAGACCCATTGGTTCAAACCTTTACATGAGACTCAATCTTATAAAAATTACTTCATTGGTTTTTCTATCGAGACACCTTGCTTGTGTCCGTCATAGCACTTATCACTGCTACTATCTGTCTTATTTTTTGGTGGATTTTCTGTCTTGTCCAGAAGGCACTTAAAGGCAGGGACTATATCTTTTTTGTTCACCAATGCGTGTCTTTGCAGTCAATGCAATGCTTGGAAAAACATCACCATCATTATCATGACTATCTTCTCCCTCTAACACTTATTGAGCAATTACCTTATGATATGTGCTTCGTATGTGTTACCTCATTGGACATCACATCGAAGGCAGTGGATACACGTTCGTTAAAAAAATTAGTGGATTTCTTTTAAAGAAATGGCATATCATGTGAACAACTTATATAAATAGTTTACTAAAAGGTTTAATCAGTTTTTGCTTATGTCACAAAAATTAGAGATCTTGGAGAGAACTTAAAAGGGAAAAAAGTACCAAGAAAAAAGAAAGGCGTAGCGATGGTTAGCCACAATTGTACCTGTTTTCTTCGGTTATTCTTCTTTTTCAAAATAACCTTATTATTTATTTTTCCCAGTATGTAAGTATTCATGCTCAATGCATATTTCCAGAAAAGCTCATTCTATTCTAGAAGCATTTTGCCCATTTCCACACATGAGTGTCTTTTCCCTACTTGGGAGAAAGTTTAATGACATGCCATCATCAGGTAACAGGGAATTAGGCCCCTAGTAGCAACTCAATAAATGCACTGATGATTAATTTAAGGCTGCTGCCCAAAGGGAGGTGATTTTTCATTGAGCCAAATTTCAAATCAATATATTACATTTCTTTCTTAAGAACTACATAAATTAAAAATTAAAGGGCAAATGAAAAGTTAGCAAACTCCACGCTGGTGTGTATTGATCCTCAAACATTGAGGCATAGAATAGAATCACTAGAGTTAATCGCAGCAGAGAATTAATATGCCCAACTAGCCTCAAAAGCACAAGAGTATAAAAATTTCTAAGTGGTTTAAACATACGTACACATTTGAAGAGTCTCGTTAATAAGTAAGTAATGCCAGCGAACTGATGTTTAGAGACCATTACCTAATCTTGCCTCTGCCTTCCTGATTGCTGAAGGAGGTAACCTGGTGTGGTGTTTGAACTTAAGAACAATGTAGAGCCTTTAGATGGCAATGACATAGCCTCTGTAGGTAGTGCGTCTCAGGAAGACGCGCTCTCTGTCTGGACTAGTCTACCTAAGTGGTTTCCTACCCTGCATGAAATGTGTACATGTGCGGTGTTCACATCAGATCATTTTACGTCTTGTGGCTTCCATGAGGTCTGGAAGTAGTGAGCAATCTAGGAAAGTGAGAAATCAGTAAAATACTGGAAGGAAGATGGCAAGGGTTAAGCTACAGTTGAGTCTGTTGATTTTAGAAACAAGGATGGAGGGTGTTCAGGGCAAGGTTTTAGGAGTGCCTGTGATATACTAGAGTTGCAGGGTGTCCACGTGACATTTCTTGCCTTCTGCCTTTTTTTAAAACCTCTTCCTGACCCTCCCGAATAGAAGTTCACAACGGGAGCAGTTCCCTGTGACTGCTATCTCATTTGTGCTGTGAGTTCTGTCTGCTAAGAATAAGCTTTCCTTCTTTGCTAGGAAAAAATGGAAGCCAATGCACTGTGGTCATATCCTTGTAAAACTCTGGAAAGATGCCATTGCCTGATGTACAGAGCAATCTCACGTAAAAGATCATCTTTCCTTTCTATAACAATCCCATGAAACTGTTGAGGTGGGAATTCTTCTCCCTTGGTCATGACTTTGTTAGTAACTGTTGGAATCCAAGTTCACTATTACACTAACAGGAATATGATTCTTCTGTTACCCCCTCCACAGTGCCTAATACCATGCTGGGCACATAGATAAACTTGTTCATCACTAATGGCAAATCATTGTTGGGAGGAGAATTACCTTGTCTCCTCCCCTTGAATGATAGCAAGAGAGCTTAAGGCTGGGTGCTGTTGTACTAGATTCCCATGAAGAACCAGAAGGGCCACTCGGGAGGCTTAATGGGTACAGTTTAGCAAGGGTTCTCTTCAAAGAGGTGAGAGCAGAGAAGGAGAACCAACAGGAAATGGTGAGGCACCAGGAAGGAGCAGGAAGCCACAACCAGCCCTAGCCATGAAGGGGGAGGTGAGTATATTACTAGAATCCAGTGCAAGTGCCTTGAAGGAGGAACCTTCCGAGAAAAGCTGGGGACACAAAGGAACCTAGAGGAATTTAGAGGGATGCAGCTGTTGCCCAAACCTCTGGCATGGTAGGGGGCAAGAAAGTCAGGGAATAAGTACTCCAACATCTCCTTCCTCCTTCTCATTGATCTACTCCTTTTTTTTTTGAGGTGGAGTCTCACTCTGTTGCCCAGACTGGAGTGCAGTGGCCGCTCCCAGTCACTGCAGCCTCGACCTGCTGGGCTCCAGCGACCCTTCCACCTCAGTCTTCCAAGTAGCTGGAACTACAGGTGCATGCTACCACGCCCGACTGATTGTTGATTTATTGTAGAGATGAGGTCTCACCAAGTTGCCCAGGTGGGTCTCAAACCCACGGACTCAGGCAATCCACTCACCTCAGCCTCCCAAAGTGTGGGATTATAGGCTGAGCCACTGAGCCCGGCTGATCTACTCCTTTAAAAAATGTTTTATTTTAAAGATGTGAGGTACAGTTCAGGGTTAGTTATACAAATGGTCATTATGTAGGTGGACCCTTGTTGATGAGATGTGTTCCCCTCCCTGGCAGTTTCCCACACTGCCAATTTCACCCCCTCTTGGCAGTTTCCCACTACTGCCAATCCCTTTCTTACAGTATTTTGATAGTTGTTCAAGGTCTGCATATGAGCGAGAACATGTGGCACTCAGTTCTTTGTTTCTGTGATAGATCACTCAGTCTAGTAGAATTCTATAAAACATAGAAGGAGGAGCTGATACCAATCCTACTGAAAGTATTCCAGATAATCAAGAAAGAAGGAACTCTCCAAAATCATTTTATGAAGCTAACATCACGTTGATACCTACACCAGGTAAAGACCCAACAAAGAAAGAGGACTACAGGCCAATATCCTTGATGAACATAGATGCTAAAATTCTCAACAAGAGTCTAGCAAAACGGATCCAACAACATATCTCAAAAATCATCCACCATGACCAAGTAGGCTTCATCCTCAGGATGCAGGGCTGGTTCAACATCCTTAAGACCATAAATGTAATTAAATACATCAACAGATGTAAAGACAAAAACCACATGATTATATCATTAGATGCAGAAAAAGCTTTTGATAAAATCCAGCATCACCTCTTGATAAACACCCTCAAACATCTAGGCATAGATGGAACATACCTCAAAATGGTAAGAGCCATCGACAAGAAACCCACAGCCAACATACTGCTAAACAGACAGAAATTGAAACCATTTCCTCTGAAAACTGGAAGAAAACAAGGATGCCCACTCTCACCCTTCCTGTTCAACATAGTATTGTAAGTCCTAGCTAGAGCAATCAGACAAGAGAAGGAAATCAGGGGTACCAAACAGAAAAAGAGGAGGTTAAGTTATTCCTCTTTGCAGATGACATGATCCTGTACCTTAAAAACCCAAGAGAACCTGTCAAAAACTTCCTCGCACTGATAAAGGACTTTGACAAAGTCTCAAGGTATAAAATAAATGTGCAAAAGACAGTCGCATTCCTATACACCAACAATTATCATTGATCTACTTCTAATGCCTCTAGTTGGCCAAATCCAAGGGCTGAGAGTAAAGCAGTCCTTGGAAATCAGCCTCCTGGGATTCAGAGAGGGGAAGCAATGGTGGAGAGCAGCTCCAGAGAGGCAGAGTGTTAGCACAGGAAACTAACAAATACTTGACTGGACTTTTCTTTGTCCTCTGCTCTTTTATCCCTACTGTACGTATCAAGATTTACTAGAGCATGTCTTTCTTCTGTTCTTTATCATCGAGATGCCTATTACTTTCATATTTTGTCTTTAAGAAACACAGTTTCTCATGAAGTATATATGTATGTGCATAAATGGACACATGCAGATATGCATACATAAAGTTAAAAAGGCACAAAGCGTATTTTTCTCTTTGGTTCAAGGGAGCCAGTTTCATGAATGAGCTAGGGTCTGTGGAGTGAGTGGTATGTGAAATAGCTTTGTCTTCCTCAACTCACAATATTTCAAATTCGTTCTATCTGCTCTCCTTTTCCCATCACTCAAAGATATCTGAGGCAAACCCTGTCACATTTTCCACTCACTTTTATATATTAGTGAACAGCGATATTCTCAGGCACTAAAATATCCAGCTTAATCTAGGTCAGCGTTTCTAGTCTCTCATGCAATTTAAACCTTTGCCTCTGGCCTCCATGTTCTCACCTGACCTGTGCTTGACTGACTACCCACAGAGGTGGAAGGAAGAGACAGA
Source organism: Cephalopachus bancanus (assembly GCA_027257055.1). NCBI lineage: Eukaryota > Metazoa > Chordata > Mammalia > Primates > Tarsiidae > Cephalopachus > Cephalopachus bancanus. The sequence continues at coordinate 2,287,903 of JAPVLO010000306.1, forward strand.
TGGCCCTCTTGTCTTACTTCTTGTTATCTGTGGCCTGAGTGGTGGTCTAAGTGATGGCTTCTCTCCTGCGTCACTTGTGTGATTCTTTGGTGACCCTTGTCTCTCAGATTCTTCTGCTTCACCCTTCCCTGGTTATGTGTGGCTCACCCTTTGGTAGTGGCAGAGCTCACACAGGATTGCGCCATGCTGTAGCTCAGCCGCTTCTCTTTCTGGTGGGACATGCCTCCCAAATTTGGGATGAGGCCATCACGGATCTTATGTGGCTACCTTTTGTGATATCCACCGTTTTCCGTGTAAAACACCGAGGCTATTTGCCTTGCCTGACTCTGGAGGTGTGGACTACTTTCCTTGTAGCTCTCTCTGCTCACAGCCCTCAATTTAGACTTGTCTAAGCAAAAATCAGGTATGGGTCTGTGTCCTTCAAACTTCATGAGGCCACAGTCAGTGACCCGAGAGTTACTCTTGAACCATTCTTAGAAGGTGGCTGGCGCCCCAACATATCTCGCCAAAAAAATCTTCTCCACCAACCTCTCCACTCTCAGCTTTTCTTGTATATGGAGGACGGAGTTAGGAGAAGGGACTAGGAGTCATGTGCAGACAGTTTGGAACCTTTGAGAGAACCTATGAGCACGTAACAGTTATTGTTTTCAGCCTTCACCATAGACTGGGAAAGTCCTATTTAGAACCATGTTATAGCCAGACTTGGTGGCTCAGCCTGTAATCCCACACCTTTGGGAGACTGAGGTGAGTGGATTGCCTGAGCCCGCGGGTTCGAGAACCGCCTGGGCAACTTGGCGAGACCTCATCTCTACCATAAATCAAAAAATTAGTCGGGCATGGTAGCGTGCACCTGTAGTTCCAGCTACTTGGAAGGCTGAGGTGGAAGGATCACCAGAGCCCAGCAGGTCGAGGCTGCGGTGGCCGGGAGCGGCCACTGCACTCCAGTCTGGGTGACAGAATGAGACTCCAACTCAAAAATAAATAAATAAATAAATAGAACTATGTTATAATTTTCATATTGTAAAAATAAGTAAAATTTGCAACCTCACCCCCCACAAAGAAGTTATCATTCTAAGTACAGTAAGTCCCCTACATACAAACCTTCAAGTTGTGAACTTACAAAGATGCATATCTAATCATGCAAGTTAGTTCATGTGTTTGGCACACATTATTATGCATGTGCATTCTGTACAAGTGGTTGTGCTTTTGTGTACTTCACTGTATAGTACTTTATAGAGTACAGTAGTACAGTATCTTTATTTCAAGCCCAAGATGTCCGGAGGCAAGTGTAAAAGCAGCAGTGATGTAGCTGGCATTGAATAGCTGATTGTATTAGTTGGGTACCTAGGCTAACTTTGTTGGGCTTATGAACAAATCGGACTTAACAAACATGCTCTTGGAACAGAACTCGTTCATACGTTGGGGACTAACTGTATTCAATTTCAGTCTTTCCCATAGACATATGTTATGTAGTTGTAAACTCACTACTGGGACCCTCTTCCTTGTTTTATTTGATATTTGGTAATAAGTAGTTTTCCTATTTCTATATGGTTTATTTAATAATTTAACAATCACACATTGAACACCAATTATGTGGACACCATGCAGTACCGAGAATATAGCAGTGTAGGAAATAGACATGGTTACATACTAAATGGTCATTTAGGCACTAAAAGGATAACCACGACTGGGCTCAGTGGTTCAGCCTATAATCCCAGCACTTTGGGAGGCAGAGGAGAGAGGACTTGGTGACTGGACTTTTCTCTGTCCCCTGCCTGGGCAACTCGGCAACAACTCATCTCTATAATAAATGAAAAAAATAGTCAGATGTGGTGGCGTTCACCTGTAGTTTCAGCAAATTGGAAGGCTGAGGCGGAAGGATCACCTGAGCTCAGCAGGTTGAGGCTGCAGTAGCCATGATCGTGCCACTGCACTCCAGTCCTGGCGACAGAGAGTGAGAAAAAAAAGGGTAATCACAAAAAAGTCATGAGTCATGAGATCAATTAACGTGTATAGCTAATATTTCATTAGATGGATATGCCATATTTTACTCAACTATTTCTCTGTGGTTTCATATTCTGAATGTCATAATCATGCAAATTGCATTTTCCATATTCTGTACTATTTCATTAGGCAGATTCCAACAAAGAAGATTAGACACAGTGTATTTTTAATCAGCTTGAATTGGAATACTTGTGTTTTGAGACTTCTGATGTGATTTCACAATATCCATGTAAAGCACTTAGAATGATGTCGGGCATATGGTAATCACTCTATACACATTAGATATTATTACTGTCACTACTGGTCTTTGTGATAATTAGAGTTATCCTGAGAATATTGTGACATCAGATTTAGGAATCATGGAATCTTAAGGGGGTGCAGCTTTTATGAAGAAAATATGTTACATGTTTTTCTTAAAAACAGTTACCTGTGAAAACAAGGCAAAACTCACAGAAAATAGAAGTAGAATTAGATATTTTATCTTATTTGGTTTCCTTACACCTCTAGATTAGTGCTTTTCCCCCCTTTACTCTATCTTTCTACAGAGCTAGGTTGATGGAGTCTAGAAGCTAAAGATAAGAATCAGAAAATTAAGTTCCTCAGCTCATGCTTCCATCACCTGAATTTCTACCAGTTTCTTCTAGCTTACCTACTACTTCTTAATATGGTTTATGAGAGAATATTTGTAAAGCACACACAAAAAACATGCTTGTCATTAGAAACAATATTCTATCATATTATTACATAATATTACTATATTATTTATAATATTTTATACTATACTCTAATATGAGATAATATAATATAAAACATGTCTGTCCCTAGAAATAATGTAAATATTTTTGTACACAACTCATTTATACTTGCATCAACTCATTGACTACTAAATATCTACTCTACATATGGTTGATCTGAAAATGTGAATTATAAAATATATCTATCTCCTCTCCAAGCTTCTCCTCTGAAGCTGCAATGTACTTTTAAAAATACAGATCTGATTATTTTAGTCTCATGTTTAAAACTCTTTATTGACACACTTCAGGTGAAATTCAAAAACAGTCTAAGATTTAAAGTGTTAAGTTGTCTAATCAAAGTCTAGGAAATAGGGATGGGAGGTCATAAGAGGAAAGTAAAAGTATTCTAAAAGTTACATTTCACTGAGCTAGGAAAGAAACAGATGGAAAAGAGAGTCTCTATCAATGGAGAAATAGTGTATCATGCTGGCAAGCTAGTATCTTGGTTTTTTTTAAATATCAATAACTACAAACCACATAGATGAGTCATGATGAGAAGAGGGGAAAAGAGGTAGCGTTTTAAAGGAGAAAAAATGCTGTGAACTCATAAAGGGGAAAATGGAATGAAAAACAATTTGACCAAACCATGAAAAACAGATGAAAAAGGAAGAGATACAACAGAAAATAAATATAAATATAACATACGATGAAAGGAATATAATTACGTTATTGATCAAAGTAAGTGGGAACAAACTAATTATCCTATTAAAAGATAAAAACTAGTAAGCTGAGACCAAAACAAAACCTAGTTATGTGCCGTTTATTAGAGTGTCACTTAAAATCAAGGGTAAATACAAAGGAGTGAGGTAAGAGGTATCAGGCAGTTACCAAAAAAAGAAGAAGCAAAGAAAAGAAAAGAATGAAGGGCAGCAGTAAATTTAGATAAGCTGGAACTTAAGGTTAAAAGTGCTAAGCAGGACAATGAAGAAAATTATATGATGATAAAAGACACAATTTATGAAGATGCTACAATACTTATAAGCCTATATGCACCAAAAAAATAAAAATAAAAAACCTTAGAAAATAAGTTGGATAAAACAAAACTCATTAGAAAGTTAAGGATAACTTAGAAATTATAGTGAAAGATTTAAGTATATCGCTTTCAAAATTGGAACCAACTAGAACAAAGCCTTCAGAATTTGCTCATATTCTTTCTTCTGCCCAGAATGACTTTATCCTACCTCATCCCAGTGGAACTTATGTTCACTTTTTAAATTTTATTTGAGGGTCATTTTCTCCAGGGAACATTTCATTCCTCTTTTCAGATAGACTTTACCATTACTCTCCTTTGGCTCCAGTGAATTCCTTTCATTCATTCGTCTAACACAGTTCTGAAAGCTTTTCCCATACTAATTGGTGAATGGTCTATTTCCTCTAGGAGACTGTAAGTTTCTTGAGAGTGTTCACTGAGACATTATTTTGATTTAGCAATCAAAATGTTCCTACTTTCACCCTTGACTTCATTGAACATCTCATCCAATCTTAATATCCCTCCAGTCAAGCTACCAGACATGGACTCTACAGGTCCAAGGGGAAGAAGACAGCAACATGTTGACTTTAAATTTTAAAAAGGCAAAGTTAAGGTTCAGGAGGAAGATAGAAAGATTTTCCAGCTCCTCCTTTTACAGTAGAAAAAATTTCTCCAAGCCATGTCAGGGGTGTAAAGGTACAAGTTGGAGGGAAAGATAGAGAATTGAATGTTAAAGGATCTCCCAGCAGTTTCCCTGAGTAATTACTCCTGTACTACTCAGCTAAATTCTCAAAAGGGGCCAATGGAAATCTTGGGTAAGTCTGGGGATCTGTGAGCATGGCATAAAGAAAAGAGTTCTCGCAATTTTCCAAATTCTTGGAATTTTTCCTGCACTTGTCAGAATGGGGTTCATGTTAACTTTTGCTGTGGCAACAAATAACCCCACAATTTCAGTAACTTATAGCAACAAATATTTATTTCTTGCCTCTGGTCATGTGGATTATGTGGGTCTATTAAATGTGTCTTTTCATTCCAGACTCAAATTGATGAAATATTCCCTATTTAGGACACATGTTCTCAGGACAGAAGGCAAAAAAGCATGAGAGGTCTGGTCAAAACACTGAATCGCTTTTAGGACTTCTGCTTAGAAATTGCAAGCGTTACTTCTGTTCACATCTCATTAAACAAAGCATGTCACATGGCCAAGCCAAATGGCAATGAGGCAGGGATGCACGTTTCTCCCACAGTTAGGAAGGACAAGTCACATGTTCATGTTCATGGAGGAGTGGGGAAGAATTGCTCAATTAGGAAAACTAATCCAATCTACTATAGTGTAGTGCCAATAGAGTAGAAATGTTCATCATGGTATGTGTGGTGAGAGGCTTGTGACTGACCCCAAATGCCACAAGAGAGCGTCTTCAAGCTCCTCTGCTCCAAGAGGGTCATGTTGACAGTAGGCTTGCACGCCTGGATGAGGAGGGCACATTGTGTGGACTGAAGCCAAGGCTTGTCTCGCTAATGCCACGATGGAAGGGTGGCCATGCCCGAGAAACCAAGTGATTGATTAGTCACTGTAGCAGATGCCAGCACAGGACAGAAGGTGGCTACCAATTGGACCCTCTCTATCCTGTCACTACCACTGCTATGTTAGTCCATGGGGGACTCAAACCCCAGCACCTGGAGAAAGGAAGGAAGGGGAGGAAAAATCTGCAAATGAATCCTGAAATAACCCATTTTATCTTTTATTTAGAAATGACTAAATTAAGGATCATGCCATTCATTAGACAGACAGAAGTTGAGTTTAGTTATTAAACAATAAATTGCTTGTGGTCACCTGAGTTAGTGACTTGAAAATACCATACCTGGCTGGGCATGGTGAAACATGCCTGTAATCCCAGCACTTTGGGAGGTCGACACGGGAGGTTACCTTGAGTCCAGGAGTTCGAGAGCAGCCTGGGCAACATAGCAAGATATCATCTCTACAAAAATTAAAAGAATTAGCCTGGCATTGCGGCACGCACCTGTAGTCATAGCTACTCGGGAGTTTGAGATGGAAGGATCTCCTGAGCTCAGGAGTTTGAGGCTGTAGTGAGCTATGATTATACCACTGCCCTACAACCTGGATGACAGAATGAGAGGCTGTCTCAAAAAATAATAAAATAAAATTAAATTAAAAAAGAAAGTGCCATACTTGTCTCATATGTTTATATCCCTCATCCCTGGCATATGCCTGGTGGGTAATGAGTTCAACAAATGGTTGTTTATTTGAATTAAGGAATGAATAATGTTTGAATAATTAAAATCCAAAGCTAATTATTTGTTGTTGGAATTTAGGTAAATAATTTATCTTTATAGGTGTTTAAAAATTGCTTTTTTTTCCTTTTAACTTCAAAGAGGATGGTTTGGGACACTTATGTTCATCTAGATGTTTGATGTAATTGAAATGTGGCAATTTTGACAATAATGAAGTAAAAGAGAGGCCAGACACCAAAGTCCATTTCCTTAGTAAAAGCCATGTCTGTTGATGACGATTTGAGTTGAGTTCTCAAGATTTATACATTGTTCCTTGGGACAGAGGCTTAGTATCTTGAAAGTCATTTTATTCTTCCTTAAGAAACTCGGAATGAACTGAAGTAGAAATGACAAAAGTATATTTCACAGATCTTCAAAGACTTATAAAATGCGCAAACAGATGCAGTCACTTATCTTTGAACTTGAACTAAAAATTTTAATTACTTGATAACTGACGGATTTGAGTACCATTTCATATGCTTATTGGCCATTTGGATATCTCCCTTTGTGAAGTGTCTATCAAGTCATTAGTCAGTTTTTCTTCTGAGCTTTCTGTTTGCCTTACTGATTTGTGGGAATTTTTTTTAATGTTCTATATTCAAATCCTTTGTGTTAATGATATCCTCTCCCACTCTGTTGGGTGGATTCTTTTTCTACTAATGATATCTTTTTTATAAACAAAAGTTCCACATTTTAATATAGTCTAATTTAACCACCTTCTTTTATGGTCAGCATGAAATTTTGCCTCCTCTAAGAACACAAAGATTGTTCTCCTATGTTTTGTGTACTCTCTCTGCCAAGTTAGTTTTCAAGCACTTAATTTTTCACATGAGTTCTGTTGTCACCCTTTCTTCTTCTTGTAATCTTGTGGCACAAGGATTGCTTAGCTGCACTTCTGGTTTCATATCTCAGAATCTGTGTGTTCTCTAAGCCACTATCATCACCAAATATTGAATCTCTGTATGCAAAGAATTGCACAAGAGGAACATTTGAGTTTAACTTTTGGATATGTGAAAAGGAGTCTTTGAGGAAAATCTTTGAATTCTCAGCAATTCTCCTCTCTCCCAGTCTGCTGAGATTTTTATGTGCTTTCATAATTTATTGTCCATTCAGAATGCCTATCCCAACCCAAATCCAATCCCACAAAACCACACTCCATTGAAGCCATGTTTTCCTTAAGGTAGCAGAGGAAGTGGAAGTCTAGAAGGATATTAACTCCAATCCAATAAAACGAGGTAGCAGGCCTCATATCTTGATGAGCCTTTCCTCATAATCATCCAGAAAAGAAAGTAATGATTTTTTTAACTTTCCAAAACCAATAGCAACCCTGAATTTTGTATTCCACAAGATTCCATCTGATGCAAACTCTATGTCAAGGGCTCAAGGCATCACCTTTACTTGAACTTCATGGTTTTAGATGTAAGCTGCATCTCAGTTGTTTGGTAGGTGAGAGAAAATATTATATGTGCTGGTGTCTGGGATAAATCCTTATGAGGGGAAAAAAAAATTAAAGCACTTCCCTTGTGAAATTCTTCCACAGTTTCATGTTGTTCCAACAATTTTATAAAATATATATTTTTTGGAGAATAAAGTCATTATTTAAGCATCATTTTGAAGCTGCTATAAGGTATAAAACAAATTTTATACTCTGGGTCAAACTTCATTTTCTCTGCAAAATGGAAATCACCAGGAACTAGAGTATAAGAGAACTAGAACTAGCATTAGGCATGAGAAGTCCTGCAAATCAAAGAATATCTGCGTAGAAGACTTTTCGTCTCATTTTGCTCTCTTATTACAGGAGCCAGACAGTAGTTCCACACATGATATTACAGTTCAAGTATGCTAAATAGCCATAACAATGAAATATGCCTACTTAAAACAAAACAAAACAAAAACAAACAAAACTAATGCCTTCTCTTAACTACAACATCCTGCTTTAGAATACATTTTTGTTCTTCGAGGCCAAGGAATGAGAAACCACAAGAAGTCTCTTTACAAATTTAACATGTCATGCTGTCAATCAATTATGCATCCAATGCACATTGAGTGTCTGGTTTGTGCCAGGAGTTGTGCCCAATGCTGAGAATACTAAGATGAAGACACCATGATCTCTGCCCTTCAGGACTTTATAGTGGGGAGGCAGATAAGAAATTGACAACTCTGTTATCTGGTGCTAAGTGCTATGGAGAGGAATCACTGGCTGTAAGTACCATAAAAATTCAAGACATTCAGAGAAGATTTCTCAGAGGAGGTGACATGTGAGCTGACAATTGATGGATGAGCTGGAGTTTGTTCACTGAAGATGCAAATAATCTAAGAAAAAGAGGTGCATGGGAAGAGTCATACAAAAATAGTATACACACTTCAAATAATGGCAAAGAACCATCCTGGGGGGAATAGAGGGAGGGAAAGAAGCAAGTTGGGTGAGGGAAAGACCATACGCTGCATTGAGCTTCTAAAAACAAAGTGAAGAGAGTGTCAAATGCTGCAGAAAAGAAAAGTAGAAGAGGACAGAAAAACATTATTGGATTTGGCAGCACTGAGATTGTCGGAGATCATATCAAGATCATTTGAGCTGGGTGATGGATAAGATGATGGATTGCAGCGGGTAAAAGTCAATGAGAAGTGTGGAGACTGTCAGCCACCTCCTTAAGAACCTTGACAGGAGGATGAAGAATCAAAGGCAAATTTGACCGGCTTATTGCAGTGGGTATTTTTATTTATTTTTTGCTTTAGATTTTGACAAAATTTTAGACTTCAGAAAACTTCTAATCAGGTAAATGATTCCTATACCTGTGTTTTATTACATTCTACATATTTACTTTATTTCTTTCTATCATCTTATTTTTTTCAGAATTGGGTAGGAGTAAGTCACCCCAATGAGGTTTCAATACCTTGTACTGCAGTGTATTTTCTAAAAAGTAAGGGTATTATTTTACATACCTACAACATAATGGCCAAAATTAGAAAATTGGTATTGATATAATACTATTACCTAATCAACAGACCTCATTCAGATTTCACCAGTTGTTTCAATAATGTACTGTATTATACAAGAATGTTCCAGATCATGCATTACATTCAAGTGTCATGTCTCTTTAAGTCTTCTTTAACCTGGAACTAGTCTTTCTTCATACTTCATGAAGTATTAGCCTTTTAAAGAGACTAGACTAGTTATTTGGCAGCCTGTCCCTTGATTTGGATTAGTGTGATGTTTAGTCATGATTAGATTCTGGGAATGCATTTGTGACAAGAATACTATAGAAGTGATGCTGTGTCTTTCTTAGTGCATCATATCAGGAGGCACATGGTGTCGATTTGTCCCAGTATCAGTCAATTGGCTCATTTGGTCAAGGTAGTGTTTACCACGTTTCTCTACTTACTGTTTTTTCTTTTTGTAATTAATAAGACTCTTGTGGGAAGATAATTTGAGACTATATAAATGTCCTGTTTTGCCTCAAATCTCCACCCTTTAGCTATTGATGATTTTTGCCTGAATCAATTATTATTACACTGGTTACCAAATGATAATTTTCTAAGTTCATCATTTCTTCTACGTTTAGTAATTGGCTTCATGATATAAGGAAGAACTTTCCATTCTTCTTAATTTATCTAATTATTCATTCGTATCACTGTGAGCCCATGGATTCTTATTTATTCAAAGAGTGAAAATCCCTTACCAAGGATAATTTTTAAAGATACTTGAGCACGTTTGCAGGCATAGAAGAAAGAGCCAAGGGAGATATAGGAGAGAGTGATGCATGCAGCAAAGCGATGAACATAGTTTTACTCTGTAACTTCGTTAAACTCCACCTGGGAGATGTGCTGAGGATGCAAAGAGGATGAAAACAGGGCCACATCCCAGAGAGAATTCATGTACTGGGAGATAGGGATAGGGAGGGGCAGCCCGGTGGGAAAGGAGACAGAATCCTTTACTAATGTGATTTGTAAGTACTGTAGATATGAGAACAGAGCTGTGGGGGGGCACTAGGAGAAGAGCGATTATTTTTTGTCGATTAGTGACAATTTCCCCAGAGAAGTGACCATTGAGGTAGATCTAAGCAGATTTGTTGGGTGGGGGAGAGAGAAGGCATAATAAAGAAGAGTGGGGAAGACAGGCCAGAAAGAAATGATAGCCATGGAAATGCGGAAATAGCTTGTTAATTTCTCCTGGAAATCTGAGGCAGTAAAAGGCCCTCATTGAATTGAGCTGAGTTGAGGCTGCAAGGATATATGGCCCCTGCAGGTTTAGGCTGCATTGGCCCCTTCTGGGGGTTAAGAGTCACAGGGCGTGAAATTCCTCTGGGGCCAGGCCACAGAAAAAAGTACCCTGTCCTCCACCGTGGGTACTTCAATCTTCAAAATGAGCTCCATGTCCAGGTTAAGCAGTTAGTTGCTGGATCTGAGCAAGCTCATTCAGGAAGTCCCCTGGGAATGTGGACTTTCCCTTTAAACATTTGCTCTTGACTCCTGAAAATGCACTCACAGGCCATTTGCATGAGGAGAAAATGACTCTGACTGCAATGCTAATTATTTAACCTTATTTATTTTATTACACTAACAAGAAGCAGATGTAAACCAGAATGCAAAAAGTTCAGTTTATTTCAGATTTCACCTGAATTCCAAAGATATAGAAATGTGATGCAATAGTTAAACTTTCAATAGGTTAATATTTTATATCTTAAAAAGAGCTTGAGTGAGAGTGTGTGTGTATGTGTGTGTGTTTGTCTTTGTTTTTAAAAAATGGAAAGGCAGATTAACATGAATTTAAATACAATCCATCTGTTACCCGATTATCCAGTACATATGATATAACTGTTCCAAAGAAATTAAAGCTAAAAGATTCTGAATCTTTGATTTAATTTTAGCAAATGTTGTCTAACTGCAAATGTAGGTCACATAGTTTTGGCATCCTAGTGTGGGTTTCCAGCTGTCTGCTGAACACAGAAAACAGAATACATGTTCCATTGCACAACACACTTGAGAGTGAATTTCATGTTAAAGCCTAACATTATTCACGTATTGAAATGTAGTTTTCTTCCACACTCTGCTTTTTCCTTCTTTTGGGAGTGTCAGGAATTTTAGATGGTAAAGAGAATACAGCATTTTCTCTTTTCCTATCTGTGCACTTTAATTTACAAATAAACTCAATCTTGGTAAAGATTAAGTTGAATTAATCTGATTAAGATAATAAAAACTGGCCTGTGATAGTTTCAATTATTCCCAGTGCCAATGAAGAGAAATTAACATAGCAATGGACTCTTTGAGCTTGTGGAGACAGGACAAGTAAGATAGGGCCACATTGACTGAGCGCAGTGGCTCCCACTGGAATCCCAGCACTTAGGGAGGCTTGAGCCTAGGAAATTAAGATCAGCCTGGGTAACACAGTGAGACCTCATCTCTACAAAAAATAGAAAATTTAGCTAGGTGTGGTAGTGCACGCCTGTAGTACCAGTCACTCAGGAGGCTGAGGCAGAAGGATGACCTGAGTCCAGGAGGTTGAGGCTGCAGTGAGCTGTGATCATGCCACTATACTCCAGCCTGGACAACAGAGTGAGACACCAACTCAAAAAAAAAAGAGAGAAAGAAAAAGAAAAAGAAAAGATAGGGCGACACCCCACTGTAGCTTGTGAGCTAGGTACTCGTGGATACCGACAAAATAAGGGAGTAAATGGTAAATGTCATACGAATGTCACAGAAAGCCAAAGAGGGCACAATTGACGGTAAAGGAGAAAGAAACAGAATGTGTGAGGTTCTTAATGCATGTGGTTGTCCCACCAAATGGAAACAGCTGAAGGGCTCTCTTGTTTTGCCACCTAATGATCTGCAACCTTCAACAGGGTCAGTTAAATAAAACTCCACAAATATATATCAGCCTTTTGGTGTCAAGGAACAAAATTCAGCTAGAATGAACTGAAATCAAAAGTGGACACTTTTAATAAGAATCAAAGGTGTCTCCTAGAACCCAAGCGGAGGAACACATTCCAACTTCTAGAATGTAAATTCATCAGAGCCTTCCTCCATTTCCTGTCTGTCTTCTCTCAGCCTGCAGACAGAATTTGCCACCTCTTAGCTCTCATGGCAAGACATGGCTGCCTATCGCTTTCCAGCTGACATGCTTCCTCAGAACTCTTCTTCTGTTTCTCAGAAGAGAGACTCTCACCAGGTGAATTGGGGACAGGTGTCCCTCATGCGTCCAGTCAGCCATGACTGGGAGCAGCCATCATGAAAAACATGATGGTAGTGGCAGTAGCGGGAGGGGATGTGGAACACTCCAGACATCTGCCATGTGTATGCCATGTTGCTCCAAGGGCTACTTGGCCTCACCTAGAGGAGTGTGGTGAGGTAACACTAGTTTAGGGACAGCCACTGTGAGGAAGGACATTGCATCAGGGAGTTAATAGTGCTCAAGGAGTCTAAGACACGGGAGACCCAGGGGTGGGAGGATGAGGAAAGGTCTCGTGTGGAAGATATTGGAGTTGGGCCTTGACAATGGGTTGATTGCAGAGGTGGAGCTGGACATGGCAGAAGGGAATGGGGACAAGAAGGGGGTGGAGAGAGCGGAGGGGGAACACTGAGACTGAAAGGCCAGAAGGCAAGAAGGCAAGAAGGCCGTGTTCTCAAAAAATGAGGAGTAGTCCGGGCTCAATTAAGATGAGGTATGGCTACAAGCGATAAAACAAAACAAAAGGAAAGACAACAACATACCAGGGCATAAGCAAGATAGAGGTTGATCTTTCACACAGAGGAGTCCAGAGTTTGGGCGTTCAGGGTTGGTAGGATGGCTCTGTGAGCATCAAGAACCCAGGCTCTTCCTCCCATCCAGTGCTGCCATCCCCAGTACCCTGCTTCTACCTTATTGTCCTGGAGGGCAGTGCAGAGTCCAGCATCATACTCACATTCAGCTGAGCCACGTGGATACGTAAAAGGGGACACCAACTGCCACTGAAGGACACCTCTCACGAGATGTACACAGCATTTCTGCTTACTTCCTATTTGCCATGACCTTGTCCAGTGGGCATGCCTCACATCGAGGCAGATGGGGGAAAGCTGGATTTAGAAACCCTTGCGTGGAAGGAAGGAGGTCAAGGTTGTCTCATGTGGCTGGCTGTAGGTAGCCATCAGAGGTTTTGGGGCAGACAGGTGACATGATCAGAGATAGATTTTAGGATTGCTTTTAAAGCATGGCAGTTACTAGTAAACGCCATTTGGAAGCTGCTGCTGGTTCAAGCTCTATAGGCTGTGCAGAGGGTGGGAGGAGCTTCAGGGAGCTGGGAAGAGGAACAACTGAGAGATTCTACCAGTCTAGGGCAGGGATCCCCAACTCCCAAACCACAGACCAGTACTGGTCAGTGGTTGACAGGACACACAGAAGGAGGTGAGAGGCAGGGGAGCGAAAATTCATCTGTATTTACAGCCCCTCCCAATCGCTCACATTACCACCTGAGCTCTGCCTTCTGTCAGATCAATGGGACATTAGATTCTTGAACCCTACTGTGAACTGTGCATGAGAGGGATCTAGGTGGCTTGCTCCTTGTGAGAATCTAATGCCTGGTGATCTGAAGTGGAGCTGAGGCAGTGATGCTGCTGCTGGGGAGCTGCTGCAAACACAGATTAATATTAACAATGAGGTGTCACTGCACACCCCCCCCACCCTAGTCTGTGAAAAAATTGTCTTCCACGAAACTAGTCTCTGATGCCAAAAAGGTTGGGGACCACTGGTCTAAAGTCTACAAAGGAAAGAAGAGGATCTGAATTGGGTATGCAACCATGAGAAGATGGGACTATGAGGGAGAAGGAGAGGACACCGAGACTCCAGTTTTGAACCTCAGGGATTGGGGACTGCTGGGGTTATTCTTAGTAGCAAGAAAGTCAGTGAAGGAGCAGGTGAGAGTGTGAAAGAGAAGACCATTGGTGTGGTGCCAGGTCCTGTGGTGTGGGCATACCCAAGCAAGAATGTCCAGTAGGATGGCTGAACAGGGTATTTGACTGAGAGTCTTCAGGACTTTTGGCAATTCCAGAATTCAGTGGTGTCCTATTGTGAGCACGTTCACAGCAAAGTGTGGGCTGGAAGTTATGATATACTGATCCATGGCTGGCGCTTGTGTCTCTTGGAGAAGTCAAGAAAGCAGTAAAGCCCCATCATTCTTTAGTATTGAAGTTTTAGATTATTCAATGTACTCTGGGCACATTTAGCATGGGAAAGTGAGACTTAGGTGTACTGATACTGCTATATTTCCAGAAAAATGTCAATACAGCTGCAAATGTAATTTTGGGCCTAGGTTTTAAGTGGTGAGAGTTTGGATGTCAAGGTGAACACTAAAAGGCTTTTCAGAGAAATTCTTACTTCGGGGCCTTATAATTTGTTTATAAATCAACTATTCATTCATTCAATAAATATTTATTGAGCACTGCTGGGATGTAATAAATACAGATTTCATGAGAGCGGGTAAGGCAGACACAGCCCCTGCCTCTACGGAACTTAGTCTAGACTAGGGACTGGAAAACGACAGCCCATGGGCCAAGCCTGGCTGTCGCCTACTTTTGCTTTGCCCGTGAGCCAAAGATGGTTTCTACATTTGTAAATGGCTGAGAAAATAATCAAAAAAAGAACGATGCTTTGTGGCACATGAAAATTATAAGAAATTCAAATTTTAGTATTCATTTTAAAAAGCGTTATTTTGCACAGCCACACCCGCTCATTTGCATGTTGTTTCTGGTTACTTTCACCCTACAAGGACAGAGTTGAGTGTCACAGAGACCACATGGATTGCAAACCCTATTACATGTACTATCTGGTCTTTTACAGAAAGCTTGTCTATCCCTGGCCTCAGTAGAGCTAATCCAATGAATGATTATATAAATACATATATTTAAATACAGTGGGTGGGTTTTACTATTGTCTGGTCCTACCCAAGAACCCTTTCTCCCCACCACCACCCTCCTCTATACATCAAGGCCGGTGGCAGGAAGTCTCCAGATGGTGACCCCCAACAAATTGTGCTTGCCAGCATTCAGGTTTTTGTAGTCATCTCCTCACCTTGAATCTGACTAATCTGCAACTTGCTTGTAACCAAGAGTCTATGGCCAAGGTTACACTATGTCAGATACAGCCTTGTACCTGGTCCCCTGGAAGTCTCCCTCTGAGATAAACCAGCCTACTGTCTGAGTCCACGATGTTGTAAGAAAGCTCAAGCTAGCTATGTGGAGAGGCCACATGGTGAGAGAGAGATATGCCTAGACATGCTCTGTCTGCTCCAGCTATCCCAGGCCAGTGAATAGACACGTGGGTGAAGATGCTATCCATGTCCCACCTAGTCAAGCTTTTGGGTGATGCCAGCTCTGACTGACATTCTACTGCAATCCCTTGAAGAACCTCAAGTGAGAACCACCCAGTCGAGACGAGTCAATCCACAGAACTATTAGAAATAATAATAGATGTTTGTTTTAAGCTGAGAGTTTGGGATGATTTGTCCCACAGACCTAGAACATTGAAACAAAGCCCTGATCTCTATTTCTGGGGAGATATTGGAAGAGGAAGGGAGGGGTGAGCTGAAGTTTGAGTGGGGCCTGCCAAAGTCTTAGGGGTGGATAGACAGGCGACCTGCTGGATTACCCACAGGCCTGTGCGGGTACCGTGAATGGTGAACATCCTCTGGAGAGAAAACACTCATACTTCACAGGTGCCTTCATATGGCTCCCCTAGTTATTAAAATATGGAAATATTTTTATGCCGGTTGAGAAATAATATAAGAGTAACTGCAATATGCAGTAAAACTATATGAATAATATACATTGTGGCACATGTGGTTTTATTACAGAAAAACAATTGCACTGTGATATTGCAACTTTCTGATGCTGGCACTTGGACGGCAGATTTGCAGAACCCGCTGAGGGCTTCAGGCTGTTTGTTTTAGTGTTGGAAAGTTGCCTCCAGTGTCTAAAATCTAGGTGGGGCGGGTGGGAACGCTTTCCAGCTGAGTCGAGGAAGGCATATTCTGCATATCCCCAAAGTTGTGCCTGACTCGGCCCATGCGGAGAAGCAGAGTCCAGGCTTCAGCAGAAGTCAAGGAGGAGGCTCCTGGGGACTGTTGCACAGAATAGAAAGTGGGACATCCTTCCAGTGAGCTTAGTAAACTTGTTTTATTTGACCCCTTACTCTTTGGTGGGAACAACCATTCCCGTACAGGTCTGCCTAGGACCCTATTTAGTAGCCAGGAGACCATTGTCCCCACAAGTAACAGGGTGGGTTCTCTCTCTGTCACCTCCTCTTCCCTGCACAGGGCCCATTCCTGAATGTTCCCTATACCTGCCCACCCTTGCATTCACCCGGACAGCACAGGGAGTTCACCATAAGCTCCCTGGTCCTAGGCTATGTGAGGCTACAGCCTTTGCCTGACTGTCAGTAACTGCCACTTGTGTTTTCTATTCTTGTTGTTCTCCCCTCTATATGTGTTCTATCTTCTTTTTAAGAAAAAAAATGTTTTAATAGATAGGGTCTTGCTATGTTGCCTAGGCTGGTTTCAAACTCCTGGCCTCAAGCGATCCTCCAGCCTCAGCCTCCAAAAGTGCTGGGATTACAGACGTGAGCTACTGTGCCTGACCAGTGCTCCATCTTCTAACTGGGCTCCAGGTCTCTTCTTCTCTATCTTTCTTTCACCTCGTCTCTCCTTTCCCCTCTGACTTGTCTATCTGGGTAGGAGGAAAGAGACTGGCAAGAAAGGTGCAGACACCAGGACAGCAGTGGACACGGTCAAGCTGAGAGGGGGCAGCTGCCTGAGCCATCACCAGGCACCTCACAGGGTCCCCAGTCCCTTGATGATCATCACTGCAAGGGGGAATTCATTGAAAGGATCTGCTGCAATTCCCAAAATCAAATCATGACTTGGTGGGGAACGTAATGTAGAGCATAACTTAGTTTCTGTTCTTCTCGGCAGCAGAGCCTGAGATGAGGAGTTGGATGCAGCTAGACTATTTGGAGGTGACCCCAGCAGGCAGGAGCGAGGGAGTGGGAGGAGTGATAGGGAAGGGAGAGAAGCTAATGAATGGATGTCATTGTAGGCAGCTGGGGACCCTGTGGGGAGCCATGAGGAATGCACCCTGAAATCATCTTCCCAAAGGATGGGAGTCTGAGCACTGTTTCCCACTGACACGTGTTTACCACGACTTGAGGTTGCTTACCATGATTTGATTGTGCCTGCACAAGGGCTGGGTGAGCTCCAGTGGCTTCCGAGAAAGCCCTGAGGTAGACAAGGGAAAAGACTTGCAGGCACTTGTGCTGCAAGGGATGCTGACTGTGCCTGGGGACTGACCAGTTCAGCTGCAGGTGAGATCAGATGGGGCTCCTGGGACATGGCACGGGGCACCTGGAAAATTTTCCTCCAGTACTGACAGCTGCATCAAACACGAGATCACTCCCTTTGATTTCTTTTTATTTATTATTTATTTATTTTGGGGGTAGAGACAGGGTCTCGCTATGTTGCCCAGGCTTGTCTCAAACTTCTGGTCTCAAGTGAACCTCGTGCCTCAGCCTTCCAGAGTACTGATATTATAGGTGTGAGTTGAAGCGCTCAGATCACACTCATCAATTTCTCTAACCCAGCAATGCTTTGGAAATTGTTAGAATGAATTAATGGAGAACTTTTGCTACACCTTGTTCTTCATGGTAAGAAGTCTTATACTCTATCGGGTTGAGATAACTTAGACAATAAAAGGGAATATGTTTTGAACTTTGGATTTATATGTTGGTTTATACACTAGTGAATGTTAGCATCAGATGGCTGAATATCTGTAGCATCAGCCATCTCCATGGTGTTGAAGCTCCCTCGTACTGGTCAAGGGTGACACGTACAGTCTCCTGATGCTGATTCCATGTTACTTCTCTGTCTGGTCCCCAGGGCTTCCTCTTGGGTGACAGCATCATCCCTGCTTTCCATCCTCATGTCCCCAATCTGCTCTTTTAATTCTCACAAACCTCTGTCAGAAGTCAAAAGACTGAGCCTTCTTGCCACTCCCTCTGTCAAAATCTTGGTTGTCCCTGAGTACATGGATATGCTTGATTAGGGAAAAGGTCATGTACAAGTAGTGGAGTGGGAAAAAAAAGTCAAAATGAATATTTCAGTTTATTGTTGCGTGATTCTAACACATGCGAGAAGTGCTACCAAGGAAAAGGACAGGACAATTATGGGAGGGTATAACAAGGATGATTGGAAAGTCAGGAAGTGCCTCTGAAGAAGGGATCTTTAAGCTCGTATCTAAAAATGAGAAGAAATTAGATAGAGACCAGGAAGAGATGTGAGGAAGACCAAAACCATCATGTACCAATTTCCGGAGTCATGTTAGAAAGGATCTAACAGAAATTCAGGAAGTTTGGGTGAAGACAGCCAATGGGACACATGTATCATTTGTCTTTCTTCTGAAAGGGTGACAGCTGCTCATCAGATGGAGAAGTCTGGGCAAGAGAGATTTCTTTAAGAAGATAAAAAATGACATCCAGCCGGGCTCGGTGGCTCAGTCTGTAATCCCGCACTTTGGGAGACTGAGGTGAGTGGATTGCCTGAGCCCGCGGGTTCGAGAACCACCTGGGCAACTTGGGGAGACCTCATCTCTACAATATATCAAAAAATTAGCCGGGTGTGGTAGCGTGCGCCTGTAGTTCCAGCTACTTGGAAGGCTGAGGCGGAAGGATCGCTGGAGCCCAGCAGGTCAAGGCTGGGTGACAGAGTCACTCCAGTCTAGGTGACAGAGTGAGACTCCAACTCAACAACAAAAAAAAGACATCTACTTAATTGTTGGGAAATATGGAGAAGATGTGTATATACTCATTGAGGTTTGACTTAGTGATAAGAAAGTCAAGGCCAGTGGGGGTGGGGGTGGGGGGAAATGACAATTATTAGCTCCTGGGAAGATAAAAGTAATTCAGGAAGGAAGAGTAACCTTTGATACTATATGACTCAGCTGTGAAAATGTTTACTTAGCCAAACAATGTAAACAAACACAGGGCATTGCTCTAACCTCAGTGATCAGGCAAATGGACTGGGGAACAGGGAAGGGAGTTGGGGGAGACGCAGAACAATGTAAGAGGATGAATCTTCATCTTGCATAGCAAGGCCGTCAAATATGCTTAAAGTAGCCTGAAACGCCTGGCATTTAGAGATGTGTGGGCCAAATCCCAAAGAATCAGCTGACATGGTTGTGAGCAGTAGCCTCTGGGGAGGTAGAAGTGAGGGGGTGACATTTCCTCAGATGGGGGCATAACAAATTTCACAGAATCTTTTGACTTTCTTATATAAGCTCATTATAACTTGGATCAAAATACAGACCACGCAGGGCTAGGGCTCTCTGGAGGTGGGGAGTGGCGGCCCAAAGAAGGAGGTGGAAATTTGTGGCTGTAGTGAGGATTTTAAGGGCAATGGGAAGCAATTGAAGGAAGGGCTTTCCCAAGGGGAATCGTACATCCAGATTTATATTTCAGGACGGCGACTCCTGCTGCAGTATGGAGAGTAGATAGAGAATGGAAGCCAGAGTGCCCCCAGGAGACCAGAAGGGAGCTATTGCCTGCACATCGCCATGTGAGGGAGGAGTGTGGCTTGGGGGACGGGGTGGGGAGTGGCCCTGGAGATGCAAAGAAGTGGGAAAATTCAGGAGGTTCTTTGGGAGCAGGACGATTGAAAAAGTAACTATCAAGGAGACTGAAAGGAGGGAAGGGAGCGTTTTCCTTTGGTAATGACCACTGTAAGCAACTCCAAAATCACAGATAATAACTCTAAACTTACTCCACAGAAAAACCACTCAGATGAATGTGGAATGCAGCGTTGCAAATTGGCAAGGATGTTCATTTTTGGCTGAGTGCCTCTGGAAAATATGCAGGCTAGCTCCTCCGTGGCCTTGCATCCCACAATCCCATTGACTTCGATTAAGCACTCTCTCAAAGACTTGTCATCTGTTTACCATTAATACATATTAATATGGCCACCCATGGATCCACAGCAAAGACCAGCTAGAAAACCCGCGTTAGACTTTTGCGATTTTATATGCTTCTTCGTGTGCTTGTACATTTCAATTTCAAAACACTTTTAGAGTGAAATACCATAGTAAAAATAAAACGACAGTAAATTTAACTCTTTTTTTTTTCAAGGATCAAACCTCCCATTACTTAAAAATCAATGTTCTTTTTTTGGTTTTCGCTTTACTCATGTGTTTAAAGGGAAGGGTTCCGTCATCATCCTGCCTCCCAACCCCCATACGCACGCTATTATTTCTTTCTAGACCATCTGGTAGCTTTTCCTCGCCATGATTTTAAAATTTCCTAATGTTTGCTAACAAAATTTGGGTGTTATTTTCTTTCTGTAATAGTCCTTTTCATTTCCCTTAGGAGGGAAAGAGACTCTGAGATTTTCTGATAAAAGTTTAATTTAAAAAGAAAAAAAACAAAGGTGAGTGAAATGACTGCCTCCAAGCTCAATCCTCTTCACAAAGGCATCTTGATTCTGTGTCCCTGTAACTTGATTTGCTGACTCATGAATACAGCCAAACGTGTCACAAAAACAAGCAATAGTTGGTGCGCCTGAGATTTGAAACCAAAGCCCACAGGTGATCAGAAAGAGATCAAATGGACTTGGCTCATTCTTGGTAATCTCTTTTTGTCTAATTTTCTCTGCACCATATCTGGAGCAGTTTCAGACTGTTGACAGGTAGTGGGGTAGGCAGGGAGTGGACGGGACCTCCTGGCCTTTTGTAGCAGACATTGTTTTCTCCTCTAGGGCCAAGAACTGTGTGGCTCTTTGTAACCCTTTCTTCACCAAACCTCCAGACTAATATAGGCAGCATCTAAGTATATCATCATTTATATTTAACCCATGTTAATAATTTCCTGTATTTGGTCCATATATTTTATATTAGGAAATAAAATGTCACAGATATTGTTGAAGCCCACGTTGTCCCTCCATGATCCCATCTTTCTCCAGGGGTAATAACTATCCTGCAATGTAGATGGATCTTTCTTATTCATGCTTTACACAAATTTTTTTTTTGGAGGGGGTGAGGTCTTGCTCTGCCGTCCAGGTTAAAGTGCAGTGGTGTGACCATGGCTCACTGCAGCTTCCAACTCCTGTGTCAGTCTCCTGAGTAGTTGGGACTACAGGCATGTACCACCACGCTTGGCTAATTTTTTTTTATCTTTTGTAGAGACCAGGTCTCAAACTCCTGGACTAAGCAATCTTCTCACTTGCTTCCCAAAGTGCTGGAATTACAGGTGTGAGCCACCACGCACAGCTCACACTTTTACTATATGTGTGTGTATATATCCAAAAACAACGTATACCACAGTCTGGTTTTTTGTTTTTTTTTTTTCTGAGTTGGAGTCTCACTCTGTCACCCAGACTGGAGTGCAGTGCCCGTTCCCGGCCACCACAGCTTCGACCTGCTGGACTCCAGGGATCCTTCCACCTCAGCCTTCCAAGTAGCTGGAACTACAGGCGTGTGCTACCACGCCCGGCTAATTTTTGATTTATTGTAGAGATGATGTCTTGCTAAGCTGCCCAGGCGGGTCTCGAACCTGCAGGCTCAGGCAGTCCACTCACCTCAGCCTCCCAAAGCACGGGATTACAGGCTGAGCCACCCAGCCTGGCTGACAGTCTGGTTTAAAAGCCCCTTATAGGTGCTTTTATGTTCTGCATTTTATCTTGCAACTTGCTTTTTTTTTTAATCAATATTTTTATTTTCAGGTGGATACATGTTGATGCAGGTAGCCCTAATTTATTCATTGTCCCTATATAGTGCTCTGATGGATGAAAACACCATACTCTGTTCATCCTTTTTTTTTTTTTTTGATGGACACAGGTTATCTTCATTTGTCTTATTACAAATAATGTTGCAGTGAATGTGGTAGAATGCACTAATGACCTCAATACTTTGCCTCTCCCTAAATCTATATCCTTTGCCATGTGACCTTGCTGATCTCTCCCATTAAAGTATATTTTCCTGCCCCTGTCCCTTGACTTTGGCAAGTCACAAGACTTGCTTGGGCCAATCAAATGTTAGCAGGTATGATGTGGTGACCAGAGGCTGGAGCAATACCTATGGGATTGTGCTTGGAACTCTGGAGTCTCTGGCATATGAGCAGAACATGCCTAGACGCAGGAGAAGGAAGCGACAAGTGGGTCAGAGCTGGGCTGTCCAGCTGACTTCAGCCTCTCAGCTTATCCCCAGATGGGTGTGAACCATCCCAGGTGAAATCAAGACAGCCACTTGGGTCTGCTAACTTCCCACCAGCCTACAGATGCACAATCTCAACAAATGTTTCTCCTTGAATGTCACTAAGATGTTGTAGTGTATAAAGCCTATCTAACTAATACAGTAAATATCCTTCTAAGTGAAACAAAGTTTCTAAGATTTTAACCTACAAATAGAACTGCTGAATTTCAAGGAATGCAAATTTCCAATTCCACTAGATATGACTAAATTCCTCTCCAAAAAATGGACTAATCTATATTTCCGCCAGTGGTATATTCCATACTGTCACATTCTTATCAACGCTGATTATTTTGTGTCCCTTTTTCTGCATTTCCCTACTTTCTAATGAGGTTTACACTCCCAGTTGAGACAGTTCTTCAATCTCAGCTCAAGTTCAATGTGTGAGTAAAGATGCCATCTTGGAATGGGTTATCTACCTGCCATTCAAGTCACTCCCAGTCTTTCACGTTGTCCAAGCTGATGTCCCAGACCTGGTGGAAACCAAAGAGCTGTCTCTTTGCCCTGTCTGAATGACTGACCCATGGATCCCGAGAGCATGATAAGATTGTTGTTGCTTCACACACCGAGCTCTGGGGCGGCTTGTTATGCAGCAGTGTATGAAAGGAACACTAGTTCATCCTCCTCACCTGGTGTGGGGCAGTTTTAGCCCCGTTGCAATGCAGGGGTGAGCCTCCTACTGCCTCTGCCTCCTTGTGTACCTGGACCTCAGCAGGCCTGCAACCTCACTCCTGGATTACTGCCTTCAATAACTGCTCCGTTCATCCAAGACAATTTAGGGTTTTGTTTCTGCGCTATGTCTTTTAGAGTCTTTTCCCATGTTCGCTCTCATTGCTGTGTGTCTGAAGTATAGGAAACAGATCTCAAACAAATTTTATAATGCCATCTTGTCAGTTTGCATTTTTAGCACAAAATCTCATCAAGTGTGTGGCCAATCCAGCCTCCTGGATCACATTCATACTTAGCTCATTCATTTATTTAAAATGCTAATTAGCACCTACTGTGTATAAGCACCTCTCTAGGCACACTGGAGTTAGACATGCTCCTTCCTCTCAAAGGAAGGTAGAGAGGACAAAGTGAACACAACTGTTTATGATAGAGTCATAAGCTACAGTATAAGTGCAATGATGGAGATACAGAAAAAGTACTTTGACTCAAAGAAGACAAATGGACCAAACTAAACCAAGTTGGTGGTGGCCTAAGAGCTATCCTGGGCCATCTACTCCCATGATTTGGATGAGCCCCAGTGAAGGGCTACAGGACCCGTCATGGCTCTGCCTTCTCAGGGGCTACCTGTTACTCCTGCCCAGATGATTCTGAAATAGCTTTCTCTGGTCTAGACTACACAAAAGTCTCTTTCTCTCGCACCTTGCCCACCACTGGGCAAAGTCCCCACCATTCTCTGGGCACGTGGAGGTGAAATCTTGGAGCTGTCTTTCGTGCATTCTCATTTCCTCCTCCGACTCTTGGAAACTCTCCTCATGTCCTGTCAACTGTATCCTCGACGATCTCTTGAGTGTGTGTATCTACTCATTCCATGAATGCCATCCCAGTGCAGACCATTACTAGTTATATGTGTCACTGCACGGTGCATATTTGGTTTCTCTAACTCTAGTCTTTCACATTTCCCATTCCTTGGGCCAGACTTTTCTCCTTCAACACTCCCTCCCTAGCTTTAAACCTTCAAAACTTCCCTCTTTTGTACTGTGTCTCATTTAAACTCCTAGATGGACCTTAAGACCTCCCTCCCCTAAATTGGTGTCACTCTCTGGAGAGTATGTGATTTCCTGAATAACAGTGGGACTATCTCCTCTTCATCCTGGACATTTACTCTCATATTCACAGCTTTTTCTGTACTTCTCACTGTCTGAAAGACCCTGAACTGCTATTGCTACTGTTTAGCATTTTTCTCCATGAGCCTTTGTTATATTTCCTTGTCCTTTAAAACTTTCAGATTAAAACTGCAAAAGGAGCAGAAGGTGCTGCTATCACACAAGGAAGTGCTGAAGGTTGGTCAGAGCAGGGGAGAGTGATTAGTAAAAATACCCAAGAGCCTTTGGACAGAGGTTGGGCAGATGCTATTGTCCCCATTTTCTAGGCCAACTGAGGCTTAGGGAATTTGATTTATTACTTAAGGTCACAAAGTTATCCAGCGTCCAAACAAGGCCTAAGTCCTCCATCTCACTCTGAACCCTGAGATTTCCAGACCACAGCAGAGTTAGATGTTGTGCATAGAGCCAATAGGTGGAAGTAGCCTGAAGACAGACGTATGTACATAACGAAAATTCCCTTTTAACAATTAAAGTTATGTAGGAGCAGAATGAGTAACGTGATTTTTAAAAATGAATTCTCCATATTAGAAGCAAAGATGGGGTGATGGAAAGATTTTTCCGCTTGGAAGGGAGAAGATGTAACCTTTAAGATCCTTTTAAAGGATAAAATTCTGTGATTCCCAGCCTGTTGTAAATGCTGCTTGACTTGAGAGTAAAATCTCAATGAAGTGGAGAGGGAGGACAGAGTGGTGTGAAGGAGCTAATGTTTATTTAATAAGTATTATAGGTGACATCCTAAGGGATTTACATTTTCATTTAATCCTTAGAGCATCCCAGTGGAATAGGTTTTTATTATCACCATCCCAAATGTGCCAAAAAATTTTCAAGGTTAAGAGAGGTTAATAAGTTTGCCCCAGATCACATAACTGATAAGTGGATAAGATGGAATTCAAGCAAAGTAGAAGGTGGGGGGGATGAAGTTGGGTATTTACTCCCTCAGGTCTCCCCATGGGGGTCTCCAAGGCTGGCTACTTGTCTAGACCAAAGGGATCAGGCATCCCTCCCCAAGGGCCTTTTTCTTGTCTTTCTTTCTTTCTTTTTTTAATGCATCATGTTGCAACTGGTAGAACTTAAAAAAAAAAAAAAAGCTTCTTATCTGATTGCCTAATAAAGAGATCAGAAGAATAGACAATAAACAAAAATAGCTTGAGAATCAAGCCAACATATTGACAGGTCAGAAATTTATTGCTTTTGACCACAGTTTGCTGTGTGGCTTATAGAACAAGAGTAGATACCAAGGGATATGCAACACAACATATACAATTCAAGAGAACAATGTATAACTGTGGGTGATGGTTGGAATTATCATCATAAAGGTATTCCTGACCAAATTTGGATGTGCTTAAAATAGCTTTAATTCTGAGAGCAGTATAGCTAGAGCCTGCAGTAGCTAATACATGTCTGCATTAAAGAACTAGCAACTCACTTTTTCTGGTATTATTGAGGACTAGACAGTTCTTAAATTACTTTCAAGAAACTCTGGTTTCAGTCTAGATATGTGGAGCAAATTACAAGATAATGTCAAGTATCTCTTCAGGTGTCTTCACGCAGTATGTCCACTTGTCTTGAGGTGTCTCCTGGCTCCTGCCTTCCATCATGGTGGCGGCTGCCTCAGATGTGGGGTGCTAGAAAGGTGTTTGGCTAGGTGGTTTGATCGCCTATGATTACTTTTCCACCTGGAAAATATGATATCCTAAATAGCTAGCCTCAAGACGGGATGTGGTGTTTCTATTGAAAATGCACTCATATAAGCAGATGCATGTTTGAAAAGTAACCCATGTGAGATTTGAAATACTTTTGTATTTTAACACGAATCCTTACCATTCAATGACTGAATACCACAGGCTGATGGTAGTCACAGGAAATTCAGACTGGGAGGAATTTTATTATGGTCATTTGAGGTGAGAGTTCATGGATGGGGGCAGAATTTCTGCCCATGTGATGGTATTAGAACAGGAAAGAGAGGTGGTCAATGTAAAAACTTTGCAAATCAAATTTTCTTTATGGCTTCACATTGGAATTCCATGCATCATTCCAGCTTCTAGCCCTGGTTTCATAGAGTACAAGCTGCTCTGGATGAATTTTAGCACAGAATTGATTATGTGGTTAACTTTAACCAAACTACCATTTAATCTGGCTTCTGACTGAGGAATTTTGGTCTTTACTCTTTTAGTGTAGGCTCCAAGAAAAATGTGTATGTGTGTGTGAAAATAAACCCTGGATATGTAAATTCCTAACAGTGAATATTTGAATACCCTCCATTGTCTGTCTGAAAGTAAATACCAGACTGGTTTTCTAAATCTTCACTTTGGTTTGTGACTTTTGAACCAGTTATGAGTTTAGAAAGCAATAATCAAGGTCTATGAAATTAAAATACAATAGGCCACATAGTCCGAAGACAGGAGAACAAAGAATCCTTGAGATCCACTTGAGGAAGGGAAATAACTGACTGAAAGACATCTTAATTATGTCATCAAGCTAGAGGTCAAATCTGGGGACTGAGGATGTAATGCTACACTGGGTATCTTCTGTTTGCCCCTGCAGACCCCTCTATCCTCTTCTGCCATAATCTGTGCATTGAGAATCAGACCTACACTGAACGTGCTAACAGGTTCCTTTGCCCTCTGACTTCTGGTTGGGTTAGGTTAATAGGAAGTAGTGGAAGGAAATCAGAAGAGGGTGGCATTTATTCCACTGACTCCTGTCTTATGGAATCTCTGAAAGTTAATGGAGGTCTCAGTTCCTGTCAAGAGGCCCTCCCCACACAGCCCACCCTGCCTCACTTTCCCCTCTCCCTTGCCCCTTCAGATCGAGAGGTGATGAGACCCTGAATTCTAGCCTGGATACTGGGTACTGCGCTCATTATTCCGTGTGTTTTTGCTATGATTGCTAACAGCCCTTCTATCAAACTCTTCTCTAATTATCTTCTTTTTTAAAGTTACTATTTTGTCCTCTCTTGCATAGCTTTAATCCTTGAACCATCAAAATAAACCGAGAGAAAGGAAGGAAGCAGGGAGGAAGAGAGGCTGGGAAGAAAGGGAGAGAGGAAAAGAAGGAAACCAGAACTCTGTGTTTTGTGGTGTCCTTGTGAAGTTGCTAAAGCTGAGTAAGGGACATCCTTTAATGTTAGTCTCTCTGACAGCTCCTGAGGGCAGAGTCAAAGGCTATGAAAGAGCTATTGAGAAAGCATCATGGTATTTCAGAGGTAACTTTGTGCTTGATTGCACTAAACGACAGAGAGGTAAACATTGGTCACTTGATAATGGTCCTCCTCTGAGCCTAGCTTGTTATGAAGGTGGTTGCTATTAGATTTCTCTCAGGCTCTGTGCTTGTTCAATATGTGTTTGTAACACATCTTGGAGCTTTATTGGGCCATAGTTACCTGGTTTTTTTCCCCCTTTTAATTATTGATGCAATAGTTTTTCTTTTCTGGCTAAATTCAGTATTCAGAATTTGAACTCAATAGAGTAGAATTGAGTTTTTCTCAAATAGAGAAAAAAGTAGAGATTTTCTTAATAATTCTGGAGGCAACACCTTCTGGAGGGTCTTGCCTAAATGAAAGGATTTTTTTGTTTCTTTCTTGTTGGAATAGAAGAGGTAAATTGGGTAGATCCATTAAAACATAGATAAAGCCAAGGGGGAAAATACATTCAATAAGTTATCTGTTTAGGGGTAAAATTTTGGTAAAAGCATATTTCATAGATGTAGTTTTGGCAAATATTTCACAGGCAATTTAAACGAAGTAATTAGGTCTTTAAAGCATTCAACAAATTACTTAGGGTCCAATTACTTAGCTAGCAGAGGGAATTTCAGGCAAGCAAAGTGTTTTGTTCATTCTACACTCCTCTTTTCTTTCCCCTCCATGATATCTGTAACTCTCTCTACATGTTAGAAGCTGAGTTCAGAAAAAAAGTGCAGAGCCTTCCTTGTACCAGGCAAAAGAGACCCAGTGTTGATTGAAATAGACAAGAGTCATGCTCTCAGAGGGCTTGCATGCTGGCAGATGCAGGGACAGCTGAGCAAAGCCCATTGCCTCTACATGAAATGTGGAGTGATTCGCAGAAACTTATTATATTTTAGCCTCAAGTTCAACAAGTATTATAGGTTTTATCAAATACAGATTTTTTTCATCATTCTTCCCCATGTGGGTGGCCTCAACTTTTTTTCTTGCTTCCTGAGCTTTATATTTTTGCCATTAAGCACTTTCATCTTCTAGATTGTTACTGTATTAAAAATAACTTCACCAAAACCCAGCTGTGCAATTTGCATGAAATCCTTGTTGCACCTTCTGGACCGCATGTTTAGGGCACAGGGATGTTCACCCCCCTCCTTTTCTCTGGGTGAATGCTTGGTTTGTGAATACTTCCCAGTTACAATACCAGGCAGCTAAGTATCCAGGAAGGACAATAACTTTCCAAGTTTGCAATGAACAAGACGAGCCCCGAGCAATATCTGGCAAGAATCACCCTGCATAGCTTTCTTCTATTATCTTTCTCTGACCGGAGAGGCTTTCTGCTCTGCCTTCAAAAGGACTTTTATGAGCCAGATGTTTGACTCATATTGTATTTTGTGACTTTGGAAAGGAATTGGAGCACCTGGACAAGTGCTAGGAAGAGGGAAATGTTTAAAGAACGGTAAGAAAATGCTCAGTGTACACAATCCATGATAAGCCCATGAGGCACCAGAGTGTCATGAGTCCTTCCATTGTTAGATCAAACAAAGCAGAAAAAACTTCCTTTGTTTGCACCGCTAATGAGATATTTCTGTACAGCTGGAGGTTTTTTAAAGGATTGCAAAGAAACTACAATGTATGAAAAATGCTACATTATGTACAATATCTGTGATTAAAAAAATAAACAAGTAAGATTTCATTATCTTAAAGATGCTGAAGATACATCTGTTCTGAAAACTCATCTAATTGAGGAGTGAATCACAGTTCAGATGCAGCATAGACTTGGTCCTAGAGTTGGTCTGCACAGTTCAATCCAATGGTTCTGTAAATAGAACTCAGCTCAGGGTCATCATCAACTGGCAGAGAAAATTTCAGGCAGGCAAAGTGTTTTGTCCATTCTACACTCCTCTTTTCTTTCCCCTCCATATCTGTAACTCTGTCTACATGTTAAAAGCCGAGTTCAGAAAAAAAACCCACATTGAGTTCAGAAAAGAACTGCAAATGACTGATCGGGCAGCTAAGAGCTCTCATAGAGGATATGCACATTAGCTGGATATAGAGGCTACACCTCCGCTAGGGATTTAGGATGTTGGGGAATAAAGAGAGGACATGGCAGGCAGTGATCCTCCCTGACTGTCTTGCAGCCTCACCAGGTTGACAGGTCTATACCTACCAGCACTACTCGTGTGTGGGTGGTGGTGGCGATGGTGGCAAGGGTGGCCGCTGTTGTGTCATATATGCTAGTTTTTAAAGAAGGGTGCTTTCCTGTACTTATGGAATAGAACACAAGGTCTTGTGTCTGACCTAGGTATTTTAGAGTAAAGAACAATGGAGTTGGAAACTTCCCAACTTTGCTTCCTATTTCTAGGCTACATCCGCATGTGTGCATATCCTAATATAGCGCGTCTGGCTCATTTGTTTCTCCCACTGAGTTGACTGAGAAGACTGTCCCTGGATGTTAAGAAAGAGATGCCAAGAGACAAAGGGTGGGAGCAGATCATACATGGTTACAAACATTGGCCCTAGAGCCAGCTGTGTGGGCTCAAATCTTAACTCTTGTGGTTGTAGCAGTGACCGTGGGCAAGTTAATTAACTTTTCCATGCTTTAGTTTCTTTACCTATAAAATGAGGACAATACTAGTACTCGTCTCATGTTTGTTGTGAGTTATTTATATGAAGTGCATACAATATTGCCTGGCCCACGTGAAGTGTTGTATAAATGTGAATAATAGCTTAAAATCTATTATAATATTGTTATTAAAGGGAACCACTTAGATTCTGGAGTCCACTATTTCAACTGTTCTTTTCTTTAGAACTCCAATACCCCTAGCCCCAGTCTTCCTCTGCTGTGTTCTCCTGGCAAAACCTCAGCACTGATCCCAAAGTTTATCATCTGGATTACTGAGATCTGCTAAAGAAAACATCACAGCTGGGCACAGTGGCTCATGCCTATAATCCCAGCACTTTGGGAGGCCAAGGTGAGAGGATCGCCTGAGCCCACAGGTTCAAGACCAGCCTAGACTACTTGGGAAGACCTCATCCCTACAGTAAATAAAAAAATTAGCTGGGAGTGGTGGCATGTGCCTGAGTTCCAGCTACTTGGAAGGCTGAGGCAGAAGGATCACCTGAGCCCAGCAGATTGAGGCTGCGGTGGTCATGAGCATGCCACTGCACTCCAGCCTGGGTGACAGAGTGAGACTCTGACTCAAAAAAAAAGAAAGAAAGAAAGCATCACAGTGTGGCAGATCTATGTCACCACACATTGATGAGCACTCATTTCAACAGGGCTCTCAGCATCACCAGAAATTCTGTTTCTCTGCCTCATTCTCCATGAGAACAAGTATTTTCAACTTTGCCCAGTCCCTTCCAGTCTCTAGTGCCTTGTCCTCTTCCCTCCATCTCAGTAGGGAATTTCCCATGTCACAAGAAAAGAGATGTGAGAATGAAATTCCATCTAAGCTGCCTCCAAATCCACAAACCTACCTGCATCTCTTACACTGGGAGAAACGCCCATTCTCCCTCCAGTATGCTGAGAAGGGTCCTTTTCTCACCCACTTCCTGGGGCCCATTCCATCTAGTATCCTCCCTCTTTCTTATATTTTCAGTATGTCCTCAACTGGCTTCTTTTGCCATCCATGTCTAGATAAGCTGAAGAATCTCTTAGAGACACTCACACACACACACACACACACACACACACACACACACACACACACACACACACTCCTTTCTTTAATGCCATGCCTCCTTTCAGCTAAAGCCCAAGCAACCCTTCCTAGTCACAACAAAATTTTTCTTAATTTCTTTCTTCCCTATTTTAATTTAATTATTATTTTTGACTGACAAATCATAATTATATGCATTTATGGGATACAGTGTGATGTTTTAATATATGTATACATTGTGACATGATTAAATCAAACTAATTAACATATCCATCACCTCACTTACCTATCATTTCTTATAGTGAGATATTTGAAATTTACTAACTTAGTTATTTTGAAATATAAAATAGATAATTACTGATTATAGTCACTCT
This sequence comes from Cephalopachus bancanus, assembly GCA_027257055.1. Lineage (NCBI taxonomy): Eukaryota > Metazoa > Chordata > Mammalia > Primates > Tarsiidae > Cephalopachus > Cephalopachus bancanus. Next base: position 2,319,257 of record JAPVLO010000306.1, read on the forward strand.
GCTGTGCATCAGATCTCAAATGCTACTCCTCTTGTCTACTGAAACATTGTACCCTTGGATCAATAACTCCCCATTCCCTCCCTCTCTCCCACACCTACCTCCAGGCTCTGGTAACCTTCTACACTTAACTTCTATGAATTCAACTTTATTAGATTCTACAAATAAGTGACATTGATCATGCAACATCTGTCTTTCTATGCTTGGCTTATTTCACTTAACATAATGTCCTACAGATTCATCCATATTGCTGCAAATGACAGGATTTCCCCCCTTTTAAAGGCTGAATCATATTCCATTGTTTATGTACGTGTGTGTGTGAGTGGGTGTATATATATTCTATATTTTCATTATCGATGTATCCATTGATGGACACATTAGATTGATTCTATATCTTGGCTATTGTGAACAATACTGCAATGAACACAGGAGTGCAGATATTCCTTTGAAATAATTGATTTCAGCTCCTTTGCATATAAATCCAGAAGTGGGATTACTGGATTATATAGTAGTTCTATTTTTAGTTTTTTGAGAAACCCGATTCTGTTTTTCATAGTGACTGTATCAATTTACATTCTCATCAACAATAGATGAGTTCCCTTTTCTCAGCATCCTCTCCAATTCTTATCATTCCCCTTTATAAAAGCCATTCTAAAAGCTGTGAGGGGATATCTCATTGTGGTTTTAATTTGCAGTTTGCTAATAATTAGTGATGCTGAGCATTTTTTAATATACCTGTTGGCCATCCATATGCCTTTTGAGAAATGTCTGTTCAGGTCCTTGGCTCATTTTTTAATTGGGGTATTTGTTTTCTTACCATTGAGTTGTGTGAATTCCTTATATATGTAAGATATGAATTTCTTGCTAGATTATATGGTTTGCAAATATTTTTTCCCATTCTGTGGGTTGTCTCTTCACTCTGTTAACTACTTCCTTTGCTGTGCGGATTTTTAGTTTGATAGAATTCCATTTGCCTATTTTTGCTTTTGTTGCTTGTGCTTTTGATGTTCTTTCCAAAAAAATAAAATAAAATAAATTATTGCCCAGACCAATGTTATGTAGTTTTCCCCTATGTTTTCTTCTAATAGTTTAAAAGTTTCAACTTTTATATTTAAGTCTTTAATCCATGTTGAGTTGATTTTTGTATGTGGTATAAGATAATTATCTAATTTCATTCTTCTGCATGTGGAATCTAGTTTTCCCAATATTTGTCGAAGAGATTTTCCTACCCCCATTGTGTGTTCTTGGCACCTTTGTAAAAAATCAATTGACTGTAAATGTGTGGGGCTTTTTCTGGGCTCTCTATCATAATCCATTTGTCAATGTGTCTGTTTTGTGCCAGTTCCATGCTGTTTTGAATACAACCACTTTTTTTTTTTTTTTTTTTTTTTAGTTGGAGTCTCACTCTGTCGCCCAGATTGGAGTGCAGTGGCCGCTCCCGGCCACTGCAGCTTTGACCTGCTGGGCTCCAGCTATCCTTCCGCCTCAGCCTTCTGAGTAGCCGGAATTGCAGGCGTGCTACCACGTCCAGCTAATTTTTTATTTATTGTAGAGATGAGGTCTCGCCAAGTTGCCCAGGCGGGTCTCAAACCCGCGAGCTCAGGCAATCCACTCACTTCAGCCTCCCAAGGCGCGGGATTACAGGCTGAGCCACCAAGCCCGGCTAAAACCACCTTATAATATATTTTGAAATCAGGGAATGTGTTGCCTCCAGCTTTGCTTTTTTTACTCAGGATTGTTTTGGCTATTTGGGACCTTACAACCAAACTTTCTTTTTTTTGAGTTGGAGTCTCACTCCATGGCCGAGGCTGAAGTGCAGTGGCATGATTCCGGCTACCGCAGGCTCCACCTGCTGAGCACTGGCAATCCTTCCGCCTCAGCCTTCCAAGTAGCCAGAACTACAGGTGCGCAAACCGTGCCCTGCTAACTTTTGATTTATTGTAAAGATAAGGTTTTGCCAAGTTGCCCAGGCTGGTCTTCAGCCCGTGATCTCAGATCATCCACTCGCTTCGGCCTCCCAAAGTGCTGGGATTACAGGCTGAGCTACCGAGCCCGGCCTACAACCAAACTTTTTAAAAGAGTTGTCTACATCTGCTCTTTTTATTTTTTCCATCAGTGATAAGGATATGCCTTATTTTTGGACCTCCAGGCTATGAAAACTATTTTGCCCAAATTTCTAATATCCTACATGTTGTGTAATAAACATTTTTTTAGTTTTTGCTTTGCTCTCTTTCTTCAAAAATCCTCTTCTCCTGCCTTCTTGCTATAATTATCTGATTCTTCTTTTACCTCTATGACTTCTTTGCAATCTTTATTTTTCTTTTTTTCTTTTTTTGAGTTGGAGCCCCACTCTGTTGCCCAGACTGGAGTGCAGTGGCCACTCCCGGCCATCGAAGCCTCGACCTGCTGGGCTCCGGCGATCCTTCCGCCTCAGTCTTCCAAGTAGCCGGAACTACAGGTGTGTGCTACCACGCCCAGCTAATTTTTTGATTTATTGTAGAGATGAGGTCTCACCAAGTTGCCCAGGTGGGTCTCGAACCCTCAGGCTCAGGCAATTCACTCACCTCAGCCTCCCAAATCACGGAATTACAGGCTGAGCCACCGAGCCCGGCTGAAAAATTGTTTTTAAAAATTAAAAGATTTTACAGAAAATCCCAGCTTCCCTTGAAAATTAATTTTAAAAAAATCAAAGATCTTACTACACTTACCAGCATTCCCACATGGTCATAATTAGTGGGAACTGGGTCATAGTTGTTCTCTGTAACAGACAGGTAATTTCCAGTTTACCTTGTCACACTAGACCTGCGTCATCACTAGATTTCTTTGTAGTGCCTGTTATACCTGGAGGCATCCAGTTTGTAATTTGTAGGATGGATATGCTCTCTAGCCATAGATTCTTCAGTCTCTTCAATCTCAGACATGTCTGTGGCACTCCTAAACACACACAGGATTGCATAGCATTTCTGGGCTGCAGAGATTCCCAGACAATAGGGTCAACATTGGCATCATAGCGCTGCCCAGTGCGGGTCACCTGTTGTCTGTGCATGTTGCTGTCCTGCTGAGGGGTGAGGGGGTGGTCTCAGAGACTTGCTTCCTAGGAGTCCCCTCCATGGACTACAGACTTGGTGACAAGACCCTAGCCACAGCACTTAGGTGCCTAGTTTCCATAAGCATCACACAGTGACCCATCAACCAGACCATCAGTCCCTCCTGGGTCCTGCATATAAGTAGGGCATATCTCTGGCTCTCCTTGAGAACCTCCAATCCAACATCTACTTTCGTCTGGGGGAAGCTGCCACCTGGGATTAAGTTAGGCTCCCACCTGCCATTGGGCTAGGGTATATTTTATTTTCCTCTGGTTAACTCGTCGTAGCAAAACAGCAACAAAATAATACCCCAGTAAGCATTTTTCTCAGTCTCACCATGTTATATCAGTGATTTCCATTTCCTTCTATTATTTTCCCCACTAGACTGTCTCAAGGATGATATTTCTCTCCAATACTTAATACATGTTCTGCCATATAATATTTGCTCAGTAACTGTATATTTGAAACATTTCTCTCTCCCCCCCCTTTTTTAAAAAATTGAGTCAGTCTTACTCTGTTGCCCAGGCTGGTGTACACTGATACAATCATGGCTTACCACAGCCTAGACCTCCTAGGCTCAGGCAATACTTCTGCCTCCGCCTCCCCAGTAGCTGGGACTACAGATGCACCACCATAACCAGCTTTTTATTTTTTGGTGGGAACAGGGTCTCTCTATGTTGTGTAGGCTGGTCTTGATCTCCTGGGCTCAAGCAATCCTCCCACCTCATGCTCCCAAAGTGCTGGGATTGCAGGCGTGAGCCACCATGCCCAGCTCAAAACATTTTTCAACAAATGAATACACTCTAGGTCAGTGTTCTGAGTCTCATAAGTAAGTGGTTAATACTTAGGGTTACACAAATTCGAATGCAGCTATTTTCGGATAAACCCCAACTCCATAGAAATCAGAAGAACTTCTGAGACAAGCAGCTCTGTTTATCTGGTTCAATGTAAATCCCCCTCTTCCAATACTTATTAGTAATGACATTTCTGAGTAATCATTTCTCTTTCAGTGAGTCAAGGTCGGGGTCTTTTTAAAACTATAATCCTTACTTAGCTACACTGATTTCTGTCATTAAAGATTACCCTAGGAATAGGAAATGCACGTTTCTTACCCTGTGGCTAAAATGCATTTGAAAGTCTAGGCATTCTTTGTTTGCTCTGGATGAAAAAGTTCACATTTCTCTGTAACATAAGTTACATGAACAGGTAAATTAGAACAAGTTTTGCACTGTGATTTCCCATTAATCATGATTACCAATTCATGAATTCCTGATAAGCCTGTTTGGTTAAATCTGATCTTTCCCCTCCATGTTTAGAAGTTGAATTAAGGATAATTGCACGCATTATACCACTTGTGACAGTATTTGAGCTGATTAGCTCCTAGAGGACTGATTAGGTGAAGGCTATAGTTGTATAAAAGTGTGCATTATAATAGTCTATGTAGATGAGCTTGTAGTGATAGTATATATGACATGAAACTAAAAGAACAGATTTTTATTCAAATTAGAGACTCTCCTAATTGTACTCAGTGAGCATCACAGTACATGACAGCTACTGAATGACTATGTAAATTTAGTCCCACATTTTTATCAACTGCCCATCATGACTTTCCTGTTCTCTGTTGAAGAAGAAAAGGAATAGATAGAAAGTTCTGGCAGGTGGGATGAAAAGCAAAGCAAAGAGCACAGTACACAACGCTCTTGTGTATGAACCCTTACAGCATGACACTCACCGCAGCGTTTCATGCCATTTACTGCCAAGAGACACCCTCTGTTTTGATAACGATCTTAAACACCAGTCTGGCTCCCAACATGGAAGATCTCTGGTCCTGTTTTCAGGTATGCTTCCCGTTCCCACGCCCGTTCCTTCTTCCCGTCTTCTGATTGTGAGATGGTATCTTGTGTGGCTTTGGTTCTCCCATTTGCTTTGTGTTTTTCCTCTTGACCAGTCTATCACTGATAATTTAATCATAGTTGCTCCTGGCAGCCTCTGCCTGCTTGTTTTTTTTGTGTTGCAATTACCTGATGTAATCTGGGCTTCTAATTTTCCTAGAGAGCATAATGCATCAGCAGTAGCTACTCTGAAAAGTAATAAAATCCACAGGAATGTTCCCTATCCCACCTCTCTGGACCAGTCTTCCATTCAGCTGCATATTTTTAAATGTCCCATCTTCAGCAGAAGAGATAAAGCAAAAGGTAATGTTATGGTGTGGTGTTGACTGGGGATGCTTGAATTATCTCAACTTAGCCAATTCAGGACATTTAAAGAGGATGTTGTAGGAGAATGCGATTTTCTTGGAAAAGCATTGTGAAGAGAACTTGCAGAAAAAAAATGCTAAATCTGACAGAAGGGTGTCTGAATAAAAACATAAACTGGGCTTTATTTTTAAGATGTTTTCCCATAAAAGCATGCATTTTTTGTTTGTTTGTTTTGTTTTGTTTTTTGAGTTTCAGTCGCCCGGACCGGAGTGCAGTGGCTGCTCCCAGCCACCGCAGCCTCAACCTGCTGGGCTCCGGCGATCCTTCCGCCTCAGCCTTCCAAGTAGCTGGAACTACAGGCGCGCGCTACCACGCCCGGCTAATTTTTGATTTATTGTAGAGATGAGGTCTTGCCAAGTTGCCCAGGTGGGTCTCGAACTCTCAGGCTCAGGTAATCCACTCATCTCAGACTCCCAAAGCGCAGGATTATAGGCTGAGCCACTGAGCCCGGCTAGAACATACATTTTCTGATACCTTCTCTTATGTTACTTAATTTAAAACATTCTAAAGGTATGCAGCTTAATAAAAACATTTAGCAGACAGGTCAGAAGACATAGTTATGACTTTCATATATTATTTTATGGTCTTTCTACAGGGATCACCTACGGGCTGAGATTACAGAGAAGGTCCAGAGCTATATGACTTATTTTAACCTTATCCTTGCTTGAGCCTGCATTATAGTGGAACATCCAGACCAATGCAACACTCTCATATCCTCTGCTTTTCCATCTGAAAAATGGCAATGATATTTACCGCATGTAATGTGGTCACCCCAAAGCTGAGAGGGCTTGTGTATAATGCTCTTTACCTACTCCAAATATGTCACCCGGGAGGTTCAGCAGGGAAAGCACTGATGACAGCTGGTCTGTGAAGAAAGAATCCATGCCTGAGGACAGAACAGCAAGCCGTTTTATAATCAAGCAAAGTAATTACTCAAATTGCTATACAGTGTTTACAATTACATTGATTTAAGGGTGCCGCCTACATTGTTCACAGCTCTGCTTGGTCACCTGCATCTTCTGACTCATTACTGGGTATATGCATATCCTTCAGAGGCCAGCCTTGACCAGAGGCTGCTCCCTAAGGGAGGGGAAAGAAAGAAGCCAGGAATGGGGGAAAGAGTGGGGCAGGATAATGCCCAACCCCCAACAACTCCCCTACTCCTACGGAGATATTCATGCAGGAATCCCAGGAACCTGCATGAAAAAGGAGTCTTTGCAGTTGTGACTAAGAGTATTCTTTTATGAGTGGGCACTTTCTAATCACATGAATTTTTAAAAGAAAACCTTTCCAGATGGAGCACAGCTGAGATGGAAGAAGAAGAAGAAGACAGGATTCCAAGTATGAGAAGGACCTGACCTGCCAGTTGCTGGTGTCAAAGATGGAAGAAAGGGGCCACAAGCCAAGGGATGTAACAGCATCCAGAAGCTGGGACTGGCCCTCCACATTCGCAAGGAAATGAATTCTGCCCAGTTACTAAGCAAGGACATGGATCCTCCCCAGAGCCTCCAGAAAGCAATGCGGTAAATTGACACTGTGATTTTAGCCCAGTGAAACCCATGTTGGACTTCTGACTTACAATGCTACAAGATTATACATGTGTATTGTTTAAATGACGACATTTGAGGCATTTGTTACAGCAGCAGTGAGAAACTAATACAGCATATAATGGTAACACATAAATAACATTAATATGAGAGATTAGGAAGGTGTCAGCCTGTCAGTTTTGTTTTAGGTTTCTTTCCTATGTTTTTTGCCAGAGATAGATATTCTGGGGTTGCCCACTCAGCTGTCCTCACTTTCTGAAGAGAGTTCTGGGTCAGTGTGATCTTTTGGAACTTTGTGAGCTGGAATGAAATAAGAGGAGAGGAAAAGGGAGAGTTAGGATAGACCAAAGCCTCAAAGGAGGTTATTGCACACAAGCAGTTAATAAAAAAAGAGGTGGCCAGGCTCAGTGGCTCAACCCGTAATCCCAAGCACTTTGGGAGGCCAACACGAGAGGACTGCCTGAGCCCACTGGTTCAAGACCCACCTGGGCAACTTGGTGAGACCTCATCTCTACAATAAATCAAAAATTAGCCGGATGTGGTAGCACGTGCCTGTAGTTCCAGCTACTTGGAAAGCTGTGGCGGAAGGATCACAGGAGCCCAGCAGGTGGAGGCTGCAGTGGTGGGGAGCGTGCCACTGCCCTCCAGCCTGGGTGACAGAGTGAGACTCCAACTCAAAAGAAAGAAAGAAAGAAAGAAAGAAAGAGGCACTAAACTCCCTATGGGGCTGGGTAGGTGAAGCACTTGGGAGCTATGTGGAAATATGAGGTAAGAGAGGCTGTCAAGAGGGTGCCAAGACCTAACCCTAATGGGCTGAGAAGGAATTGGGGTGGAGGAGGAAGAGAGAGAGAGGAGAGGAGATAAGAGAGAGGGGTTGAGAATGAGCAGTTCCTAGGAGATATAGGATTTTTAAGAGCTGTTAAGGATTCCATGTTCATATCTCATGGACTATATTTTTCAAAGATGTAGGCAAAGATCGGAATTTTTATTTAGGCGATGCTTCTTCTGAAACAATTCCATTCTGGACTGAGCCAAGGGTCTATGATGAACACATGACAAGGAAGTAAATGAACTGAAAATCAAATATTCAGACAAAAAAAGGTATGTAAAATCTAGATCAAACTGGCACTTTCTGGTAACTTCCTCAAGAATATCTTATTGATTTAGACAGACAGACAGATAAATAAACTGAGACCACTTTATAATAAGCTTCTTTCTCTATGCGAAATCTCCATATATGGAACATTCTTATTTCATTAACTAAACCTCCAGCTTAAGCTGATGTTTGTTCAACATTAAATAGGATTATAGTTAGATTTAGACTCAAATTCTAGCCCCTCCTCTTACTTGTTATGTGATATTATTAAAGTTACTAAATCTTTCTGGGTCACAGTTTCTTCACCTCTAAAACAGAGATGATAATGTTTGTTTCTCAGTGTCATTGTGAGAATTAGATACATTGTCTAAAAAGTATCTTTCAGAGTCCTTGGTACATGGTGAGCATTTAATAAACGGCAGCTACTGTCAGGATTCAGGAGACTGGAGGATATTATCGTCATAGTTTAACCCAGGATATGAAAGGGGACAAGTTGATAACAGTGGGTAATAGCAATTTTCTTTGGAATGGTTGACATAAATAAATGCATGAGCTCTTGATTATACATTTTTCAACAACTTCAATTAATTCTGATTTCATTTCTGAAACTCTGTACTCAACTCCAGGACTTGCACAAGTGAAAAATACTTAGCATAAAATTCAGAGCTAAGGAAAACAGTAGAGAATCCAGGAGTTTGCTCCTTAGCGTGTCACAGTCATCACCAATATTACGCCCTTGCTGGTAAACCAGCTCGCTTTCCCTGATTTCTCTCTCTCCTGTTTATAAAAATTCAGATTAAAGTTTGGTTTGGTTAGACCTTGGTGAAAACTGGGGGCCGGGCGCGGTGGCTCAAGCCTGTAATCCCAGCACTTTGGGAGGCCGAAGCCGAGGTGAGGGGATTGCCTGAGCCCACGGGTTCAAGAATAACCCGGGCAACTTGGTGAGACCTCATCTCTACAATAAATTAAAAAATTAGCTGGGCATGGTAGCACATGCCTATAGTTCCAACTACTTGGAAGGCTGAGGTGGAAGGATCACTGCACTCAGCAGGTCAACGCTGGGGTGGCTGTGAGCATGCTATTGCACTCCAGTTTGGGCGATGAGTGAGACTCCAACTAAAAAATGAAAACAAAAAACCGAGAAGTGTTCAAAATGGATATTTGTCAGTTTTTCCCTTCCCTGTGATATTCCATCAAATATCCAATACCAGTCTCCAAGCTATTGTCTACTTCGTGGGGTGTGGCTGCCACCACTGCACTCTGCCCTTCTGTCTCTCCCACTGTCTCTGTCCAGGAAGTTCATCTGTTGAGGTCTGTTTAACACAACTCCTTTCCTTTGAATATTGCCTGAACAGACACTGTGTACTATTGTTTCATGGTTCCCCCTCATTCACTGTGTAGGTGATATACTAATTAGCAATAGCCTACTAACACACAACTCCAAAAACCTCAATGGCTTACAACTGAAATAACTGTTTTCATACACACAAGTCTGCAAGTAGATTGAAGTAAGTTTCTGTGGGCTGGGAGGCTCTTTTTTAGGCTGCAGCTCTGTTGGCCTCAGCTTTTAGGCTGTGGGTTAATTCCAGGTCTGCTTTCTATGAATCTCAGCCTCCTTGAACTAGTGACCATCCAGGGAATGTTCTCACGGTGAAGTGTTGGTGCGCAGGCCAAACCACATAAGCACGTTTCAAGTCTCTGTTCACAGCATTTATTAACATTCCATTGACCAATTCAAGTCACATGATCCATTCCAACATCAATGGGATGAGGAAGCCTTCTCCAACCCCAGTGACAGAGCACTGCAAAGTCGCATGGCAAAAGGTATAGGTGTATCAGGTTAAGCCACAGGAAATTACTGATATTTGATCATTTCTCACTTAACCTAAAGTGGCAATTTTATGTAGTTCAACCTTGCATTTGTATTATCCAAGGAAATGAAAAACTAGAATAAATAATCCAATCTGCCACAGATGGCTTCTGATTAACACACTGACTTTCATGACTACATTCATTAAATATGTTAAAACCTTAACATCTTCAGTTAGGTTGCAGCATATCTACTTGAGACCTCCTGGACTCTCTCCATCTTTTAAAAAATATATGCAAGGTAGTAGTTTTTAGTGTATTCATAGAGTTGGTCCACCATCACTGAATCTAATTTTTGTTACCCCAAAAAGAAGCCCTGTACACATGGGCAGTCACTCTGTGTTTCCCTTCTTCCAAGTCCCTGTAAAACGCTTAACTCTTTCTGTCTGTAGGGACTTGCCTATTCTGGACATTTCACATAAATAAAATCATGTGATATGATCTTTTGTGACAGGTTTCTTTCACTTAAAATAATATTTTCAAGGTGCCTTCATGTTGTAGCACAATCAATACTTTACCCCTTTTTTATAGTCAAATGATAACCCATTGTATGGATACATCGCAATTCATCTTTTACCATTTAATGAATGTGTCGATTTCAGTTTTTGGCTATAATGAATAATGCTGCTGTAAACTTTTCTGTATATTTGTGGGTACCTATGCTTTCAAATTTTTTAGACATATACATAGTGAAATTGCTGGATCATATGGTAACTCTAGGTTTAACATTTTGAGGAACTGCCAAACTCTGTTCCAAAGTGGCTACACCATTGTACAATCCCTCAGGCAGTGTATGCAGGTTTCAATGTCTCCATATCCTCACCAATATTTGTTATTATCTGTCTTATTTATTTTAGCCAGCCTAGTGGGTGTGAAGTGGTGATGTCTTATTGTGGTTTTTAACTTGCACGTTCCTTTATTCTTGTGTCTATTGTCCTTTTTTATGTCTTCTTTGGAGAAATGTCTATTAAAGTCCTTTGCCTATTTTTAAATTGGTTATTTATCTTTTTGCTGATTAGTTGTTAAGAACTGGATACTAGCTGGGCTCGGTGGCTCAGCCTGTAAACCTGTGCTTTGGGAGGCTAAGGTGAGTGGATTGCCTGAGTCCGCAGGTTTGAGACCTGCCTGGGCAACTTGGGGAGACCTCATCTCTACAATAAATCAAAAAATTAGCCAGGCATGGTAGCACGCGCCTGTAGTTCCAGCTACTTGGAAGGCTGAGGTGGAAGGATCACCGGAGCCCAGCAGGTCGAGGCTACGGTGGCCAGGAGCTTGCCACTGCACTGGATACTAGATTGGTATTGGATAGATGACGTGATGTGCAAATATTTTCTCCCATCCTGTGGTCTTCTTTTGACTTTTTTATAGAGCACTTTAATGCAGAAAAGTATTTAGTTTTGATATTCAATTCATGTACTTTTTCTTTTGTTGCTTGTGCTTTTGTTGTCACATTTCAGAAAAATTGTCTAATACAAGGTCACGAAGATTTCCATCTCTTCTTCTCTAAGGATTTTACAGTTAAAGCTCTTACATTTAGGACTATGATCCATTTTGAGTTGATTTTTGTATATGGTGTGAGGTATGGTTTCAATTTCAGTCTTCTGCATGTGAATACCCGTTGTCCAAACACCATTTGCTGACAAGATTACCTTTCCCTCATTAAATTATCTTGGTCCCATGTTGAAAATCAACTCACTATAAATGCTAGGGTTTATTTTTGAATTCTCAATTCTATTACATTGACCTTTGTGCTTATTGCTATGCCAGTGTCACAGTATTTTGATTATTGTAGCTTTAGTAAGTTTTGAAATAAGGAAATGCAAATCTTCATACTTGGTTTTTCCATTTCAAAGTTGTTTTGGCTATTCTGGGTCCTTTTTACTTCCATATTAATTTTGAATCAACTTGTCATATTTGTTAAAGAAAAAGCCCAACAAGAATTTTGATAGGAATTGTTTTGAATCTGAAGATCAGTTTGGAGGCTATTGCCACCTTAAGAATATTATGTCTTCTGATCCATGAACATGGGACATATTTCTAAGTATTTAGATATTGTTTGTAATGTACAAACATTGTAGTATTTTAAAAAATTTATTACTAGCTGGGCTCGGTGGCTCAGCCTGTAATCCCAGCACTTTGGGAGACTGAAGTAAGAGGATTGCCTGAGCCCGTGGGTTCGAGACCCACCTGGGCAACTTGGCAAGACCTCATCTCTACAATAAATCAAAAAATTAACCGGGCGTGGTAGCGCGCACCTGTAGTTCCAGCTACTTGGAAGGCTGAGGCAGAAGGATCGCTGGAGCCCAGCAGGTTGAGGCTTCGGTGGCTGGGAGCGGCCACGGCACTCCAGTCTGGGTGACAGAGTGAGACTCCAACTCAAAAAAAAAAAAAAAAATTTATTACCAAAAATTTGATTATTTTTGACAGCACTATAAAAGGAGTTTCTAAAATTTCATTTTTGATTTGGTCATTGCTACTTTAAGTAATATAATTAATTTTTCTGTATAGATTTTGTATCTTGCTGAATTGTTTTTATTAGCACCCATAGATTTGTGTGTGTGTGTGTGTGAATTACTTAGGATTTTTCTACACACAAAAGGGAATCCATAAAAAAACAGAATTATCTTTTGGAAAGCAGATTCCTTGTAGTACAGATTTCTCCTGCTAGGCAAGTGTTTTACGAACCCATTAACATCAGCATACCAGCTAGTGCTGTTGTAAGAAGCTTCGTTTGGCTTCAGTGAATTTATTTTTGGAGATTTTTTTCAAGCATTTACCCATTTCATGATGGGTGATTGATGAGAGCATCTGCCCACATGTACTGAGTTTTCAGCATGACCCCTGTGCCTTACCCTTCTATTCACCTGCTCTCACCCTGAGCAACTTTTTTCTTGTTTTCCTGGATGAAAAAAATCCTCAAAGGAAAACATTTTGCCTATGTGGAAGAGGTGAAACAAAAAATGACAGAAGCACTGAAAGACATCAACACTGACAAACTCAAAAAACTGAGCAGTGGAAAAAGCACCTCGATTGGTGTATTGCATTAAACAGAGAACATTTTAGAGGTGACTGAAATTTAAACATGTAAGAGTAAATACACAATTTCCTATAAATACATCCCCTTTTTGGAGGGTTCCACTGCATATATGAAAAGGGATATCTCTACGTCATCTTTTCCAACCTAGATACTATTTACTTCTTTTTCTGACTAATGGGCCTGGGTAGAACCTCTAGGACTGTTGACCAGAACTAGCAAGAGTAGGCATCCTCGTCTTGTCCTTATGGAGAAAGCTTTTCATGTTTCATGTTAAGTGTTGGATTTTCATAGATGCCCTTTATCAGGTGGTGGAGGATCCATCTATCGAGGTTGTTGAGTGTTTTGATTTTGAAGAACCATTTTTAGTCTCTTTATGCTTACTTTACATGTATGGACTCTGATAAATGAGGAATCAATGTTAGGGTTCAGTTCCTGATGAGAGACCTTCTTCCTTTTAATCTCAATACTTAGGGATATCTTTCTGGCTCCAGATAAATTTTATATTATTGTAACTAATATACTCCATTCCAAAATACACCCATGAAACTTTTTTTAACTTTTAGAAAAGATTCAGGTTAAGATGAATGCATGCAGATTAAAAATTTCAGTGATTTCAAGGCAGCCTGCTTATAGCAAGCTGTGTTAATAATTCTTTCCATCAAAAGCTCCTGACCTGAAACAAGTTTGCTATGCTACAATTTTCCTATTTTAATTAACTTTTAAAAAATCGAATACCAGCTGAAGAAATTTTAAATAAGTTCATTAGTCCAAATACTTCTTCTTTCCTCAACAATTGAAGAAGAAATTAAAAAGAAAATTCCTTAATATATAACTTAAGACACAACAAAATTATACACTGTGTGTTTTATATGTTTTGTACAGTCTGAATTGCAATTTGCAATAAACAAAAAAGTTCCTTTAAATTTAATATCCTTTACCCTATTTTCTTTTGTCTTCTAGTTTACTTTGTTTTCTTTATCTGTTCTTGGCCCAAATAAGCATTTCATAGATACAATTTGTCTCCCTATCCCTAATCCTCAATGGAAAAAAATAAAACAGTGAAGAGTAGTTAGGCAACACATACCTTATTGCAGTGATTTTTAACTTTGTGGGTCATAAACTTTTTAAATAAACTGATGCTCACCCTTGATCCTCTCCTAGAAAAACACAAACATGCACAGGTAAATAAAACTTTGTATACAATTTTAGAGAGTCATCAACCATGCACAGAGAATATTAAAAAATCCAGCAAGTTTTTGAGCCTGTATGTGCAGTTAAGTAAGCAGATATACCAGGAAAATTCCAAAGATATAGGAATTAACAAGTATTTTTTCATGTTTTGCCTGTCGTTTTTGTGTCCAGTTTAGTCTCTTGTATTCCAGATTGTTACACTGAGCATCTCTGATGTTCCAGGACTTCAATCTTTTGCAAGCAAATCCTAGAAATAATGCTGCCCCATGGTGCAGCAGACAACTGGTTAATGCTCTGACTGTGAGAGCAATACAGACAGAGAAACAATATTTCATTTTGCCTCAGATCTCTCTCTCTCTTTTTTTTATTGAATTCCTCGCCTCTTTGTTCCATTCTCTCCCAGCTAAGAGCTTCCTGTATTGTCCCGAGGATGGGAAAACACAAGTTGGGGGAAGGAGGAGGCTAGTTTTTCAGCGAGGCTCTTCAATGCCAACGACATGACAGATGGATTTGGAGGTTCACACAATCACTTTTTCCTTAATCATGCTGGCTACCACATGGTGCAGAGACACAATTGGAAATGAAGGCTTATCCGGGAGGGATGTGTTTAGAGTACATTATCTCTGCACGAGCTATGGAAGTGCAAAGCTATGGATAGTTTGCAAAGCTGTGGAGTGGCCTTGCATGCTAGGTGAAGAAATTCTACTGCTGCTCTGAAATACTGTTATATGACACACATGCGTGTGTGCTTACATGTGCACACACACACACACACACACATCCACCCCTTCTAGTCGAGCTATTGTCTTATAAGGATCCTATCTAAAAGAAAACACATCTTTAGCTGAAATGCCACAAATAGAAGAAGACTCATGCCATCCATCAATCTCTAGGAACTGGCATTCAGCTGGCAGATAAACTCCCTTTTAATTTTTAAATCACTTTATCAATCAAAGTGCCGTATTGTTCTCAGTCTCATTTTAGCTGTTCTGAGTAGATTCTATCTACTTTTCTCTTGCTTCTTGGATTCTCTTCTATTGTCTGTGCCTTATAGAAAGCATTCAGAAGCTTCCGAGACACTTGGTTTTAAATAAGTATTAGTTTTTCTCCAGTTAATAATGACACTAATTTCCTTGGGAAGTGAGTTGTTTGTGTTGGCTCAGTTAGATTCAGGAGATCAATCTCTAACTTTGGGTCACAGCGGCGTGAGAGCGAGGCCCTGGCAGTGAACCCTGGAGGAAGAGGGTTCAAGTCAAAGCCGCTTGCAGACAAATCCTAGAGGCGAGTCCCTCAGCCCTGGTGCCTGGAGGGTTCAGAGAATGTCCTGGGAAATAAAACTTTATGGTGGCTTTGCCTTCATAAATCCTGGAGGAAATTAAAAGGAAGAACACTTAACTTCTAGTAAACCGACTTCACCCCATATCTGATCCCAGGCGATCTGCTTCCTGCGCTGCTCATTTCAGTCTTCCAGGGTTGAACTGCGTAGCTCTGGAATCCGTTTGTATTGAAGAGAAATAAGGTGGTGGAGTAGAATTATTTTCTTTTGTGACATTAGACAGTAAACCCCACACTGCTGGCAGAATGGAGCCTTTTTTTCTAACGGTAAAATGTGAGAGTCGCTGTCTTTCTGATGCTTTGAAGAACAATCAAAGAGGACAGACTATTGGTTCTTTCTTCATCTAAAACTGTTGTATTTGAGGCTGTGTATATATATATATATATATATAATATATATATATATATATTTGAGTTGGAGTCTCACTCTGTCGCCCAGACTGGAGTGCAGTGGCCACTCCCGGCCACCGCAGCCTCAATCTGCTGGGCTCTGGCGATCCTTCCACCTCAGCCTTCCAAGTAGCTGGAACGACAGGCGCGTGCTACCACACCCGGCTAGTTTTTGATTTATTGTAGAGATGAGGTCTTGCCAAGTTGCCCAGGTGGGTCTCGAACCCGCGGGCTCAGGCAATCCACTCACCTCGGCCTCCCAAAGTGCAGAATTACAGGCTGAGCCACCGAGCCCGGCTTCAGGCAATATTTTGATCACCTTTTAGGAACTGCATTGTCCTTTCTAATGGAGAAACCATATCGCTACCCAATAGTAAAATCCTTGCTATAATTAAGAACATAAGAGAAAGGCAGGAGGGGGGTGGGTAATCCCAATATATTGGTTAAGGTGTTGGCAAATTCCAAGCTCTCCCACACACCTGAGATGGTCTCCAGCGACCTGAATCAGCCAACCTGTCTCCTCAGGTGTGTCAGACTCACTCTCAGAAACACTATATAGGGAGGGTAGTATTTACTGTTCAGAAATTGCATTTGGACAAAATGCCTTGTGTTTTGTTACATCTCATTTTCTTTTATAGGATGCAGAAAAATATGGAGAACAATTTGACATCTATTACACTGAAAAGCCTATTTAAATTTATTTGTATTAATTCAACATGTATTAATATTCTATTACAATGTAATAGATTCTATTACAACGTAAGCAGGTGCTAAGGATGAGACAGTGGTTAAAAATATATCTGCTCTTAAGGAACTTAAAATCATATATATAATATATATTGATTGTGCAGTGGCACAATCATAGCTCACTACAACCTTGAACTCCTGGACTCAAGGAATCTCCCCACTTCAGTTTCTTGAGTAACCGGGACTACAGGTGCAAGCCACTGTGATTTTAAATCATTTTACCATTTAAAATCATTTAAACCAAAATGATTTTAAATATTTTATTAGAAACATAGTCTTGCTATATTGTTCAGGCTGGTCTTGAACCCCTGGCTCAAGCAATCCGCCTACCTCAGTTTCTCAAAGCTCTGGGATTACAGGTGTGAGCCACTGAGCCTGGCCTGTGTATAATTTTAGTCATATTTGTGACCAAGTGATTCTGCCTATTCAAATTAAGAAATACAAAATTAAAATGTCAATTTGAAGATAGGTATCTCTGTACTGTACATCTTTTTTTTTGTTTTTTTAGATTAGAAAATAGTTTATTTAGAAAGTAGATCAGAGAAAAAGGTTGGATCCACCTCTAAAAGATTGGAGAGGGGCCCAGATGCTAAAGGAACATTTGTTCTGTACTGCACATCTTTCTTGAAATACTACCTTGAATGTATCATGCTCAGTTGTACTTTGATACAAGAGTCATGATAACTGTCAGGGAAAGGTGCCTCTATCATGTTATCTAGTTTCTTTCCCTCTGTCTACTGTCTAACTGTGGAAAGACTGGATTGTAAACAAATGGTTACAGCAGACTTTCAGACTTTCAGATGGGCCATGATCATTCCTTTGGATCTTCTCTTATCTGGCAGTCTTGTCTTTATAGCATGTATCCAGCAGTTGAATTACATATTTAACTCTAGGCATACTTGATGTGCATACTTGACTATTTGATAGAATATGATCTAATGTCATATTGTGGTGTTTGGGCTGGAATGAATGAATGTCTTACATTGTGTAGCTACTGGCTAACTGCACATGTGCTACGGGAAAAGATTTCCCTTCCTGAGGTCCCATCATCTACGTGTTCCTTAGTTCTGAGTATGTTTGTGCCTATATCTCTACAATAGTTCCAGTCTTATGTCCTTGGCATGTAGTTTAAGAGAAAGGCTTTTGAAATGTTTGTAACGTTTTTCTCCTACTCTTTCCAAGAGTCAGCCTTGGTGTTTCCATAATTCAACACTAGTAGTTGTGTTGTATTCACAGGGACAAGCTTATACCAGGATGAGAATTCCGGCCACCTGAAATCAGACTTCCCATCATCCCCTGGCACCTGAGGACATGGTAACAGTACAATAAAATTTTTTAAAAAAATTTATTAAGCACCTGATTCATTGCCTATTGTTCTGTAGATTTCTATGCACTCTGGCCCATTTAATTCTTCTTTTAACCCAGGGATGGAGGTATTCTAATACCCCCATTTTAAAGATGAGGATAAGGGGACTGAGTTTCAGGAAGTTAGATATCTTGACCATATTGACACTAACATCTTGGTCTGCAGTGCCTGCTCTTTTTAATATAATTCAACTTTTCCTCCCATTTGTAACCTAAGTAGAAAGTAGAGTCTGAAGTGGGAAAATCAATCGACTAGCTGCTGCATTTTAAGCTATAATAGAAAGGGAGAAAGGGTTGTGTTGCTCCCCTCACCCCCTGTTTTCTAAACAATGTAAAAAAAAACTCATTTATGTCAGCCTGAGCATGGTAATATAACATTTCAGCATTTTCCATTAAAAACAAGAAATTACCACATATCCAAGTAAGCTCAAAACCGCTATAATTGTTCATGTTTCAGAAATGTCATTGGATACGTTAGCAAAGAGGATTGCTATTCTGCAAGCCATAAATATTATTGCTTGAGTGGGTAAAATGTACGGTTTTTACGTTTCTAATCACTGTCTTTGAGCCCTCCTACAGGCACTTCACGCTTGCAGCTTTACCGAGTATTTTGGTTGTTCCCTCCGACAATGAGAGAAACCAGTTTGTACATGTTTTTCAGTGGACACCCCACCGGCTTCTTGGGCCCCAGAGTCCCCAGGTTCTGTATGCCCTTTCACATAATGTACATACATGGCCCTGGCTTCGTGATGCCAGGAAGGGGCTTCCTCGGGTAACACTCTGGGTCTCTTCCCTGGGCCTCTTCTTACTTCTCCACTTGAGAGGAGGGACAGTCATGTGATTGATTGGATTTGCAAGGAGTTAACATCTGTTGGTCCCTGCTTTGTGAATGTGTGGATCAAAGTTCTTAAAATGTTGCAAACACTGAAGGGCCCTTTGTTTCCTTACTCTCTGCCATGAAGCAATTCTGAATGGATGGTTTTCTCTGCAGACTCAGACTCTCTCTACGGAAGAGCGTATTTGAAAGCCCAATTTAGCCACCAGATTAAAGTCATGTTCTCCAATTGATTTGAATCATGATGAAGCTAATGTTTTAATCCTTGTGTTCTTGCTCTCGTATTTCTGCTCTCAGAGACTGGAAGTTGTTATTTCCTGTCTCCCAGACCCAATGGGAACCCATATTTCACCCCTCATACCTGCCAATACCACCCATCAACAACCTGGAGCTCCTGGAAAGCTGAAAGCAGAACTTGTGATTTTTATTGGTTATTTGCTGCTATTCAATCCCATGGAGAAACTACACCTAGATGAAGAAGGTCACAATAACCTTGCCATTGTTCATTCATTCGCCCATTCATTGAATTGATGTTATCATCTCAGACTGAGCACTGTACAAAGATGACTAGGACCTGCTGCCTGCCTTGAGGAATTTCAGAATGGTAAGAGAAGACAGGTGGATAAACTGAAGGTGATACAGCAAAACAATCTGTGATGTAATACAGTATGTATAGTGACAACAGACACACAAAGTAGGGACTACTAAAACAGGTCCTGGGGCAAGGAGATGAGTATGGGACTAGACCATGCTGGACCAGGAGGAGACATGAACTGAGTGTTGAGGATAAGAGATAATTGGTCAAAAATAAAAGGTGGGAGAAGGTGTTTCAGGCAAAGGGTCAGGAATGTGCTCAGAGAAACACTAAGGATACGACAGACCTGGGAGATCCTGAAGAGCGGATGTAGGAGACATACTCCTTTGTATCAAGTCTGGTGTGGGAAGGGAAGTGTATTTTCCCAGTAAATCTCACTGTCTCTGCCCCTGTCTGAGCTGTATCCTGGGGAAAGAGAAGTGCTGGTAAGTCGAGGCCAAGATCATGTGGACAGAACTCCACCCAAAGCAAACACATTGAGGGGGATGTAGCTGGTGCCCAGAGGGGAGCTGGGGTGCAGTCCCTGGTTGATTGGCTGCAGGACAGCAGAGCGAACACAAGCTCATCACAAGGCAGATTAATTTCTACTGAGATCCAAAGAGCTAGGAGGCAGTCAGTGTCAATCTTGTAGGAAATTTCTAGGTATGGGTCCTAGCTGTATCACAGACCAGCTGGAAAACCTTGGACAAATTACAGACCCTAATGGTATCCTTTGCCTCCTCTATAAAATGGAGATGATAAAGCTTTCTTTTCAGGACTGCAAAGAGATAATACATGTAAGCACAGTTCCAGCACACAAGAGGCATTTGGCTAGTGGAAGCTGCAATTATGACCTATCTTGGATGCCATTTGGCCTTTTTTGTTGTTTTTTGTGTCTTCCCCTTCTGTGACCCTTCACTCACTTATGAGCAAAGGTTTTAGTGCAATGTTTCTGCTATCTTCTGTCATATAACAACTGCCACAAAATTCAAAGATTTAAACCAACAGTGATTTGTGATTTTTCATGATTCTATGAGTTGACTAGGGTTCAGTTGGATGGTTCTTCTGCTGGACTCACTTGGAGTCTCTCATGTAACTTGGCAGGAGGTGGGTCACCCATGATGGCTTAAATGATATGTCTGGCTCCTGGGTGGGAATGGCCGGAGGATGGACAGAGATGGGACACTGGATGGTCAGACCTTTCCTTCTTCTCAAGTCATCTGGTGATCTCTCCCTCTCCACTTGGCTTTTCCATAGGAGTCTTTCTACCTGAGTAGCCAGATTTCTTGGTGGATCAAATTGTCTAAAAGTATACTAGTAGAAGCTGCTAGTCTTTTTTCCCTCTCTTTTCTTCTTCCTTCCTTCCTTCCTTCCTTCCTTCCTTCCTTCCTTCCTTCTTTCTTTCTTTCTTTCTTTCTTTCTTTCTTTCTTTCTTTCTTTCTTTCTTTCTTTCTTTCTTTCTTTCTTTCTTTCTCTCAGTCTCTCTGTCTCTCTCTCTTTCTTTCTTCTGAGTCAGGATCTCACTCTACAGCCCAGGCTGGAGTGCAGTGGCTCGATCATGGCTCATCGCAGCCCTGATCTCCAGGTGATCCTCCCACCTCAGCCTCCTGGGTAGAGAAGCGTGATTTAAAATTTTTGTTGCCTTTGGACCTTCCAGATATGGCCAACGGGACAGTTCTGCCATCAGAACCTTAGGTAGAAGGGGGAGCAGATTTCACCTGGAGCACATTTTCTAATATGAGGAGGGAAAGAGTGGGATCATGGAAAGATGTGGTGGGAAGCAGTCTCAGTTTGTCACTAGCTGGCTTCCTGTTCTGTAAGATGTGTCTCATTAGCCATCTCCAGGAGAACTGGGAGCAGCCAGAGGCCCATGGAGGTGAATGTCGTGAGATAGAGGCGAGGGTGGGCTGGTGGAGAGGGTGAGGCTAGCTTCCACTCGTGTTCCTGCAGCCTGCTCCAGAGCTGAGTGTGAATCAGAGTTTCACTAAGGGAGGGAGAGATGAGACAGTGTCCTAAAGACTTGGGGGAGGATTCACCCCCCACATTTGCCAAGCACAGCCGTGGCCCCTGCAACCCTTCTAGGACTTCTGGGTCTTCTCCCAGAGTGACCTCTTCTTGACTTGTGCTACCTGTTATTGTCCGCTCTGACATCTCAGTACACTTGAGGAAAAAGAACCTGTAAGGTTGCTTCTGTTTGGATAGGTTTGAAAGATGGGAGAGGGGAGTCATTCAACATCGCAGGTGGGTCATGAGATAGTCCTGAGATGGGGTCGACCTTCTCCTGCCCCTTTGTTGCACAGAGGCCACATTTCTGAAGGGCATTGTGCCAACTGTAAAGATATAACTGGAGGAAGTAAGTCTGTGGACTGATGAAGGTATGAGGCAGCCTCAGAGGCTCGTGACTCAGTCTCCCTGCAAGAGAAAACCTACGCAGATGTATGGTGAGTTCATGGCCTCCATGACCAGAGACTGAGCATGGCAGGGGTACTTGGGTCTGCCCAACACCAGACCTCTCCAGCAGGCTGTCTTGGTCCTGGATGGAGCTGGCCTGGGGCCCTCCCTGATCAGACTTGCTGAATGGCCTGAAGCCTCTCCCTGCCTGCTCCTGTACCCTCTCCCCTCTCCCTCTCCAGGCCTTCCCCTTCAAATCATTCACACTCCCAACTTTTTTTTGGTGTGCTTCCAAGAGGACTTGAACTGACACCATACACCCAAGACAGGAGAAATTTATTTTATCCTTAAAAGGTTACTTTGACTCAAAATGCAGTCCTGTGATGTTTTACCCACAATCTAAGACCCTGAAATCTCAGAACACACCAGAACTTGATCTGGCCTTATATGGGGCTGCTTGTGTTCTGCAGTTACTCTACCTGAGGCACACATTTCATTACAGAAATGTTAATGTGCTTGGTCATGGAGTGTTGGTCTCCACTCTGCTGGGCGTGTCATGCACGGTCTATGCATTATTTCAGCTCCCAAATATCTAGACAATTTAAATTATGAAAAACAACTGACTCCAAGAGTTTTGAAGAAGGGCTGTGCACCTTACTATGCAAAAACAAGTCTGTATGCAGCAGCCCGTCTCCAGAGGATACTCCCACAGAGGCCCCTCCCAGTCCTCATGCCCCCACCCCCAGCTCCCCTCCTTGAATCTGGTGCTTCCCCAGGAGAATGTGGCAAAAGTGATGCTTTGTCACTTCTGAACTTAAGCCTCAGGAAAGCCTAGCATCTTCATGGCCAGGTGCAGTAGCACTCATGCCTGTGATCCCAGCACTTTGGGAGGCTGAGACAGGAGAATCAGTTGAGCCCAGGAGTTCAAGACCATTCTGGTAATATAGTGAGACTCTGTCTCTAGTAAAAAATAAAAATGAAAAATAACTCTTCTGGTCCCAGGCGCTTCAGGAGTCATGATTACAGTGCAGATATGGCCAACTCCAAGAACCATACCACACACCACCAGTTCTGAATATGGCACAGAAATGACATCAAGAAACCGGATCACAAAGATATGAATCTCTTTTTTTTTTTTTTGAGTTGGAGTCTCACTCTGTCACCCAGACTGGAGTGCAGTGGCCGCTCCCGGCCACTGAAGCCTCAACCTGCTGGGCTCTGGCGATCCTCCCGCCTCAGCCTTCCAAGTAGCTGGAATTACAGGCACATGCTACCACGCCCGGCTAATTTTTTGATTTATTGTAGAGATGAGGTCTCAACAAGTTGCCCAGTTGGGTCTCGAACCCGCGGGCTCAGGCAGATATGAGTCTCTTAAAGGGGTGGGCCGCAAGTTCCTGAGGAACATGCACTTTGCCCAGAAGCACAACAAGAAGTGTCTGAAAAAGATGCAAGCCAACAGTGTCAAGGCCATGAGTGCACGTGTTAAAGCTATCAAGACCCTTGTAAAGCCCAAGGAGGTTAAGCCCAAGGTCCCAAACAGTCCTAGCCTCAAGCTTACCTGACTTGCATACATTGCCCACCCCAAGTTTGGGAAGCATATTCATACCTGTATTGCCAAGGGCCACAGGCTCTGCTGGCCAAAGGCCAAGGATCAAACTAAGGCCCTGGCTGCAGCTTCACCTGCAGCTCCAACATCAGTTCCAGCTCCTGTTCAGGCTCCCAAAGGTGCCCAGACCCCCACAAAGTTTCCAGAGTAGAGGCCCCTGTCTGCCAATGTGAGGACAGAAGGACTGGTTTGCCCCCAGGCCGCTGTCTGCGTGGGGCTGGCATCCTCCTGTGCTATTTGTACAAATAAACCTGAGGCAGGAAAATAATAAAAATAAAAAACTAAAAATAAAGAAATTAGTCGAGTGTCATGACACATGCCTATAGTTCCAGCTACTCAGAAGCTACTCATGTCGTGAGATAGAGCCTAGAATGGGCTGGTGGAAAGGGTGAGGCTAGCCTCCACTAGTGTTCCTGCAGCCTGGGACTGAGGCAAGAGGATTACTTGTTCCCAGGAGTTGGAGGCTACAGTGAATTATGATCACGTCACTGTACTTCAGTCTGAGTGACAGAGACCATCTCTCTAAAAATAAAATAAATAAATTAAAAAAATTTTTTAAAAATAATTATTTTATTCAAAGGCTCCCCTAAAAATGTATTAGGTCTTCCTGCCAGACTAGAAGTCCTAGAGAGTGTTCTGTAGGCCACTTGTCCACTACGTGTGGCACACCCACAATGTATTCTACTGAGTTCCCATTCTCTCAATAAGTGGCTGTTTTTGCAGATATTTATGAAGTTTTCCAAAGAAACCATCCAGTGTGGGACTGGGTGTTATGAAGGATGCACAAGAGATATCAAGAATAATTTTCACCAAAGCTCTGACCTGCTTTCCTAATGTGCGAGTGGATAATTACCCCTTTGAATGGTCAGTCACGCAGAGTGGACACACTTGCTAACGACTGACTGTGCTTTTGTAAAGTTTACTCATAATGTGATCATCCAATAAAACTTGTAACAAAGTCAATCTGTGGTGCACTTAGCAGTTATTGTACCACATGGTAATCAGGTGTCAATGAAAGCAGTTCCCATTAGTGTCTATAATCAGAAATGGAATTGCTCCCAGGGTGGGAAAAACAGAGAATCTAGGAAATGCTATTGTGTGTTTAACATACTACAGAATTTTTCTTTTTCCTTTTTTTGAGTCGGGGTCTCTGTCACCCAGGCTGGAGTGCAGTGGTACCAACACAGCCTTGACCTCCTGGGCTCAGGTGATCCTTCCGCCTTAACTTCCCATGTAGCTGGAACTACAGGCACGCAATACCACGCCTGGCTATTTTTTAAAAAGATAGAGATGGTGTTTCACTATGTTACCCTGTCTGGCTTCAAACTCTTGGGCTCAAATAGTCCTCCCGCCTTGACCTTGCTGGGATTACAGGTGTAAGCCACCTTGCCTGGCCCACAGTTTTTCTTAAAGAAAATTTGCCCCCAGTTAGCTGCTCAGATGTTCTTTGTGACAGAGTTCTGAGTACATTGGTGTATGATTTTTTTCCTTCCAGCTGCTTCTCCAGGATTATAAAGATAAGGGGAAAGGGGGGTGAAGACACGATGAGGCTCTTTGGCAGCTGAGGACAAAATTCTGCTACTACAATAGAAGAGTTTTTTTAAATGGGCAAGGAAAAAAATATTTTGAATATGGAAGAAAGTGACTAAAATGAGTATTCCTTTTTAACAGTCAAGTCACATTTCTAGTCTGTGTCTTTGGTTCATCCTTCAAGAGTCTCTGACTGGCATCATTGTTGGTGGGGTTCTTGATACAATGTGCAACCTGGTCCTTTGGACCATGTCTGTGGCCACACTGGGAAGACCCAGTTTTCTTCCTTATTCCTTTGCAGCTGGGGTTCAATATTCACTTAAGAGATATTCATGGAGTACCTGCCATGTGCCAAGCTCAGACTGGACGCTGGAGTTCAGGGTGACTCAAGCAAGGTCCCTATTCCCTATAGCTCCCACCCCAGGGGAGGAGCAAGCATGTGAGTAGACAGCAATGAGACAACTGGTGAAGAATGGATGCCGCAGAAGCTCAGGGCAGACACCCAAGGCCTGGACAAAGATGGCAGGCCTGAGAAGGGTCTCAGGGACTGTGTCAGTTCTCAAGGTAGGAAAAGGAAGAAGGGCCTCCCAGACTGACAGGGACATGAAGACTCCAAGGCTGTTCCATGGTAGGAGAGGGAGCTGGGCAGCAGCTGTGCTGAGAAGGGCTCAGAACACCACATCTTTTGTGGGCCACAGACCCAGCAGGGAGAGAGTCCCATGCTGAAGACCCAGGCTGAGTTCCTTGGATTGGGTCCAACTGTGCCCATTAACTTTGCCTATGTGACACAGAGAGAGAGACCTTGTCTCTAAAAATAAATTTTAAAAATTAGAAATTAAAAAAAAATTATTCAAAGGTCCCTTTAAAAATGTGTTGGGTCTTCTTGCCAGATTAGAAGACCTGGAGACTTCTTTCCATAACCCCATTCTGCCCCTCCCCAAGGATTTCTGTGGGATCCTTGCAAGAGTCCAGCTGTTTCTGGCTCTCCCCCCTTCTCTCCACCTGTCCCCCACCCAGACTCCTGTAGCCAGCTGGAGCGGGCGCAGGAATCAGTGCAAACAACGGTCCATGCCAGCGCTTCATCCTCCACACCACCCGCTCCCAGGCAGGAACCTCCAGCAGCTGCCACTGCTTCCTGAGGGAGCCCAGACAGTTGTCTTTTTTGGCATGTGATGCAGGGAGCTGGTGGAGATTTGCCGTTCTCTCCAACTCAGGCTTCTACAACTTGCTGGCTTCCCAGACAAATCTCCAGTAGACTCAGGAACTGACTTTGAGCACATTTGAGCTCAGAGGCAAGAGAGATTCCCTGACTTAGCAAGAGAACCCAAGTTCCCTTCTGTACCCCACATGCCTGGGATCCTTTGTGGAATAGTCAAAGCCTTCCAAATCAAAGATAAAAGGCTGGACCCCACAGAAGACTGGGTAAACCATCATACAATATAAATGAGCTTCAGTCTCACCAAATCCTTCTCTTTCCTTTGATGTGGAAGAAGAATTAGAATTTTAAAAGCCCAGGTCAATGACGTTAAAAGGAAGAGAAAATTGCCAATATAAGCCAGGCATTGTGCCAGGTAAATTGTAGACATGATATCAACTAATTCTCACATCAGACCCAGTGAGGTGGGTGTGATTGTTTTCATTTTATAAAATAAGAAATTAATGCTCAGAGAATTTGGATAACTTGTCCAAGTGAGGTTTAGGATTCCAGAGCTGTCTACCTGGATGGCCCTGGGGATGAAAAAGAGAGACTGAGGTCTTTGGAGACCAACTTCTGAGTCTTCGTCGTGTGCAGGCAGAGAAAGGTGGGTTGTCCCAGAAGCTTGGGGACTGCCAGTGCCCTGGCTTGAAAGATATTCCAATTGGGCACAAAATCTTAGGAGCGAATGACACCTGACATTCAGTTAAGCACAAAACTGTCAAGGAGTAACCATAGAATCTTAACACTGGAGGATTTGTCTTACAAGTGATCTTACCCAATTCTCATTTTACCAATGGGGAAACTGAGGCCAAGAGGATGAAAGCAACTTCCCAGAGTTAGCTCGTTTGTGGAAGAGCTGGACTAACAGCCTTGATCTTTCAATCCTACCTGAGTGAAAACTTTACTTCCTCTTCAACAGACAATCTCCTCTATTTCATCATGTGACTCTTGTTCAATCTTTCTGCTTCCTCCAAGAAAGCTCATGGTGCCTTGTGAGAGAGGTGGGTGGATCTTGGGTACCTCACAAGGTCAGAGGAGAGGGAGAAACAGGTGCAAGGAACAATGACTGTATTTTTTTTTTTTTGCAGAACTTTAGTTCCAGTCAGGAAATGTACAAGTAAAATGCCTTCCAAAAATAGTAATAACTTTCCTTTGAAATGTATTTAAAGTTAACAAAATAATGTTGATGTCCAGTGAAGTTTAATTAACAGGATTTTTTTGCCTAGATTTGTAATGTCTCTAACACCGGATCACTCATTTGGGATATTAGGAGGGAGTTGTGGGATATGCACTGACACCAAAACATTATATATGTCATTAAATTTGATATTCACATAAGTTATTTATAATTGTGGAGCAGGTGAAGTTGTTTTCCTTGCTGCCAATTGTCGTGTTGTTTTCCCCTACCTCTGGGGAAATTTCTTAGAACAAGATATAAAACTCACTCATTCTAAAGTGTAAATAGCTAACGATGCTTAAAGTAATATTTCTCCTAGGAGTATTTTCATTTTAACATTTTAAGCCAGATAAATGAAGCTCTGTTGGAGAAACAGCAGGCTTTATTTCAAGGTGGAAAAGAATCTCATAAGGGTAAACAGAACATTTTTAGGCTTCTGAAATCACACTAAGTGGTTCTTTAGTTTTTTCAGCTAGAGGAGTCTGCTTTTAAAAATAATAGCTATGAAAACAATAAGTATGTCCTTCAGTAGATGTATGGATAAATAAAGTGTGGTACATTCAGACAATGAGATATTATTCAGTACACAATAGAGTTGGGGCTGGGCACAGTGGCTCACACCTAAAATTTCAGCATTTTGGGAGGATTGCTAGAGACTAGTAGTTTGAGACCAAACTGAGCAATATAGAAAGACTATGTCTCTACAAAAATAAAAATAAATTAACTGTAGACTCAGCTACTCAGGAGGCTGAGGTAGGATTGCCTGAGCCCAGGCGATCAAGGCTGTGGTAAGCCGTGATCATGCCACTGCACACCAGCCTGGGTGATAGAGCAAGATTCTATCTTATAAATAAATAAATAAGCAAGCAAATAAGTAATATAAAGATGCACCATCAAACCCAAAGTAGCCTATTTGAAGAGGTGATACACTGTACTCTTCCAACTATATGACATTCTGGAAAAGGCAAAACCATGGAGACATTAAAAAAGATCAGTGGCTTCCAGGGGTTGGGGGTAGGGACTGTGGGGAGGAATGAATAGCAGAGAGAATTTTCAGGTTAGGAAAACTATTCTGTGTGACTCCATAATGGTAAATACATGTTGTTATCAATACGTCCAAACTCATAGAATGCGCAACACCAGGAGTGAAACCTAACGTAAACCCTAGACTCTGGGTGATTATGATGTGTCAGTGTAGGGTCATGAATTGTAACAAGTGTACCACTCTGGTGGGGGACATTGATCACTGAGACTCTGCTTTCTATGTGATGATTGGTAAAAAGCTAAGTCATTATATCTGAAATGAGTATAAATCCAACTTGGCTCATATTCCAAAACAAAAGTTGATAAGGGTAGTATTCCATGAGGGTCGTTTGTGGACATATGTGACTAGATTGTTTCTTAAATGGACATGGAAACCATGATGATTATGATCTTTTGAAAAATTTATGATTGAAACAGATCCAACTCAATTATGAGATTTGCCTTATGAGGGGGTGTGCACAAGTCACCCCGGGAAAGAAAGAACAGAAGGTCACAGGATTCGCATTTGTGCAAGCATATGGATGTGTCTAAACATGCACGTGTGCACACACAGATGCACAAACACACACACACACACAGACATTTCCACACATCTGGCTCGATCCAGAAAGAATCAGGAAATTCAAAGTTAAAACACAAAGCATTTTTATTCGTGTACCATCTGGAGAAATATCATGAAATGTTGTAGACGAAATTCCGAGCCTGGCCATAGCACCGCACAATTAAGAGCTAAAGGAATAGCAGTGCCCAAACCCTGTGTAAGTAATGAAGACCCAGAGGTCCTAGTCCTTCTCCCTCTCCTGTGTCTTCCCTCTTTTATTTAAGACGACTGACTGGGGCAGGAAGATGACAGAGACTCAGGCCTATGTTTGTTATGATTAAGACCATAACTTTTTTGCATAGTGTCCAAAAAGAAATGGAAAAACAGTTTACTGTGGTTATGGACTAGACTTTCCTTTTTATTTTGATGAACCACACATGTGTCTTTTTTTATGGGTACAGAGTGTTTGGAACTGTCGGGAGAATATGTTTTAACAAGGCTTCAATGTAACCACATTATCTGGCACGTATTAGGTACTCAATAGTAATATTTGGGGAATCATTTATTAGACAAAAAATAATTATGCAACAAATATATATTGAGTTCTTTACATATGTCAGGGATTGTGCTAGGTTCATGGTATATGGGGGGAAGAGGAATACCCTTTTTTCTAATGGAGGTTATAATTTACTAAAAAGTACATAAATAATACATTATATAAGGTGTTAAATGGTGATAAGTGCTCCTGTAGCCTGAATAATGACCCCAAAGGTGTCCATATCTGAATCACTGGAACTTATAACTATGTTATAGGTTGACAAAAGAGATGTTACTAAATTAAGAATTTTGAGATGGAAAAATTACCTGGATTATTCAACTGAACCCAACATAATCACAAGGGTTTTTACGAGAAGGACGCAGGAGGGTCAGAGTCAGAGAGAAAGGATAGAAATGGAGTTTAGACTGATGGGGGTAGCCAAGGAATGCAGGTAGCCCACAGAAGCCGGGAAAGGCTGGAAGTGAATTCCCTACCACAGCCTCCAGAAGGGAAGCGGCCCTGTCTACAGCTTAATTTAAACTCAGTGAAACTGATTTCAGACTTTTGGCTTCCAGGACCGTAGGGAAGTAAATTTGTGTTGCTTTAAGCCACTAAATTTGTGGTAATCTGTTGTAGTAGCAATAGGAAACTAATACTAATGCTATGGGGGAAAATAAAGGAATGGGAATAGAGACTTTTGAGATGGAAGAGGCAGAGGGTACAGAGTGGTTGCAATTAGAACAAAGTGAGAAGGGAAGGTATGCCAGGTTGTATTTTCTAAAGATGGCTACCTCAATATCCCCCATCTCATGAGCTTTCCCTACAATGTGACTTTGATAAGTCTTCCAAAAGATGGAGGAATTTGTGGGGAGTGTCTTTGTTTCTCTTCTTACACCTGGGTGGGTCTATGACTAGGTGAAATAGATACTACGTTACTGCTGAGGCTTGGCCATTAGAGATGGTACAGCATCGACCTCATGTTCTTTGGGATACACTCTTGGAACCCGGCTGCCATGCTGTGAGGAAACCCAAGCAGACACATAGAGAGGTCACGTATAGGTTTCTGGCTGGGTCGCCAGTTGACATTCAATGTCAACTGCTAGATGTGAGTGAGTGAGTCTTCAGCTGCCGGCTGTCACATCACTCTCAGTATTCTCACTGTGCCCTTTCTGAATTCCTAACCCCCAGAATCCTTGAGCCTGTAAAAATGGTGGTTGTTTTAATAAATTTGGAGGCCATTTGTTAATGCCACAAAAGTAACTGGAACAGAAAGTTATATTGAGAAGGTCACATTTAAGCAAAAACCTGCAGGAGGTAAGGGAGCCGAGAAAATAACTAGCAGAAGATTTTTCAAGACAGGGTGAAAGGGAACTGCAAAGGACCTCATGAGAAGGCCATGAGTGCCTGATATGTACCAGGAACACCCAGGGAACTACTGGGGACATGCAGACTGTGTAGAGGCTTGGAGGCCATTGGAAGGAGTTGGGCCACTCCTATGGGTGAAATGGGAAGCAACTGAAGGTTTGAAGTGGAGTAGTGTATGATCTGACTTACATTAACCAACAATCAAGCTAAAACTACTATGTTCAGAATTGACAGTGGATGGGGCAGGGTAGAAGTGTGGCAAACAGGTAGGAGGATATTTTTCTAATCAACTTGGACTGGGGTGAAAACAATAGTGGCTCAAGCTTGTAATCCCAGCACTTTGAGAGGCCAAGGCGAGAGGATTGCCTGAGCTCAGGGATTCGAGACCAGCCTAGATAGCTTGGTGAGACCTTGTCTCTACAACACATCAAAAAATAAGCCAGGCATGGTAGCTACTTAGGAGACTGAGGCAGAAGAATCGTCTGAACCCAGCAGGTCAAGGCTGTGGTGGCCGTCAGTGTGAACCGCACTCCAGCCTGGGCAACAGAGAGAGATTCTGCCACAAACAAACTAGTAAGATGTGATTGCATTCATATTTTGAAGATAGAGTCAACAGGTATTTAGGACATATTTTTTAAGGTAGCGATATTGTGATAGATTGGATATCATGAGTGAGAGAAAGACAATGACTGAGATTTGCCTGAACAACTGGAAGAATAGAGTTGCCACTTGTGAGCTGGAGAAGACGGCTAAAGGAGAATCTAGGGGAGAAAATCATGAGTTCAGTTAGGGGCTGAGATGCCCATGAGACATCTAAGAGAAGGCTGTTGAATGCACGGGTTTGGCATTCAAGGAAGGATAGGCTAGAGACATACATTAGCCTTGAGAGTGGTTGAGATCATGAACAGCATGACTGAAGAAAGAAGAGATCCAAGCACTCTGACATTTAGGGATCAGGGAGATGAAAGGAACCATCAACAGAGACTAAAACAGTGCAGTTCATGAGATAGGAGGACCTTGAGGGTGTGGTCTCCTGGAAGACAATTAAAGACAAACTTTCATGGAGGAGGGGGTGACTAGCAACATCAAGTGATGAGATCAAGCAAGATGAGAACCATCAGAACCAACGCTGGAGTCAGGTACCTCCTCAAGCCTGATCTCAGTAGATGGTCATGGGGGTAGGGAACAGATGAGTGAATGCTGATCAAGTTTCACAAGGGTATCTTCTCTGAAAGAATCAGGGATCTTTTTCTGATAGAACACAAGAAAAGGGAGCTGGAAAGTGCCCTGAGGTGCCCAAGGCACTAGCTGAAGTACATTCAGTTGTTGTCAGCCTCTGAGCTCTAGACAAATGTTATTTTAAAGATTCAGAGCTTCCTGGGCTAGATTATGGTGGACACTATGTTGGGACTGAGGACTAAACCCATTAAACCTGACCTTTTTTTTTTCTTTTACCCAAATTCCTAACTAAGAGGCTTGGGAGTCACTGCCTGATCAGGACTCACCAGACAGGGTTTTATTACCCTATGACCCTATATCCTAAAGTTTGCTTTCCATCCTGACTCTGGCAAAACATAGCATAACAAATAAAGAAGGTTTATGGCCCCACAAAGCCATCTCTTGTGGATTCCCAGACTCCAGGGAGCCCTGTAAGATACTTCTCTATCCTTTCTAAAATCTGCCACATTCATCTACATATCAACAAGCCTGGAGTTTTATACCTCCTTATCTTAACAAAGTATCTCCTGGGGGTCCGGTGGCATGGCAAGAGGATTGCCTGAGCCCATGGTTGGAGACTAGCCTGAGCAACATGGTGAGACCTTGTCTCTACAATATATCCAAAAATTAGCCAGGCATGGTAGTGTGGGCCTATAGTTCCAGTTACTTGGAAGACTGAGGCGGAAGGATCCCCAGAGCCTAGCAGGTCGATGCTGGGGTGATTGTGAGCGTGCCACTGCACTCCAGCTTGGGCGATGGAGTGAGATTCCAACTCAAAAAAAGCGCAAAACAAAAAAACAAAGCATCTCCTCTACTGATTTCTCAAATTTTAGATAGGGACTACAAATTACCAGCCAAGAAATCTTTGAGTCCACCTATGACCTGCAAGCCCACCCCCCGCCCCGTACCCCCCTACCCCCCTACCCCCTTTAGAAATGTCCCTCCTTCCTGGCCAAACCAATGAAAGTTTCACATGTGCCGATTTGTGTTTTTTTGTAACTCCAGTCTTCCTAAAATGTATATAATAAAGCCAACATTTGGCCACAGTGGGCACACTTGCTCAGGACCTCCTGAGGTTGTATGTTCTGGGCTTAAGTCCTCAAGTTTGGTTCAAGAATAAATCATTTTTTTTTTTTTGAGTTGGAGTCTCACTCTGTCGCCCAGACTGGAGTGCGATGGCTGCTCCCGGCCACCGCAGCCTCGACCTGCTGGGCTCCGGCAATCCTTCCGCCTCAGCCTTCCAAGTAGCCGGAATTACAGGCATGCGCTACCACACCCGGCTGATTTTTTGATTTATTGTAGAGATGAGGTCTCGCTGTCCAGGCGGGTCTCGAACCCACAGGCTCAGGCAATCCACTCACCTCAGCCTCCCAAAGGCGCGGGGTTACAGGCTGAGCCACCGAGCCCGGCAAATAAATCATTTTTAAGTATTTTACAGAGTTTGGCATATTTTTGTAACAGGACTCCAAAAACAATACCCCCAAAATAAAGGCCTCTGAAGTATAGTTTTGCTTTGACCTCCTGTTCTGCTGCCTCTTAGTCTCCTTCTCCCCAGGGACTGGCCATGGAAACTAGAATTCTTCTTCCCCAAGGCAAGTCATAGACACCAGAGCCCCTCTTCCCTAAAGCCAGAGGTAAAACTTGAAAATATTACTCTAACTTTCCCCTGCCTTTCTCTGTAAAAACTGGCCATAAACAAATGATCTGACCTTCCTTGTTTGATTGTAGGTCATAAGACCTCCATTCCAGGGAGGGTCCTGTCCTATAGCCAGAAGGAAGGATTGCTGCTCGGAGAGGCCAAGAAAAATCTTGACAGATGGGCCTTGCTGGGTTTCCCCATTCTGTCTACTAGCATTAGATCATACCCTGTGTTAAGCTGTACTCTACACGGCTGTCCGTATTTTGCTGAACCTAAGCATAAAAATGGACAATTTCCTCTGTATCTTTGGGTTTTCATTATGAAAACTCCCGTGTCATGTAAAACTATGATCAAATAAATTTGTATGCCTCTTCTCCTGTAAATCTGCCTCTTGTCAGAGATTTTCAGCAAACTTTCAGAGGGTAAAATTTTCTCTTGGCCCTTACAATTGTAAAGTCCTAAGAAAGGGTAAGGCATACCCTTTGTTTATTGTCAATTAAATAGGCCTCAACTTTTTTTCCCAAGGTGAAGACAATTTAAGCCCCTGGTTAGGAACACAGCCCCTGGAGTCAGTCTGTCTGTATCTGAATATTGATTCTACCAGTTACCAGCTGAGTGGTAGCTTATTTAAATCTCAAACTCCACATCTGTGAAATGGGGCTGAAGATAACATATACTTCATAGAGTGGTATAAGGATTAGATTATATTAAACATGATCAGTGCTTGATTGGTGGTGGATTTTCAATTAATATTAGCTCTTGGCAGGGCATGGTGGCTCAGCCTGTAATCCCAGCACTTTGGGAGGCTGAGGTGAGTGGATTATCTGAGCCCACGTGTTTGAGACCAGCCTGGGCAACTTGGTGAGACCTCGTCTCTATAATAAATAAAAATTAGCCACGTATGATAGCACGCACCTGTAGCTCCGACTACTTGGAAGGTTGGGATGGAAGGATCGCCGGAGCCCAGCAGGTCGACACTGGAGTGGCCTTGAGAGTGCCACTGCACTCCAGCCTGGGCAACATAGTGAGGCTCCAAATTAAAAAAGAAAATGTTAGCTCTTATTTCTTTTAATTACATATTATCTGGGGAGAAGAGAAGGCTTTTGTACTGGCCCAAAGTAATTCAGTGCTGCACAAATAACTATTTAAAAAATTAAAAAAACTGATTTTCATGAAGGTAACCCTGTAAGTTTAGCTGGTCTACCTGTAATCGATGTCGTTTATAGTTGGAAGATTTTATAGTTTCTGGTAGCTCCAAACATCCTTTGTTTTACTACAATTAAGCCAGTAAAGAAAGAAGGGAGGACTGCCATTTTAAACTTTTGTATTGTACTCTCAGGATCAAAACATACCATAAAAGAACTTTATAAACTTTAGAAGGTACTGTGAGTTTGTAAGTCAATGTTGGTTTATTATCATGACATTGTGACTTTGATGTTGACCCTTTGGAGTCTCAGGTCCCAGGCTCTGACCACTCACCCCTGCTCTCCCCCAAATCCACCACTAGTATACACACCCCATTTAATATGAGCTGTTTAGCTGATGGGAATTCATACATTAACATGCTCTAAATAGAGCAGGTGGAGAATGCTCGAGAAGGCTGAAAAGGAAAACCCAGAACTGCAAAGGCAGTCCTCAAAATTCTCGAATGTCTGAGTTGTTTTCATGTTTAGTGTTCCTGACATGTCCATGTGGTGTGATCCAGGTATAGGAAATTGTACGTTGCCCTAATGAAATAATGAAAAGAGAGTGACAGACCCAGCAAACAGAGACTCCTAACTCAACTTCCATACCTGGAAACAATTGCCCAGAACATGTCAAAGCCTGGCAATTCCACACTGGCCTCATTAGTCATTTGAGAACAAAATCATAGAACACAGAAAAGTCATTCCCACAGGCAAGTTTTGCTGCCAGCATCTCTAAATTACTATTTGCATGCTGTTGTATTTGGATTAGAAGCTACTCCCTGTGCCCCTTCCCAAAAGAAAAATCAGGTTTCTAAGACCAAAGTAAAGTGCAAGATCATTATCTCAGGATTCAAATAAATCCTTTGAATTCTTGCCTGAACACCTTCACTTTTTACAGGGAGATCTTCTGTAGTTGACTGAAAAAAAAACCCAAGTGACTCTGAAGGATAAATCCCAAGTGCATCTAGCACATCTAGCAACATGGCGAGAGAATTGTCTAAACCTCCATATTCCAGTCCTTGCTTCCCTCTGCTGAAGAAACATGGAAACATTGTCCTCCAAGCTCTTGCTACTCTGTGTTGATACAGGGCCAGGAGCATCACCTGGAGGCCTGGTAGAACTGCCCAATATTTGGTGACAGGTTCCGTAGAAGCCCAAACCTCACCACTGTGTAATAATACACCTCAGTGACAAATCTGCGCATGTACCCCCTGAATTTAAAATTTAAAAAAAAAAAAAGAAATATATAATTGCAGGTCTTGACGCCAGACCTTCAGAATCTGAATCTGTATTTTAACAATCTCCCTGAGTGATTCATACGTATATGAATGTTGAAGAAGCAGTCTCTGAGAAACTCTCACACTTCAGGCTGAGGGGAACTTGCAAACTGCTAGTTCAGCTAGGTGTGACCCTGTCTTTGCAAAGAGCCATGCAGATGAGTGACAGCTTTGAGGACATGTGTACAATGAGCTCACAACATTATGCATGAATGTTCCTCCTTACCCATTAAAAAGGTTCAAAAGATGCTGTGCTGAGGATATTTCACCTAATGGCCTTCCCAATTTCTTGGCACCAGACATCTTCTAAGAGACTCCGCTGCCTGCACATATTAAATTAAACTTCCTTTCTTTGCAAACCATCAGTCCTTTGCTGCTGACTTTTAAGCCATGACCCATAAATGAGGTTATTGGAGAAAATATATCAGGTGTAAGGTAGACAAACTATAGACAGGTACTTAAGGAAATAAGAAGATTAAAGTGCCTTTAAGAAGCTGGCCTAATTATTAACTGTGGTATAGTTTCTGCATCATTGAAATTCTGTTTTTCCTATGTTCTGACAGTGTAGGGGAGAAGGAAACGGAATCTGCTTGAGACAGTGTTCACAAACACGCAGCTGTTGCCTTCACTACGGGGTCGTGCATACTGTAGCTTTGTTTTTCTCGTCTTCCAGGTGTTTTCTGAGGATGCATTAAGTAGAATTTCAATGAGTTGAAGAACTCCATCCAATATATAAATTAAACTTAAAGCTTCTCAAAGCAGGTTCAAGCCAAATTGCCCTCCTCTGCTTATTTGAGGCAGTTATACAGGAAGAAATGGAAATGACACTTTTTAAGCTGGGTGCTCATAAATCAGGTGTTTCTGCACTTCTTGAAGTGACAATAGAAAGCCAATTGGAAAATATAATAGCAAAAGACACTGCTCCCAAACTGTCGGCAAACTTTAGAGTGAGTAAAATGTTTGACAAGCAAGATTGTGTGTGAGCATTATTCATCGCACCAAGAGCCATTCAAAGGCACCTTCGGAGCAAAGATTAATGAAAGAGAATTCTCAGGAAGTAACGTAATACAGAATCTCTTCCTCTCCCCCACCTACTTCTCCTTTGGGGAGATCCAGATTTAGCTTGGGACAAAATTTATAATTCTGAAGGTGTGATGAAAGGCAAGTCAGAGTCTACAATGCCATGAGAGTGTGAGGGTCTCACCTCTAGACATTTGGTATGACATTTCTTAATCCAATTCAGATACTCCCTTGGTGTTTAGAAGGCCAAGTCGAAGGCATTGATGAGGGAGCAACTAGTTGTTTGGTGTCACAGCTGCCTAGGCAACCAATACCCCAGCCTGAATGGGATTAATGATCCCCAGTTTGGTTTGAGTTTGATGTTCTGCTGGTGCCACTCTCAATTCATCTAGTTTTCAAATGCCAGGCCCACCTTTTTGACATTCTTATTGATATTCTTGGCCCATCAGAATTGATCATGAACTCTTTGAAGAGTCAGCACAGAGTTATTGCTTAAGATAAAAATATGGGAGACTGATTTCATTTGTCAGCCTACACTTAAAAGCAGTTGAAATTTCCCTTTGAAATGCAGAACTTGAAAAATCTTTCTAAATGCTGTGGTTGAGGCACTGTGTCTTTGGGCATTGCGGGGACCCACTTCCTTGAAAAAGTGGGCTTAGGATCTAAGAATGAGCAATTCCCAAGTTTCAGAACTGAATGCTACCCAACTGCCAGCTAAATAGTGTGGACTGTTTTCTAATCAGCAGTGTAGATGATCAACTCTTAGACAATTTTCAGAATTTAGTCATGTATTTACCATGATACAACCTAAAGAAGGCTTCCATCAGGAGCATGTTAACTACTTGCACTTTGAAGTCTGTGATTTGCAAACTTTTTGAGCATGAGGACTCTTATTTTTAAAATAATATAAATGTATTTTTTGAGCTAAGTTCTCACTCTGTTGCCCAGGCTGGAGTGCAGTGGCACAATCATGGTTCATCGAAGGCTTGACCTCTTGGGCTCTGGAGATCCTTCTGCCTCAGCATCCGGAGTAGCTGAGTGTATACTATCATGCCCAA
Source organism: Cephalopachus bancanus (assembly GCA_027257055.1). Taxonomy (NCBI): domain Eukaryota; kingdom Metazoa; phylum Chordata; class Mammalia; order Primates; family Tarsiidae; genus Cephalopachus; species Cephalopachus bancanus. The sequence goes on from JAPVLO010000306.1 coordinate 2,357,373, forward strand.
CTAAGTTTTTTTCAATTTATTTTTTGTAGAGATGAGATCTTGCTCCATTGCCTAGGTTAGTGTCAAACTCCTGGGTTCAAGCGATACTCCTGCCTCGGCCTCCCAAAGTTCTGGGATTATAGATGTGAGCCACTGCTGCTGGCCTAAAATTATATATATATATATATATATATATATATATATTTTTTTTTTTTTTTTTTCCGAGATGGAGTCTCACTCTGTCACCCAGACTGGTGTACAGTGGCATGCTCCCAGCCACTGCAGCCTCGACCTCCTGGGCTCCTGCGATCCTTCCGCCTCAGCTTTCCAAGTAGCTGGAACTACAGGTGCACGCTACCACGCCCGGCTAATTTTTTGATTAATGTATAGATGAGGTCTTGCCAAGTTGCCCAGGTAGGTCTCAAACCCGCGGACTCAGGCAATCCACTCACCTTAGCCTCTCAAAGCGTGGGATTACAGGCTGAGCCGCCGAGCCCGGCAACAATATTTTTTTAAAAAAACATTTTATGTGACGATAATTGAAAACTTACAGAAAATTTGCTAGAATAAGAAGACAATAAAGAGCTATACTCATGACTCAGAATCAGTTATTATGAACATTGTGCCTCATTTATTCATTTATGTTCTTTCTTTTTCTCGATGTAATATTTTTATGAACCATTTAAATATGTTACATATAGAATAACCTTAAAGCTTAAATACTTCAGTATGTATTTCCTATGAATGGGGGATATTCTTATGTAAAGCCACAGTACAGTGACCAAGTTCCAGTATAAGATCTGGGCTAGGGTAAGTTATTGCATTTCATAGTCATCTCTTCTTTAAATTGTGATGTTCTTACAGGCTTTCTTTGCATTTTACAGCATTAATGATTTTGAGGAATATAGTTGTCATCTCCTCCCCTCCCCCTGCACTGAATAGAATGTTCCTTATTTTTAGTTTGTCTGATTGGATTCATGGATGAGTTTCAGGTTATCTATTCTTGGCTGGACTGGAATACTCCACAGATGATATTGTATCAGGATTTCTTTTTTAAAGTCAGAAGATAATTTGCCAACTCCCACGTGGTCTGAATTTTTTCTTTTGAAGTCAGAGTCTCATGCTGTCACCCAGGCTGGAGTGCAATTGGTTCGCTACATCCTCAACCTCCTGGGCTCCAGCGATTCTTCTACCTCAGCCTCCTGAGTAGCTGGACTACCAGGTATACACCACCATGCCCAGCTAATTTCTTGACTTTTTGTGTAGAGACAAGGTCTCACTGTGTTACCCAAGCTGATCTTGAACTCCTGGGCTCAAGTAATCCTCCTGCCTCAGCCTTCTAAAGTGCTGAGATTACAGGTGTGAGCCATGGCACTTGATCACTGAATTTTTCTTTTATTTGTTTGATTCATAGACAGTGCCATGAAACAGGTTTACTGTGCACCAATATCAGTACCAAGGGAAGACTCTAGACACCTTGTTCTCAGGGCCTGGGCTGTGCCAATTTCATCACTTGTGTGAGTCCAGTGGGATAAAACACTTGCCCAGGGCAACCCCTTTGTGAGCTTTTCTGTCCTCTCAATAAATCCTGCTTTCTCAAAACAAAACAAAACAAAACAAAACAAGCAGGTTAAGTGAAGTAACATCATTATTTACAGATAGGCAGTGACAGACAGTAGAAGCCTAGGATTCATGGCGAGCCAGTCTCAGGACTCAGAGAAGTTGAGAAGGGCAGATGGAATCTCATCTGCATATATCCTACTTGTGCACATGGAAGGTTCTAGAATAGCAGCCCACCCTGGGTTTTATACACCAGGACTATTGGACTTGCTTAGCTAAAGCATTGTCTGAATCTTTAAATCTGAGATCTTCCAGAGAATTCATTCTTATCTCAGCATGCTGCATTTTCAGCACATCCCACATTAATTCTTGAGACCTACAAGCAAGAAAGAGAGAATAACTGGGGAGGTTTGAGGTCACACAGAGAATTGCCTACAAGTTCCTAGTGTGCATGTAGGTTTATGACTATTTTGAAAATTCTCTGTGTTAGTGGCCCACTGACTGTTGAATTTTCTGCATGCTATCTTATTATTAATTCAGAAAATTAGAAAACGATATATGCAGATTATGTTCTCTTTACTCCTCAGTTGGTTTTTCAGAGGGTAGATGCATGAGGTGTTCATTTGAAGAATACCTTTGCATATTTTGAAAAACTGTAATCAACAATATTGTCCACCATGTTTCTCAAAGCCCACCTCCCTCTTAGTGGGAGCCTGTAATATTTATCTCTAGTGTAAAACTTGCCTCTGTAAAATAACTTAGGATATCCAATTATTGAATAATTAGGAAGTAGACGTTTCTGTGGAATTTTTCTTTTCTCTTTGGTTTTCAGAAATGTCAGGCTAGGTTTAGTGCTTAATTAGTCTAAGTCAACTAGACTATTTGTAATCTTTCTAAAGTGTTTCTACATTTTTAAACTTTTATATAGAATTGCCCTGCCATAGGTATGTTTCAATACCATCAGACTCATGGCTTGGTAAGCAGAGTGTGGTTTGGGCTTTGGTCTCACTGATGCCTTTAATCTGTTACTTTTGTGTAGGGCACAGCTCAGAGAGACTCCTCCCTCTCTCTTTCCTGGAAGGGTCAAGGCCTTGCTACTTCTCACTTCAGGGATATTTGAGGAGCTGAAAGCAGAAAGTGCTTAAAACCACCTCTCTTTCTGGCTTTCCCGAAAGTCTTGAGAATACCAAGCAAGTGTGTCCCTGCCAGGGAAGAAACTGGAGAGGAGTAGACCACTAGGCCAATGATGTAGATTTAGGGTCAGCTCTCAGGAATACCAATGTTATCCTTTTTCTTTTTTTTTGGAGTCATTGTCTCACTCTGTTGACTTGGTTAGTGTGCAGTGGCACACTCACAGCTTCCACAGCCTTGATCTGTTGGGCTCAGACAATCCTTCCACCTCAGCCTTCCAAGTAGCTGGATCTACAGGTGTACGCCATCATACCTGGTTAATTTTTTTCATTTTTGTAAAGACAAGATCTTGCTAAATTGCCCAGACTACTCTTGAACTCCTAGGCTCAGGCAATCCTCTTGCCTCGACCTCCCAAAGTGCTGGAAGTATAGGCAAGAGCCACCGTTCGGGCCCCAGTGTTCTCCCTCTAATGTCACTCATTCCCCAGTCAGTGGGTTGTTTCCAAGAGGACTGGGGCTCTTGGGTCAGTTGTCCCTGCCTGTCTTGCCTTTTGCTGCCTCTGGTTCCCTTTGTTACTTCACACAAACTCCCAAACACACTTAAGGGTTGAACACAATCTTTTGACAGCTCTTTCCCATACTTGATAACTTTATTGACAACACAGGCAGAACAACAGGGAACTAAGCAAAATTTTCTCCTTGTAGCTCCAGCAGCAGGGTCATTTACTGAGCTATTGACTTGGGTTAGTTTTTACTTCTAAAAAATTCAGCAAGAGTGAGTTTCGTTTGTGTTTTATTCTTTTATTTCCCCTCTCTCTTTCCCGGAAGGGTCAAGGTCTTGCTGCTTCTTGCTTCAGGGGTATTTGAAGAGCTGAAAGCAGAAAGAACTTAAAACAACTTCTCTTTCTGGCTTTCCTGAAAGCCTTGAGAGCACTAAGCAAGTGTGTCCCTGCCAGGGAAGAAATTGGAGAGGAGTAGGCCAAAAAAAGTCAGAGAAAGATGGAACCTTCTAAAAAGCCGAGCAGGGCCCACAGCCTGTCTTGTTCCCAGGGGGAGGTGGCAAGTTCTTTTTTTTGAGTTGGAGTCTCACTCTGTCACCCAGACTGGAGTGCAGTGGCATGCTCCCAGCCACCGCAGCCTCGACCTGTTGGACTCTGGTGATCCTTCCGCCTCAGCCTTCCAAGTAGCTGGAACTACAGGTGTGCGCTACCACGCCTGGATAATTTTTTTGATTTATTGTAGAGATGAGGTCTCGCCAAGCTGCCCAGGTGGGTCTCGAACCTGCAGGCTCAGGCAATTCACTCACCTCGGCCTCCCAAAGCACGGGATTACAGGCTGAGCCACCGAGCCCGGCTGGCGACAAGTTCTTTAAGGGGAATACCCTCAGCGCTGAGGAGGACTAGATCCCAGGCATCAGAGCCCCCGAATCTGTGCTTTTGTTCCCAAACATAGCATAGAAGGAACAAGCCCTTGGGTTACTTTTCTTAAAATTTATTTTAAAAATTGTCATACAGGAAAGTCAACATTCTTTTTTTCACAGATCAGTTTTTATATTTTAACACACACATAGATGTATGTAACCAGGATACAGAATAGTTCCATCACCCTCCAAAACTCTCCACATTGTCTCTTTATTGTCACAGCCAGTCCCAACCTGTAACCCCTGGAAGTCATCACTGTGGTTGTTTTCTATCACTATAGTTTGGGGATGTCAAATAAATGAAATAACGCAGTATGACTCTTTGGGAGACTGGCTTCCCTTACTCAGTTTGTCTTTTAGGCTCATCACCTTGCTGTGCATATCAACCATTCATCTTTTTCACAGCAGAGTAGTATTCCACAGTATGGATAACCAACCTGTTGGTCCTATCACCTTTTGAGGGCATCTGGGTTGTTTCCATCTTTGAACCATAGCAAATGAACATTCATGTACAGGTTTTTGTGTGAATATAAGATTTCATTTCTCTATTTGGAAGGCTGAGGCGGAAGGGTTGCCTAAGTCCAGCAGGTGGAGGCTGCGGTAGCTGTGAGTGTGCTACTGCACTCCAGCCTGGACGACAAGAGTGAGACTCCAACTCAAAAAAAAAAACAAAAACTTCATTTTTCATAGTAAGAGTATATTTGGCTTGATAAAAACTGCCACACTAGTAGTGGGAAACTGCAAGGGTGTGGAGGGGAGGCAGGGGGAGTGGGGAGGTGGGATTGGCAGTAGTGGGAATCTGCCTGGGGAAGGGAGGGGCACACCTCATCAACAAGGGGACCTGCATAATGAATGTTTGTATACCTAACCCTGAATTTTACCCCACATATTAAAATAAAAAAATTAAAAATTAAAAAAGAAAGAAAAAGAAGCCGGGCTTGGTGGCTCAGCCTGTAATCCTATGCCTTGGGAGGCTGAGGTGAGTGGATTGCCTGAGCCTGCGGGTTCGAGACCCGTCTGGGCAACTTGATGAGACCTCATCTCTACAATAAATCAAAAGTTAGCAGGGTGTGGTAGCGCGCCCCTGTAGTTCCAGCTGCTTGGAAGGCTGAGGCGGAAGGATCACTGGAGCCCAGCAGGTCGAGGCTGCAGTGGCCGGGAGTGGCCACTGCACTCCAGTCTGGGCAACAGAGTGAGACTCCAACTCAAAAAAAAAAAAAAAAAAAAGAAAGAAAAAGAAAAAGAAACTGCCACTCTGTTTTCCAGAGCAGCTGTGCCGTTTTACATTTCCACCAGCAATGGACAAGGGTTATCATTGTCCCACATCCTCACCAGCACTTGGTGTCATCAGTATTTTTCTGGTATAGCCATTGTCACAGGTGTGTAGTGATATGTCTTAGTGGTTTAAATTTGTATTTTCTTAACAAAACCCCTGAATTTAAGGGATCCCGTGACCTCTGAGAGTGGATTTGTCAGTAGTTGCCAGCATGGAGCAGGGATGGGGATGGAGTCCCAGATATTTGTTGTAATGACATTGGGGGTGGGAAGTGAAAATAAAAAGGCCCAATAATGAACAAGAATAAAATTCCCTACAATGGGGTTGGCAGAGGGGGTTTCTGAGTCCATTTTAAGTAAAATTAAATACTATGACATTTTTTGCAAACCCAGGTATGGTGAAAAGTCATGTTCATTTCATGTGCCTTATAGATATTTCAGATTTGTGTCTTCATAACTTGGTACACTTTGCCTTGTGGGATATCACGTGCCTGGTTGTTTTCTTGTCACTTGATTATGAAGACCTCAGCAAAGGGCTTTAAAAGGATCTCTCACAGAATTGCCCACACAGGTGTGCACCAGAATTCTGAATGCACATACAATATTTCTGCAGATTTAGAACAGTGGAAAAAACTGCAAACTAAGTAAACCGGACAGTGAATTGTTCAATTAAGTTTAGCCTGAAACTGCCTCCTTACGTATTTTAAGTTCAGCCTGAAGGTTCCCCATTTCATAGTGAACCGCAGCCTAACAGTTCTGATTGGACAAGAGACTGATTTAAGTAACTTTCTCTTGATAAGAAGACCACTGACCACGGACTGGTTTGGCTTGTTTACAGAGTTTGCCTTCATGTTCGAAAAGACCTTTTGGTATAGGGCCTAAAAGTAGGGAACCCTAGAAACTCAGGATAGAACGTAGCCATTTTGAATTAGCACAGCCATTTTACTTGGGCCTCACCCTTGGCATTCCCTTGCTGTACAGCTTGCAAGGCCCACATGTCCTTTTACTCTATAATCAGTAAGAAGAAAAATACTTTAGTTTTAGAAACCAGTGATTACACAGAACACTTTAAGTATGTCCAGTCTTGCTAGCAATTTATCTTTTAGGCAATCATATTGATACGTTGTTATTGGCCGCCTGTGACTTCCAGCACACCACCAGGAGGCATGCTTATTTGTTATCATGTATATTGTTATCATAGGACCATGACAACCTCCAGCCCACTACCTGAGCTCATGATGCCTGACAATGTCAAGATACTAGATTCATGTGACTACTGTGGAAACCAAAGAATACAACTCTGGACATTCCTTTTGACCCAGCTCTCCTCTAGGTCTAAGCCCCCCTTGCTTTAACGACCCTTAAATACACTTAGTTTCCAGGCATCCATGTAGCCCTCGCCTGAGTGCTGGCCCCTTTTCCATCTGTGAAAGGTGAATAATAAACTTTACTTCCTTCTACTTTTCTCTCTGTTGCAATCTTGCATTATTTCCACAGCACTGGCCTACCTTGCCTCAGTTTACCCTTTCAGGGGCTAATTGTGATACATTTAAATGTTAAGTCTCCATGCCAAAGTGAACATGTTGCATGCATATACTAATCACTTGATTTCTGGGTTCAAATATAGCAAACACAAGCTGTAGACAGTTCTGCTGTTTCTGTCCCTCATTTCTGTTTTCTGTAGGTCACTCTGCTTTTTCTGTCCGTAAATAGGTCTCTCTGAACCTATTTTGGTTCTGGGGCTGCGTATTGAGAATGGCCCTTTGTCTGAGGTTTTTTCTTTTAACAGAATATAGGCCCAGGTGCTAATTTGTCTGTGGGAAAAAAAATAAAGAAGGTTGCTCACCAATAGCTAGTTGATTCAGTCAAGTCTCAAAGGTGCTGGAATTAAAAGATCGTAGAAGTCACATGTTTTCATAAGGAAGCCGAATGTCTTTCTTCTCCTGGCCCTAACCATAGGCATTCTCTAAAACTTAAGTTTCAAGGATACTTTTCTAACTCTCTCCCTTGGGGCTCTGTGTGTCACATTCCCTGTTTCCGGATTCAGGAGTCTCTATCTGTGTAATAAAGAATTCCTCTGGTCTTTGTTCCAGGTTCCTGACACAGAGCTTCTAAAGCCCTTGGAATCTGTCAGTGAAGAGAGTGTCACTGGTATTCATGAGTCCCCTGGAGTACACCTGAGTTTATACTAATGAGGTGACTCGGTGAGCCCCTAAGTACCTCAGGATGGGAACTGGTCACTAGAAAGATTGGCTGCATAGTGAGTAGGCTGGAACTTTGAGCCACCCAGTCTCTGAGGGGAGGAGAGTTGGGGATTGTTAACTTAAAAAAAAAACCCAAAACCAAAAAACAAATGTATACATTTAGAGACTTTATCTCTTGTAAAGGGTTACAGCCTGCAAAGTGGCCATCCTGCAGACTGGAAAGTGTAGCTTCCAGCTAACACCAGAGACAGATACTTCAAAGTAGAAATGCTTGGGGGTGAGAGTTTTATGCTGAACTGGTTGGCTAAACATATATATTCAGCAGGTTGTGGGAGGACCTATAAATATTCATGAAGACAGTCCTGACACATGCATGTTGAACAAACATGTAGGTAACATATGACCCATGTTCACTTTGAGAAGAAGACTTAACATTTGCGTGTATTATGTTGAGGACCTATACTAAAAAGTCTTTTCAGGACATGAAGGCATTCCAGTTTACTTCTGTAAACTGGCCAGAATCTGTTTGTGGTCCTTGGTCTTCTTATCAAGAGGAAGTTACTGAACTCAGTCTCTTGTCTAATCAAAACTGTAATTATAGCTGGTGAAACAGGGGTTCATTAGTTAGCATCTGTAATTGTTTTAATATTTCTTATCTCGAAGCCAGTGCTCATTTGGCTTCTAGGGAAAAAGGAGAAATCTGACACTTAGAACATGGTTTGCTCTTGAAGTGTAGGGTTGAGTAACTTAAACCTTCCCTGGCATGGCCTTAGGTCTGGTATATAATTTAGTATCTTATTGCTGCAGAGTCTGTTCCACAGGCATAGAGTCTTCTGATCTCTATTTTAACACTAATGCTGGTGATTTTGTCTAAACTATAAGAGGGAAGAGGTATAATGAGTCATGTCAGACCTCCTGTCCTCTACTGACTGGGAACTCAGTTTTTAAGTTTTTTTCTGAGGTCCTCTTGGCCAAGAGAGGGTCTGTTCAGTTGGTGGGGGGCGAGGGTTAGAATTTATTTTAGTTTACAAGATTGAGTTACATCCCGTAGCCAATGACTTAATCAATCATGCTTATGTAATGCAATTCCAAAAAAAAAAAAAATTCTGGGCACTGAAGCTCAGTAGAGCTTCCTGACTGATGTCCCGTGAGTGTGGCATATCCTGGTCCCATGAAGAGATGACACAGAAGCCCTGCATTCCAGATCCTATATTGCCCTATATGTCTCTTCATTTGAATGACCTGATTTATATCTTGTATAATAAAACTGCAATTGTAAATGTAGTGCTTTCCTCAGTTCTGTGAGTCATTTTAGTGAGTTATTGAATACAAGGAGGGTCATGGGAACTGCCTAGAGTTGTAGCTGGTTGGGAAGGGTGGGTGGTCACTTGTGGCTGGCATCTGATTTAGGGGCAATCTTGTAGAGGACTGAGCCCTTAACTTGTGGGGTTTGCACTGACTCTAGGTGGTTAGAGCCAAAATTGAACTGCAGTGCACCAGTTGAGGCTAAAACAGAATACTGTATGAGTCAGGGGACAGGACCTGTGGGCAGATCTCTGGCTATTGTCCCAGACCCCCACCTATCCTGTCCTCCATCTTCTGTCACAATAGACACTCCAGGCTGTCAGCACAACTCTTGCAATCCACAGAAGACCTAGGCCAGATGGTGTTTGCTGTGATGTTCTAGTAAGGAAAAGTCCCAGATACTTTGCTGGTCCTTCGGGGAAATGCACAGGTGACATAGCCACCCCTCTGTTTCTTCTCCTCCATTAAACTGGCAATCTGCTCTTTTTCTATAAGCACCTCAACAGAATGCTTTGTGGCTTTGCCCTTCTCCTTTGGCTTCTGGAAGAAAGAATGCTGAATGCCAGTGTCCCCAAGTGGATACTTGTGTGGCTCTTTGGAAAAGCATGGAGGGATCCGTTGAGTTTCGTGACCTCAGGATGCTCCTTGCATCCATCCAGATTCACCAGGGAGAGTCCCAATACTGTGGCTTTTGAAGGCTGGGTTCACTAGCCCTATATTTTCTCCCCCACTTCTCAATGGCGCTTCCTCTTGTCCTTTGGCAGTTCCTCCAGGCAGAGTGACACAAACACCACATTCCTTAAGAGAAGGGGGTGTGACGATCAACGAAAACTCCCTAATAAGTGAAGTACATTCTGAGCTGTGCTGTCAGCCTGAAAGGTCACATATTTCTATAGTAGGAAAATCACAGAACACAGTGGAAGCCTTCTGCATAAGTAAAGCTGCTCACCGCATTCCAGAGTCATTAAAACGGCTGGGAACTTAGCTCTGTGATAAAGGCTGCACCTTTTATGTCTGCTAACCTAAGGAGAGTGCTTAAAGCCCTCCCTGGCATTTGCTGTGCAGAGCGTTTGTGGGAGTAATGGGCCATGACGCGCTTGGAGCTCCTAGAAGGAGAAAGGGATGCAGGTGGGAATGGATTATCAGTGCCATTAGGAATGGTGATCTGGGGGAAGAATGGACGCTAAAGATAAAATCGTCGAAATCTACAAGGGGAACACAAAACTGGGCCCATGGAGTTCCATACTTCAATTAAATTAAACGGCCACATAATGCTACATTCCAATCCTGTGTGCATAAATTAACATAAAAACAAAATGACATAAAACTGCCAGTGTCAGCAGGAAATGGAGGGGCCATTAGTCATCACCCTCTCTAAGCCCCCTCTCATTACTATTCAGTGCTCAGGAGCTTGACAACTGCAAAGTGCTTAGCAGTCAGTTGTTGGCAAATGTGCCTCCCCAAGCCGGTTCTTTCTCCAGCTCTCCATCTAGCCATTGACCCAGATTTTCTTCTTACCGCGTGGCCTGAACTGGGGCGCTGGTCTGTCTGTCCTGTTCCCTCCAGCAGCCGCAAATACTCCCCAGTGCTTTGGGGTTCTCCAAGATTCTGCAGAGCTCCAGTCATTAGCTGACAATTGATGAAGAGGCTGGTCCTGCCTCGTGCCTGTCCTACCACCTCGTCCCCAGTGTGAGGTGACAGAGGGATAACCCTGTGATTCCTGGTGCCAGACTTATATAGGAATGATTTCTACTTTGCCTACAAACTTTCCTAGAAGGGGCTCTGAAACTAGAACAATCTGGCAGTCCCTAGAGTTCTGTTGATACAGGCTGGGGGGACCCCCAAATTTGGGGTCTTGTCTGAGAGACCAAGTGGGTTCTTGGCTTCGGGCAGGAAAGAATTCAAAAGCGAGTCAACAAGGTAAAGTGAAAGCAAGTTTATTAAAAGAAAAGAGGAATAGAAAGAAGACTACTTTCTGTACATTGCTGGGATTTCAGTTGGAATATAAAGACAGATTGTTGAAATGACAGAGAACAGGCTACTCTACTGACAGAGCAGCCGGGTCTGATCTACAGGAAGAACAGCAGACATAAATTGTTGGGGCTTTATTTTTACAGATACCTTTCGATTAAATACTAAGTAAGGGGCGGAATATTCTGAGATTTTCCAAGAAAGAGGTGGGGAGTTCCCCAAATCAAGGGTTCCTCCCCCTTTTAAACCATATAGGGTAACTTACAGGAGTTCCCATGGTAATTATAAACTGTTGGGGTGCTGGCGGAAGTGTCTGTTAGCATGTTAATATTTTATCATTAGCAAAAAGGTCAAGCAGAGCTCATTTTCGATGCCATCTTGGTCTTTGTTGGTCTCTGCTGGCATTGGCCAGTCTTTTTACTGCGTTCTGTCTTGTCAATGAGGTCTGGGCCTTGGGACCTTCTCAAGACAGGGTCAGATGCCTATCTCACTGTGATATGTGTGAATGGATGCGTTTCAGACTTGCTGTTGTGTTGTGCCCTCTTATAGCCTCCTAAAAATAAACCTTAAGTCTCTCATAAGACTCCCTTATTAATGTTGGAAGGAAACAATAAACCAACTTTTTTTTTCTGAAAGTACAGCTTGGCACCTTTGCTGAGTGAGGCAGCATGTTGGTTTTCAAACCAATATTTAGTGACACAGTAGGAACTGCACCTTGAACCAGTGTTATGTCCAGGCAGGAGTTCAGGTGTGTCCTAGCATGTTTGGAGAACCGTTATAGCAGAACTAAGCAACACCTATTTTATGAGAGGTTGAGCTGCCCCCTGGAGATAATTCATCCCACAGAAGAAGCCACCAGGCTCCAGGCTGGATACGCAGGACACTGGCCAGAGAAGAGGGCTGATTTTTAATGAGGCATGGTGCTATCTCTCTCCTCCTTCCTGAACACACATCCAGAACCTCTTGCTGGTGCCAGGAATGTTGGTTCCCAAGCAGTACCACTTTGGAACCCCTCTAATGGAAGCAAAACCAAATGGAGAAACACACCCCCATACTCCTTTGTGTCAACTGCCAGAGAGCTTGGCACCTTCAGGGCTTGATATGTTGTCTGACAACAATGGAAGAGGAGCTCTCAGGGATGAAGCTTCTTTTATGCTCATATGAGATAACCCTGCAGCCATACAGAACTATCCAAGAAACATATGTTAGAAGACCAGGGAGCAGTGTGCTATAGCCTTATTCTGACTTACAGAGTCAGTAAATCTGGATTTTTTTTTTCTAATAGATAGGGTCTTGCTCTGTTGCCCAGGCTAGAGTGCAGTGATACAATCATAGCTCCCTGCAGTCTTGAACGCCTGAACTCAAGCAATCCTCCTGCCTCAGCCTCCCAGGTAACTGGGACTAAAGGTACACACCTCTGCACCTGGCTAATTTTCTTTTTTGTAAAGATGAGGTCTCACTATGTTTCCTGGGCTGCTCTCTATCTCCTAGGCGCAAGTAATCCTCCCACCAAAGTGCTGGGATGATTACAGGCATGAACCAGCATGCCTAGTGAATTATTTTGTGTGCATATGATGGTGGGCTTAAGGAATCTGGAGTTCATATATGTATAACTCACATGCTCAGTCTTACCTAGGGGTTCATCCAATAAAAAATTATTGAGCGCCTGCTGTGCCTGAAACTGGCTAGATCTTAAAGTTATGGGTCTCTTAATCTAGTGGTAGTAAAGAGATAGTCATCACCAACTTTGATGATGATGATGAGGAGGAGGAGGTAGAAGAAGACAATGATAATAACTGTCGTTTGTTGAGTATCAATCATGTGCATGCACTGTGCTTGATATTTAACATCTATTACTACAAACCTTTGCTACAGCCTTACAAGATAGTGTTTAATAAATCTACTTTAAAGGTGAAGAAAATTGAGGCACAAACACATCCTATGATTCCGTAGATGTCAGAGATAAAATTCAAACTCAGATTTATAAGACTCTGCAAGCTAAAGTCTATTGCATGCTAGGTTGTTTAGTAGAAAAACATCCACCAAACAATGGAAGAGGGGAAAAGGAGAAATTAATGTGACTCTTAATTACTGCTGAGAGCTGAGAATAAAGCTTCAGATAAGGACTTTCAGAGCTTGATTATACAGCATATGATGAAAGCGAACGTAAGATTTTGTATGCATGTGTGTTCCGTATAGTAGTCCTGCATCATTCTACCAAAAAAAAAAAAAAATGGAGCAGAATACCAGAATTATCAGAATAGTGACCTTTTCCTCGCAGCCTGCAGGAATGGCTTTGCCAGAGTGATGGTGATTGAGAAATGCGACTGTGACTTCATCTTGTTCCCTTGGAGTGAAATGGGGGTCCCTGACAACTCAGCCAGCTCAGAGAACATTCCACTCTCAATGCTTATCCACATGGCCAGATCACTTCCCAAAGGCCTCACCTCCAGTAAGAAACAAATGCGTTTATTGCTTTAGGAATGCTCCTCCATCAAGGAAAAAAAAGGATCAGCATTTGTCTGAATGAAAGGATCCTTCGAGTTGTGAGTTTCCTGGCAATTTTTGTGTTTTTAAGATGTGTTTTAAGATTAAGATGAAAACTTTTTGGAATGATTGCAAGAGCAAAGAGAAACTGAAAACTAAAGCGTGAGGAGTGAACTAAAGTTCAATCTGGAAGGAAGACAGAACGTCTTTGACAAGATAATATAAGCCAATAGGAATATGACTCAACTTATACGCAATCTTTCAGGAATGCGTTTATTCCAGCACGTGAAGGGCACCTGTGCATTCAGGCTAGCCCTGACTCAATCTTGTCAGGAGAAGAATCTGTTTTTTTACTAATAGACACTACTTTATTATTTTCACGAAGGTAAGATAAACCCAGTCAATGACCTGAAAGTGAGATGTCTAGATGGTCCACTTAAGATCTGAGAATTGAGAGGAAAACATGCCATCACCCTAAGTAAGCTACTCAGTAACACTGGGTCTTGAGGAACGACAAGATGTTTCCTGACACTTGTTTATTGCTACAATGATCTACTGGGTATGAACTATGCCTCCAAATTATTTTCTCTCCAAGAAACAGAAATCTATTCCTCTAGTGCTATTACCACAATACTCTAGACAAATACATGCAATTCCGTGTCATTTTGTCTAGGCAAATCAGCTGGATTTTATGCTGTCATTTTTCCAGGCGAAGCTGATATCATTACCATATGACTACAGCCAGCAAATGTTTCTGCTGTTAACTCATATCCTCATAGAATCTCTTCCCCCAAACGTCAATGTCATTCAAATGCCTTCCATATGAACAACATTCAAAGGAACAGTTCTGTAATTCTGCCATCTATCCAATCTCCTCTCAAAAAATAAAATCAGGTTTACAAGAGAAATACTGGCAAGAATTTAATGATATTTGATTTAAGTGCTTAATTCTAGGATATCAAGCAAGCAGAGCACTTGAGCAGTGAAAGAGAGTCATGTGTTTTCATCGTAGACCCCCCACTCTGCCATGCTAGTAATTCGTGCTTGAGTAGGCATAGCACCTAAATTCCATTTCTCAGTACAACTGTGGTCCCCAATAAAAGTTCAGTGAGGGAGCGCTCCCTTTTCCCCTCAATCCACACCCTTAGCTCCTATTAATTTTAATGTAACTTACACGATAGTAACAATATTCATAAATTCAAGAGCTAACCACTGCTACTTCCGGAGAGTTTCCATTTCAAAACACTAATTTTATACAAAGTATGATTATTTGGGCAAAAGAAAACATATTTCCTTCTACAACTTTCCTTCTAAACAGACAAGCAAGAATGTATTGTATGGCTGGGCTCAGTGGCTTAGTCTGTAATCCCAGCGCTTTGGGAGGCCAAGGTGAGTGGATTGCCTGAGCTCACGGGTTCAAGACCCGCCCGGGCAACTTGGCGAGACCTCATCTCTACAATAAATAAAAAGTTAGCTGGGTGTGGTAGCGCGCGCCTGTAGTTCCAGCTACTTGGAAGGCTGAGGCGGAAGGATTGCGGGAGTCCAGCAGGTCGAGGCTACAGTGGCCGGGAGCATGCCACTGCACTCCAGTCTGAGTGATAGAGTGAGACTCCAACTCAAAAAAAAAAAGAATGTATTGTATTATGATTATAATTTCAATACTTTTAAAATTCAGCTTCTCTTGCAGATAAATTTACTTTTCATATGCGTATCCATAAAGTGACATACTCGGCTTACATAAATACTTCTTGTCTTAGTTTGTTGGGGTCACTATAACAAAATATCACAGACTGGGTAATTTATCAGCTACAGAAACTTAATTCTCACAGTTCTGGAAGCTGGAAGTTCAAGATCAAGGTGACAGCATTATCAGGTTCTGGTGAAGGGTTTCTTCTGGGTTGCAGATTGCCAGTTTCTTTGTGCATCCTCATGTAAAGAAAGAATGACAGCTAGATCTGTGGTCTCTTCGTAAAAGGGCACTAATCCCTTTCGTGGCCTCATGGCCAGATCACTTCCCAAAGGTCCTACCTCCCAAAACAGTGACACTGGGAATGAGATTTCAACAAACGAATGGGAAGAGGGGAGTTTTGCAGCCCTCTCTAGAGAGCTTGAGGCCCCATGGAGCCTGACGTTCAGGGCTGCTAGGCCCCACTGGGTCACTCTGTTAGACCAGGCATGTCCAGCCTGTGGCCTGCGGGCTGTGTGTGGCCCAGGACAGCTAGTAATGCAACCCCACAAAGTCTTTTAACATCATGTGTTTTTTAGCATTTATTTTATTTGTGATCCCGTGTGTAGTTCCATTTTTGAAGTTCACCATCACGCCGTATTCATGACATTGCTTTTTGGCAGCACATACATTTGTGAGCAGCTGTTTTCAATTATGAAGCACACGAAGAGCAAAATTCAAACCAACATTTCTGATGAGCACCTTGAGAGCTCACTGAGAGTTGCGACCACTTTCATCATACCAGACATTGATAGATTAGTTTTAAAAAACAAGGTCAAATTTCCCACTAGTTTTGTATTGTTCTCATTTTTCTAAATTTTATAAAAGAAATATAAAAAATAAAATAAATTTCATATATATATATATATATACACTAACTATATTATATAACTTATGTGGGCCCAAGACAATTCTTCTTTACTTAATGTGGCCCTGGGAAGCCAACAGGTTACTCGATGTGGCCCAGGGAAGCCAAAAGGATGGACACCCTTGCATTAGATTGTAAGGTCGATGAAGGTCGGGACTGTGTCTGTCTTATTCACCACTGGCTATTTGGTAGTCCTTCTGGGAAGGTCCTGCACCTGTCTGCCCGCAGATCCATTCTCTGCTCCACTGTGTGTGTGTGTGTGTGTGTGTGTGTGTGTGTGTGTGTGTGTGTGTGTGTGTGTAGGGAGAGCTCAAGGAGGATGCAGAGAAACCAGGGATGCAGAGAAACCTTTCAACCTCTCACTGCTTGAAAGGGTCAGCTGGGGCAAGGACAGCAACCTCTGCAGCGACTGCATGTCCTTCCTGGCTCCAGTCCCACCAGGCAGGCCCCACTGTGGCTCTAGCCTCCCTGGAACTCCTGACCCTGAATTCTAGCAGCTTTCCCACCTACTGTCCCGGAGGCCTAGGAGTGCTAGTGACTTCCCTTGTTGCTTTCTCTGGAGTGTCTCACCAGCCCATCTGCCTCTTCAGTTCTTCTATCACTTGAATGACCAATTCCTGGTAATTAAATGATTGCTGTTCTGAGTTCCTAGCTGGATTTTCAAAAACAACCTGTTGAATGGATAGATTGTAGGAGCTGCCGTTGCTGGACGCTGATAGTGGGGTGTTGCTCATTCACTCTGAGACTCTTCTGTGCTCTCATGGTGTGGTACCCAGACCAGCAGCACCCCTGGGAACTTGTTAGAGATGTACAAATGGAAATCGCCAGGCCCCACAGCAGCCCTTCTGCATCAGAAACTCTGGAGCAATCTGAGTTTCAGGCAATTTTGTTGCAAGCTAAGTTTGAAAACCACTGCCCTACAGACTGCAGGATCCCACCCCACGCTGAAGAACTCTGAGACCCAGACACATGGGCGCATTTGCAGGAGGCCTAAATGTTCCCCTAAATGAGACTATCCCAGCTTTGAAGCTACATCCATTAACCAAACAAGTAACCGATGAAACTCATTAAGTAAGAAGTTTGTTTTTTGTTTTTTTGAGTTGGAGTATTACTCTGTCGCCCAGACTGGAGTGTGGTGGCACGCTCCCAGCCACCGCAGCCTCCACCTGCTTGGCTCTGGCGATCCTTCCGCCTCAGCCTTCCAAGTAGCCGGAGCTACAGGCGCGTGCTACCATGCCCGGCTAATTTTTTTATTTATTGTAGAGATGAAGTCTCGCCAAGTTGCCCAGGTGGGTCTTGAACCTGCGGGCTCAGGCAATTCATTCACCTCAGCCTCCCAAAGCGTGGGATCACAGGCTGAGTCACCGAACCCGGCATGTTTTTTTTGTTTTGTTTTACTAACTCTAGTTAATTCTTTTTTTTTTTTTGAGTTGGAGTCTCACTCTGTCGCCCGGACTGGAGTGCAGTGGCCGCTCCCGGCTACCACAGCCTCGACCTGCTAGGCTCCCGTGATCCTTCCGCCTCAGCCTTCCGAGTAGCCGGAATTACAGGCGCGCGCTACCACGTCCAGCTGAGT
Organism: Cephalopachus bancanus; assembly: GCA_027257055.1. NCBI lineage: Eukaryota > Metazoa > Chordata > Mammalia > Primates > Tarsiidae > Cephalopachus > Cephalopachus bancanus. Next base: position 2,374,875 of record JAPVLO010000306.1, read on the forward strand.
TTTAAAAATTTATTGTAGAGATGAGGTCTCGCCAAGTTGCCCAGGCGGGTCTCGAACCCTCAGGCTCAGGCAATCCACTCACCTCAGCCTCCCAAGGCGCGGCATTACGGGCTGAGCCACTGAGCCTGGCTCTAGTTATTTTTTACCAATGATTGTGGAATGTCATTTGAATAGCTTGCTTTTTTACCTGGAGTCATCCTTTTCAGATAAGTGAATTTAACAAGGTTGACAATATTAAGAATTTAAGAGCCCTCACCCAGATTAATCCATGATTAAAAGCAGAAATGGACTCCTACCCTACCTTGGGGAGGTGAATCTTCTCTCTCTCTCTAATTTACTTTTAAACAAAATGTATTTTCTAATAAAAAAAAGTGGAAATGGTGAAGTTGCTTTCCATGGTAGCATAGTGAATAAACAGAAAGGTGGTTTCAAGTTATCTAGAGGGGCCAGGTGGACATTTTTAAGTTAATGGCCCTTATTGTGTCCCTTACAATGTGACAGGCACTGTGTTTCTCTCTTCTCATTACCTTTATTCTTACATATGTTATGCAATTTATTCCAAAAAAAAATCCAGGAAGTGGCCAGTTGCATGCCCGCCTTACAGATGAAGAAAAGAGTCAGAAAAGTTAAGCAGTAACCTGAGGTCACACAGCTAGCGAGAAGCAGAGCTCAGATGACACGCAGGAATCCTTTGCACTACACCACTTGGAAGTTCATTTATTCTCCAGGGGCCCAGGCTGTGCTCTGCTCTTTGGTGCTGGGGGTAACAGTAACCTAGACAGACAGACACAGTCTCCACCCTACTTTCTCCCCACATGAAGTCTTTAACAAGAGGGATACATAGACACAAAACCAGTCAACAAAGAAATAAATGCATTTTTCATGAGTGACCACTGTGGAAGAAGCCAGCATGGGGCTGAGACACAGCCAGTGGGAAGAGTGACCTACCCCAATAAGTGGGCAGGGACAGTCTCGTCAGGAGGGGATAGGTGGGAAGACAACAGGACGAGCAGTAGCCAGTGTTGCTGGGCAAAGGGACAGCTGCTGTTGGGAGGGAATGAGCTTGGGGCATATGAGAAGCCTAAAGGAGGTCGGTCAGGCTGGAGGTTAGGAAGAAAGGGCGACAGTGAGATGGGGGTTGGGGGTTGTCAGGGAACCATGAGAGAAACAAGCCCGGTGGCAGTCCGGATGCAGAGATTGGATTGTTTTTCCAGTGCAGTGAGTACAGGGTGGGCAGGCTGTTTTGTGCTTTATGAAGCTGTCTTGCTATTGGTGGAGACTGGAGTGGATGGGGATGACAGGGGAAATGGGGAGTTCAGTAGAAAGGTTACACTGAGACAGAAGATGACAGTGACTCAGGCTAGGGAGATGGGTGTGGAGGTGTAGACAAATGGAGGGATTTAGGATTAGAGTTCAGGGTAGAGCCCACAAAACCTCCTGGTGAATTATTCATGGAAGATGAATAAAATGATGACTTGGTGGTGTTTTGTTTTACAGCTTTATTGAGTTATAATTTATAGACCAAAGAAGTCATCAATTTTATGTATGCCGCTCAAAAATTTTTAGTAAATTTATAGAGTTGTGCAACCACCCCACAGTCCAGTTTTAGAATATTTCCATCATCCAAAAGTGTTCCCTCAAGCCCCTTTTCAGTCAATTCTATCTCCAGCCAAGATAATTTTTCTACATTCTCTTTTTAGATTTGCCTTTTTGGAAATTCCATATACATGAGATCATCAATATAAAGTCTTGGGCTGAGCATGGTAGCTCAAGTCTGTAATCCCAGCACTTTGGGAGGTTGAGGTGAGAGGATTGACTGAACCCAGGGGTTTGAGACCAGCCTGGGCAACTTGGTGAGACCTCATCTCTACAATAAATAAAAAAATTAGCCAGGTGTGGTGGTATGCGTCTGTAGTTCTAACTACTTGGAAGACTGAGACGGAAGGATCGCCGGAGCCCAGCAGGTCGAGGCTGCAGTGAACGTGAGTGTGCCACTATGCTCCAGCCTGGGTGACATAGTGAGACTGACTCAAAACAACAATAAAAAGCTTTTTGTGTCTGGCTTTTTTGCACTTAACACAATGTTTTTTAGAGGCTGTACATGCTGTTGCATATATTAGTAGTTTATTACCTTTTATTGTTGAATTGTATCCATTGTATGAATGAATAGCATGGGTTATCTCTAGTTTAGGGTTATTATAAATAATGCTACTAGACATTATTTCAGTTTATCTTTGTCTTCATTCCAATAAAAGATCACAATCTTTAGTCAAATCAGTATTCAGCATTTACATTATAAATTGTAAATATTCATACTAAATTCCATTTATTTTCTTGTTCAACTTTCTGGTTTCCCAGAGTTAATAATTGCCTTGATTTTTTTTTTTTTTGAGTTGAAGTCTCACTCTGTTGCCCAGACTAGAGTGCAGGGGCATGCTCTTGGCCACCGCATCCTTGACCTGCTGGGCTCCGGCAATCTTTCTGCCTCAGCCTTCCAAGTAGCTGGAACTATAGGCGCATGCTACTGCGCCTGGCTAATTTTTAAAAATTTATCGTAGAGATGAGGTCTTGCCAAGTTCCCCAGGTGGGTCTCAAACCCTCGGGCTCAGGCAATTCACTCACCTCAGCCTCCCAAAGCGCAGGCTGAGCCACCGAGCCTGGCCCTGAATTGATTTTTTTAACGTATTTGTCAGTAAATGCTTTCCAAACTCTCTGATAAGAAGTTGTATAACTACATTAGTTCCATTTGCTGTTTTAGAGTCACACTCTTGGAATTCTTTGTATATCCGTCCTGATTTAAACTAGTTGCTCTCTCTTTTTTTTTTCTGAGTTGGAGTCTCACTCTGTCGCCCAGACTGGAGTGCAGTGGCCGCTCCCGGCCACTGCAGCCTTGACCTGCTGGGCTCTGGCGATCCTTCCACCTCAGCATTCCAAGTAGTCAGAACTACAGGCAAGTGCGCTACCATGCCTGGCTAATTTTTGATGTATTGTAGAAATGAGGTTTCGCCAAATTGCCCAGGTGGGTCTCGAACCCGCGGGTTCAGGCAATCCACTCGCTTCAACCTCCCAAAGTGCTGGGATTACAGGCTGAGCTACCGAGCCTGGCCTAAACTAGTTGCTCTCTAGGTCCACTGCACAGTTTTTGTCTTATGACTCATTTTCTCTCTCTCCTGTTTGGGAGAGAGAACCCAACTTCCAAATCCCATGATTTCCTCAATTCTGTCAGAACACAAACAGCTATCAATAGTTTTTTGAGAAAGAGAGAATAAAAGATAAAACTTTTGTGAGCTTGCTTATGTGAAAATGTTTTCATACTATCTTCATGATTTCTTGCTTTATAGTTTAGCTGGATATAGAATTCTAACTTGGAAACATTCTTGTCTCAGAATTTCAAGTTCATCATTTCCACTGCCTTCTCGCTTCCAGTGTTTCTTTTCAGCAATTGAACAATGATTTATTCATTGTTATTAATGATTTCTCTTTATTTTTATTCCTTCCTTTTATTTTTCTCCTAAGTGGCTTTTTGGATTTTTCAGTTCTATCTTTGGTAATTTGAAATTTCATAATGATACATTTTAGAGTGGACCTTTTATCTTTTTGCTGCATATTCAATGAGACTTTTCAATTTTCAAAATCATAGCTTTTATTTCTGGGAAATGTTCTTGAATTACTTTCTTGCTAATTCCCTTCCCTCTGTTTTCTCTGTCCTTCCTTTCTGGTATCCTTATTAATTGGAGATTAGACTTCCTGAATTATGCTCTAATTTTTATTTCATTTTTATTTTTTATTTCTTTGTTTTTAATTCTACTTTCGATGCGATTTCCTCAGTTTTATTTTACAAACCTTTCAATTGTCTTCAAAAAAATAAAACTTTGATTGTTTCTTTTCTCTAGCACCTGTTTTTGTCTCATAATTTAGTATCTTCTCTTAACAGATGATGATGGTTACACAATTATCTAATTTTTATTTTGTTCTCTACAAGCTGTGTTTTCTTCCACTTTCCTTGTTTCTGATTTTGGTGTGCTTATTTTTTTCTCTGCCTTTTCATGTTGGTGGCTTTCCTCTAATGTCTGGTGGGCTTCGGTTATCTCATATTTTGGAGTGAGGCACTTAAACTTTATTGGAAACTTGATATATGTGGTGAAATTTTCCAACTGCTTAGCTTCATTTGTGAGTGGATTTCTTGGGGGTAAAAGAGTGTTTCATTGGTATTTCTCCAGTATCAGCATCGGTGGGAATTTCCCATTTAGAAGGATCCTACAAAAAAGAAATCCATTATCCTGTCAGGGGCTAAGAGCCTGATGTCTGGGAACTGAGCAGGTAAAAGGGGCAGACTGGCTGGCTTGTCAGTGTGTAACTTTTTCTGTAATGCCCCAGACATCTGAAAGGCATCTCCCATCTACTTTCAGCTGTGTCCAATGTCCCCAGGTCTTTGCTTCATTTTATCCAAAGGGTAAACTTTCACTTTTCTAAAACATTAAGGGAGTCATAGTAAAAAATTTTAGAAGCTACCACCAAGTTTTTATTTATTTATTTATTTGAGTCAGAGTCTTTGCCATCCATGTTGTGGTGCAGTGGCACAATCACAGCTCACTGCAGCCTTGACTTAATGGGCTCAAGTGATGCTCCTACCTCAGCCTCCCAAGTAGTTTGAGACTAAAGGCGCAATCCACCATGCCCAGCTAATTTTTTTTTTATTTTTTGTAGAGATGGGGTTTTGCAATCCTCCTGCCTCAGCCTCCCAAAATGCTGGGATTACAGGAATGAGCCACCATGCCTCATAAATTTTCATTCATGTAATGTATATTTATTGCACTTTCTACTCTAGTCTAGGTCTTGTGTATACAGTGGTAAACAAATAGTTGTGATCGCATTCATCACACTGCTTGTGCTGCATTTCACTGGGCTTGAGGAACAGAGATACATTTCTTCTGTTAATAACAACAACAACAACAATGAAAGGCTCAGTTGTTTGTTTTTCAGATACTGTAACTTACTCCAAAGATACAGAAGAAATTTAGAAAATAAAGAAAAACCAACAGCATGGTGACAGGCCTTAACTGTGAAACTGAACATTCAGAATTCAGCCATTCAGATTTCTACCCTACATGCAGAGGTTGTATAAGGATGCCCCAAAAAGAGCAACTATTCCAGATTTTAAACATTTGAGGTTGTCTTCCTCAAGCCCCCATTATCGATGGTTGATTTTGGCTAGGATGCTGGCATCAGTTTTAACCAATCTGCTTTAGCCAAGAAGGCAGGGTCAAATGACATTCATGAGGGCAACTCAAGAAGAAGGAGCTGTCTTTATAGCCGAGGGCAGGACAGGCACAAAATATTTTCTACTGCAAGCATTATCATAATCCAACATCTGCTTTAAACCACCAGAGGAGTTCCTCTTGACACTTTTCACTGGAATGTACCACATCTTGCCCGATAAGGATAACACACCTGTGCACAGTTTGGGATTTAGGCACCAGAGCTCAGGATGACCAAGGGCAAAGGGTCAAAGAGGGTTGGGATGGGATTTGGGGAGAGGAAAATGTAGGCATGTTAGAAATTGGTTGGTGTAAATATTTCCATTAGATAGAACTTTTCACATGTTACAACCGGCACATTATTCTTTCTGTAGCACTGACTCAATCTAGAACTGCCTTGCGGACTAGCCCAAAGGACCTATCAACCCAGAAAAACCTATTACAAATCTTATGTCCACTCAAATGAAAGAACATGGAAAGAAACTTTCACTGTACAGGAAGAAAGGTAATTCTGAATGTCCTCATTTCAATGGGATCACAGTGCTTGCTCCAGGGGAGGCGAGGAATCTATTAGAGACCTAACAAGCCAGCGGGGACATTGGTGAAGAATTCCTTAGTCACAGCAGAGGAATGCAGAAGCCTATACCGGCCTGTTTGGAAGCATTACTGGACAGCTGCTGCTTCTTCCATAGCTAACACAATGCTCTCTTTGCTGTGAATTTCATGGGGGCTTTAGGCAAAATTCTACAACAATTCGCAGTCTGTGCACAGACGGTTACCATGACATGATCTCTCTCACACCCAGACCCCACAATTCTAACCCTAAGGTTCTCTCATTTTGATACACCAAAGCGCTGTTGTTAGGTAAATGAGTAGCTACTGTGGTAATCAGACCTTAATGAAAGCAAAGTGTATCAAGCTAGCTAACACATACTGCCATCCTGATTTTGGTTTGTTGCATAAAACTGTTTTATCTCGAGATCATTCACTTACCATAATCATTTCCTGTTTGTGAGGTGACATTTCCTTTCAGAGAAATTTATAGTGGCGTTTTCTCTCTTACACTTTCCAGTCAATACCAGTCTGGTGATATTTCCAGAAACAAGCATTCACTACAGGAACATATTTTACATCGTCTACATTTTTCCAGGAATGTCTTAAGATCTTTCTTCATGTAGTGTCTACTAATACCTCTGAGCCTATTCTATACAATCCTGAAAACAGAGAGCTGAGTATAGAATTACTACAATTGCTACAATTTTTGCCCCTTGGTTAGAGCTTCTGGTAGACAGAATGTGTGCCATTGTTCCAGAACCAAGAAAAAAAAAATCGAAGTGCCTCGAGACCCAATTTCAGCTAATTCCAATTCTCACTCTCCAAAGTGAAAGAAAACATCTTTCTTGATTTCTGACATAAACAATGGTATCAAATGGGTTTGCTGTTTTTGTTCAAAGTCTGCCTCTCTTTCTTTTATGATGGTGTCTTCCTTTTTTTTTTTTTTTACTTCCCTGTGATTGGCTTGTTATAGAATGAACTCACCCACATCCTTTGTTCTGGCTGAATTTTTCCCCTGTGGAATTTTAGGGCTGTAAGGAATGGTAGCCAGGTGATGTGTGGGTGCTATCAGAACTGGCTATGGCATCGTCCAGATGTTCTCACAAGTTCTTGGCCCTGGATTCCCACATGGTAGCCAGAGCCCTGGTTTGGGCTCAGGTTCACTGCTTCTATTATTTGCCGGCTGGATGTTGTCATCAGTGATGGTGCAGCTGGCTGCCTTCTTGACCAAGCGTGGGAAAAACTGTGGGAACTCAGTGGTGGAATTTTGTTATTTCATGGTGGATACAGCATTTTTGAAAAGTCATGTTTGTTATAGTCTCACAAAGCCTGAGTGTCTCCTAGGTTTTTATTTTTACTTATTTGTTCATTAAAAAAATAAGATATAATCCCCACATCTAAAAATTTACTCTCTTAAAGTATGCAATCCCATGATTTTTAGTTTATTCACAAAGTTGTCTAACCATCACCACTATTTGATTCCAGAATATTTTCATCATTCCACTAAGAAATTCCCACCCATTGTCAATTACTCCACGCCCCCCCCAAACATTCTGGCAACCATTTATCTACTTTCTGTCTCTATGAATTTGCTTGTTCTGCACGTTTTTTATAAATGGAATTAAACAATGTGTGACCTTTTGCATATGGCTTCTTTCACTTACCATCATGTTTTCAAGGGCTCTCAGCACTTCATTTCTTTTTATGACTGAATAATATTTTATGGTATGGATTTATCGATCTATGGACATTTGAGTTGCTTTCACTTTTTGGCTACTATGAATAATGTTGCTATGAATATTCACATACAAGTTTTGAGTGGATATATTTTCAGTTCTCTTGAGTATACGTCTAGAGTGGAACTGCTGGGTCATATGGAAACTCCATATTTAATTTTAAAATTTTTAAAAAATTTTAAATATGGGGGTACAATTCAGGGTTAGGTATACAAATGTTCATTATGTAGGTACCCTTGTTGACATGGTGTGCTCCCCCACCCCGGCAGTTTCCCACTACTACCAATCTCGCCCTCTCTCCCCTGGCAGTTTCCCACTACTGCCAATCCCTTTCTTATAGTATTTCGATAGTTGTTCAAGGTCTGCTTATGAGTAAGAACATATGATACTCAGTTCTTTGTTTCTGTGATGGATCATTCAGTATCATAGCTTTTAAGTCCATTCAAGTTGCTGTGAAATTCATAATTTTGTCCTTCTTTATGACTGCATACATATTTAACTTTTTTTTGTTTTGTTTTGAGTTGGAGTCTTACTCTGTCACCCAGACTGGAGTGCAGTGGCTGCTCCCAGCCACCACAGCCTCGCCTGCTGGGCTCCGGTGATCCTTCTGCCTCAGCCTTCCAAGTAGCTGGAACTACAGGTGCGCGCTACCACCCAGCTGATTTTTTGATTTATTGTAGAGATGAGGTCTTGCCAGGTTGCCCAGGCGGGTCTTGAGCCCACGGGCTCAGGCAATCCACTCACCTCAGCCTCCCAAGGCGCGGGATTACAGGTTGAACCACCGAGCCCGGCTCATAGTTAACTTTTTAAGGAAATACCAAACTATTTTCCAAAATGACTGCACCATTTTATACTCCCACCAGCAGTGTGTTCCAATTTCCTTACACTCTTGCCAACACCTGCTACTGTCCTTTTTGATTGTAGCCATCCTAGTGAATGTGAAGTGGTATCTCATTATACTTTTGATTTGCATTTCCCTAATGACTAATGATCCTGAGCATCTTTTCAAGTGCTTATTGGCCATCTGTGCATCCTTTTTGGAGCAATATCTGCTCATATCCCTTTCCATTTTTAATTGCGTTAATTGTCTCTTTGTTGTTAAGTTGTAGAAATTCTTTATTTACCCTAGATTTATAGATATGTTCTAGATAGTTTACCCGATACACGATTTGCAATAAGTTTTTTCCCATTCTGTAGGTTTTCTTTGCACTTTCTTGATGATGTTCTTTGAAACACAAACATTTCCAGTTTTGATGTTCAGTTCATTTACACTAGTATTTGTTGCATGTGTCACTCATTTATTTTTGCAAGTTTTTTGAGTCCCTACAATGATCCAGAAAGAAAGATGAATCAGGACACCATTTCTGCCCACAAGTCAATCAGATTCTTACATGAAGAAAACAAACATGTGAGCAGATGCACTGAGGAGTTTCATCCCCAGATGGACCTATTACTTGCTTCCTTCAGGTTTCTGCTCAAATATCACCTCCTCAGAGATACCTTTGTGGACCAGCAAACCTGAAGAATGCTTCCTGCCACTGTCTTCTGACCTGCTCTTTATGGCTCTCTTACTTCCCCACTTTATGTGTCTCTGACTTGAATGTATTCTACAAAAACAACCTTTGTGTGTCTTTGCTGAATCACAGACATCTCCAAAAGCATCTGGAACATATAGTAGAAGCCCAATAAATACGGAGAAAAAGAATAGCTGTTATGTACAGATATAAAGAAGAATCAGCTCTACTAAGGAAAGGATAAAGAAAGCCCTCTAAAAGTGGAGATGCTTAAGCAGAGTCTTAAAAGGTAAGTTGGTAATAGAGAAGTGAGGGAAAAAACAAACTAAGAGAATTCCAGAAAAGGGACGGCATGGACAAAGTTCCACAGGCATCTTATCTGAATGTAGGAGCTGAGTGAAGAGCTCATTTAAGTGTCAGGATCATTCTCAGGAGTGCTTTAGGGGAGTGGAGTGGGGAGAAGAAAGGACAGTAACATCAGGAGTCCAGATGTTTGATTCTAACTTTTTCCCTAACTTGTTATTGTTCTTGGGCAAGACCCTGTAACCTCTGGACCTTGGGTGCAATAAAATGAGATGGCTGATCTTTAAGGCATCTTAAAGGTACCAACATGGAGAGTTTAGAATTTTATTTCAAAAAGGAGATCAATTTTTAATATCTTCAAGGTGAGAAATAATTTCTTTCCTTTTTCTTCTTTATTTTTAAAATGAAATATAACTTACATGCAGTTATGAACACAAATCTCAAGTGTATGTGCAGTGAATTTTTACATACTCATGCACTCTTATAATTGTCTTTTAATAAAAATATAGAAAATTTCCTAGAAAGTTCCCTCGAGCTCCTTCCCAATCAATAGCTCCCCATAAGTAAATCCTTATTCTGACTCCAACTTCTGGAAACATAGGTTAGTTTTGTTGCTTTTTGAAATTCATTTTAATGAATCCATGCGCTATGTACTATGTTCCAATTTTTTTTCTTTTTCTCAACATAATGCCTGTGAGATTCCTCTCTGTTGTTGCATGTGTCAGTGGTCCTTGTTTGACAGCTGTAGTGTCCTATTTCATGTTTATATCACAATTCAGTTATCCCTTCTACTGTTGAAGAACATTTGGATGTTTCAAATTGTTAACTGTTATGAATAAAGATGTACATGCCTTTTGGTAAGAATATTCACACATTTTTCCTTGGGCTTGTGTCTAAGAACAGAATCATAGAGTAGACTTTAGTAGGTAATGACGAATATTTCCCAAAGTGGTTCTACCAATTTATAGTCCCATAAGTAATATATGAGAGTTTTATTTGTTCCACAACCTTTTCAGCAATTGCTATGGTTAGTCTTTTAAATTTTACTCATTCTGAAGTATGCATAATTACAAATCAAATGTTATTGTAGCTTTGATTTGTAATTTCAGGATGCATGTTATACTGACTTTTTCTTATTAGCTATTTGGGCATTCTATTATGAGATGTGATAAGAAATGCCTGTCCACATCTTCCTGTTTTAAAATTGGGTTGTTTGGTTTTTTTTTTTTTTTTTTTACTATGGATTTGTAGAAGTTCTTTATGTATTCTTTATGCTAGTTCTTTGCTTTATATACTTTTATGTCAATTATACATAATTGCATATGTATCTAATTGTATATAGTTATGTATATAACTATAACATTTTTAATTTATATATATTAGTATGGGTATTATAAGTATCTCCTCTTAGTCTGTGGCTTGCCTATTTACTTTATAATTAGAGTTCATGAATAGTAGTTATTAATTTTACTAAAATTCAACTTATTATTTTCTTTTTAAAAACCATCAGTAGCCGGGCTCGGTGGCTCAGCCTGTAGTCCCACGCCTTTGGGAGGCTGAGGTGAGTGGATCGCCTGAGCCCGTGGGTTCGAGACCCGCCTGGGCAGCGAGACCTCATCTCCACAATAAATCAAAAAATCAGCCGGGCGTGGTAGCGCGCGCCTATAATTCCGGCTACTCGGAAGGCTGAGGTGGAAGGATCGCTGGAGTCCAGCAGGTGAGGTTGCGGTGACCGGGAGCATCCACTGCACTCCAGTCTGGGTGACAGAATGGACTCCAACTCAAAAAATAAAACAAAACAAAACAAACAAAAAAAAAACCATTAGTACTCTTTGTGTTCTGTTTGAGAACTCTTTACCTGCCCAAGCTCGTGTTTTCTTCTAAATCCTTGATTATTTTAGTTTTCACATTTAGGTTTATAGTCTATCTTGAATTGATTTAAGCACATGGTGTGAGGTCGGGGTCAAAGTTCACTTTTTCCATATGGATATCTAGTTTCTCCAGCACCACTTGTTCAAAGGCTCATTTTTCCTTCACATAACTGCAGTGTTGCCTTTGTCTTTAATCAAGCAACTGTACATGTGAGAATTTATTGCCAACTCTCTATTTGGACCCATCATCTATTTGTCTATTCTTACACCAATAACACCAGATCTTGAAATAAAAGTAAGATAAAAGCAGATCTTGAAATCTGGTAGTGTGTCCTCCATATTTTCTTCTTCAGATTGTCTTGTCTCCTCCCTGATCTTTGCATTTCCATATTCATTTTACAATCCACATGTCAATTTACACACACATATGCATGCACATGCTCAAACCTGACAGGATTTTGACTGTGATTACATTATAAATCCGTAGGTCAGTTTGGGGAGAACTGACATCTTAACAATCCTGAGTTGTCCAAACCATGAATTTGGAATATCTCTCTGATTACTTAAGTTTTCTTTAGTTTCTCTTTTCAATGTATTATTGTTTTTAGCAACAATTAGGAAATAAAACAGAATGTACAATTTACAATAGCATCAGAAAATGGAATGCCTGTGGTTTATGATATGAGCCACTTCGGCAGATGTTGCTTTCTCAACACACTTCTGTTTGGGAAGATTTGTGGATTTCACCTGCCAGTGCGTCATGAATAAATATGCCAATTTTGACGATTTTATTGATAAACATTAAATTTGATTCATATTTATTCAATTTTCTTCAGGGGAATTGACACCATATATAAATCTAGTGGAAAACTACATGGCATTTTAGAAAAATCCAAAGAGGGTAGGAAACAATGGATTGTTGCTCTGGTTAGAATTTTTTTCTTCTACAACTTTTCAGCTCTCCCTCTTGGATGCTGAGCCTTCTTGCTCTTCCACACAGTAACTTTAATATGAACAAACTTCTGGGTTATTGTGATTTATTATTTTCCATTGTTTGCTATAATGTTTTTAATACATGTGATTTCTCTTACACTCTTACAGTTATTATTTCACTCCATTTAAAGACAGTCCTATAAATATAATAGGGCAAATAGTATCTCTACTTTACAGAAGAGGAAACCGAGAGTAGAAGTACTTGCCCAAGCTCATCCAACCAATTAATGAAATATCTAGAACTCATAGCCAGTTCTCCTGGTGGCAGTTGTGTTATTACTGCTTCTAGCACACTTTTTTTTTTGGTTCCTAAAATAGAGCAGAGATTAGAAGGCTAATTGCCACAGTACCATGTCTCATTTTCGAATCCATAGCCCAATTTAGTACTGACTACACACGCACAGCAAATTGGATCTTGAAAGGAAGATATGCCGTTAGGAAGGAGTCCAATTTCCTATTGGTATAAATTAATGAGATAAAACTACTTTAATTTGCAATGAAAGTAGAGTAACTTTGAAATTCCTTTTTATACTTTACAGTGAAACAAAAATCCAGTACTGGTAAAGACCTAGAGAAATTGGTACATTCATACCCACATTGCTGTTGTCTTCGTGAGATGCAGTTTGACAATAAGAACCGCAGAGCCATGAAGTCCTCTATAATGTTTCACTCAATGACCTCATCCCAGAAAGTTTATCCTGAAGACATGATTTGGTTAATACTGATTTTTTAAAACCAGAATAGAGTTATTCATTAAAATACTTTAGCTGCAATGGCTGGACATCAACAAATGTATATTCAGATCCAAAGAAAAATAAATGTACAGGTTCAAGTGCTTTTCTTCTGTAGACTTCAAAAATGATCATTCATGGCCAGGCGTGCTGTCTCATGCCTGTAATGCTAGCACTTTGGGAGGCTGAGGCAGGAGGTTCGCTTGAGCTCAGGAGTTGGAGGCTGTGGTAAGCTGTGATCGTGCTACTGCACTCCAGCCTGGATGACTGAGTGAGACCCTGACTCAAAAAAAAAAAAAAAAAAAGAAGTCAGTCTGTCTATAAAGCTACTGGCTTTGCTTTCTGAGCTAAGCTCATAGTGGATAGTGTGGTGGGGCTCCACCCCGAGTCTGGTGCTCTCGGCCTGTGCACACAGAACAGAGCTTTAAGGAAGTGATGTGGCTTATGTGGCCAGGAAGCCTGTTGTTTGGACATGCTGCTTCTCCCCTTCACAGATCAAAAATGTTTAATTTGCTGCTTTCTATATTCTACTGCTCTTTTTACCCAAGTTATAGTTAACATCAAAGGAATGAGCCGGACTGGGGAAAGGCTGGCATTTTGAATCCCAAACTGTAGAGTAATAGCACACATCACTGCAACAGAGGCTCTCGTGCATTGCATTTTGCTTATTGTCCCTTCTTGTGACCTCCAGCCAGATCTCCAGTGTCCCAGCCTGCAGTGAGAGAGGGAAAACCTGGTTGTTGTGGCCAGAGCCTACAGAGAACTCCACTAGCTAAACAGCCTGTACAGCTGACCATGAACTTTCAGCTCCACAGGGAAAAAGGAAAAAAGACTGATTTCAAGGTCCTTCCCTATGACATACTTGGCTTGACTAGCAAAAATGTCTTCCAAAAAAGAAAATGGCATTAAAGTGTAAGTTTAAAAAAAAATAGTGCCTTTTTCAAGTCTTAGGCATTTTCCATATCAGATTAAGGGAGCTATCTTAGTGTCTTTCCTCTGGATCCACAAGCCAAGTGCATGTCAATGTGTTCAAACAAATATGAGGGGAAATCCCCCCCAAAAAACCAAAAAAAAACACCCCCAGAATTATCTTTTGAATAGAGGGCCCCTTGTAATACAGGCTCCCCCGCGACCAGGTAAGTGTCCTAGGAGTCCATCAGCATCAGTGTACCAGCTAGTGTTGTGAGAGGCTGCATTCTCTTCAGTGAATTTTTTTTTTGTAGATTCTTTCAACACATTTGCCGTTTCATGATGGGTGATTTACGAGCACACCTGTACACACCACGCTGAGTATTCAGAAGCTTTTGACCAAAAACAGCATGATTCCCATGTCCCACCCTCCTTATTCATTCATCTCACCCTGAGTAACTTTTTAAACCCCTTCCCCCCATGAAAAAAATCCTCAGAAGAAAACATTTTGCCCATGTGGAAGAGGTAAAACAAAAACCAGCAGTAGCACTAAAAGGCAACAAAATCGATGAGTTCAAAAACTGTTTTGAGCAGTAGAAAAAGCACCTTGACAGATGTATTGCATCAAATGAAGAGTACTTTGAAGGTGACTGAAGTTTAAACATGTAAGAATAAATACACAATTTGTAATAAATTCTGGTTTTTCTGGGTCCCCCTTCATACTTAGATTGCCTTAACTTCCCAGAACTGAGCAAATGGATACAAACAGCTTGGAAAGAGTCCATTTGCAACTTTGGGATTTTTTACTACTGAAAGGCATTTTTCCTGATTCTTCAGTCTTACATTATAGCTCATGTAAAATATATATACATCCCTCTCCCACAGCCTGCTTGTATTTTCTGACTGTCAGACTCCCTTTTTCAATCCCACTCTTGGAAGTTAGTCTTACTGGGAGGATTCAGAAAAGAAAAACATAACTGCGCTGAGCTCATCTTACCATATGTGACATTATAGCAGGAGCCAGAGAGAGCTTTGGGAAAAAAGATTCGACCTGTGTTCTGTTGGCCTCCAGAATGTGTCAGAAAGTGCCAGAAATCAAGGAATCAGACACCACAGATTCTAAGCCTTAATCAATCCTATATTTGCTTTCTAGAGTAACAAGTGTATTTCATTCTAACTTAAGGTGACTCTTGAGGGGCACAATAGTTCCATGAACTTTAAGAGAAGCTCATTGTTTCCCAAGGGTTTAATAACCACACTGTGGCAATATGCCTTTCAATATATTATATGGACTGGGCACGGTGGCTCATGCCTATAATCTTAGCGCTTTGGGAGGCTGAGGCGGGCAGATTGCTTGAACCTAGGAGTTGGAGACCAGCCTGGGCAACATAGCAAGATCTCATCTCTACAAAAAAAAAAAAAAATTAGCTGGACTTGGTGGCATGTGCCTCTAGTCCCAGCTACTTGGAATGCTGAGGTGGAAAGATCACCTGAGTCCAGGAGGTCGAGGCTGCCATGAACCGTGATCATCATGATCATGCCACTGCATTCCAGCCTGGGCAACTGGGTGAGACCCCAACTCAAAAAATAAAAATAAAAATACTTAAGACATACTTCTTCGAACATTTGCCTTCATAAGGAATTTTTCTCAAATAACAAGAGGCAGGTAACTCCCTACAGTCTTTGTGTTTTACTTTTTCTGTAGACATAAGATGTTCTTGGTCTATTCTGAATGCCGTGGTCTTCCTATATGTTGTTTGTAGCTTGTGGATGACTCAAGAGAAAAAAAAAGACAATTTTAATGAATTGCTTTGCATCAACTAGACCTTGAATAGGAAGAAAAAGGAAGAAGTACTCAGTACTTGGAACACACCTTATTTGCTATAGACTTATGAGGCAATAGAATTTTACTGTTTGCTCAGAGAACCAAGAAGAATCTAGAAGGCTGGAATGGGATCCATATAAATGAGGACTTGTACTGGCGCACTTTTTCATCACCATGGCTAAAATGCTCACTAAGAGCTGAACACTGAACAGAACATATAAAACACGTCATCTCTCTCATCAAACAGAGAGGCAGCTTCGCAGAGAGCTGTGAGGAAGGTGTGTAAAGCTCATGTAAAATATACATGCAAAGTGATAGTTTCAGGAAATGGGTGTGCGTTTGTGTGTGTGTGTTGTTGGGGGATGAGAAAAGGATTCCAGAGACTATGTCAAAAGTCATCCACTCCTCTTGCTGACCTGCTGCTGATCTACCTAGGGGAGATTTTAGGAAAAGTCTGGATTTTAGAACACAGAATTGACTGTAAGTGCTATATAATTCCCTGAATATGCCTAATATTTTAAGTAGATTATAAATTTAAATGGATACATTGACTATAATGTAAAAAATCCTTTTAAGATCTTTAAAATATGTAATTATGACAGTTTTGACTGTAATTAAGAATTCCAGTTTGATTTTTATGTGTTAAAATGTCTTGGGATATTTACTTTACCATAGTCTCATTTCTTTTTCTTTGGTGAGAGTACAAGCTTGCTTTAGATTTCAAAAAGAGAGAAGTGATAGAGTAATTTCTGGAATACTTTTTAAAAGGGCTTTGTTGAACTTGTAACTCAAATGAATAGATAAATGGCCCTCACTTTATACTATAGATAGGTCCTAAAAGCTTGTAATTACATCTTTTTCAGGGGGGGCACTGAATCCAATTTCACAATGTAGTATGAGAGCTTTGAGAAAATTGGAATCAATGAATCCTTTTGTAAAACAAAGAATCATTTTGAAACATAAATGATCACCCACCAACACATCTATTACCAGTAACAGTTTTAGCACAGTATGTTTTTCTTAAAAGTCAGCACACTGCAAAGAAATCTTAAACATTGAAATTTTTCCTAGATGATGTCATAATATACAACAAAAATTTGTCCCAAATCTTGATATTAGTGTGTGATATTTATAAGTAACTGAAGCAGTGAAAAGAATGTAGACTTGGGATTGGTTTCCCTGGATTGATAGATACTAACAAAGTAGTATTGATTTTTTTACTTGTCCATTTCTTTTTCATTCCTCACCACACGCTTCAAAGGGGTCAGCCCTGAGTCCATTTACTCATTCACACCAAAAATCAGACCTTGGAAAAACAGGAGAACCTCTCGCTTTCTCCCTCTTCCTCTAGATAAAACAAGGAAGGGCTAAAACCTTTGGCGAGTCATAGAGACCTCTGTTTCTTCAGTGTTTTGTGAAATGAAGAACGTATGTAAAGCTCACATCAGAGACATCAGGCTCTGCTGAGGTGTTTAGACCAACTGGAAAGTCGGGAAGATCCGAATTTGTGATGAATGCCATCTTTTGTCACTTTAGTGCTTTAATAAGTGGGTAACATATTTCCCCCCAAATCATCGCTGGGCTTCTAGAGGCCCTCACGAATGTACAGAGTCACTTAAACTTGGGGTGAGGGTCTTTGACCCTATACTCTGATGACACATGGCTTTTGTAAGACAGCATGATAAAGTGGACCCAGAGCAGGGGGCCCACATTGTCACCCAAGCTGTGTGACCCTGTGGCTCTAATTTCCCACGAAATATTGACAATACCTGTTCTGTCCACAACTGGAAGCATCACATTAAAATGTATATGGAAAGGTTTTTAACGTACAGCAGAAAAAATGGGAAAATGGTGATTAAATGGTATTGGGTCCATGGTGAGGCTTCCTCAGATGCCAGAAAACTGTGTGGAAAGGTTAAGAATTTCTTCCTAGCAGCAGTCCCCAGAGCCTAGCACCGTCAGTGCAGGGTGAGGGGACATGGGAACACAGCAGTGGGTTCTCATGCATTTTGAAGTTTTTCCCCTTGACATTAAACTTGTGATCTGTATTCTGATGCTGGGCATGACTGTAGTTGGATTATTTTATTGGAGTATAGTATTCCATTGTATAACTATACCACCATTTGCATATCTGTCTTACTACCTGTATTATTAAAGGACATCTGAGTTGTTTTCTGCCTCTGGGTATTACAAACAACATTGTGATTAGATGAACCAGGATTGCTGGGTCATGGGAGATTACATTAAAATATGTTTTCAAAGCTTGTGCCAGTTTATATTCTCACACACGTAACATAGAGGAGATTCAATTCAATCACTTTCTTGACCTGGTACGGTCAAACTTAAACACTGTTGCCAAGGTATGGAGTGTAGAATGACATCTCACTGTGGTTTTACTTTGCATTTTCTGATCTCTCATGTATTGTGTTAAATAGCAATTATTCCAAACCACGTCAGCCTTTTCACTCTCAGGCCTCTCCTCAGTCCCTAGGCCAGCACCCTGCTTTTGGCACCACGCTGCCCATATAGCTCCTGTTTCTGTCTCCCTCCCATCCGGCTCACTTCCTTTTGGTCAGATCTGCTTTCCAATGTCATGGTTAGGTCCTCCCAGCTACTCCTATGTATCCCCATGGCATCTGCGGTTAACTGCAGTCATTGTGTTGCCATTACTGGTTGGTGCGGCCATGAGGGCCCTGAGGGTGGGGTCATGTTTGTCATTCATCTCCAACTCAAGGCACACAGTGGGTGCCAAATCAATAATTTGTCGAATATCACAACCTGAATGACCCATGAAAGTGCTCAAGTGTTTAAATTCCAAGTGGAACTGGGTTTCAACTGCAGTGAAGATATGCTGTAGATTGTTGAACTCTCCACCCAACTGAATATACCTTTTTATCACAGTGTGACTCTGCTTACCCCTGAGTGAATCTAACTCTCTATATGCATTGAATTTTGAGCTGAAAAGGGACCTAGACATCACATGACATTTGACATTTTACCAATCAGGAACTAGAGGCCCATAGGAAAGGACGTGATTATGGTCTCATAGATGGCAGATCTGGCATTAGCTCCAGCTTGAAAGCACGTCTTTTTCATCTCATTAGAAATTGCCTTGCTAGACTCTGGTGTGGCCATGTGCTCTTTGAGCTATGGCTGTCGCCACGCTTCCTGGCTTTTAGTCCCCTCCCCACCTTGGGGAGGTGAATCTCCTCTCTCCCTTCTCCTCTCTCTAAATTACTTTTAAATAAACTTTTCTTTCTTAAAAAAAAAAAAGAAAAGAAATGGCTTTCAGTCAGTGGGGAAAATGGTATCTTGGTAATATGAAGGGGGACTAAAACAAACAGAATTATCTTTTGGATGGGGGATCCCTTGTAGCACAGGTTTCCCCTGCTAGATGTGTTCTAGGAACCCATCAGCATCAGTGTCCCAGCTAGTGTTGCTGTTGTGGAGAGGCTGCTTTCAGCTTCAGTGAATATTTTTTGGAGATTCTTTCAACGCGTTTGTCCATTTCATGATGGGTGATATATGAGCACACATGTCCACACCACACTGAGTGTTCAGCAGTTTTTGACCCAAACAGCATGACTCCCATGCCCCACCCTTCCTATTCACTGGATCTTACCCTGAGTGACGTTTCTTTTTGTTTGTTTGTTTCACTGGATAAAAAAGTCCTCAGAGGGAAATGTTTTGCCAATATAGAAGAGGTGAAACAAAAAATGGCAGAAGCACTAAAAGGTATCAAAATTGAAGAGTTCAAAACCTATTTTGAGCAGTGGAAAAAACATCTCAGTAGCTGTACTGCATCAAAAGGAGAGTGCTGTGAAGATGACTGAAGTTTAAACCTAAGAATAAATAGATTTAAAAGTAAATACATTCTGGGTTTTTTTTTTTTTTTTGAGTCCTCTCTTGCCTAGTCCTATAGGCAAAAGGCTTCAGTGAAGCATGGCAAACTTTTAATCTCAGGGTGGCTACTAGTGGAATGTTGTTTGAGAATAGGAACCATGCATTATAAGGCTCTAAATCCTCCAAGGTCCTTGGTTCTCTACTGAACAAATAGTGGTTGATCTGAAATCACTTGGCTGTGAGCGAGGCTGTGAGCTCTGGGCCAGGCTGCGCTAGCTCCTTGAAGAGACTCCTGGCTCTCTAGCCAGGTTCCTGTCCCTCTCCAGTGACCATGGCTGCCACAGCTGACTTTCAGAGGCGCAGTTTGGTAGACTGGCAAGGGATCATCCTCAGCCCCCCGGCTATGGCAGCCTCTGAGCTGGGGCTTCAGGATGTAAGTCTACCTTTCAGGTGACTTCACTACTCACTTTCAAAACACACACACAGTCATGATGATCTACACACAAAAAACACACCTCAGCTGAACACTGGGATCGGGGATGGATGACTCAAAATACCGCCTGTCAGCCCCGTGACATGTCCATCCTTGTTGCACAATTAGGGAGTTTTCTAAATTATTTACTGACAAACTCCAATACAGCTGAGCCCCTGAAATGTTTTTCTTTATGATCTTATTGAAATTCGTATCTTGATCTCAGGGGAAATAGCTGGACACGAATCTTACAGGGAAGCAGACCTGGAAAACCCCAGGGGTCTTTAGTTGTAGGAGAATGTTGTGCTAGGAGTATGTTTGAACAGTGCAATAATCAAGCTGTGGCTTTGGTTACCTGCTGACAATTCGACATTAGATGGACTATTCTGCTAATTACTCCAATTGAGCACTGCCTACTTGACTTTTTGACTTCCTTGACTTAGAATGTTAGAGATGAAGTGTTTTCCCTTCCAGTATCTGTCTCTATTCTGTAGCATGCAGAGAAAGAAGTCATAACCCAGAAACAACGCAATGAGATACACATTTTGCCCCGAGGACACCAAAAAATTATTATGGTTACATTTTAAGAAAACAAAACCAAAAAACAAGCATCATTATACTGCTTTATTCTTTGATTCAAGGCATCTCTGTTCTTGGAGATGGTCAGTAAAAACTGATAAGCAGCACACAAATGTACTAATAATATAATATTATGTGTTAATAAGAATTGTTATGATATAGAGAATGGATACCCAAATTGCTGTAAATGGAAAGATTTCTTAAATGACTGCATCTCCTAGGTTACATTTTGTTCAGCACTTTAGAGTTTTTATATTAAATTAAAATGATTAGTACTTTCTTTCTCCCTTCTTTGATACCTCTCTTTTTTTGGTTTAATTATTTCTTTCTACTTTATTTTTTCTGAGTTGGAGTCTCACTCTGTCGCCCAAACTAGAGTGCAATGGCACACTCCCGGCCACCGCAGCCTCGACTTGCTGGGCTCTGGCGATCCTTCCGCCTCAGTCTTCCAAGTAGTTGGAACTACAGGTGCGCGCTACCACGCCTGGCTAACTTTTTGATTTTTGTAGAGATGAGGTCTCGCCAAGTTCCCCAGGTGTGTCTCGAACCCGCGGGCTCAGGCAATTCACTCACCTCGGCCTACCAAGGCGTGGGATTACAGGCTGAGCTACCGAGCCCAGCCTAATTATTTCTTTAAAAAAAAAAAATTTTGTTTAATTTTAAAGATGTGGGGTACCATTCAGGATTAGGTATACAAATGTTCATTATGCAGGTACCCTTGCTGATGAGGTGTGCCCATCCCTCCCCTGGCAGTTTCCCTCAACTGCCAGTCCCAACCCCCATTCCCTGGCAGTTTCCCACTACTGTCAATCCCTTTCTTATAGTTATTATGATAACTGTTCAAAGTCCACTTACGAGTGAGAACATATGGTATTCTGTTTTTTCTTTCTGTAATAGATCACTGAGTATGATAGACTCTGAATCCATTCACGTTGCTGCAAAGTCCATATGTTTGTCCTTCTTTATGGCCGCATAATATTCCATTGTGTACATGTACCACTTGTTTTTTAATCCAGCCCAGCTTTGATGGGCAGCATGGTTGGTTCCATGTTTTTCCTATTGTGAATAGAACTGCAACAAACATGCGTGTGCAAGTATCTTTTTGGTAGAATGACTTGAGTTCTTCTGGGTATATTCCCAATAGGGAGATTGCTGGGTTATATGGAAGGTCAATTTCTAGTTCTTTCAGATATCGCCACACTGTCTTCCCAAGAGGTTGCACTAGTTTGCGTTCCCACCTGCAGTGTAGAAGTGTTCCCTTTTCTCCACATCCTCACCAGCATCTGTTGTTGTTTGTTTTATTAATGATAGCCATTCTTACTGGGGTTAGGTAGTAACTCAACGTAGTTTTGATTTGCATTTCTCTGATAACGGGTGAGGCTGAGTACTTTTTCATGTGTTTGCTGGCTGCCTGTATATCTTCTTTTGAGAAGTGTCTATTTATGTCTTTTGCCCACTTTTTAATGAGGCTGGTTGTTTTTTTCCTTTTGGTGCATTTGAGTTCCTTGTAGATCCTAGATGTTAGGCCTTTATCATATGTACAGTTGGCAAATATTTTTTCCCATTCTGTGGGTTGTCTTCCCACTTTCTTGACGGTTTCTTTTGTTTTGCAGAAGCTTTTGAGTTTGATTAGGTCCCACTTGTCTATCTTATCTCTTATAGCATGGGCGTTTGGGGTTTTGATCAGGAATTGGTTGCCAGTTCCAATTTCCATAAGAGTGTCGCCTGCATTTTCTAGGATTCTTGTAGTTTGAGGTTTTATGTTTAGGTCTTTGATTCATTTAGAGTTAATTTTTGTGTATGGTGATAGGTAAGGATCCTGTTTCAACCTTCTGGATGCAGTCAGCCAAGTTTCCCAGAACCATTTACTGAATAGGTTCTCCTCTTCCCAGTGTTTGTTGTTGGAGGCTTTGTCAAAGATGAGTTGGTTGAGAAATTGAGGTTTTGCTTCCAGAATCTCTGTCCTGTTTCATTGATCTGTATGCTTGTTCTTGTACTAATACCAGGCTGTTTTGATTATTGTAGCCTTATAGTAAAGTTTGAAGTCTGGAAGTGTGATACCTTCTGCTGTGTTTCTTTTGATAAGGATTGTTTTGGCTATTCATGGTCATTTATGTTTCCATATAAATTTCTGTATTGTCATTTCCAGGTCTGAGAAGAATGATGTTGGTAATTTAATGGGTATTGCGTTGAATCTGTAGATTGCCTTTGGTAGGATGGACATTTTAACAATGTTGATTCTTCCTGTTCATGAGAATGGAATATTTTTCCATTTGTTTGCTTGGACACCTCTTTATGTGACTCATACAATGTAGTCATTGTCACGACAGTCCTTGCTGATATCATCAAATGTCTATCTTTCCAAAAGAGTATATATACAGAACGTAGACTGGGATCTTTTTGTTTGTTTGTTTTTCTTTTTCTTTTTCTTTTTGCGTCAGGTCTCATTCTGTTGCCCAGGCTGGAGAGTGCAATGGCACAATAATGGCTCACTATAGCCACAATCTCCTGGGATCAAGCGATTCTTCCACCTCAGCCTCCTGAGTGACTGGGACTACAAGAACATGCTACCACACCTGGCTAATTTTTTTATTTTTTGTAGAGATGAGATCTTATCGTGTGGCCCAAACTGGTTTCAAACTCCTGGGCTCAAGCGATCCTGGCCTCCCATAGTGCTGGGATTACAGACATGAACCATTGTGACTGGCCCTTTTTTTGTTTTAAGGCACTCTTTTAGTTTACTCTTATGTTGAAATCCTTCATCTTCTATGGGCCTAACCCTCAATGCTCTCAGTCTTTCTTTCCAGTGTGTAAATTCCTCTGCAAGCCTGTTGGAATTTGGCCTGGAAAAAAAGGCATATGGGCCCACATGAGCTTATTAAACCTGGTTTGGAAATCCACAGCTTTTTATAAAAACACTATTTAAAAAAAATAATGTACCATTTTAAAGAAGACAGTTACCAAGCAACCTGATTTAAATTATTATGAAAAATGGGAGGAAATTCTTCCATTAGATCTGTTTTTACTCAAGTCGAAAAGTTTTTTTTGCCCTTGTTGGTTTCGAGTCTATTTTTCTGTCTTTCTTTTTGACATACATATCCTGTGTGCCAGCAAAATGTCAGATACTAGACTAGCTGGGCCTTGTGGACAAAAATGGAGAAGAATTATCCTATACACCTTGCCCTTATGAAGTGAAGGCGGGGAATTTTAGGGCTCTTTGAGGGCAGTAAAAGAAACCCACTCAAACTGCTAATGTGCAAAGAGAGAACTGAATACCAGTGTAGACGCCCAAGGCTGGGAATGCACTTGAGCCTCACGAGAGATGAGCCCAGATCTTGAAGGACAAGAGAAGCCAGGGCAGCCTCTCTCCCCGATCTCAGGCTTTGTCCTTCACTCTTTGTGTATTGGCATTTTCTGATTCTCCATGAATATGATGGAAAAAGTCACCCAAATCCTCTATAATTAATTCTTATAACTTCATGTTGCCTCAGCATCCATTTTGAGTACAACTTTCACTTTCTTAGCTGAGCACAGTAATCCCAACACTTTGGGAGGCTAAGGTCGGAGGAATGCTCGAGGCCAGGAGTTCAAGATCAGTTTTGGCAACATAGCAAGATCCCATCTCTACACACACACACACACACACACACACACACAAAAGCCAACTAAAAATATTAGCCTGATATGGGTGCACAGCTGTAGTCCCAGCTACCTGGGAGGCTGAGGTGGGAGGATCACTTGAACTCAGGAGGTCGAGGCTGCAGTCAGCTATGATTGTGCCACTGTACGCCAGCCTGAGTGACAGAGTGAGACTGCAACTCTAAGAAATAAAAGTAAATAGATTTTCTCATGCCAGAAGCAGGGTTCAGTCACCTCTGACACAGTTTCCAATTCTACACTACACCCAAATGGCTCAAGCTGATGTCCAGAGATTAGAGCTCCTGGGCTCCTGGTTTTCCCAACACTCCCTTGAAATACACCCTTCAGGCATTTGTCTTTAGACTGAAAGTGACCCTCACCCTCTTCCTTACATGTGCTTCTCATTGCTGTGTGCTTCTTTCTCTCTTCCTGACTTTTTTTTGTCCATTCCTGGGCCCTTTGGATGGAAGGCTGTCTTCCTTTCCAGGATCAGCAAGCACAAATCTTTGAACCTGTATCCTATCGTGGTTGTGTATTAAAAGTGCACTTTCTATCAGAAGATCCAGGGGCTGGCCCAGGCAGGTTTTCTTGAGACCCCGGGGGCACAGAAGACCAGGGTCCCAGCACCAGAGCATGGGTCAGGCAGACATAAACAGGATGCAGCTCCGGCAAGAGCCTCAAGGGCATCCGCCAGTATAAACAAGTTTCCTTTGTGAGGGATGCCTGATCGCAGGTCAGACAACCAGTCATTATGCTGCCTACAGGTAAAATAGTAGATACCCACATCAAGCCTCACTTCATAGTAGGGGGCTCTCAAAATACCTTCCAAATATATCTTTTTAGCTTATTGAGATAAAAATGCACATAACATAAAATTATCATTTTAATGTTTGCAATTTAGAGGTAGCAAGTACATTTACAATGTAGTACAACCATCACCGATGTTTAGTTCCACAACTTTGTTATCACCCTAAACAGAAGCCCCACACTCATTAAACAGCACTCTCCATCCTTCTCACCGTCCAGTCACCAGTAGGCACAAATCTACTTTCTGTCTCTGTGGATTTGTCCATTCTGCATATTTTATGTAAATGAAATGTTATAACTTGTGCCTTTTTATGCCTGGCTTCTTTCGCTTAGCACAACGTTTTTGACACTCAGTCATGTTGTAGCATGTGTCAGCACTTCATTCTTCTTCGTGGCTGAATAATATTCCATCATATGGATATACCACATTTTGCTGATTATGCCACATTTTGGACACTGAGTTGTTTACACTTTGTGACTATTATAAATAATGTTGCTATTAACATTAAACCTTTTTGTTTAAACACTTATTTTAAATTTTTTGGCGTTTGTACCAAGGATTAGAATTGCTGAATCATGTAATTCTATGTTTAATTTTTTTTTTTGAATTGGGGTCTCACTCTGTCATTCAACCTGGAGTGCAGTGGCACAATCACAGCTCATTACAGCCTCAAATTCCTGGGTTCAAGTGATCCCCCTACCTTGGCCTTCCAAAGTGCTGGGATTGCAAGTGTGAGCCTCAATGTTTAATTTGTTGAATAAAGACCAAACTATTTTTTCACAGCAACTGTACTATTTTACATTCTATTTCCACTAGCAATGTACAAGGGTATTAATTTCTCCACATTTTTGTCAACACTCATTGTTTTGCTTATTTTTTTTTTTAATGGCCATCCTAGTGATTGTAAAGTGGTATCTCATTGTGATTTTGATTTTCGTTTCCCTGATGACTAATCATGCTGAATATCTTTTTATGTGTTTGTTGCCCATTTGTATATCTTCTTTGGGGAAATGTCTATTCAAATCCTGTGCCCATTTTTTAAATTGAGTTGCTTGTCATTAGTTGTTGAGTTGTACATTTCTTTGTATATTATGCTTACCAGACCCTTATAAGATACATGATTTGCAGCTATTTTCTTCCATTCTGTGTGTTGTCTTTTCGCTCTCTTGCTAGTGTCCTTTGCTTCACAATATTTTTCTTTTTTTTTTCTTTTTTGAGTAGGAGTTTCACTCTGTTGCCCAGACTGGATTGCAGTGGCATGTTCCCGGCCACCGCAGCCTCGCCCTACTGAGCTCCGGCAATCTTTCCGCCTCAGCCTTCCAAGTAGCCGGAATTACAGGCGCTGGCTACCTACACCGGCTAATTTTTGATTTATTGTAGAGACGAGGTCTCGCCAAGTTGCTGGGGTGGGTCTCGAATCTGTGGGCTCAGGCAATCCACTCGCCTCAGCCTCCCAAAGTGCTGGGATTACAGGTTGAGCCACTGAGCCCGGCCAAAAATTTTTTTTTTTTGAGTTGGAGTCTTACTCTGTCGCCCAGACTGGAGTGCAGTGGCCGCTGCCGGCCACCGCAGCCTCAACCCACTGGGCTCCGGCGATCCTTCCGCCTCAGCCTTCCAAGTAGCTGGAACTACAGGCGCACACTACCACGCCCGACTAATTTTTGATTTACTGTAGAAATGAGGTCTCGCCAAGTTGCCCGGGCGAGTCTCGAACCCTCAGGCTCAGGCAATCCACTCACCTCAGCCTCCCAAAGGTGCGGGATTACAAGCTGAGCAGCCTCCCAAAGGTGCGGGATTACAAGCTGAGCCACCGAGCCTGGCTCCAAAATATTTTTTAAATGCAAGGACCAAAAGAGATTAATTTGCTTCTTCAGGTCCCAATTCAGATTGCTGAGAGAGAAAACTAGCCTTGCCCAACCAGAGGCAGATGTCCATGTTTGGCCCAACCAGCTCTGATCATGAGGATGGTATCATGCAACACATAAGGTTACTGTGTCCACCTCTACTGATGACAGTGCTGGCTCTCAAGGAAGGGACACAAACATGCAAATACCTACAGGAGAAAGTTTGGAAAGTAACCACAGTTCAGGGTTTTAGCACATGATAAGGGCTGTTCATAGTAGAGGTTAAAAAAAAACATGCTACGGGACTTTGAGGCAAAGACATTCACACCCAACTGAGAGGTCAAGAGAAAGTTCCCTGGAGCTGGCAATTATCTCACCAACATGAATAAAAAGGACTTGTTCATACCAGTATAGAAAGAAGGACCTCAGTCCAGACCAGAGGCAGAGTGGGACTCAAGGTCCAGGTGGAGAGAGACACATTTGCTGGAGACTCAGATTTAACAGTTTTCCTAAGAGGTGGAGCAATTGAACCCATGAGAGTTAGTGATTTTGCAAAGAAGAAACAGAAACAAGAAGTAAAGTGAGACAGGCAAGGTGAGTTTCAGGGAGGTATGGAAAGACGTGGATGAGATTGTCAGATGGCAGCATGGGGAATGCCTATTTATCGAGTCAACTTGTTCCCAGGACCATGGGGTTTTTCTTCTCGTATTTACTTGAGTTTATGTCTTTCTTGCCAGAAACATCCTGGACTTCCCAAGGTCTGTGTTCTCCCTTCCCTCTGAGCTCATAGAATGCCTTTCCTTAAGGATTATCAGGTTGTTAGCCTTGTATTGTCAATGCTAGCATTCCTTTGTATGATTACTCCTTCTTCTACATTGATTCTTTCATTCTTGACTCCCCAGTTAGATTATGGGCTCTTAGAGGGTCCAACAACATTTGTGTGCCCCGACATAGTATATATCATGGAATAAGTGCTCAATAAAATTTGTTGATGTGTTATGGATGCAAAATTCTAATAAATATTGGCATGAATTTATAAGCTGCTCACGGGTATGCTTCTTTATGCTTTTTTTGTTCTGTGTCATTAATTTTGTCTCTTTATGTCTTGTATGAAACAGTTCTTGTCTCAGTGTAGATGGGGACAAGTTATCTATGACATAATCTTTTCAATAAGCCCATTCATTCATTACCATTAATGATTTCTCCTCTAAGATTATGAAGAGACTACAGATATGACAATGAGTGTCAATGCTTTTTCAAAAAGAAAACAGCATTTTCAATCTAAAAGATCATTAGCCATACAATGATAAAAGTAAAACTTGAAACTTGAGATAATATATCATTACTGCTCTGAGAGGTCTAAGATAACAAATTAGAAAATTTGTCTAAAATAATTGCAGGAGTAAGATTGTTATTACCTGCTTTTGTGAGAGAAACAAAGGAAATTGCTATTCTTCTTGAGGTAGATATAATTTGTGTGTATCTGGAAATTAATGATATCACAAGATATAATTGCAGAATATGTCTTAATTTCATCACATAATTGTCTTCTTCCAGCAATATAGTATATTAGCATGGTAAAAATTTAATCTATGAAGTTCAACACAGACAAAAGATTTATTAAGACTGTTTTTCCCTCATGAGAAGGTGAACAATCAAAGTGCAAAATACACACAAAAGATGCTCTTGTTACAAAGCAGAAAGCTCAAGAAAACAAAAATCAATCATAAAAATGCCAAAAACTTTACTGTTTTGCATTTTTCTCTTCTAGTCACTTACCATTTATATAATCACTTGGGTTCAGCTGCTAAGCTCCTAGAGAAATCACAAGAGAGGCAAAAGACAGGAACCAGGGACAAAAGAAGAATCATCCCAAAGTTCATACGTCATCGGCAGTGGTTATCCCTAATTTCAAAGGCATTCATGAATAGCGAGATATTCTGGGCCTCCACTTCCTCTGTTTTGGGGTGGATCCTAGACAGCCTTCCATAAGGCACCATATGCTTCATAAATGCTGGGAGCCTGTTAAGAGGGAGTCAAAAGATCTATTATACTTTGAGCTCTTCTTTTTCAAATAACTATGTGACATGGAAAATTTGGTAAACTTCACTGAGTCTCTATTTCCTCACCTTTGAAATGAGGGGAATGTGTTGTATCAAAGATGGTGTTCCATGGGGAGCAGGTCTATGCAAACATACCCTCAAATGCTAAAGAAGCAGATAGGCCGAAGAAAGAGGCTGACAGATTCACTTTCTCAGGAAGAAAATTTAATAGAAACTTACAAAAAGAAGCCATGTTTCTATCTCAGGCAGTCATGAGACAAGATGGTGGATCCCCACGCCATTACCCCTAGACTCCGGGCTTATATACCACAGGGAATTTGCCAAAGGGCAGGAGTTATGGTAAGTATGTATTTATAATAACATCAAAGATATTTTGATGCAAGGGCAAGATTCACAGTAAGTATGTGAAAAGTAGAAGTCTTAAAGATGTTCCCAGAACTGAGGTTTATCAGAAGTCAATATGGAGGATTAGCATCCAAGGAGGAGTTGCTTTAGCTTCCATAGATGGCGAGTATGTTTTATCTCAAGTGCCAATCTTTTGACATGTGGCAGTTTCCTGGAGCACTGTGTTGAGGAGCATTCTGAAGCTGTTTCTGGGCTCAGTGGGAAAGGCTTGTGCCTGGTCAGCAGCACTGGCCATTAAGCACAGAGGATGGAATGGCTGTCTCACGTCCCTGCTATGTGCTTGTTGGTTCTGAGACTCTGTGACTGGGGATGTGTCTGAAAAGACCTACTTGTATGTCTGCAAAGGCTTGCTTGTGACAAGCCTGTAGTTTAAAGAACTTGTATGTGACTCTGTTTTGTGACTTCTGGGTCTGCTCAATGTCTCATCTTCTTCTCTGATTATGAGACTGAGACATTGGCTGCTGCTGTTGGCTGGAAGCCTATGGTGGTGGCACCTCATGGGAGCATGCACTCCAGGTTGTTTGAATGTAATCCTTCTGCCTGCCTTGTTTTGATCATTTAATTCAATGGATTTTCTTTCTCTCTGCGAGGTGGCCTGCTAAGAGGCTATGGTTGCCTTGCAGCTGTTTGGGGACCCCTCTTCCACAAGCCCACCGCCCACAAGTACTGTGGCACTGATGCTGGGCTCAGAGGTGAGGGGCTCCTCAGGCCAGTTTATCAGTAATCAGTCCTTCCAGGTTCAGATTCAAGTTCAGGTTCAGAAAAGAACAGAGGCTCACTCAAGATCACTCGAAAAGACATGCAATAAGGAGTCTTACTGAGCTCCAGGCAAGCACTGAAAGAGGGCTGGGACTCTCAGAGTCTCGAGTGTGAGGGATGACCAAGTACTCAGAGCCCCTTGCCCATGGTTCCCAGGTCTTTCCTTGCCTCAGATCTGTGTTGGATGAACAAGCCAGCCAAACAGAACTGTCCTGACTTCCGTCCTGACATGGATTGGTTGGCAGCGATTTCAGGTTTCGAGAGCAACTCCCACCCTCCCAGCTGTTTCTTTTCACTCTTAGATGAGCATGGCCTTGTTTCTTCAATTCTGAGGCCATCCTGCAGTTCCAATGGTTCTGGAAAACTCCTGTTGTCCTTGGCCATGGTGAGAGTCACTTGCATCATGGACAGCCTGGACTGTTTGCCTTTTTGCATGGATCTGTCTCTTCATATATATGGGGTTTGCTAGGGTTTCAGGCTGGGAACCCCATCCCTTGCTCCTGACCCGGTCCTGTCTGCTCCATGTGATGTGTCTCAATCAGACTCTGACCAGCAGGACTCAAGAGGCTCTGTGGGATGTGTGAGGTAGACAGCCTGCCTGAGGAATTGCAGCAAAACTTTGAAGGAAGAGACAGGTTTTGAGGGAGTTTTTAAGGGAAGAACTGCGGGGGGCCAGCCCCTGCAGATATTGGGGGTCCCTGGTAGGAAAGATGGCATCGGCGATTAAACTGGAGGGATAGATATTAAAAGAAAGAAAGATGGAGGGATAGATATAAAGAGAAAGAAAGAAAGGGGAGAGAAAGAAAGAGACTGGACTCTGTCTAGTACAGAAGCCATTTAATGGGACAAACCATAAGTCTTTTATCCCAAAATTTCACAGGTTAAATCACAAGACTTTCATGTAAACACAAAGCCAGGTGGATGAGGGGCATCCCCCACCCACCAGGCAGTTCCTCAAGCATGAGGAAGGACAATCCCAAAATTATATCACTGTTCCTTATGCTTGGTTAATGTTCCTCAAAAGCAATACAATAATTCTAACATCATAATCATATTCTAATAATCAATAACTTCTAAAGCTTATGCATACACAACACCTAATGACTAACTTAAATCCTAATACCTTTCTATTCTGTGCTAATTCTGCCTACACTACAGAAACTCTTAATTATAGCTCAAACCAGTTCCTAAAGAATGTGGCCCAGTCCAAAGATCAGGCTGGGCTGTTTCTAGGAACAATTGATTACAATCTCTTAACAAAATGGCTATTCTAAAATCCTATATATCTATATTAATTTCTATAAAAGTTTCTAATTCCTAATCCTAATATATAAAGCTGATCATCAGCAATAAAGTTTCTAAAAATAAAACCCAAATATAAACTGTAAATTGTTCTAAGGCCAAAACTGCAATAGTAGAAAATGGGAACAATGACATTTCTAAAGTTAACTGTATTCTTATTAAACCTCAAAATATCATGTTTGATCATGCTTGAACTAACATAATTCCCTGACGTTATCATGACCTATTCTACGATACTTTCTATGAGTAAAATAAATTCAATTTCTATAATAAGTAGAAAAACCCTACACTAACTGTAGCTAAAACCAGTTTAAAAGAATGCAGCCCAGTCCAAAGTACATGCTGGGCCCTTAGGAATGTGGCCCAGTCCAAAGTTCGTGCTGGGCCATTTCTGGTAACTCTAGATAATCATCTATACCATCTAAAGCTGAAAACAGCTCTCCATATGTATATACTAATTCTACAAATATACTTTTAAATCTTATAAAGAAGTTTATACCGTATAGAAGTCTCCTAAATATGACCTGAGTTTGAATTATATCTAATACCTAAGGCGAAACCGCAGTTCATGGGAAACAGGAACGATGAGTTTCTAGAGTTAGCCATGTCTGTCACAGCCACAGAGCTTTCAGCTTAGGTCAGCAGAGCTCCTTCTGATGAGATGTGCCAAATAGCAAAAAAGGAAAGAGGAAATAGGCCACCAGCTCCTGAACACATCCTAGTGGTCTCAGGGTCTACAGCCCACCTTGATCCCTAATATTCAGGTGGGCCTCTGTGGCTGGCTCCCAACAAAGAACTATGAAATTATGATGATTAATCATGCATATGCAGTGGATGGGCTTGCCGGGGGGGGGGTGCCACAGCCAGGAACTGAGGGTGACCAAGTGACTGAGAATGGGGAACGGACAGAGCAAGAGGGCAGAAGTCAGGGTAGTTGAACGTGTAGTTAAAAATGACAAAGACTTGGCCAGGCATGGTGGCTCATGCCTATAATCCCAGCACTTTGAGAGGCCAAGGAAGATCGCTTGAGCCCAGGAATTCAAGACTAGCCTATGCAACATAGCAAGACCTCATTGCTACAAAAAAATAATAAAAATTAGCTAGGCATGGCAGTGCATGAGTAGTCCCATCTACTCAGTAGTCTTAGGAGGGAGGATTAATTGATCCCAGGAGGTGGAGTATGTGGTAAGCTTGATCATGCCACTGCACTCCAGCCTGAGTGACAAAGTGAGACCTAGACTCATTTAAAAAAAAGACTTGATTTACTGTTTTTCACACCAAATACACACACAGGTGATATATAGTGGATTTTTTAAAATTTGAAAGTCAATCATTAGGACATCTAAATGTGCTCATCCATCAAAACAACACTAGAAAAGGTACCCAGGCTACATCCACAAAAGCCTATAAAATCATTAAGTTGGAAGAGAACTTAG
Organism: Cephalopachus bancanus; assembly: GCA_027257055.1. NCBI lineage: Eukaryota > Metazoa > Chordata > Mammalia > Primates > Tarsiidae > Cephalopachus > Cephalopachus bancanus. Next base: position 2,407,720 of record JAPVLO010000306.1, read on the forward strand.
AGGTTGTCACGTATCATACAATAAGGCAGAAAGTATAATAATTTAGAGATAGGCACTGAAATCAGGTGACACTTACTAACCAGGTAACTATGTCTTATTTAATCTCACTGGGCCTTGTTCTCCTTGTACAGAAAACAGACAAACATAGACCTTGTGGATTTGTCGTGAAGATTAAATGAGATGATACTGGGTTGCCTCTTGCTACCATCAGCACACCATGTTATGTCCAAGGAACTTGAATCTGGAGTCCAAAAGTAATGGAGGCTTTGGTGGGTCACCCTGAGGGCTGAGGGGCTTGATATGCTGGTATTTCTACAACTCTAGAAAACCTGGGGTTGAGACTATGAACGTACACATATTGCCATTTTCTCCCCATCATGTGTAAAAAGAATAGCATAGGGTTGGTCCATGATGAATGCTCAGCTAGGGGATTATTTAATCCGAGGCACAGAGTTGTAAAACGACTAGGCCTGAGGCCCCAGCTGGACTGCAGCAGAATGAAACTAGAAACCAGACATCCTGAGTTCACAGTCAAGATTTCTTCTTACTACATCAACTTGCTTGTCACAAGAGAAGTCAAGGGTCTCTGGGATCAACTACCCCACTATTCATATATAGATGACAGTCGGTAACTGCTTCAGCTCTAACCGAAAAGGTCAGAAGCTATCCAGGCCTGGCCCAGAGGAAAGGGAGCAAGGGTTTCTAGAAGGAACAACCTTTAGAAGGTGTGGGACTGGGGTTTTCCTAGGAGGAGGTGGGCCGCCCGGCAATACTGGCTGGCAGAAGGCACAATGAGTGGTAATGGAGTAGACAGCCAAGAAGGAGTGGCATGTTGGTAGTGCCCTGGCCCATGGGGGCTCTGGTCAGGCCTGGGAGGAGGCTCCCACAGGAATCTCAGTGCACAGGTTTCTGCCTTCACAAACAGTGGTTTGGAGGCAGTGAGGAGGGAGGGGGTTGGAAAGGTTGCCATTGTCGTTTCTGTGCACAGGTTGTCTCCCAGTGGGATTTTTATGTGTGGGGAACTGCAATAGAGTTTACTGTGAAAAAGAACATCCTATCCCAGTTAGTCCATTATCAGGGCATTTGGTTACAAAACAGGAAGGGATCACATATTTAGTGAATACTGACTATGCAAACGGACGTTGTGTGAAGCATCAGATACACATATTTGCTGTGTCCTCACAGACCCTTAGAAAAGATGATGTGACACAGACTCAGAAGAGTCCAGTGACCGCATACATATGGGAAGTGGCAGAGAACCAGCTGGGTGAGCCCAGGCTCAATCTAACTAAACCCAGTTCCTCCTACTGTTCCATGCTAAGATAACTAAGCCCCTGCTAATTTGACCTTCAATGTGAAAATGTGAAATTCATTAATCTAACTTCCTGTTGTAGAGAGTTGAACACACATGTCTTCTTCAGTATATTCTCAATAGTCTTGAATGTATTCACAGAATCACATGTCCTATGGGACAGTGGTCCCTTGTGGAGGAGCCCCTATATTACAGGCATTTCAGCAACTGCCTAGTGTTTGAGATTCTCCCCTGGGTGCCTCATCTCTTGGGGTAATGGGATGGGATAGGGTGTACTCTGAAAAAAAAAAAAAAAAGGAGAATTTTCACCCTTCTGTTTTTTCTCAATTATTTGGCCCCCTCACCAGTGAAAACCTGCCACCCTGACCCTTCACTCCCTCTCTCCCCAAACAAAGCTGCCAGTTTTCATTCATTCAATCAATGAATACTTTTATACCCTTATAAGAGATGATGATATGTATCAAAGAGGTTTTTAAAATGTATGTTTCTTTTGAGCATTATTTTGTTTCTATGATTTTTACTAGGAAATAGTCATGAATTAGGTTACAAAGACATTCAATTGCAATATAAAGATTTAAAAACTTAAGTAAAAATATACATATCAATAATATAAACTATGTATATATCAATAATATAAAATACTATACAATATATAGCATTATTAAACACAAATGGCAGTGTGCCCACCTAAATATTTATATGATATATATATATATATATCCCGTAGACCTTTGAACAATATGAGGGTTAGGGGAACTATGCAGTCGAAAATCTGTGAATAACTTTTGACTCCCCCAAATGTAACTACTAATATGTATCATTGACCCAAAGCTTTATCGACAACACGAACCATCAATCAACACATTTTAAAATATTATATGTATTATAAACTGTGTTCTTACAATAAAGTGAGCTGGACAAAAGAAAACGTTATTAAGAAAACCATAAGGAAGAGAAAATGTTTTCTATTCATCAAGTGGAAGTGGAGCATCATAAAGATCTTCATCCTCATCACTTTCACGTCAAGTAGGCCGAGGAGGAAGAGGAGGGGCTGGTGTTGCTGTCTCAAGGGTGGCAGAGGCGGAAAAGGTGGAGGAAGTGGAAGGGGAGGCAGGGGAGGAGGCCCAATCGATACAACTTTTCTTGAAAAATCCCAAGTGTTATTGGACCCGCGAAGTTCAAACTTGTGTTGTTCAAAGATCAACTGCATTTTTAATTTCATAGACTTTTTTTTTCTAAAAGAACAATTTTAGAAAACTGAACAGAAGGTACTGTGATTCCCTAAGCCTCCTGCTCCCACCCAGGCTTCCTCACTATCAACATCTCACATGGCAGTGATGCATTTCCAATAGAGAAGCCTACACTGATGCATCCCCATCACCCCAAATCTGGAGTGTACATTAGGAGTCACTCTTGTTGTCATACATTCTATGGGTTTGACACATGTATTGTCATGTGTCTCCATCACTGCAAAACAATATATTTTTAAAATAAGAAAATGTATTTTATCTTATTTTATTTATTTATTTTGAGTTGGAGTCTCACTCTGTTGCCCAGACTAGAGTGCAGTGGCATGCTAATGGCCACCACAGCCTCGACCTGCTGGACCCAGGTGATCTTTCCTCCTCAGCTTTCCAAGTAGCTGAAACTACAGGAACGTACCACCACACTCAGATAATTTTTTTATTTATTGTGGAGATGAGGTTTCGCCAAGTTACCCAGGCTGGTCTCGAACCCCTGGGCTTAGGCAATCATCTCACCTCTGCCTCCTAGGATTACAGACATGAGCCACCACTCTCAGCAGGAAAATGTATTTTAAATATATATATATATATATATATATATATTATATATATTTTTTTTTTTTTTTAAGTTGGAGTCTCACTCTGTCACCCACACTGGAGTGCAGTGGTCACTCCTGGCCACCGCAACCTCGACCTGCTGGGCTCTGGCGATCCTTCCGCCTCAGCCTTCCAAGTAGCTGGAACTACAGGCACGCACTACCACACCCGGCTAATTTTTTAATTTATTGTAGAGATGAGGTCTCACCAAGTTACCCAGGCGAGTCTCGAACCCGCGGGCTCAGGCAATCCACCCACTTCAGCCTCCCAAGGCGCAGGATTACTTACAGGCTGAGCCACCGAGCCCGGCTTATTTTAAATGTTAATATGTATATTTGGATGACAGATTACAGAAGAATATGTCTGTCTATTTCTCACTGTCAATATACATTACTTCATAGTAAAACAACAGCTTTCAAGAGTCTTTGCTTATGTAGGGGAGATGAAAGCCAATGGGAAATCTTGCCATGATGGTTACTGGTGAAGAGCAAAAGAAAATGAATTCAGCCAAAGAATTAGAAGTTAGTTAGAAGGGTAAGAGTTGATATTTTGAGGAGACAGCATGTTTCTGTTGCTGTGTCCTCTCTCTTCTAGTAGAAGGAGAAATCAAAGAAGGCTTAGAGAATGCACAAGTACTAAATGTGCAACATTTAACAGAAAAAAATGTGGGTATATACTTTACTAGTTAGCAATAATCTGTCTGTACCTTAAAGGAGAGGGTTGTCCCAGAAATCATTCAGGTATAAAAGAAGATGCAGTTAGTGTTCAGCTTGTGAAAATTCTAATTCTTGCACGACTTGTACTTATCTGTTTTGTTTTTCATATTTGTCCCTTAATATTTCTAAAGTCTTTTCCCATTTGAGAATCTGCCTTTGCATGTGAGATCACAAGAGACCATCTCATGGGGATACTATCTGCTGCCCAGTATTTTAACTACATTACAATGCCCAGCATTCCAACTACATTTGCCTTCTTTGTCTACTTACTAATTTTGGTATTGTTAAGATAGTTTATCACTTTTGCACTTATTATTTTATTAAAAATGAGCAGAAATGTAGGCATGAAAGTGTTGGTACTAATAATAAGATCAAGTCTCTATTGTGTCTCATATAGTTAAAATAAGGATAGACATTTGTAATCAAAATCTACAACCTTACTTGAAAATGCATTGGACAGATCATAGGTAAAGAATACCATTAGAGAACATGTACAGGCTGGGCTTGGTGGCTCAGTCTGTAATCCCAGCACTTTGGGAGACCGAGGCGAGAGGATTGCCAGAGTCCGTGGATTCGAGACCCACCCAGACAACTTGGTGAGACCGCGTCTCTACAATAAATCAAAAATTAGCAGGGCGTGGGAGTGCATGCCTGTAGTTCCAGCTACTTGCAAGGCTGAGGCAGAAGGATTGCAGGAGCCCAGCAGGTGGAGGCTGTGGTGGCTGGGAGAGCGCCACTGCCCTCCTACCTGGGTGACAGAGTGAGACTCCAACAAAATAACCCCACAAAAACCAAAAAGAATATGTACAAACAATGCAGAGAAGAAAGCAATTAATGGCACTAGAATTAGACAAGATGGGGTAAAATTATCTCTATTTGTTTGACAATATGATTATCTCCTAAAAAATTCAAAGGAATCAGTGGAAAAACAATAAGAGAATTTAATAAAGTAACAAATTATAAGTATTAACAAACATGAATCAATAGCCTCACATACACAAACAATGGCCAGTCAGCGGGCATAATGAGAAAGAGACTTCATTTTACAGCAGCAAAACAAAATGAAACAAAGTAAAAACAACTGTAAGCATAAATAACAAGAAATGTCCAAATCATATATAAGAAAAACTGTAAAATATTTCTTAGGGGTTAATATATAAGCATAGACAAAGAGAAATTCATACCATGTTTTTGGATAGAAAGATTCAACATCAAAAGATATAAGTTTTCCTTCATTTAATTTATAAATTGAGTACTGTTCACATAAAAATACCAATACCATAAGTTTGGTTTTTTGCTTTTTGCTTTTTTTCTGAAGTTGGTTCCAGATGAGTATAACCTACATTTAAAAGTACAAATAAAGAATTGCCAGAAGGTTGGGCATGGTGGCGCACGCCTGTAATCCCAGTGTGTTGGGAGGTAGAGGCAAGAGGATTGCCTGAGACCAGGGGTTGGAGACCAACCTGGACAACTTGGCAAGACCTCGTCTCTACAATTAAAAAAAAATTAGCTGGGCATGGTGGTACACACCTGTAGTTCCAGCTATTTGGAAGACTGAGGTGAAAGGATCAACTGAGCCCAGCAAGTCAAGGCTGTGGTTACCCTGAGTGTGCCACTGCACTCCAGCCTGAGCAACAGAGTGAGATTATGACTCAACAAACAAACAAGCAAACAAACAGCAAAATCCCAGCAACAACAAAGAATTGCAGAAAAGCTTTCAGAATTGAAAACAATGTCAGGGAGGGATATGCCTACTAAATAATAAATGCCTCACATTACAAGAGATAGTAATGTCTCTGTGCTTACAACTGCGTGGTATTGGCTCATGAACAGACAGGCACACCAGTGAATAGATAGAAAATCCAGTAATAGACTCAAATATGAATGAACATTAAGTGTGTGATAAAGGAAGCACCTAACATTAGTGCAAAAAGATGAGATTTTAAATAAGAGCTGTTGTGATAACTAAATAACTATATTAAAAAGGTAAAATTGGATCCATTTTTCACACTAAAGCTAGCAGAAATTCTAAATGGGTCAGAGATTTGTCTAAACAATAAAACCATAAAAGTACTAGAATAAAACATGCATAAATGCCTGTATAATTTGAGAATGGAGAAAACACTTCCCAAGTATGATTTGAAAACCAGAATCAATAAGGAGAAAAGACCAATGCATTTGATTACATATAGATGAAAAGTAAAAATACTTTGCATAACAAAATAAAGTAGTTCACAAAACACCCACTAAAAAATCCTGCATAGACAAAAACAAATGACAGATGGAAACATATTAGCAATTTATTTCACAAAAAGTGGTTGATAGCTAAGAATGAAGGAATAGTAACTGAAAAGAGTATAGATCATATATGCTTATCTATCTTAGATAATTCACAACAAAGAAATGAAAATGACTCAAACATAGGGAAAGAGGGTCAACCTCATTCTTAAAGAAGACACAAATTAAAAACACACTGACATACCGTTTCTCAACTATTGTATTAGCAATAAATCAAAATATTGACAAGTTAGTCTCTGATATTTATGTTTACAGAAATATACACATGTGCATGTGTTCACATAATTGCTCACATGAAAAATAAAACACTGAAATGATAAACCAAAACTGGTGAAAATGATGACTTACATAACGAGGGAAGAAACAAGATTAGAGAACAGGTCTGGAAGTTAGACTTCTCTGAATAAACCTTGTTTTTATAGTTTCGATATTGAAAACATGCAAATGTTTTACATAATTATAAGGCTAAATTAAACCATAATGATAAAAGGAATTCTGAAATACAAAGAAACCCAACTATATCTCTAGTAGGTGACATGATTACATAGAAAAAAATTATTTAAACATATTTAAAGCACAATATTTTGACAGTATATGGTATATACTATATCATAGAAGGATATAGCCTATGGCAAAAAAAATACTGCAAAGTAATAATTATTTTCTTAATAAGAATATTGTTAGGGTTATTTTGAAGCACATACACACATTCATACTTTGACCATATTTTTTTAAAATCCGCCCACAAAAAAGGCCCATACAATTTTATAGGCAAAGTTTTATTAGATATTTAAGGAACAGATAATCCCAATCTTATATAAGATCTTTCAAGGGAAAAAATATTGAGGAATGTTCTCTTCTCTCGTGGTAGACAGAATAATGGTCACTCCAAAGATATCCACATTCTAATCCCTGGAACCTGTGACTATTGCCTTAGCAAAGGGACTTTGTAGATGTGATTAAGGATCTTGAGATAGGGATGTTATCATAGATAATATCCTGGATAACGATCATGGGTTATCTAGGTGGGTCCAATGTCATCACAAATGTCCTTGCAAGTGAAAGAAAGATGGAGAAGAGTCAGAGGGAGAGAAGGAGATGTGACCATGAAGCAGAGCTCTTTGTGATGTGATTGCTGGCTGGAAGGACACCTTGAGCCAAGGAATGCAGGAAGACTCTAGAAAATAGAAAAGACAAAACAATAAACAAACAAACAAAAACAACCACAGATTTTTTTTCTAGAGCTTCTGGAGTGAGCACAGTCCTGCTGACACTTTAATCTTGGCCAATAAAATAAATTTTGTACTTCTGACTAACAGAACTACAGGACAGCAAATTTGGTGTTGTTTTAAGCCACTAGGAGTGTGGTAAATTGTCATAGCAGTTATAAGAAAAAACACACTCCCTATACCTTTTAAAAGATTAGCATGACACTATTCAAAGTAGTCGAGATATGGAATCAACCTGTGTACATCAACAGATAAATGGATAATAAAAATGTGGTACTACATGCAAGGTGGAATGCTATTCAGTCATCAAAAAGAAAAAAGAAAACTCAGTCCTGTCATTATGACAACATGGGTGAGCTTGGAGGACATTATGTTAAGTGAAATAAGCCAGGCATAGGAAGACAAATACCAAATGATCTCACTCATATGTGGAAGCTAAAAAAGTTTGATAACACAGAAGTAGAGCATAGAATAGTGGCTACTAGGGGCTGGGAATGTTGAGGGTAGGAGAGGGAAGTTAGCCATAGGTTGGTTAACAGATATGAAGTACAGCTATATTGAAGGAGCAGTGGAGTGACTATCATTAACAATGATTTGTTGTATATTTTCAAATAGCTGGAAGAGTGGATTTTGAATGTTCCCAACATAAAGAAATGATAAATGTTTGAGGCGATGAATATGCTAATTACCCTGATTTGATCATTACACATTGTATACCTGTATCCCATAAATATGTGCAATTATGATGCATCAATTAAGATAGTAACAAAAGCCAAAAATTCAGCAAAATCAAAAGCAGCATGAGAAGGAAAATATATAAGCTGATTTTTTTCCAGAATATAGGTTCAAACACTCTCAATAAAACATTGACAAAACAAAGCTAGAGGAGTTATTAAAAAAATCATTATCAAGTTGGTTTATCCCAGGAATATGAGAACATTTTATCATTAGAAAAGTTATTAAAGTTTTTAAAAGTTATTAAAGTAATTCACCACCATAACAAATTAAAGAAAGGTCACAAGATAATCTTGATAGGTTAAAAAAATGCATTTAATAAATTTAAAAAACATTTATGATTAAAAACTAAAAACTCTTAGGCCATGATGAAATAATTAACACCAGATTAGTTATTTTATTAAAAACAGCTATAAAACTGGGTGAATGTTTTAAATGCTGTTTTCAGATGTTGCACAAAAGTAGCCTATGATCCCCGAGAAAAGAGCATGAAATGCAATGAGCCCATATTCACCTGCCTGAGGCACTTTGCAGATTGTGGCACAGGTAAAACAAGCCCAAACAGAGCACAGCAGTCCAGCTAAATGGAAGAGATAGATAAAGGTTGGAGTTCAGGGCTCCTGGGGTGCCTGGACATTGCAGAACAGACTACCAAAGGGGAGGGAGCGACAGCAAAAAAGAGTCCTAGAGATCTACTTAGGGAATTCTCTGAGTCTTTGGCCAAATATTAAGCTGTACATATGCAGAAACTCCGTGAGCCTGGGCAAAAAAGAATGACTAGGGGAGAAATACTAGTGGAGCCACTAGTGAACTGAATTAGTGGAGCTTACAAAGGTCCGTGGCATTTGAGTTTCAACCAGCCAGAATGACCAGGCTTCACTGAACCTATAGGGAATTCGTTAGAGGTCTCCAATGTAAAGGAAAACATAAATATTAAAGGAACAAATAGGTAATCTCAATAGAGATGATAGGGAAACTATTAAAAAAAAGGACTTGTAAAAATTATGGAACTGAAAAATATAATATCTAAAACAAAATATTGATTGGATAGGACTATCAGCAGATTAGACACTGCTGAAAAAAATTAGTGAACTTGAAGACAGACAGTAGAATCTATCCAAACGGAAGTGCAGACAGTATCAGACAAAGAAAAGAGATAAAACAGAGAATGAAAAATGTGATAGAAAATTAGAAAAAATATTTTGAATTGAATGGTAATAGAAGCAACAGCATAGAAAAGTTTGCAAGTTGTAGTTATAGCAATAGTGTTTAGAGAAAACTTTATATCTTATCATCTTATTTTTAAAAGATAAATCTTTAAAAAATAGTGATCTAAGTTAGAAATTTAAAAATCTAGAAAAGAAAAGCTAATTGAAACTAAAACAATCAGAAATGAATTACTAAAGTTAAGTGACAAATTTTTTAAAAACTGACAAAAAATTAACAAATAAAATAAAAAGTTGATTCTTTGAAAGATTAAGAAATTTGAGAAACTCCTAACTAGACTGAAAAAAAAACCCCCACAACAAATTACCAATATCAAGAATAAAAGAGGAACAATTACTATAAATCCTATCAAGGTTAAAATGACAGTAAGGAAAAGGAACGCTTCTACACTGTTGGTGGGAATGCAAACTAGTGGAGCCTTTTTGGAAGACAGTGTGGCAATTTCTGAAAGAACTAAAAATTGACCTTCCATATGACCCAGCAATTCCCCTATTAGGAATATACCTGGAGGAACTCAAATCATTCTACAAAAAAGATACCTGCACACGCATGTTTGTTGCAGTTCTATTCACAATAGGAAAAACATGAAATCAATCATGCTGCCCATCAAAGCTGAACTGGATTTAAAAAATGTGGCACATATACACAATGGAATATTATGCAGTCATAAAGAAGGACAAACATATGGACTTCGCAGCAACTTGGATGAATTTAGAGTCATCATATTCAGTGATCTATCACAGAAAGAAAACAGAGTACCAAATGTTCTCACTCATAAGCGGGCCTTGAACAATTTTAATACTATAAGAAAGGGATCAGCAGTAGTGGGAAACTCAGGGGAGGAGGGATGGGATTGGCAGTTGAGGGAAACTGTTAGGGGAGAGAGGGGCATATCTCATCAACAAAGATATCTGCATAATCAACATTTGTATACCTAACCCTGAATTGTACCCCATATCTTTATAATAAGTAAAATAAAATGACAGTAAGGGAATATTATAAACATTTTATGCCAACAAATTTGAAAACTTAATAAAATGGAAAATTTCAAGCCGGGCTCAGTGGCTCAGCCTATAATCCCAGCGCTTTGGGAGACAGAGGCGAGTGGATTGCCTGAGACCGCGGGTTCGAGACCTGCCTGGACAACTTGGTGAGAGCTCATCTCTGCAAAAAATAAAAAAAAAATTAGCTGAACGTGGTAGCGCGCGCCTGTAGTTCCAGCTGCTTGGAATGCTGAGGCGGAAGGATCGCCGGAGCCCAGCAGGTCGAGGCTGCAGTGGCCAGGAGTGTGCCATTGCACTCCAGTCTGAGTGACAGAGTGAGACTCCAACTCAAAAAAAAAAAAAAGAAAAAAAGGAAAATTTCTTGAAAGACTAAAATTAGCAAATGAATTCAAGAAGAAATAGAAAATTGGAGTAGCCCTCTATCCATTAGAGTTAATTTGTAATTTAAGATATAGTCACAGATTCAAATTAAATTAATAAATTAAAAATAGTTGCACACTAGACCCAGCTTGTTCACAGTTGAATTTTATCAAACAATGAGATAGAAATAATAATTTTACAAGTTTTTTTTTGAGTTAGGGTCTCAATCTGTCACCCAAGTTGGAGTGCAGTGGTAAGCTCACAGCCACCGCTCAAGTGATCCTTCTGCCTCAGTCTTCAAAATACTGGAACTTCAGGAATGCACCACCATGTCTGGCTAATTTTTTTGATTTATTGCAGAGACAAGGGCTCGCCAAATTGTCCAGGTTGGTCTCGAACCCATGGACTCAGGCAATCCTCTCTCGCTTCCACCTCTCAAAGTGCTAGGATTATAGGCATGAGCTACTGTACCCAGCCAATTTAAAATTTTTATAATGTTGAGAGGAGAAAACATTTTCTAGTTCATTCTATGAAGCCAGCATAACCCTAATAACAAAACCAGAAAAGTATACTTAAAGAAAATTCAATATTTCTCTTGAGCATTAATGCAAATATTTTAATGAAAATATTAGCAAATTTAAGTCCGTAACATATGAAAAGGATGATACTTCAAGACCAAATTGGCTTTATGCCTGGAATTTATGGTTGGTTTAACATTCTAAAATTAATTAATGTAAATCATCAAATTAATATAATATAATCATGTTAATAAAAACAGAGAAAAAATTTGAAAACAATTCAACTTCCATTCCTGATTTAAAAATTCTCAGAAAACTAGGTTCAGTAGAGAATTTCTTCACCCCAGTGGAAAATATCTACAATGACCTTTGGCTAACATCATACTTACTGGTGAAAGACTGAACACATTTTTCTAAGAGGGAGAACAAGAAAAGGTTAGTTAATATAATTACTTCTTTTCAACACTATATATCTATTTTTAGTCAATTCAATAAAACAAAACAAACAAAGGAACATGGATAGAAAGTAAAGAGTAAAATAGGTTTTTATTTGTAGATATCATTGTGTAGAAAATCTTAAAGAGTCTATATAAAAAAATTAACAGAACTAATAAGTGAATTTAGTAATGTTGTGGTGTATTAATTATTTATAGTTGTATAACATCACCTCAAAAATATACAACTTGAAGAAACAAACCTTTATTATATCATGGGTGCTGTAGAGCAAACATCCAAATGATGTTTAGCTGAATGCCTCTGCCACAAGTTCTTTCGTAAGACTTCAATCAAAGTGTCAGCTGGGGCTACAGTCTCATGTGAAGGCTTGATGAAGGAGGATCCACTTCCAATCTTACACTTTTGGTTATTGGCAGAATTCAGTTCCACGTGGGCTGTTGGACTGAGGGCCTTGATTCTTTGCTGGCTATGTTTAGAGACCTCCATTAGTTCCTTGCTGTATGGTCCTCTTCATTGGACATATCCTAGTCTGGCATCTGACTTCCATTAGAGTAAGCTAGCAAGAGAAAGCAAGCTAGTGGAAGCAAGATAGAAGTCAGCATTTTTGTAATCCCAACTTGGAAGTGACATCCTATTTTTTTTTTACCAAATTCTGTTTGCTAGAAGAAAGTCACTAGGCCCAGCCCACACACACAGGGACAGAATTATACAAGGATGTGTATATCAGAAGGAAGGATAATCGGGGGCCACTGGAAACTGTCCACTACATGCAAGATACATGGTCACTGTATTTAAAAATGTATTTCTATAAGCTAGCAACAAACAAGTGAAAAATAAAAAATTTAAAATACCACGTACACTATCATTGGAAATATAAGATACTTGAAAGCAAATTTTAAGAAATATATGCAAGACCTCTACAAGGAAAACTACAAACCAGAACTGAGATGTATGAAAGAAGATCTAGACAGATGGAGAAATATACCCTGTTCACGCATTGGAAAACTCCATATTGTTTTTGAGAGGAGGTACTTATAGAAACCTAAAAGAAACTTAGCTTATTCTTAGTTTAGCCTTTTTGCCTCAGCATAACCTTTAGAAAGCAATTAGACATTCTACTGCAGGCCAAGTGGCAGCCTATTCCACCCCCTTGGCAAATCTCCATCAGATGCAAGATCAGGACAGCCCAACGTTTCAATTCATGATTTAGCATAATAATCTATAGTAAACTTTTAGGTTCCTTGTCAAGGCAGAAGGCCAAGGCCTAGAAATGATAATAAGACCCCCTTTGGTAAAGGAGTCTGTGGATTGCAAATGTCTAATAAGTCTCTTGCAGGAAAAACCCCTCTAGGACCAAACCCCCAAGTTAACCTAATCAGCTCTTTGTGACCCATCTGACACAGACAGACCCTACCATGGCAGCAATCAAGTGAATAACCCACCCATCTGCCTACTGTCCATCACCTGACATCAGTGCCTATACTTACTTACCTGCCCCTTCGTGATGACGTGGAGCAGACCACTACCCAATCACCTTAATGACCTTCCCCCATCAAAGAGAATGGTTGAAAGAACTCAACCACAAGTGGCCATTGGCCATTGCCTTGCTAGACTCTGGTGTGGCCATGTGCTCTTTCAGCTATGGCTATCGCCATGCTTTTGACTTTCCTCCCCCACCTGCGGGGGTGAATTTTCTCTTTTTTTCCTCTCTCTTTCACTAATTTACTTTAAATAAACTGTATTTTCTAATCTAACTTCTGTACAATTCTTCGCATCTTTCATGTGTCATCGGATTACCCCCAGACACCCACACCCCCAAGCAGGCCTGATCCCATTCTGGAGGCCATGCTGGGAGGGTGTGACCCTAATAGTTTTGTTTTTTTTTTTTTCAGTTAGAGACTCACTCTGTCACCCAGACTGGAGTGCAGTGGCCGCTCCCGGCCACTGCAGCCTCAACCTACTGGGCTCTGGCGATCTTTCCGCCTCAGCCTTCCAAGTTAGCTGGAATTACAGGCGCGTGCTACCACGCCCGGCTAATTTTTTGACTTACTGTACAGATGAGGTCTCGCCAAGTTGCCCAGGCGGGTCTCTAACCCGCGGGCTCAGGTAATCCACTCATCTCGGCCTCCCAAGGCGCAGGATTATAGGCTGAGCCACCAAACCCGGCCTGACCCTACCAGTTTTGATGTTTGTTTTTTTCCCCCCACACTGATCCATAGGTTTAATGCATTTCATCTAAGTTGTTCCGTCTTTTCAATGAAATACTAATCAATATCCAGCAGGATTTTGTAGAAATTGGAACCAAATTCTAAAATTCATATGTAATTGAAAAAGGAATAGCCAAAGCAATCTTGAAAAAAAAAAGGAAGATAGCATGGCACTGACAAAAAAAAAAAATAGACAAATAGATTCATGAAACCTAATAGAGAGGTCAGAAGTAAACCCACATTTATATGACTTGTTGATTTTGACTAAAGTGCAGAAGTACCTTAATACCTGTAGGAAAGAAATGAGAAGGAATAAAAACTGGGTATATGAAAGAGCATTTGACTTACCCTTCACACCATACATAAAAATTAATTTGAGATGGATCATATAACCTAGAGATAAAAGCTAAAACGCTAAACTTTCAAGAAGAATACATAAGAGAATATATGTACAACTTTGAAATAGGCAAAGATTTCTTAGACAAAACACCTGGAAATCACTGACAACTAAAAAAATTAATAAAATGGAATAACTGAAAGTATTCTACATTTCAAAAGACATTGTTATAAAATGAATAGACAAGCTACATACTGGGATAAACTATTGTGTGTATGTGTGTGTGTTAAAAGGACTTGTCTCTAGAATATATAGATAACTGCAACTCTTACAACTCAATAATAGAAAGACAACCCAACTTTTATTTTATTTTATTTTTTTAAATTAATCAGTATTTTTTATTATCGTTTTGTGGGGTACAGTTAAGGGTTAGGTGTACAATTACGTTTCATTCAGGCACCCTATTGATAAGAGGTGTTTTCCCAGTCCCAGATAGATATTAGCCACTGACAACCCAACTTTTAAAGGTGGGTGAAACATCTGAACAAACATTTCATGAAGAAGATACACAAGTGGCCAAGAAACAAATGAAAAATGCATAGCATCATAAATCATCAGGGAAATTCAAATTAAAACTAAAATGAGATATCACTTCATGCCCACTAGAATGGCAACTAGTAAAAAGATTGCCGATACCACCCAAATATCAATAAAAATATGGAGCAACTAGAATTCTTATACCTTTTTGGCAGGAGCTTAAAATATTACAACAAATTTGGAAATCTGTCTGAAAGTTTCTTAAAAAGTTAAACATAAACCTACTCTATGACTCTGAAATTCTACTTCTAGATATTTTGAGTAGTCTTTATCACTCATGTTCTTTACAAGAATACTTTGGGAAATATTTCTAATGAATATAGTGGACATGGGGAATTGGGCCGAACACACAAATAACTCCTACAAATTAATATGAAAAAGTCAACTCAATAGAAAAGTGATTTTAAAAAAGATGAACAGTCAGTGCTCAGAGAGCCTACTTCCTTAAGTTTCTTCTACCCATCTGGTAATCAAGAAAATGCCAAATAAAACAAGACAGCAACAATTTAAAAAATCTAACAATACTTAGCTTTGGAAATAATGTGGGAAAACGTGAATTCATCTGCCAGAGAAGTGTGAATTAGTACAACTCCTTTGGAGAATAATTTGGTGTCATGTGATATACTTAAAGATAAGCATACCCTTTGATCCAGCAATTCTACACCTACATGTACCCTTGAGAAAGAAAATGCATGTGTGCACAGGAGCCATGAACAGGAGTATTCATAACAGCAATGTTTGTAATAGAAAAACATTCAAGTGTTCATTGATATTAAAATGGATAATTCTTTATGTTCACACTAGGGTGTAATAACCAGCAGTGAAATGAATGAACTACCTGCAGCAATGTGGATGAATCTCATAAATGTTACATTGCAAAAAATTGCAATATCTACTGTACGGTGATGGAATTATGATGAGGTTGAAATAGTAGCATGTTTTGTTTAGGGATGGATAGATGGGTGGATACGTGGTAGGTAGGAAGGTAGATAGATGATAGATTTATAGATAGATAAATAGAGGATTGGTAATAGATTAGATGATAGATGATGGATAGAGGATAGATAGACAATAGATAATAGATGATAGATATATAGATAGGTAGATATAAATAGATGCTAGATACATAGACAGACAGAGATAGATGATAGACAGATAATAGATAGACAGGAAGATGATAGACAGATAAATAGGCAGATAGAAATAGAGATAGATAGCACTAGGCAGTGTAGCATAGTAGCTAGCAGCACAGATTCAAGAGCCAGACTCCTATATTTGTATTCTAGCTCTGTAATTTGCTAACTACACACTTTAGGCAAGTTATATAACTTCTTTGTGTCAGTTTTGTCATTGGTTAAACTAGGATAATTGTAGTATACAACTCTTGGGTTGTTATAAAGATTGACAATGAGTTAATATTTATAAATTATTTGTAAAGTTCTTAGAACAGCGCTAGTCGCCAGAGTGTCTGTATCTGTTATATAAATACAAATGATAAGTATCAAATTCTGGAGAGTAGTCACTGCTGTGGGCTAAGAGAGGTATATAGGTGCTTCAACAAAATTTCAAATATCTTATTTCTTAAGCTGAATGGTGGATACACAGATGTTTTTGTATTATTATTTTTGATGGGTCACAATATTTCAAAATTTTGTTGAGCATGGTGGGTCATGCTTGCAATCCCAGCATTTTGTGAGGCTGAGGCGAGAGGATTGCCTGAGCCCAGGAGTTAGACACCAGCCAGGGTAACATGGTGAGACCTCGTCTCTGCAATAAATCAAAAAATTAGGCCAGGCATGGTGGCTTATGCCTACAATCCCAGTACTTTGGGAGGCTGAAGTAAGAGGATTGCCCAAGCCCATGGGTTTGAGACCAGCCTGGGCAACTTAGTGGGACTTCATCTCTACAATAAATCAAAAATTAGCCGGGTGTGGTGGCTCATGCCTGTAGTTCCATCTGCTTGGGAGGCTGAGGTAGAAGGTTCACTTGAGTCCAGCAGGTTGAGGTTGTGGTAGCCATGGGCGTGCCATGGGCATACTAGCCTAGGTGATATTTTTTCCCAAAATGTAAAGGGGAAAAAAATTTTAATGGGGATGCATAATCTGTTTCAAATATATTGTCAAACTTGTAGGGGAAAAAGTTGTAATTAGAAATCAATATTGTAGTATCTTTCAGGTATCTGGGAAGAGAATCTCCCTTAATGTATTAGTCTAATCTTTGCACCTTCAATTTTGGTAACATATTCTGGAATAGACGGTGCATAAAGCAGGAAGCTGCTTATGCCTGTCCCTGAATTTGGAAGCATCCCTAAACCTAGGGTGACAAAGCACTAGCCTGGGAATCAGAAAGCCTAAATTCTGTTCAAGCTTTTGCTGTTGATTCATTTTGAGTTCCTGGGCTAGTCTATCTCCAGCGACATCCTCATGTTTCATTTTATTTATTTTTAGGATGTGTGTGTTGTCTTCCAGCTCTTTCCAATGGGAAGAATGGAACCATCTTTCCTTATCTTCAGCACAGAAGGGAGAGTTTGAATTTCTTCTTCCAGCCTCCCCCACTGCCTTTCACTAACTAGCAAAGAAGTTTATTTTATTTTAATGAAGTCTCTGAAAAGTGATTCATGCTTGAAAGCAGCCTTTTCCCTTTACTTAATGACAACTTCAGCTTCCGAAAGTAAGCTAAAATGTAGAAAAATCCCATGTGGTTTTCAGAATGTACCAACGAGCACATGTGCTGTGCTTTCAAAATTTTCTTTGTTAGTGCATCTATTGTACACAGAAGCAAGAGCCGACGAGACCCTCAGAAGGGAGAATTGCAAGAAAAGCAGTCTTTTAATTTCCCAATTGTTTGTTTCCCAATTGTTTACTTTAGGGAACACAGCGACAACAGCATTGTAATGGTGACAGCCCGTCACTTCGATATGCATGTACTGTTGCATTTCTGAGAAAACATGGGTCGTTTTCTCCCTGCTATGCCTCATTTCAGATTCCCAAACTATCGTTTATTTTAAAATAAAACAAGCAAAAACCCCTGCTTACCCCCTTCCTTTTTGGATGGGAATGATCCTCTGGTAACCAGAGTGTCTGGCTTTCAGAATGAGTGCCCAGCCCTGCTGGTGTGCTAACCGCATCTCCGCAATCTTTTTTCTCTTACTCTAAAGAAGAAGGTATTTGGCTTGGAATCTTGTCCTGGCTCGTCTCTTCCCCTTACTCCCTCCCTCTCTCCCTGGTTCCCCTCATCAGCATGGTGGGCCCCAGTTGCACTCTCGGTGACTGAGGGTCTTGAGCTCCCATCTCAGCAGAGCTTCAATAAAGCCCCGAGCTTATTTTGTCAAGCACGGTTGCTCTTTCTTTTTAAGCCCACATATGCTCTAAGCGGAATTTAATCCTCGCGCTTCTGATTTGTTTACGCTAAAGAGTTGTGTTGTGAGAGCGAAATGATGTCTGTGTGACTATTTGAAGATTTTAATAAAGCTTTGTGAAAAACATTTTCTCTCAAAACAAGAAGCCAGATTTTGCCAAGTGTAAACAAACATGAAATACCCATGGACTCAAAGCTCCCAAACTGGAGGTTCTGAATAAAGCTACACTTCAACGATTAATAATAAAGATTTTTCATCTCTGTTTGAGAATGAGTATGAAGTCTCCCCATATGAATGTTACGTCTCCTTTTGCAAATGATTGTCACATCTCTGCATTCAAGTTGGGACCACACAGGACGGTGTGCATCAGACCATTGTGAGGATTCATTCAGTCATGGAGTACCTATACGTGACTACTGGACACAGTGATACAAACATGAGTATGACTCAGTTTTACATCCAAGGAGTCCACAGCCCATAGTCTGGTTAAGAAAATAGGCTTGTAGCTGGGCACAGTGTCTCATGCCTGTAATCCTACTAGCACTCTGGGAGATCAAGGCAAGAGGGTTCCTTGAGCCCAGGAGTTTGAGACTAACAAAGCAAGACCTTGTCTCTACAACAACAACAACAACAACAACAAACAAACAAAGGCTGTGGTTCCAGCTACTTGGGAGGCTGAGGTGGGAGGATTCCCTGAGCCCAGAAGGTCGAGGTTGCGGTGAGCCATGATCATGCCACTGTACTCCAGCCTGGATGACAAAATAAGATCCTGACTCAAAGAAGGAAGAAAGGGAGGGAGGAAGGGAGGGGAGGAGACTGGTAAATAGATTTTTCTGATACAAGTTGGTAATTACGAAGAACTACAGGAATGTGTTGGGGAAATTAGCATTCAAGTCAGTCAGAATCAGGTTGGGGAGACTTCCTAAAACTTGAGAAATGACAGAGATTTGCCATTCTAATCGAGAGAAGGGCAATCTAGGCAAGAGACTCCTGTGTGTGTATGTGCATGTGTGTGTGTGGGGGGGTGTGCTCACTTGTATGTGTGTGTGTGCCTGTGCCATGGAGATCGGGATAAGGAAGGATGAAAATTCAAGCAGTTCAGCATTGCTAGAAAATAAAATGCAGGGCAGATAAGGCTGAAAGGCAAGCGGGAATCAGCCCAGGTGTCTTTGCGTGGAAAGATTCCATTCTGGGATGATGAGTAATGTTTGCTTTTTAGATTGGTTGCTCTGGCAGTTTCGTGGGTGACGGACTACAAAGGGCTGGAAGCCATGGGAGTCACACTGAAGCTCTTCTTGTCCTTCAGGGTCACTTCAATCTCTGTGTATAAATGAATCAACAAAAGTCAGTGGCATATCCAGAAGAAAGGTAACCCAACAAAACCCATCCTCCAGGAGAAGAAGGTTGGAAGGAGACTCTCTGGGCCAGAAGGAACAGCTGCCTAAGCCCATCCTGACTCTTTCCTAAATTCCCAGTGCTCTTCCCACCTGCTCCCACCCAGGCCTGAGTCACTGTGCTCCTCTACCTTTAAAATTCGGATCCAAGTGGGAAAAAATCCCTTTTTTTGTATTTTCTTTCAGTAAAGCTGAGACAGGCAGTAATTTTCAGAAGAAACATCATTTTCAAAAGTACCACCACAGAAAACACAAAGGGAAAATCAAAGAGAAAGCAACAAAGAAAATACAGAAAGCTGTAAAACAATTATGCTTACAAAATATAGATTTTGTGTCCTACGACAGCCAATGTTTCTGCCAGACCCAAGGGCTATATTTTGCTCTATTCTCCCAGAAACTGTCTTAAGCTCTGTGCTCTCCTATTCCCTGCTTCTGATTCCAGGCTCACAGGTATGGGAAAAACAATGGAATCAATATTGCAGATAGGGGCCATGCGTGATGGCTTACTCCTGTAGTCCCAGCTACTTGGGAGGCTGTGGCAGGAGGATTGCTTGAGTCCAGGAGTTTGAGGCTCTGGTGAGCTAAGATCACACCACTGCACTGCAGCCTGGGCAATAGAGTGAGACTCTTACTAAAATAAAATAAAATAAAATTAAATTAAATTAAAATAGACAGCTGGTGGGCAGTGGGACTACTGGCTCTTCAGGGAGTCAGCATTTTTGGAACAAACACTCTCTCCCAAAGACACTTTCTGACTCCCCGAGAAGATTCTGGCTCAGAGTCAAAGACCTGGGGCAGAAAGAACAGGACCATGGTGTGAGTCTTTTCCCTAGATATAAATGACAGATCCAGTGTTTCATTTTGGACACCTCTCATATGACTTTCCCTTCACCCTCCCCATCCCCACTCACATTCAGACCTTTTGTACCTCTTATGCAAACTATAGCACTGGTCTGGTTCACAAATGACATGACGATCTTTCTGCCATGGTCTACCAGATTAATTGGAAATTTTTCAATCAGATGGTCAATGCCAGACCATCTCCCGTGCCAAATCTCCCCTGCACACAATCCTTGCTTCAGTCAAACCACAACAACAAGACACACCATCCCAAACATGCTTCTGTTTTTGTTCACATGGGTTCTTCCATGGGGAATACCTTGTTTGTGTGTGTGTGTGTGTAAGTGTATAAAACACATATATGGGGTGCCAAAAATGTATACACATTTTAAGTATGACATTCGCTCAAAGGATGTTGTTAATCAAATGAATGCTAGCGTCACCATGTGACAGGCAGGACACTCAATGAAAATGGCGGAAGCATGGTTGAGTGAAGGCCATACTCTACATTGCTACTGAAATTTAATTCAACTTCAAAAAGTAATACATAGAGAACATCTCTTAAAAATGTGTATTCAGTTTTTGGCATGTATATCACATTTACCTCATTCTTTTTTCCAGTCTAAATTATAGAGTCATTGAAGATGGAAATAAAATCACTTTTTTTTTTTTTTTGAGTCATGGTCTCACTCTATTTCCCAGGCTGGATGGAGTGTAGTGCCGTGATCACAGCTCTCTGCAGCCTTAACCTCCTAGGCTCAGGTAGTCCTTCAGACTTAACCTCCCCAGTAGCTGGGAGCAAGTGCAGGCCACCATGCCCAGTTTTTTTGTTTTTTGTTTTTTGTTTTTTGTAGAGATCAGGTCTTGCTGTATTGTCTAGGGTAGTCCTGAACTCCTGGGCTCAAGCCATCCTTCCACCTCGGCCTCCCCAAGTGCTGGAATAAAACATTGTACAGATAAGTGTGGAGGTCAAATAAGAGATTCTATGAAAATTGCTAGCACATAGTAAGCACTCCAGAAATGTCATCAAGATTTGGAGCAATTAGTCTAGGTTCAAATAGAGAACTGAACCCTGACACTACCGAATAAACACATTCAGTCCAGTGTCCTGCACTTAACAATCTCTTGATAAACTTGTGCTGTCATTATGGGACCTAGCACAGTGCTTTGTACACAAAAACCCATAGGAAAGATTTGTTGAATAGATTTGGATTGGAGGTTTTATACCTCGGATGCAAATACTTCCTACAATGTGTGACTCTGGTCTGGAGTTCCAGCTCTCCATTCTGGCCCTGTGCCTTCCTTGGAGAGGGCACCTCCATTTCCACCCTTGCTTTCTGCGACTTTGCCATGGGGGGATCCCTGCAGGGACTGGAGGGTGCCCTGCTATAAAGGCATCATGCCAAGCAGCCCCTACATCATGTGCTTACTGTGGTCTTCTGGGAGAAGGAGGGGGAGAAGGAAGGCATTCCATTTTTCTGACTTGTTCGAGTTTCCGCTATTTCAAAGACAACTCAAGAGGAGTTACACCTAACTAGTCTGCATTTGAGGATGTGTGCATGTACCTATTTTAAATGGATCAGATTTAAGTGAAAGACTAGACAATGCTGCTAATTCCAGTAAGGAGAAGGAGAGGGAGGCCAGTCCCATCGTCATTCTGAAAGTATCCACGTAACTCAATGCAGCCAAGAAGACTCCAGAACGTGCCCCGTCCGGCTGCTTTGCAGGCTGGCCCCGACTTCCACTCTTGAAACACGGAATGCACGCTGCCTGTGGATATTAACCAGCCGCCCAATTGCCAGGCTCAGTTTCCATCTCGCCTTTGTGGCGAGAGCTCGCAAGACATTGCAGGAAGCCGATCAATTACTGCGAGCGGGATATGCGATACCATCTCCAGCACTCCAGCCGCAGCTGAAATCCAATTCCATCAGCTGGCTTGGATTTGGAGGGGAAATGAAAGTCACATTTGGGAAAAGTGGAATAGATTCTGCACATTATGACTGATGCTTATGCAAAAAGACAGCTACGGAGACATCCTCCAATGATCTGCCCCTAGTTATCAATCCCCAGATGAGCCCACCGGTCTAGTAAATTCTAAAGTAATTCCTAACAAATTTTGATGACTTTCATAGAGCTTCAGTTTTCTTATCTGTTAAGAGGTGTAGGTTTGCGCCTCTGGGTATCGTTTAAAACGACATTAGTCTTTAAAAGATTAAATTAGATAGCAGATGCAGAGGCAGATTACCATGAAGCTAATGAGGCTACAACCCCTTATTTGCATGGGCCCTTTTCAAGACTTTGAGTCTAACTTGATGTTTGTAAATTTGTATCCTTTTTCTTAATGAGGGTCTAAAATCGTCCGCGATTCAAACCCCACAAACTGGGCCTGCTCCCAGCCAGATGAATGCACAGGGTGGGCGCTCAGACGGCAGGCAGCAGCCGGTAGATCAGCAGGCCAGGACACCTAGAAGAGGTGGTGGGAGTGTCTCCTGGGATGTGAAACTTTACCAAGGGTTTACTGAGTGCCAGAGTGCCTGGCCTTTAATCAATTGTCAGAGCTTGAAAGGGAACTGACCAAAAGATCCTCCAGAAAGAGAAGTTGGTCACAGCTTGAGCTGTTACCTTGCTTAGTGAGACTTGTGTCATTTGCCTCTGATGGTGGGAGCTTCTTAGACTTGGTGACTGTTGGGTGAGGGAGATGCTCTGGGTGGCTCTGACTCTGTTTTTGTTTTTTTTGGAGTTGAGGTCTCACTCTGTCACCCAGGCTGGAGTGCAGTGGCATGGTCACGGCTAACTGCCCCTTGACCTCAAGGGCTCAGGTGATCCTCCCCTCCTCCCCCAACTTTTCGAGTAGCTGAAACTACAGGTGTGTACCACCAAGCCCAGCTAATTTTTTGATTTTTTTGTAACGATGAGGTCTCACTATGTTGCCTAGGCTGGTCTCAAACTCCTGGGCTCAAGCAATCCTTCCGTTTTGATCTCCTAAAATGCCGGGATTACAGGCGAGAACCGCTGTGCCCGGTCCTGGTTTTAAAGAGCCTCTGTGAGACTTGGAATGGACCCAGCCTGGCAACATAAGATGGGACTCTGCATTTCAGCCGGCAGCCTCTGCCTTGAGGGTTTCTCCAGGCAGACACACAGGGTATCAATTTCAGCCTCCAACTCCTCCCTCCTTTCTTCCATCCCCCTCCCTTCATCCTTCTTAACCTCTTGCTTTTCTTTATCTACTTTCTCTTCCATTTCGTCAATCATGATACAAACTTCCATCCAAGATAAAAATGTACTTTATTTCACCCTTTTGGTTGTGATTAAGTTCTGTCCATGGCGAGGACATTGCTGTTTCCATGGTAACCAGTACACTCTAAAGCCAGCCAAGGAGGATGACAGTATAGAAAAGTATAAAGCCGCTGAAGAGGTTGGCTACAGTTGCTTTTCATCTGCTACAGAGGAGACAGAATTATGGAATCCAAGGGCTGGAGAGGAATTTACAAGGTTGCTAAATCATAGGCTCACCTCCAGAAGAGCTGTAATGAAACAATTCTGGAAATAAGCAAATGTCCTTTATTTAAAGACACCCAGAACAGATTCCATAATCTTTGAAAAGGTATTTCACTGCCATTTTGTAAAGGGGACAATTATTCAGCAGTTGATTCGAGCAGCGCCTGGGTCCTGAGATGACTCCCTTGGCTCCATGGGATCCCCGGAGAGGCAATGCTCTGGCTTCATCGGGATAGATACCTGGCCCCAAGACCCAGCCTCGGTCACCTCCGTAGCCTCAAAAGCTGTTGTGCTCAGCCTTGGCTGGCTTTAATCCCATTAAGTGCTCAGTTGAAGTATCCAGGAACCACAAGAATAAAAGGGAAAAAAAAATCTTCCTTCCCTTTGAAAAATGTACTCTAAGAAAGAGCACTTAAAACTCCAGCTTCCCTGTTATGACTACATACAGCATTTGTCCTGGTTTTAAGCATATAAAAATGTTAAAGAGGTTGCCACTGGAAGTGAATATCAATGCTATGACTTTAACAGAAAGACAGGGTGATTCTCTGGTAGTTGACAGTGAATGTGGAAAATCAGGAAAAGTTAAGGCTTTATCTTTGTTCATAGGAAAAGAAAAGGAGTCCGGTGGTCAGGATATACTTGGGATAATCATTCAGATGACTCAGAGAAAGGACAAGGGGTGTGCTCTTCCAGTGTGAGATGGGTTAGCAATAGGTTCTTATGTTCACCTTTGGAATGAATTTGCATACAGACACACAGAGAAGCAGGATACACAAGTAGCTTTATTCAACAAAGAGAAGTACACTCTCAAGAGAGGAGAGCAAACAGAAACATCCTACAGAAAGCTGCAGCTTTTAGATCTATTGTTGAGCTATAACTTTTATTCTTAGGGATATTGAGGAGTTGTTTTAGGGGTGGGTTTTTCCTAGATATGGGTAGTCTTAGGGCTGGGTCTCTGTTACTCCTCCCTCTTGTCAGGCTGAGAAGTTGCAGACATTGTAGGGTCATGCTGGTCCTGTCATGCTGTATGGGGTGAGGCGGTGGGGGGGCGAATCCAAAAACCCAGAATTTATTTATAAAAAGTCGTGTATTCTTACATGTTTAAACTTTGGTCACCTTCAAAGTAATCTCCATTTGATGCAATACACCTGTCAAGATGATATTCACTACTCAAAACACTTTTTGAGCTCATTCATTTTTATGCCTTTTAGTGCATCTGCCGTTTTTTGTTTCATCTCTTCTACATCGGCAAAATGTTTCCCTTTGAGAACTTTTTCACCTGAGGAAGCAAAAAAAGTCACGTGGGGTGAGATCAGGTGAATAGGGAGGGTAGGGCACAGGGGTCATGTTGTTTTTGGTCAAAAACTGCCAAACACTCACCACATTGTGGACGGTGCACTCCTAAATCGCCCATCATGAAATGGGCAAATGCAATGAAAGAATCTCCAAAAATATTCACTGAAGCTGAATGCAGACTGTCATCACAACTCTACCTGGTACACCGATGCTGATGGTTTCCCGGAACCCTCACCTAAGTGGGGACAGCCTGTACTATAAGGGGCCTGCGCTCCAAAAGATAATTCCAGGTTTTTTGGATTCCCCTCATATGAGGGGTGTGGGAGGCTCCCCTAGGGTAATTTTATGTTAATAGTATTACAATGAAGGTAAAAGTAGGTTATGGTTATCTTCAGTCCACCTTGGCTATGGAGGTACATGCTTTGGAGCTCTCCAAGCTAGTTCCTGCCTTGGTGGTCTTGAACACAAGCATCCTGGATAGACAGACTACCATGCTGCAGGTGTCTCTGATGAGATCCTAAAAGTTAGGAGGGTGTGAAGTTTCCTACAGGTAGTCCTCTTGCTTGTGTTCTGCCCCAGCTTCTGCAGGCATCCTACACCCCTGAAGTTGTCCTAGTCTAACATGCCTACTCTAAGTTCTGCTCTTCTACTGTGTGGAGAGCTTCCTATAGACTGCTGGGATCACAGGATGTGAAGAGGAAGGTTAATGTCAGGAAGGATCTTGGCCGAGTTAGCAATATTTCCCCCACATTAAAGATTCAGCTTGGGATGACTTCTGGGCCAGGACTGTTTCCAGCAGCTCCAAGGCCACTGACCATGTCTATGGCTTCAGAGATGACCACCATGCTTGACCCTGGCTGTCACTTGCTGGCCATGTTGTCTTGGGCAAGGGAAGCACCTGGACTTCAATTTCTCTTATCAAAATGGGGCAACGGTATCTATCTCAAATTCAAGATTAGCTGAGGAAAAGTATGTCAACCATCTAGTTGTGTGGTCTGATTCATGGCAAATAAGAATCGCTCAGTGACTAATGGCCCTTACTATGCTGCCCTTTTTCCTTCTAATAAAGGTCCCAGGGAAGTTGACTCAGCCTCCTTGCTTATAGTTTCTATTGCTGAAACTGGGGCGAGGCCCTCCCTCTCTCACATACACACTCTACCGTCTGTTCCTGCACTTCCAGCTTCTAAGGGGAGCAGAGCACCAGGACGGTATCAACAAAGCCCGGGGCAGGTTCTGCTTGAAACGTGTCCCCAGTGGTGGTGGTCTCTGCATCACACAATCCTGTACCCTCTGGTAACACCTAGACCATTTCTGCGCCTTTTTGTTTCTTCATCAAGGTTGGAAGACAACAGACAGATAGGACGGAGGGAAATCAGGACATAGGGACAGCACTGTAGGCATGCCTGTGCTGCCCCTTTCCCCCGCTTCCTGTTTTAAATGTTGACATGATGTCCAGAGCTGAACCTCTGATAGAGCTGTGATTCTCAGCCAGTGCCAGCAACTCCCTATTTCTAGGACTCTTATGAAAGAGGGAAGAAAGTCCACGTTGGTTCGGGTTTTCTTGAAGTCCAAACACTTCTAACTGAGAAGCTATGCGTCACCATGGGTTACCGCAACATCCATGCACATTTTGTAGTCCCCAAACTGGCCTTTATGTCCCCTAGGGCTGCAACCCTAGATTCTTAGTTCCCCCTGAACAGCACACCATGACATTCTCCTAACCTCCTCCTGCTCTCAACATCTCCCCAGATCGTAATCGACACCTCTTCCAGACGTGTATTTCTAAAACAAGAAAAGATCATGTGCCTTGTAACGTAGCACCATCAGTGCTTCTCCACGACCAGGGTCTGAAGTCCAGACTCCTCAGTAGGACATCCCAAGTCCTTGGAGTCTTGGTCCTTCCTGCTCTCCAGCTCCCTCCTGTGCCGAGCTCCTCCACCCCAGGCACCCACTCGCGATTTCCCTGAAATGTCATGCATTTCACGTCCAGCCCATCTGCTCACCTGCACCAGTGGCTTCGTAGTCCGTTCCCTTCCTCCCATTCCATCTGCTTGGTAAGTCCTCCACTCATCTTTCAAAGCTCAGCTTAGACATATGTGTTTAAAGAGACTTCTGTGAAGCCTCTTGGGCCTTTCTCTGTGTAGAACCACCGGTGATCTCTCTGGACTCGGTCTACACTCTGTGTGTGTGTGGTGACAGCTCCTATTTCTCATTGCACCTGTTTGTTGATGTCTCCCCTCTGCAGTGTAGCTTCTGGAGGATGCTGACCAAGTCTTATTCATTTTTATAAGCCCTGTGCAGTCTGCATTTCTTGGTGCATAGCAAGAACTGAATAAATGTATTTGCTGAATGAATTACTAAATAATCTTAAAATCCCCAAAGCTCAATCAAGTCCATATAATGAGATGCAGGCATCAACTAAGCCAAATCCTATGAGGACAGTATGTCATGCCAGACTCCCAAAGACCCCAAAGGCAAAGGCGCTGTGTCTGAGAGGCCAAAGAAAAGACCCAGAGACAAAAGAGACATGGGCTTTATTTGGGAACTTACAGGGAAGATGGTCCAGGAGTGACCGACTGGACAGGAAAAAACCACTCCCAATTGCAAAGGTCACATGGGTTATATAGCATTTTCCACTGGGCAAAGTGCAAGGTTAAGCGTGAAAAGGATGGGGTTTCTAGTGCACAGGTGTAGTATAAGAAGCGCTTATATATACGTCGCATACACACAAAATGGCTGTAAATTCTCTCTAGGAGTGGGATTTAGGGTGTTACAGTGAGCTAAAGGTGAACTAAAGGTAACCAAAAGTTTATGAAAATTGATCCAGCTGGGTTCGATCTGGTCTGAACCAGCAAGGGGTGGGTGTTAGAGGGGGCCAGGGTGCCTACCTCAAGGAAAGGTGCTGAGAACGTTCACTGTGCATGGTTGCAGGATGTGGTCAACAAGCACAGGGAACATTTCACCCATGGCCTCAGCATGACCTGCGTGCCCAGGCTGAAGCCAGAGGAGAAGGAGGCATCCTGGGTTGGCCACCCCTCTCCAGGCTCCAGCCCTGTGTGCGGGGCCCCATCCAGGGTGTGCTTATGTTGTCCCTGAGGGTGTGTTGTCCTACACAGTAGCAAGTTCATTCTCTGGGCAGAATGAAAACCTGCTGCCCTAGAAGGGTGGGGGTCTCTTCACCATCTTCAGGGTGCCCTAAGAAGAATACTGAGAATCAGCACACTGAGCAAAATTGGGGGAGGATCAAAGTCAAAAATATGCCTCAGCCCCATGAGCCAGAGGCAGGGCTGCCCCTAGACTAGATGGGACCCAGGTAAGCATTTTTCTGTGGAATCCTTGTCTATATAAACAGTAGGTTATGAGACTCATAGGCCCATGTGCAGTATAGTAATTTAGTGGTGAGGATTTTGAATAGTGGGCAGAGAAAAGAGATGTATGCATTTCTTCACTGTCAATGAGAGCCCATGGAGATTCTGCTCAGTGTCCAAATGCTGCATGTTCATGGTCAAGTCCAGGAACCATCTTGTTATGATCTCTATTGTCCAATGTGCTGATCTCAGTGAATTTTACATCTTTTTCCACAAGTGAAATTCAGCAATGTGGTCATTCCCCACAATTCCATGGCTCTTTAGAAGCTGTTTGTATTGAGACTGTATATATCATTGGCCTCTACTGTTCCCCAATACTGATTATTTAGTACTGGTCATGGTAGCACTTGTGATGCCGTGTTGTGCACCCTGCAACCCATGAACACCTGCTTCTGTGGCTTTCTTGAAGGTTGTTACTGTGCTATACTGATGGTGATCGAAAATCCAAGCCTTGTCCAGAGTTTGCAGAAAAATGTGAACAATAATTCAGTTTCTGGTGATGTAAAATTTTTCTTTTGGAATTTTGTAGCATGGATGTAGAACAATCTTTCTCTTTTTACTACGATTGCTGCATTTCTAGAATGTGACCTCTCTCGATGTTGACTGCAGTCCTGCATGCCATCAGCAGGGGGGAGAAGCAGAGGACCATGGGCTGAGTGAGAAGAGCAGAGTTATTCCTTCAAGAAATAATGTTTCCCTTCAGACCAGCCCTGAAGAGTAAAATATCATATGTCAATGGAAGCAAGAGAGAGCGTCAACCAGGAGGGCCCACTGGCGTGATGGAGCCATGGTTTCTAAGACTCTTGGGGCACAAGAGCAGCCACCCTTGGGGGCCTGTCTAGTAGATGACATGGAGCCTTTAAGAGGGTAGGGTGACTATTGTGGGTGCCCTCAGGAAAGAGGACACACAGGATAAAGGACACCTGAGCCACCTATCCCGCTTGGGTACGGTGAATCAGGGTGGCATCTGGTGAGAGCCAACAGGGACCCACAAATGCAACTTTAGTCCAAGGGTGAGCAGTGAACCATCCATAGCTCAGAGCTCTGACCTCATCCTGCATCCAGTGTCAGTGAGAGCCACCCGAAAGCAGTCTGTTAGCACCATTCTGGAGGCCCAATCCTGCATGATTCTGTGAATGAAATACTCTATGGTCCAGTGGCTGTGATCAGCTGGCCAGATGGCCATCCCAGAGTTCCACTGGTCATGGGCTGGGACAATCCTATAGACAAAAGTCATAAACCTTCTCAGGACATCTGTTTGATCTCACATAGTGATGAGGAAGATGGAGATGGGTCTCCCAGAGTTCTGTCTGGCTTCAAGTTTCTTCACTCATATGGTGCCACCCACACAGATGGTTTTATTCGCCTGAAGGGTACCTCTTTTGAGAATGGTACACCAAAGTGCATGACTCTCTGAGGCTTGGGGCAGTGAAGGCCACTTTTACCTGGGTCAAAGGATAATATTAGCAGGTGGCAGGGTAGTTCCAACAATTCTAAAAGAGAATGAGACAAGCCCCTGTCCCCTTCACAGAAATGTAGTTAGAGCTTCTGTGCATAAATGTCTAGAGTCATACCTAGAAAAGATAGAAGGTGGCAAGATATGCTCCCCTGTAACTCCTGTTAGGAAGAAAATAAATTTTAAGGAAAGTGGATTCACCACTTGGAGACAATAGTGTTAAACATAACAGATTGGATGGACAGGGAACCACAAATGCAACTTTAGCCCAAGGGTGAGCAGTGAACCATCCATAGTTCTCCAAAAGGACATTCAATAAACCTTATCATAAAAATAAACCTTATCATAAAAGCCCTATAGCTTTAAAAAAGAAAGCATGACTTCCTTCAAAGATTTTTGAAGCTGGGCTCGGTGGCTCAGCCTGTAATCCCGCGCCTTTGGGAGGCTGAGGTGAGTGGATTGCCTGAGCCCGCAGGTTCGAGACCCACCTGGGCAGCAAGACCTCATCTCTACAATAAATCAAAAAATCAGCCGGGCGTGGTAGCGCACACCTGTAATTCCGGCTACTCGGAAGGCTGAGGCGGAAGGATCGCCGGAGCCCGGCAGGTCGAGGCTGCGGTGGTCGGGAGCGGCCACTGCACTCTAGTCTGGGCGACAGAGTGAGACTCCAACTCAAAAAAAAAAAAAGATTTTTGAATTTTGATTTCTTTACTAAGTCAGAAACCAGTTGGCAATGAATTAGACACTCAGTTGAGCTTAGGGAGACGCAAGAGTCATATAAAGAAAGATCAATGAGACAACTGGAAGGGGACATAAGGATTTCGTCCCTGGGCAGACCTTCTGAGAGGGCAGTAGACCCCTTGCCCAGTGGTCCATCCCTCCTCTGGGAGACGGGGTGAGCAGTGATGATGGACGAGATCCATGAAAACCTGCCTTGTGTCTTGTCTTCATGGAAATTTTCCCAGTTACAGTTATCCACATCTGACCCCACCTATTTTGTCAAAGCAGATTTGAACATTTCTTTGCATGTCTACAGACACAGGACTTGCCTTCCAGATAACATTTCAAGGATTATTTGAAACCATTTAGACAGAGTGATAAATGACAGTCAAAATCAAGCAAAGCTCCTCTGAACTTACCATCTTCATGACAGTAATCCCTTGCCAGCCATGGGGCTTTGATACTGAAACAGACTTGTTTGGCACTGGAGGGTTTGTAATACCTACTAGGAAATAGAGAAATTCGTGGAAAAAAGAAAAGATTGATGCTCAATATTTTTAGAACACTGAAAAAAGATGCAAAAACACGGATATTTAAATTTATAACTTTTCCCAGGAAGGTACCCTTATCTTGGCTTTTCTTCAATTATTCTGGAAACATTGGTGTAAAAACATGTCTACAGAGGGATAGACATTGCCACAAGACTGATTCTTAAAAGGTTATACCCTTTTAAAAAGTTTGTTTTTTAACCTGCTTCTATTGGCTTAAAATGCAAGATGTTTGAACTTGCTTGGTGGAGGTGAGAAATAGAGAGGGGTCCCTCTTCTATCCAAATATAGTATTAAAGAAGTACAAATACATTTTCTTTTTTATGCGCTAACAATCATTCTAAAGACCTGTCTACAAATTCCAGAGGAGTCATGTTCTTTTATTCCATGATACTGAACTGAGCAAGCATAATATAAAAAGTCAAGATTTAAAAATTTTAGTACAGGAATATGAAATGGAATTACCTAAAAAACTACGGTTAGTAAAGGTGTAGGTATCCTGAGTGGTTCCCTACAAACATACACAATGCCTTTGTGAGATTTATATACATGGAGACCCTGGTCCTGACAACCTCCACGGTTAGTAAAGGTGTAGGTATCCTGAGTGGTTCCCTACAAACATACACAATGCCTTTGTGAGATTTATATACATGGAGACCCTGG
Organism: Cephalopachus bancanus; assembly: GCA_027257055.1. Taxonomy (NCBI): domain Eukaryota; kingdom Metazoa; phylum Chordata; class Mammalia; order Primates; family Tarsiidae; genus Cephalopachus; species Cephalopachus bancanus. The sequence goes on from JAPVLO010000306.1 coordinate 2,439,698, forward strand.
TCCTGACAACCCTCCATGACTTCTCCTGCTTCAGCTCTCTTTCTCTCTCTGAGCGCCGGCTTGCCAACCTCACTGCAGAAGCAGGAATGGTGTCTTATTCTTCATGATCTCCCCAGATCTTGACAAGAGCAAGCACTCAACAAGTAACTGTTGGTTGAATGAATGAGTAAACTTAAAAATACTCAATGAAAAAACAAAAAGGTTGGGAAAAAAAAGGGCTATGGAAGAAACATTACCAGCTGTCCAAAATAGTTTGTGTCACATCTAAGTATTAGAAAACTTTTTATTCTTAGAATCAGTTATTCTGCATGACAATTCACTGCTATGTACTGAAATGGTTAAACTTAGAAAAGAGAATAAAGCAACCTTGAAGACAGTGACAGATAGTTAAGTGTTAATTTCTAAGGGTGTGGAGTAGAAGGGTCTAGAAATCAAGGAGACCAAGACAGGAAGTTTGCGTTGCTGATTTCCTTTTTTTCATCCTGTGAGCAGTTAGTATTATGCTTTGAAAGAGAGTAATTTAGACTCTGCAGCAATCAGTGGCCAAGTACCATCACATGAACATGTTCCCAGAAAAAAGTTCTAGGAACTTGCTCTTCAGAATACTTAAAAGTTGGTTGGAGCAAGCCTGGTCGGTATGTATCTTTTTCTTCATTTTCTAATTCCACCATCCAAACTGAATATCCTGAGACGTTAGCAACAAAGAAGAACTTGGAATAGGCACTGACAAATAGGTTGTGAACAAGAGCTGCTAGAAAGATAAATCAAGTGACCTGGAAACTCTTGCATTTCTTCCTTCTATGACAACATCTAGTAGTTTGCTCCTATTGCAAAAAGGCAGTTGAAGTTATGTTGGAAGATCAACAAATGCTGTCTATTTCAACTAGTTGAGTCCAGCTTGAGTCTACTTGAGCAACATTCTGCCTCTGAGACCAGCGGAGGCCCTTGTTGTCAACCCAGGACCGGAAGCTGCCCTAATGGCTGGACACTTAAGCTAGCAAGCTCCCAGAATACTTCTCTGTGATCAAAATGGCTATGCAATTTAAAAGGAGTAAAGTGCGTTAAACACAGCCATCAAAACCAGTACATACCGCTCCTTCACAGATTGACTTCAAGTTAACTTTCTGAAACTAAAGATTCATGTTCATTCCACTCATGGGTCAACAGTCACTCAATGTGTTGAAATAATGACTTCAGAAAAGTAACCCTGAAATGATAAGATTTTTCAAAATCATCAGCCTATTTCCCCTCAGTAGGAGATGGTGCATTTCTCTTTGCTTTAAACCGGACACGTGTTAAACCAGGCTCCTGAAAGAATGAAATATCATTAACAAGATTTTCCCAAGAGCTACCCAAAGAGAAAAATGGTGTGTGCAATGATCTGTTTCGCAGGAACGAGGCTGAATCAAACATCTGTTAGGCTTTCCTCCCTCTCTCGCCCCTCCCCGATGGTTAATGACATCTGAAGCGCTTAAGCTTTGCACATTCCTTTACTAATTAAATTCTTGCAAAGCTGTCTCATGAATCAGGTGCTTTATGGAGCGAGAACACAGACCCAGCCTTTGTGTCACTGTTGTGGGCCGAGGTACAGGTAGGAGCTGAGTGTACACTCAGCCTGCTCGGAGCCTTTCCAAGAGGTTTTAAGAGTCCTGTTTTTCTGAAAGATGTTCCTTTGCTTTTTACTACCTGTTCTGTCAGAACCAAATGGACAAAAAGAGAGAAATGAAGGATTATGTTGCATAGGCAAAAATTTAAACACACAAGTGTCCATTTTTATGAGGATAGGACTGTTTCAGGAACCCAAGGGCAGATAAAGAGATAGAACTGCTTTTCCCCAAAGAGAAGTTCCTTTTTCATTCATTCATTTATTCATTTCATTTTCTCATTTATTCAAGAAGTAAGCATGCATTGAATACCCCCTATATGTTCCCTATTGTGCAGGGCTCTACTTGTATTTAGGCTCAGTGAGTTTCCATTATGCATCTGAGATCTTAGAATCCTTAGTTTAAACCAGAATGAACCATGGACTCCTTCCATGATCAAGAGGTGATAAGGGCATTGAGGAACAAGGAGGCTATGAAAAGAGGCTTTTCATTGATGGATACCTTAGTCTAGAAGTATAATGCACACAGACCCTGGGGACTGATCTATCTCAATGGAGAGGAATTATTAAGTGTGTGCTGCTACATATTGTGGAGATAATGCCAAAAGCTGTCTCTAATTAAGTACCTATTATGCACTCAGCACTGTGCTGCCCTTTATATACATTCTCTGAATCCTCATAACAACTCTTCAAGTTAGTGACCTGTCTTTCCTTGCACAGTGGAGGAAAATGATGCTTGGATAGGTTGAATATCCAAGGCCATTGGCCCAGGTAATTCTAAAAGCTTTCTAGCTTTTTATTATTTTTTAAAAATCACCATGATTGAAGGTAGAGTCATGGACTACCACAGATATGAGACAACACAAGGCAAAACTGTGTATGATAACTGACTGGGTCATAGGGGGAAAGAATTCAGAGAAAGGGGAGTTTGAACCAGCAAATCAAGGAAGTCTTTGCTGTGGAGATTTGATAGGCAGGAATCAAGACAAATTCTGGATCAGGTGAAAAGGAGCAAGAGGGGCACTGTTGTAAGATGATTTTAATTAGGAAACATTGGATGCATGAGCAGCAATTATTTCAAAGTTCCTCTTCTCTCAAAGCTTTTCTCTTCCAGTCTCCCTCTCCTCCATCACAGAGAAAACATATACCATCATCCTGCCCAAAGCAGACACTCTAGATATGCCTCTACCAGCATTTCTTCCATCCTCATCCTCTTTCCCTGTGATACTGTACAGGTACTATCTAGCTCACTAAAACCAATACTCCCAGACCAGGCGCAGTGGCTCAGCCTGTAATCCCAGCAGTTTGGGAGGCCCAGGCAAGAGGATTGCCTGAGCCTGGGGTTTCAAGACCAGTCTGGGCAACTTGGTGAGACCTCATCTCTACAGCAAATCACAAAAACTAGCCAGATGTGGTGGCGTTTATATGTAGTTCCAGCTACTTGAAAGGCTGAGGCAGAAGGATCGCCTAAGCCCAGCAGGTCGAGGCTGTGGTGGCCATAAGTGTGCCACTGCACTCCATCCTGAGCAACAAGAGTGAGACTCTAACTCAAAACAAAAAACAAAAAACAAAAAAGACCAATGCTCCCACCTGTGCACTGAAGCCAGCAAGTAAGAAGCAATCCTCAGCTGTGACTACACACTACTGACTAAAGAACCAGATGCATGAGTAGAGGTCACCAGCCTGAAAGTAGCTGCTCTATTTCCTAACCTCATGGCCAAGCAGAACCTCCTGCAAGTCCCTGAGTGCACCATGCAACTTGCCAGTGCTTTTTCCTTCTGCCTCTTATCCACCTTGTTGATTCTAATTATTCCTTTGAAATTTGGCTAAATGGGTACAACATAGGTTAGAATTAAGGAGACCTAAAATAATAATTTAGCTAAGATATATGGGTTCATTTATTTATTCAATTTTATATAAAGGGGGTCCAGAAACAGGCAGTCCAGAGCTGTAATGATGGGCACCAGGATCATTAAGAAGTCAGATTCCTTCTGTTTTTCTGCTCTGCCATCCTTTGTTCTTGGATCCTATTTTCAAGCTCATCTAATTATCCAAGATGGCCACCGGGGTTCAGCCACCACTTCCACATTTCAGACAGGAAGGAAGAAGAAAAAAAAGGAAAACGCACATGTTTTGTCTGTCCCACTTCCTAAGAGGCCTTCCTGGCAAACTCATCAAAATGTCCACTTGTCTGTCACTGGTCAAAACTGTAAGGTCGGAGGTACCGGAGGGCGGGGCGGGCCTCAACAAGATGACTCCAACCCAAACCAGGAGAACAACGGGCAGAAGTGAGTCAGCAAAAATGAGCTACCGGAACTAAGACCACAGCCACAAAACCAGCCAGTACCTGCTACAGCGATTCTATCAACCCCGTTCACACGACAACTGTCCCAACCAATAATCGCTCTCCCCAATCCCCCTCACAGTTTTCTCAGCGTGCCCTTCATAAACCTGTCGCCCATCTTGCTGGGCGCGACTTCTCCGGCCCACAGCTATACGGACCGGTGAACCTCGCCCGAGATTGCGCTAATAAATTTTTCTTGGCTCCTTTGTTGCCGTTTTGCCTGGTCTGGTTTCGTTTCCTTTACCTTACAAAACACAGTCACATGATCACTAGGGAGCCTGAGAAATATAATCTCTCATCCAAACATATTCGCACAGTGAATAAAAATTGACTCTATGTTGATTAGGGAAGGGAGTAAATATTGAGTACATAACTAACAGTCTGTGCCTGAATACCACCTTTTCTTATAAACCTTCCTGGGTCACTTCCTTCTTGTTCCCTCAACTTTTGGGCAAGCTTCCTCTGTGTTCATGCAGAATCCCATGCACAGCTCGGTGGTGATACTGCATCAGATTATCATCATCTAATCTGTTGCCTCTCTTCTTCAGCAACTATGAGATATTTGACAACATGCACCATCTTCATCACTTGTGAATTTCCTAGCACAGGGGCTGGGGAATGAGTCCCCAAGAATTGGTCACATTGTGGCATATCGCTGAGAATCTCCTGGGTCTGGGTTTTCCACTCCTGTCTCCCTTTTTTGGAACATTGGTATTTTCACAGAGAAAACACTAAAAATATCCAGAAGGTTATTCCAAAGTACCACCAGCTACCACTGTGATTGGTGCCAGTTTTAGAGGAAGGAGCACATGGCTTTGAAACCAAACCAAAAATAGTATTGCAATACCAACTGCAACTTCCACTCAAATGGGTCATCTTTTAGGTATCTGTTCCAGGGAACTGCCCAGAATGTGATGGGTGGCACATTTCGACCAGGCTGTCACAATCTTAAAAGGCCAGGACATGAACTTGAACCACTCTCTTTTTAAATTATGCTCCCATTTTTTACAAATGCTAAGTGTTGGGTGGAGGAATGGGGAACAAGATGGAGACATGGTCACATCACTCAATTGCAATCACATTTTAATTATACTTGTAAGTCTATCTCTGTCTTTTTGTGGGAATGGGAAATAAAAAGAGAATGTTTTAAATGAAATATTGAAGGCCAGTGTCCAAGAAAATCATACTAATGTGACATAAAACCTTTAAGAATTGAGGTTTAAGATGCCATTGAATATCACAGAATTGTCAGTGACTTCCCCTTCCTTGTATTTTTCTGTCCTTTCTCTCAAGTCTGTTCCTTCTTAATTAACCATTTTCACTGTCATCAAGCACATTTGGGCCCTTAAAACTTTAATTTACATGCAGCAGTAACTCCCTACCTAGGATGCTACCCCCACAGTCCTCACCCTTTTTCACCCCTCTGTCCTTCCCACCTCCCCCAACTCCTGCTGTCTTATATCAGTGCTTAACTCTCTTCGTCTTCTATGAATTAAAGTTTCCTCAATCCAGCTGCCTTTTACACTATGTCTTACACTTCTTCCTTTTGCTCAGTGCCTAGCCCAGACCTCTGCTCACAATATGGGCTGTTTGTTGACTGACTCAGGGCTGATGTATCCATTAAGCACAGTAGACACAGATTTATGGCCCACTACATTTCTAGGGGCCCAGAAAGTAGTTTAATTTTCATTTCTTTTAAAATCAGAAGAATCAATTGAATATAACAATAATGAATATGTAATAATGAACCCAGTCTGCATTATTATATTTATTTCTATACCAATGTAGTCATAAAATATAATTTTACATATTTTTTAATGAAGGATGGGGCCCAGGAAGTAAGGTGCCTAATTAAGGCCCCACAAAGTTATGCTGTCACACTAAATTAACTTCTCAGAATCTACGTCAACAAAGGTACAACTATAAATAAAAAGTGACATTTGGGTGCTTATTTTTAATATGTGTTTTTTCCTTGAAAATTCTCAATTTCTCAGCTTTTTATACTGGCCCAGTGCTGATCACTCATCCAGAAAGTGCGAAGACTTCTTCCTGGATTTGATAAATCGAGGCAAATGGAATGTGACATGTTACTGTTTTATTTCATTCACACAATGGCCTCTTTGATGGCTCAGTATAAAAGGTGGAAGAGAGAAACTTCTCATGATCTCCGTAAAATATACACCACATTTAGCCTGTTATGCTAAAAGACATAAAGTTCCCTTTCCAGTTTCTAAAACGAATTTCTGTATGTACCAGCCAAATGGAATGTGTTTTAGTCGGCTCTTGTGTAAACACAGAAACGTAATCTTTCCCCTCTTAAAGCAGAGACTGCTTCACACACTGCATCTGTGTGTGCGCTGTTTATTTAAGCATATGAGGATTAGGACTTAAAACTGGCTTAAAAGCACTGCTGGGTGTTTTTCTTCAGACATGTAAGACTAATGATTTGAGAATGTACAGTGTTTTAAATCTTCACAGATAATTTTTCTTTCCAAATAATTTATATTCGCTTGAGTTTGAAATTAAAGAAATAATAATTTTCTCTCTCTCCCTCTTTCTGTTGGGCACAGGATGTTCTCTAAATAACTGACATTATCTTGCAATTGAGTTTCAATTCTTTTTACCTAAACATAATTATCATTAACCCAAATAAAATCTGGGAGATGAATTGACCTTTTTCTCTGCACCATAAATTATAATTAATGCCATCAATTGCTGTTTTATTCTGTTAATTAATTTGTTTTTCTGTCAGAATATCACATACCCCTTTCAACATTATAGCCAATTTATGTCATTTGAAGCTAATTATGCGCTTACCTAAATGGTCAGTTTTGTATCGACACAAACTTTTACTTTTCGGTTTTTTGAGTTTTCCTTTTCATGGTCCTAAAATGACAGTGTGAGAATGATTTTGAAATGTTACCTGGCCTGGTCCTGTGTTTTGGAGTGATGTAAATGCCCCACAAATACTCATCTGGAATGAAGAGATGACCCTTCTCTTTTTGAATGTCACTGATGCTGACTCCATAACTCGCTCACGGTATCCTCCTGGTTGACCTGCCCAGATCATCAAGAAGTCCTCCCTTAAGCTCAGTCGAGAATCTCTCTGTCTTCCTTTTTACAGATTTCCTTTCATTTCTGTCCTTCACAGACACAGAGAATAACACTTCAGCATCTTCCTGAAACTAACTCCTCTTCAGTTGGAAAGTCCAGCTGGAGGCAAGTTTAAACTTCCTCTTCTCCAGTCAAACTTCTCTTCCCATGGGGCCCATTTTCTACCTTTTAAAAAAAGCCTCAGTGGCATGTCCATCCAATAGACTCTTAATCATGAAAAAGAGTAAAGGACCGATAAGTGCCACAACATGGATAAATCTCGAAAACATCATGCTAGGTGAAAGAAGCCAGAAACAAAAAGGCCACATATTGTGTGGATCTGTTTATATGAAACATCCATAAAAGCAAATTTATAGAGATAGCATAGCAGTCACCAGGCACTGAGAGGATGGGGGATTGGAAAGGGACTGCATTTGACAAAGGCCTAACATCCAGTATCTAAAAGGACCTCAAACGTGCCAAAAGGAAAAAAATAAGCAGTCCCATTAAAAAGTAGGCTCGGTGGCTCAGCCTGTAATGCCGTGCTTTGGGAGGCCTAGGTGAGTGAATTGCCTGAGCCCGTGGATTCGAGACCCGCCTGGGCAACTTGGTGAGACCTCATTTCTACAATAAATCAAAAACTAGCTGGGCGTGGTAGTGCGCGCCTGTAGTTCCAGCTATTTGGAAGGCTGAGATGGAAGGATCGGCAGAGTCCAGCAGGTTGAGGCTGCGATGGCCGGGAGTGGCCGCTGCACTCCAGTCTGGGCGACTGAGTGAGACTCCAACTCAAAAAACAAAAAGTAGGCAAAAGACATGAATAGACACTTCTCAAAAGAAGATATATAAGCAGCCAGCAGACACATGAAAAGGTGCTCAGCCTCACTAATAATCAGAGAAATGCAAATCAAAACCATATTGAGATGTCACCTAGCCCAAGTAAGAATGGACATCATTAATAACACACACACACACAAACAGATGCTGGCAAGGATGCTGAGAAAAAGGAACACTTCTACACTGCTGGTGCGAATGCAAACTAGTTCAACCTCTATGGAAAACTGTGGCGATTTCTAAAAGAACTAGAAATTGATCTTCCATATTCCCTACTGGAAATATACCCGGAGGAATTCAAATCATTCTCCAAAAAAGATACCTGCACATGCATGTTTATTGCAGCACTATTCACAATAGCAAAAACATGGAACCAACCATGCTGCCCAGTGAAAGTAGACTGGATTAAAAAAAATTGTGGTACATGTACACAGTGGAATATTATGCAGCCATAAAGAAGAACAAACATATGGACTTTGCAGCAACTTGGATGGATTTAGAGTCTATAACACTCAGTGATCTATCACAGAAACAAAGAACTGAGTACCACATGTTCTCACTCATAAGCGGACCCTGGACATTTACCACAGGATACAGCCATGGGAAGTGGGGGGCGGGGCACAACATCAGTAAGGGTACCAAAGGAAGGCTCAAACTTTACCTGTACAATGACCATTTGTATACCTAATCCTGAATTGTACCCCACATCTTTAAATTAAAAAAAATTAAAAAAATAAATTATTTGCTCATCATTAAAAAAAAAAAAAAAAGAAAGGGACTGCTTACATGGTATGAGCTTGCTTTTGGGGTGATGAAAAATGTCCCAAAATTAATAGTGGTAATTGTTGAATAACATCGTGAAGATACTAAATGCCACTGAATTGTACAGTTTAAATAGTGAGCTTTGCTATGTGTATTTTACTACACACACACACACACACACACACACACACACACATACACACACAGACACACAAATGGTTTTGTATGCAGCCCCTTTTAAGGGTGGTGACTAAACCAACAGTTCTTAAAGACCCCCTGGGAAGCATGCTAAAAAGACTACATTTCAACTAACCAGAGATGGAAGTCAGTGGTGGAAGACATCATTCATTTGAATGTCTGTTTAGCACCTACTATGTGAAAAGTTCTGTGTTGGGTGATGGGGGCTGGAGATGAACCACAGAGACATTCAGATATGGCTCCAGTCCCAGGGGTCTTGAAGCCCAGTTAGTCCTTTTCATGACTTGATGAGAGTAGAGAGTCAATTTATTTTTGACTTTCGTTTGACAAACAAAAGAAGAGGGGAGGAGAATAATACCTCATTGTATTTACCTTTTCTAATCCACAGAGTTGTTGCAAAGATTAGATTAAACAATGCATGTGATGTAACCATAATTTGTATTTTATAAAGCATTATACAAAATATGGAGCAGTACTATTATTATAGTTTAATGTCAACTATTTTAAATAATGGCACAGCATTTTCAGTCAGTTATAATACTGGTATGATTGTCTCTTTATAATATTTATTGGTGGGAGGGAGGATCAGGCCTTCTATTACAGATAAGTATATGTTCTTTGGAGAAAATGTAACAAATCTAGAAAAACATATTTTAATCAACTGCTCTCCTCCCCCAGATATGACCACTGTTAACATTTTAGAGTATGGTCCTTGGCAGTGATCCTCACTGAGCAAAGAAACTAATAGAGACAGGTTCTATTACTTCCTATTTAACCTTGGGAGAGGTACCTTACCTCTCTAAGCCTCTATTCCTCACCTGTGAAATGGAGGAAATAATAGCTACCTATTAATTGTGAAATTTAAATAAGGTACTCCAGATATATTACTCGGCAAAGTACTTACTAATGCATACTATTGTTAGTATAAATTCATACTAATTACATACACACATACCAAGATGTGTAATATATACATACACAGTATGCACATAACATATACATAGTATACACATACTTATTAAATACATATATACTAATTATACATGGTATGCATACATACTAATAGTATACACAATATATATATACATACATACTAATTGAATCCATGTATACTAATTATACACACATACATATATAAATACACATATATACCATAAGTATATATGGTATACTTATACATATACACACATGCATAGATATAAAATTTTCTGTTTTTTTCTTATTAATGAAGCAGCAATAAACACATCTATCTCAATCAGTGCTTTCACTCATTAACCATGTAAATGAGTCTCCCAAGTGTATTTTAATGGAAGCTGTTTGAAATAAAAACGTTCGTCCTCTTTAAAGAGTAGAAGATTTTATAATCCGTATACAGACTGTTGTGCTTCTATCATTCTTCTTTGCTTTGTAGTAGGGTGCAGCAACAAATATTTTGACAGATGGCCCCTGGGCTCCTTTTAGAGCGAGCTGTTTTTTTCCAAGCAAAACTCTTTGATGCACTTACAAGATGACCTCTTGAGGGCAGGATACGAAAGGACAGTAAAACTTAACCAAACAAACCTCGAAGAATAATCAGAGGGGGAGGGAGGAGCAGAAGGGAGGGACCCAGAGAAGAAGAGACAGCAGGGTACGTAGAAAGGCGAATAGGCAGCAAACAGGGTTCTCAGTCCTGATGAAAGCTTGGGAGTAAAAAATTTCCAGGGGTAGCCATGTGACATTTAAGAACACGAATTCCAGATACTCTGAGTTAATGTGTGTGTGACAGAAATGTGTACATCTTCCACGGCTCCAAAACTTCCATAAAGTTGTCCGAGTTCAACTTGAGTGAATGGATTTGAGGCCCATCAAGGAAAATGATGGAGTTCTAAATCTGGGCTGGTGTATAGCAAAGAAAACAGCATATCTATGGAAAATGAAATGTGAGATTAGGGCTTTTTAAATTTTATTTTTAGTTGACACAAAATACTAGTACAATATTTATGGGATACGGAGTGATGTTTCAACACATGTATGCAAGATACACATATACAATGTGTGTAATGATCATATCAGGGTAATTGGCTCATCCATCGCCTCAAACATTTATCATTTCTTTGTGTTGGGAATATCCAGAATCCTCTCTTTTAGCTATTTGAAAATATACAGTAAATTATCATTTATTGTAGTCACCCTACGGTGGTAAAGAACAGGGATCCCAACCCCTGGTCCATGGTCTGCTAGGAACGGGGCTGCAAAGCAGGAGGTGAGTGGTGGGAGAGCTCTAGTGAAGCGTCATCTGTATTTATAGCCACTCCCCTTCACTTGCATTACAGCCTGAGCTCCATTTTCTGTCAGATCAGTGGTGGCATTAGATTCTCATAGGAGCAAAAACCCTCTACTGAACTGCACATGGAAGGGATCTAGGCTGTGACCTCCTTACAAGAATCTAATGCCTGATAATCTGTGGTGTCATTATCTCCCGTTATACCCAGATGGGACCATCTAGTTGCAAGAAAACAAGCTCGGGGATCCCACTGATTCTGCATTATGGTAAGTTGTATAATTATTTCGCTATACATTACAATGCAATAATAATAGAAATTAGGTGCACAATAAATGTAATGAACCTGAATCATTCTGAAACTATTTTGTGGAAATTGTCTTCCACAAAATCAGTCCCTGATGCCGAAAATGTTGAGAACTGATGTTATGAGCACTAGAACTTATTCCTCCTATCTAGCTGTAATTTTGTAGCCGTTAATCAGCCTCTCCCTCCATCCTTCCCAGCCTCTAGATCCACAATTCTACTCTCTACTTCTATAAATTCAACTTTTTGTTGAGTGAAAACATGTAATTTTTGCGATTAAGGTTTTAAAGATGAGCAGAAACTTAGAGTCAAAACCAACCATGAGACTATGAGCTCCTCTAGTGGGTTGAATAGTGACCCTCAAAAGTTCATGTCTACTTGGAACCTCAAAATGTGTAACCTTATTGGGAAATAGGGTATTTTGTAGATGTAATTAAATATTTGTCTCAAAGTGAAATCATCCTGAATTCAGGGTGGTGTTCTAAGTCTAATAACTGGTGTCTGTATAAGAAAACGAGAGGACAGAGAGACAGAGATGGTCATGTGAAGATGGAGTTATACCATTACAAACCAAGGAATGCTTGGGACATCAAAAGTGAAGAGTCAAGAAAGGAGTCTTCCCTGGAGCCTTCAGAGGCAGAATGGCTCTCCTGACATCTTGATTTCAGACTTCTATCTTCTACAACTGTGAGACAATAAATTTCTACTGTTTTAAGACATCCAGTTCGTTGGACCTTTGTTACTGCAACCCTAACAAACTAATATAGCTCCTAATAACTTGCCAAAATCTTAGGGTGGGCATCAAACTAATTTTTAGGACCTAGACAACCTAAAAATGAAACTGAACTCCTTTAATTTTCAAAGAACAAAATTTCATCCTTTCTAATTTTCATCCTTCAAAGGATGGGGTGATCTTAGCTATCATCTAGGTTACTTTACACAGAGACAGTAGGAGAATTGTCTTTTAACCAAAAAAAACTTACTATGATCTTTCCAATCTTCTACAAATTTTTATTTCAAGATTCCTTGATCAAATAGGTTTGTTTGTTTGTTTGTTTGTTTGTTTGTTTGTTTTCTATCACCTCCAGAACACATGCAGCCTCCTCTTCTAACTTCAACTTTTGGAAGTCCCATCAGTTATCTCTTGCATTTTAAACTTTAAATTAATAAAGTAATTTCCAACTGTGAAAATGCCATGCTGTTCACTCCTCCATGCCTTTGAACACACCATGCATTCCTGGCCCACTGTTGGTCAAGTCTACTTACTAAATACCTACTCATCTTTCCAAGGCTACTTCTGAGAGATTTACTCCTCTAGCCAGACTTCTTTCAAGTGCCCAATCAAATGTATATACGTAACTTCGTTGTTGTAGATTTTGGGTGGGACTTTATTTGCTTGTCCTTATAACTGCTTTCTGTCTTCTTGGTGAACTATAAATTCTTGAGGCTGGGGAATGTGGCTTATCATCCTTGTGTCCCAATACTAGCCCAGTGCCACAGTGCTCAGCTGGTTTTATGTAGTGGCAAGTGAACTGAAATTGAAGTCATAAAACCCAGTTTGAATCCAGGCATCTCCACAACCATCTGTGTGGCTGTGACAGATGTTAGTAATGGAGTTGTTCTTCCATTTTTTTCTGCTAATAAACTCCCAATGTTGTTCAAGAGTGTAGCAGAAATTCTTCCATCTCAAGGACAGTGGACCCAGTCATGAACCCAGGGGTGGAAATTATAAGTCACCTCTGGATAGTGAGATGTAGGAGGAAGTCTGGGATTTCCAGAAGAGATGACTCTTCCCTGATGTAAGGAAGAGGTGAAGAAAAGCCCTCTAACCTGTGTCTCCTCTGAATGGGTATTTGAAGATATGGCTGCATCTCACATCCCAAAGAGAAAGGTCAACACAATCACAGAGCCATATACCTTGAGCCTGGACCTGGAACCTGAGCTGACCATGTAGCCACTGAGCTGATACTAGCAATGTCCCCCATCCAACTTTTTGCTACGTGAGAGGATTAATTCATATTTGTTAAACTGTCTGTTAGCCAAGTATGCTAGTACTTGAAGCCAGATTCACCTTTGTCTAATATGGTGACCTTGAATAACTTAAGTCACTTAAACTCTCTGAACTTCACTTTCTTGTTCTATAAAAATGTGACTAATAATTCCTTCTTACCATCTATGATTTTTATAAGGCTCAAATTTAAAACTATTCATAAACCTCAAAGTAATGTATACATTTAACAAGAAGAGATTACATTTATTGAGTATCCCATAGGTATTCTCCTAAGAGCTTTCCTTGTATTTTTTTATTTAATCCTCACAATAATCTATAAGGTGTTATATGGAAGAAAGCTTTGCCTAGCACAAACACACAAAGATTTTCTTCCATGCTTTCTGCTAAAAGTTTTATACTTTCTGGTTTTACACTCAGATCTTTGATTCTTTTTCAAATATGTTTTGTATATGGCGGAAATTATGTATCAAAGTTCATATTTTTGCATATAAATGCCCAATTATTTCAGGTCCTTGTTGAAAAGACCATCCTTTCTCCACCTTCCTTTAAAAGTGTGGGGAGAAAACCCTTTTCCTTCACCCTTTCAACTTTGTTGCAATACAAAATAGTCTTTATGTGTGGGTCTATTTATGGGGTCTCTTCTGTTCCATTGGTCTATTAGTCCATCTTTTCCTGTCTTGTCGCTATTGATATATTGCAAGTCTTAAAACCAGGAAGTGTTAGTCCTTTTACATTATTCTTCGTTTTCAAAGTTGTTTCAGTTATTCCAATTCCTTTATATGTTTGCATAAATTTTAGAAATGGCTTGTCAATTTATACAAAATAAACCTTTCAGGATTTTTAAAAATCAGGATTGCATTGAATCTATAGATAAACTTGGAAAGAATTAATATCTTAACAATATTGAGTCTTCCAATTCATGAAGATAGTATATAGCTCCATTTATTTAAATATTCTATGATTTTTCTCATAAATATTTTATAGTTTCCAGTTTACAGATATTGTACATCTTTTGTGAGATTTATCACTAAATTGTATTTTAGTGCTTATATAATTGACAGTTTAAAATTTTTCAATTTCCAATTGTTCATTATTAATATATAAAAATAAAATTGATTTTTGTATGTTGACCTTATATTCTGAAACTTACTAGTTCCAGTACCTTTGTTTGCAGATTCCTTCAGATTTTCTCAGAAGGTAAAAATAATAATCTGTGAATTAAGACAATTTTATTTCTTCCTCTCCGGTATGGATTCCTTTTACTCACCTGATTTTCCTGGCTAGAAACTTTAGTACAATGTTGAACCGAAGTGATGAGAGTGACCATCTGAACCCTGTTCCGGATCTTGAGGTAAAATATTCAGTCTTTAACCATTACCTATGATGTCTGTCACAGGGTTTTTTGGTAGATTTCCTCTATTCCTAGTTTACGAAGACTTTTTATCAGGAACAGATGTTGGATCTTGTCCGATACCTTTCTTGCATCTATTAAAATGATTGCATGATTTTTCTTATTTAGTCTGTTAAAATGCTAAAAATACATTGAATAATTGTTTATTGTTAAATCAAATGTACATACATTCCTTCAGAAAAACCCCACTTGGTCATGATGTATTATTTCTACTATGCATGATTGAATTTAATTGTTAAAAATTTTTAAAGAATTTTTAAATCTATGGTCATGAGAGAATTGGCCTATAGTTTTAAAATAATATCTTTGCCTGGTTTTTGTGCCATTATTCTGGTCTTATAGAAGGAGTAGGAGATTATTCTTCCCACTTCAATTTTCTGAAATATTTTGTGTGAAATTGTTATCATTTCTTCCTTAAATGTTTGGTAGGATTTGCCAGCAAAGCTATCTGGGCTTAAATTCTTCTTTATGAAAATTCAAATCTCTTTATTAAAGTTTTATTTCTTTAATAGAAATAGTTTAATTTTGTAATTTGTGTCTTCTTTCTTTTTTGCATTGGTCTGGTAAGACATTTAATGTTATTAATTTTAGTCAGTTTTTCTTTGCTATCTTTTTTATTTCTGTTTTGATCTTTATAATTTCTTCTAATACTTTACACTTACTGCTTCTACAACATACTTTCTCATACTATTACTTATTTGCATGTGCTCTAGCTTTTCCAGTTTCTTAACATGAAAATCAAGGCCACTGGGTTGAGACCTTTCTTTTTTCCTTCAGTGTAGACATTTAGCACTTTTATACATTTCCTTCTAAGTACAGCTTTAACTGTACCTTACAGATTCTAATATGCTGTGCCTTTATTTTCGTTCATCTCAAAATACATTCTAAATTCCCTTTTTATTTATACTTTGACTCATACATTATTTAGAAGCGTGTTGTTTTGTATTTACATATTTGGGGTTTTTTTCAGAGTACTTTGTTCTTAATTTCAAATTTAATTTCACTGTAGTCAGACAACATACTTTGTATGATTTAAAACCTTTCACATTTCCTTAGATTTCTTTTATGATTCAGAACGTCTGTCTTACCAAATGTGCTGTGTGCACTTGAAAAGAATGTGATTCTGCTCTTGGTGGTGGAGTGTTCTACACATATCAATGAGGGCAGGTCAGTTGGTAGTATTGTTCAAGGCTTCAATACTCTTACTAATTTTCTAATTATTCTATCAATCATTGATAAAGGGATATTGAAATTTCCCAGTATAATCGTGATGTGTCTTGTTCTCTTTGCAGTTCTATCAGTTTTTGTTTCATATATTTTGAAGTTCAGTCATTAGGTGCATAAATATTTAGGATTATTATGTCTCTTGATGAATGAACTCCATCATTATGAAATTATCCTCTTTTCCCCAGTAATATTTTTGCTCTGAAATCTACTTTATTTATTATTAATAGAGCCACTCCAGCTGTCTTTGGTTATTGTTAGCCTGGTAAATATTTTTCTACACTTTTGATTTTAACCTACATTTATGTCTATAAAGTATGTATCTTGTAGGCAGCATACAATGGGGTCTTGGAATGTCTCTGCATTTTAAGTGAGCTGTTTATTTGTTGTCAATTTCTCTTAAATGTGGTGTGTTAAAGCAAATATTTATCATCTCACAGTTTCTGTGGATAAGAAATACAGGTGCAGCTTAGATGGATAACTTAGTCTTGGGGCTTCTAACATGCAAAAATTATAATTCAATCAAGTTTATTAGCTCAAAATCCTATTACCTATTATATTATTGCAATCCTTCTTTTTTCTTTTTCTTTTTTTCTTTCTTTCTTTCTTTTTTTTTTTTTTTTTTTTGAGTTGGAGTCTCACTCTGTTGCCCGAGCTGGAGTGCAGTGACACCATCACATCTCACTGCAGCTTCAACCTCCTGGGCTCAAGCAATTCTCCTGCCTCAGCCTCTCAAGTAACTAGGACTACAGGCACATGCCAGCATGTGTTAATTTTTTTTTTTTGTCCTTAGAGGTAGGATCTTTCTGTATTGCCTAAGTGGTCTCAAACTCCTGAACTCAAGTGATCCTCTTGCATCGGCCTCCCAAAGTGCTGAGATTACAAGTCACCACATGTGATCTGCAATCTTTTTTATAATCTTCATTTCCAACTCCATTCAATCATTTTTACTAAAAATTGTAGTCATCAGCTGTCTAGCAGCAGAAACTCCCCCGTAAATGTGCAGAATTCTGCACCATAGAACTCCCTCTTCCACTAGAGCAGTTAAAATGGTAAGATACTTTTGCACTCCTGTAAGCTGGGGTGTGAACATGTGACCCTGACTCAATCAATCATATGCATCCACTGGATCTTTGACTTGGGCCAGTAAAGAATTCCATTTTGGTGGAAGGGGCTGGCAACTACATCTATTATTCAAAGATAGCAGTGACATCAAGAGACTAGGACCTGCTGGGACACTCAGTGAGGACTGGTGGTGGCAGTGGTGTTCTCTCCCAGGACTGAGTCTGCAGCATGATTTTAGCCATAGTTCTCACTAGCTATCCCCTGCACTGGTCCTCACTAATACACCGAGCTCTTGTCTCCTCTCTCTTTGTAATCTGCTTTGTTTTTGTCCTCAACAGCACATCTGGTTAGAAATTATTTCATAATAAGGATTCTTTGGTTTCAAGCAATGAAATTTATTCTGGTTTATTAAGCAAAAAATATATACATATTAAAATGTTACTAATAGCATACAGAATTGAAGAGAAGTCTGAAAAACCAGGCTGGGAAGGCAATAACAACCAGGGAAATTCTGGAGAACTAGATAGTAGGAACTAATCTACGGCCCTAATTAGAGCCTACCCCCTCAGGGTTCCAGTTCAGAAGGAGTCAGCGCCAACCATTTTATTTTCCTATCTGTGAGCTCAAAATTGGTCTAGCCTAGCTTACCAACCTGCCCTTTGTCTGGGATAGGGCAGCATGACTTGAAGGATGGTCCCACCAAGGGCCCACAAAGGGGAAGGGGGTAATTCACTAAAAGGGCATCACAGTGCTCTTGTCAAAAAAAGGAGAAAATAAATTCTAGGTTAAAAAAAAAAGTATATATTTCTGAACATAAGAATGCAACAAGTGGATTAAATGTACAGCCACCACATTTTAAATATCTACCTATCTTTCTCTATATCTATAATCTTGGTATCTATTCTTTTGTTTTCAATGATCCAACTCTCGGAAACAAGTCAATTTTCATTCTGGTTAAGACAAAAATTTGTTGAATGAACTTCTTAAGATAAATGGACTTATAAAGGGTAGACCATGAGTCTCTCTCTCACTATGGCCCAAAAGGGACAAAAGTCAATGCTACAGATGCCTGGGGTCACTGCAAGACAACGGGCCTCCCTGAGTGTTTTGCAAGAGTGTGGCCCACTCTGAAGGTTGGGTCAGAGAGGAAAGCAGAAACAAATAAATTCTATGCATTTATTTTTCTGTTTGAAATCTCAGGTAGGTTAGCAGAAATTAAATTTTGCAGTAACTTACCTGAGGCTACGAATGGATCATTAGGTTTCCAAGGATTCAATAAATTTTCTTAAAACACTTTGGCTCCAATTGGAAGGGGGAAAAAATAGCATGGGAATATTTTGATCACAGTCCTGGAGCATGAAATCTGATTTAATACCCAAAGGTCATTGCACTGCTTTATTGCAGAGAACATTTCACTCCATGTTGAGAAGTTATAGGGCAGAATGAACTGCAGTTGAGGTGGCTCTGTATTGTTGGGGTCTGCTATTTAGGCTGTCTGTCCTCCATTGTGTTGTTTCTACTGTACTAAAGTGTTTTGGAATGAAACCACGAGACAGCTGTTTCCCCTGAGATGTCTCTGGAAATAAGATGTACATCTCATGTGGCTTTTCCAGCAAAAAAAGCATTTGAAATAAATAAATACCCCATCTGTTGCCATCCATCCGAGTTTTCTAATCTCTTCTGCTTTCTCCATGCGATCCCACCCCATGTGCTTGGTAGCAGGTGTGGTGAGGGCCCCGACACGTCTCTGACCCTGTAGACTTTTCACATCCTTTTTCCTGGGTGTTACAGCAATGCATTGCTTTTGCATACTGCTTTGGGCAAAGTTATGAAAGCTGTTGTTTACAGGAAGTTACCAGTCCAGGATTTAGAGAGAAAACTTCTGGGAGGCAGCCACATTTAAGTTGGATCATAAGGGACAAGAGGTCTCTGGGAAGAGTGAGGACAGTGGGGAGGGAAAAGGGGAGAACTCTGCAAGGGAGCTCCCGTGAGGGACTGGCCATGAGAGGCCTCTTCTGCAATCTTAGAGGCCCGGTGTGTGTGTGAGTGTGTGTGTGTGTGTGTGTGTGTGTGTGTGTGCCTGCATGAATGTGCATATGTAAATGTGAGAGTGTGTGTGAGCATGTGTGAATGTATGAATGTGTGTATGTGAGTGTGCGTGTGTGTTTGCGCTTGTACATGAATGTGTATATGAGAATGTGTATGTGTTCGTATGTGTCTGCATGAATGTGCATATGTGAGTATGCATGTGTATGTATGTGTTGGCATGAATGTGTGTGTGAATATGTGAGTGTGTATGAACATGTGTGTATGTGTGAATGTGTGAGTGTGTATATAAGTGGGTGTATGGGTATGGGTACATGTGTGGGGTGTGACTTGGGTCACAGAGGCTGCCAAACGATGTGGCTAAAAAGAGAATACAGACCTTGTCTGGCTCCTGCGTGGCGATGCTGGGTGTCTTAGATCTTTGCCCATAGAATCAAAGCCCCTCCCACCCACCCCCACCCCTGCCCGGTGGACACGTGAGGCACTGGAAATGACTTTGGATAACAACCTTCTCAGGCATCACTTTCCAGCCTCTCTTGCCAGCATTTGTTTTAAGATCAGCCTTTAAAATCAAGTTGCCTTGTTTTGAAATCAGACCAGTCCTTCACTCATTCTGAAGCTCAAACCTTGAGCCTCCTTAACTGCAGAGTAGTGGCTCTGTGCCCCTTCTTGTGACAGTGTGTTCTAGACCCTATGGGTCTCACTTGGTGGAATTCTGCCCTTCAGTTAAAGAACTGATTCTACTATGGGCCTGGGGTAGGTTGATTCCTACTTGCTCTCATTTACTGAATATTTTTATATGTTTTATGTTGTAGACATAAATGGATATATAAATATATTTTTATATGAATAAAAATGGGTATATGAATATATGTGTTTATATATTATATATTTATATACAGTGAATCCCCTACATGTGAACCTTCAGGTTACAAACTTTAACAATGCATACCTGCATTTTTTTGCATTGTTTCTCTCTATCAGGTATCAGTATAGCCTGTAAAATACATAGAGTACTATATACCAATTGTGTTAGTTGGGTAGGCTAAGTCTGTTGAACTTAAAACAAATTGGACTTACAAACAAACTCGTATATACACACATACACACATATATGCATATGTAAACAGAAATATATGTGTGTGTATGTGTAAGGAGAAACTTACAAATGTTGCAAAAACTTACTAACCATGTTACAAAAAGCAACTGATCCTTATTAAACATTTTCACAATCTACTGTCCTAAACAATTCCGACACATCCTACACATAACCTCACAACACAGCCCTATAAAAACTTCAAAGTCCTTATTTGAATACAAACTGCCTCTCTCTACTGTACTGTCCATTGCTTTCTTACCCATATCCAGTCTTTAATAAATCTGCCTTTCCTAAATTCATTTAGCTGTCATAGTAAATTCTTTCACTGCCCACAATCTGGCCTCAACGAATCATACTCACAACAATATCCATTTCCAAGTAACAGCAAAACCTGTCATCAATTGTCCTTGACTTATACACAGCCCTTGATTACATTGTTGGCAGGTCAGTGGTCCTTAGAAGCAGAAAGACTTTGGCATGCCTGCTCCAGATGTCCTGTGGACCACCCTGCTCCCAGGGAGAGTTAGCCTTTTTCCTTTCCTCTACCTGACCTGTGTGGAAACAACCCGAAACATTTTCCTGTAACAAAAGGAATGCCCAGGAGTTCTGGCTACAGCCTGGTCCACTTTACATCTCTTTGTTTTCCCCTTTGGTTCCTCACATATTTCTAATTTATGCTCTCTTGCTATTTTTATGTATCCTTGCAAAGCCCCTTAAATCCTTTCTGTGACAAGGTAGAATATAAATTTTAAAAAATAAATAGTATGAAAAAACATAAAACAAACCATGTACCATATATTTAAGAACAACATATGGTTGTTCAGCATCGTGATAGATTTTCGTGTATTTTATAGTTCAGGGCCCAAGGCTGAGAAAGAAAGCACAACACCAGATCTCTGGGACTCCAATCCTGGGTCTTCATCACACGCTTCCAGGCAGATGACCTTCTTTGAGAATTAGGAACAATGTCTACAAACAGCCCACAGAAGATATCACAGAAGAAAAGGTCTTCCTCCACGCCATTCTAATGGTTTAGGGAATCAATGCTTCAGTCAACTCCAACCCCGACAAGAAAGGGGTCAACACAGCTTCAAGGAGCACAGGACCCCAGCCCAGGGCAGCAGAACAGCCCCCAAGCAGCCACCTACCCTTCAGTCTGGGCTGCTTCTATATCTGCCACAGGGTGACAAGAAGAAAATGTCTCTTTGCTCCCCCTATCAAGCAGATTCAGAGAGAGAGAGAGAAATGGGATGGGGGAGGGGGAAAAGAGGAGAGAGAGAGGAAAAAAAAGTGAGGGAGGAAGAGAGAGAAAGGGGAAGGGGGAAGAAAGGGTGAGAAGGAAGAAGGGAGAGAGAGAGAGAAGAGAAAGAAAGGTGAAAGAGAGAGGGGGAGAGAGAGAAAGGAGAGAGAGAATGAGAGAGTGAGAGTAAGAGAGAAAGGGAGAGAAGAAGAAAGAGAGAGACATTGCTTCTCCCCTAGGAGTGGCACAGTGAGGCCCCTGCTCACAGGCTCTGGAAGCTGTGACAGAAGACACCCCAGCAGGGCCATCAATACTGGTCCAGCTCTGCCTACACCAAAAGTGAGGGGAGGCTGCTATGAGGGGGACCTTGCACCAGGCAGGAGTGACAAGCAAGGAGGTCCCAAAGCAGAGACAGACTCCCTATCCTAGGGAGAGGTGACCGTCAGGGAGAGAAAAAAACTGACTCCGGAGCTGCAGAAACACACCTCTTTTAGGTAAAAAGCAAGTGAGGACAAGATGGGGTGTCTGGACAATGGGTCGGGGGGAGGTGGGCACCTTTTGGTCGACACCAGGAAAAGATATACTGATGCTTCATCCTGCCTGGTGGGAGCAGTGGGCCTGCAGATGGAGACACCACTTTCCCTCTTTCTGCTATTTCTGTGTTTCCCCTTCTACAAAGTGTGCCCCAGACAGCCATGAGAAATGGGTATTTTCAAAGTAGAATTTTATAGAAGATATAAAAGAAAATTAGCTATATCAACATACCATTCAATGTCATTGCCTGAAGATAAAAACCCTGTTGTAAAAAAATGAGTTTCTAAAAAAGATTTAGAACAGTGTGTACCACTGTACTTACAAATCACCTAGGCCTTTTGTCAAGTGCAGGTCCTGACTGGGTAGGTCTGGGGTCAGGCCTGGGATTCTACATTTTGAACGAGCTCCCGGGTGGCACCAATGTTGCTGGTCTATGAAATACACACTTCAAATAGTGACATTTTAGTGCTTTTTCCAATCTCAGTTTTGTTTTTTTAAACAAATTATATGTACTCTTCAAATAGATTACTTAGCTAATTCAGAGTACATACCTTCTTCAGAAATCTTTGTCTTTCTCTGTTGTTTACTTTAGATCCGCAATTATTAAAAACAATATAATATCTGACATGAATTAAGTGCTTAGCATGTGCCAGAGACTGTTCTAAGTATTTTATTTGTTTTAACTCATTTAATCCTCACAACAACCTTATAAGGTAGCTATTATTTCTATTTTGCAGATAGGAAAACTGAAAAATGAAGTATATTTCTACTAGTCGTTTTTGTCTTTACTAAGTGAGCCTGATTTTAATCTGCACTGCCAATTCAAACATGACAGATAAGTCTACTGATAATCATTCTGAAAATAAAATCCAAGACTTTTGTCCTTCTGAGGCAGTCTATTAAGTTATAATTATATCTATTTTGGAGGTTAAATACCAACAACTTTGACATCCAAATAATTCAGGGAAATTATCTAATCTTATTTCAGCCCACACATATATTGAATAAGCCGTGACGTTTCTAAGTGATTGTCTGTTGTCATTCTTTCTTAGAAGGGGAAAAATACAGAATCAGGAGGCATTTCCCTGCATTAAGCCCTCATATCTAGTGTCTTACATGTCGGGTGAAACCAGCCCTGCCATGCAGGTCACAACAAGGTGACTAAGAATTGGTGTGGCCGAGCTCGATGGCTCAGCCAGTAATCCCAATGCTTTGGGAGGTGGAGAAAAGAGGATTGCCTGAGCTCAGGGGTTTGAGAACAACTCGCAACTTGGTGAGCCCTTTTCTCTATAATAAATCAAAAATTAGCCAGACATGGTAGCACATGTCTGTATTTCCAGCTACTTGGAAGACTGAGGCGAAAGAATTGCCAGAGCCCAGTAGGTCGACACTAGGGTGACCATGAGTGTGCCACTGCACTCCAACCTGGGCGACGGAGTGAGACTTCAACTCAAAAAAAAAAATTGGTAGAGAAATCGCAAGCACACACTTAAGGCCTCCGCTGAGGCAGGAGGACTGCTCTGAAGCATCAGTTCCTGGAAATTTGTCCACAGGGCGGTTCTGCAAAGCAGAAACTAGGAGTAAAGCAGCCTCATCAAGTCTTTTCCTTGGGGATCAGAGATGTTAAGTATGAAGGTGAAGGTGGATCACTTGGCCAGGCAGAGTTAACCAGCGTCTCCATCTTGGAACATCTGGAACAAGGGGTATCTGGCTGGCTGTAAAAGATCATATTCCCTTGTATCCTCATCATAAATCGTCATTACTGAGAGTAATTGGTGCCTGCCTCTTTCTCATAATCTTAAAGAGTCAGACTCATGGATTGTAGTAATGGAATGTGTTGGGTTATAGCCAGCGCCTCACTGCTCCCCCGCCACGACCCTTTGGATTAAGCAAGCTAGAATAACACACCTGTTCCATGAATATAGTTCTGTTTGGACTTGCTTCATGCACTAAATTTCCCTCCATATTTGCACAAGATAGGTGAGAATTTTTCGCCTATTAATGTGTTAAATTTGGTGGAAAATATAAGGTATTTATAAGGTCACTTAGCCTCTCAGTGATGTGGCCAGCAAAATGTGAAAGACAATGTTTTTAATTGCCTAGAAATACACTCTAGCCCTGGTAACTGAATTCAGAAAAGTCCTCCAACAATTATGAAACAATAGTAAACATCTCAATATGTCAACTTATTGAAGATGCAAATAAAAGGCAATTTATAATTATCAGATCTTTTCTAATTCAGTGTCTACAAGCTTCTAAAAGTTCTAATACAGTATTCATAAGACACATTATTAAGCACATCTTTTTTGTTTGTTTTCCCCTGAGGGAAAATGCCATGGTCCCTTGTGGTCACCAGGTAGTATCAGATTTGCAATAAAATGAATTTGTCATGCTACATAATTTCAGTATAGCAATAAAAATCTGTATTTTCCTTCTTTAACAAGTCAGTCATGACCATCTTTTTTTTAGCCATTGATCCCCTTTTCTTTCTTTTTGCTTTCCATTTTATTTTATTTTTGTTTTAGAGTTGTGGAGTACATGAGAAGATTTGCTACGTAAGTAAATTGCGTGCAGGTGAGGTTTGGGCCTCCTATGAGCCCTCTCTCCCCGTGGTCATGGACATGGTACCTGGTGGTACCATGTAGTAAGAGGTTGTATGCCTCTTATCCCCGCTGCCTCCTTCCCCCTATGGGTTTAAGGTAAATTCAACTAGAAAGAGTTTGTCATTGCCTGAGTACTAGTCAGCAAATTCACCTAGATTACAGACTTCATGAGGTGCCTGAAAGACCAACTTTTGTGTGTTTTTACTTAGATAGAATACCAACATTTACACTGACTATGTCATGCTAATCAGAAACTTTGATAGGCAGTTATATATCTTTGATGAATTTTTTTTTTTTTTTGAGTTGGGTTATCACTTCATCTCCCAGGCTGGAGTGCACACATACACGCTCATGGCCACCCCAGCGTCGACCAGCTGGGCTCAGGCAAAACTTCTGCCTCAGCCTTCCAAGTAGCTGGAACTACAGGCGCACGCTACCACCAGGCTAATTTTTAAAAAAATTATTGTAGAGATGAGGTCTCGCCCAATTGCCCAGGCTCTTCTCAAACCCATGGGTTCAAGCAATCCCCTCACCTCGGCCTCCCACTTTAATGAATTTTTGAAGGAGCAAGAGGAAGTAATGAATGTTGACTTAAGTGAAACTTCAGAGACAAAAATCACTTTA
Source organism: Cephalopachus bancanus (assembly GCA_027257055.1). Classification (NCBI taxonomy): domain Eukaryota; kingdom Metazoa; phylum Chordata; class Mammalia; order Primates; family Tarsiidae; genus Cephalopachus; species Cephalopachus bancanus. The sequence goes on from JAPVLO010000306.1 coordinate 2,464,952, forward strand.
AACATGGTATTCAAGGGCAGTGATTTTTTTATACGTCTTTGTAGGTAGAAAAAAATAGGCAAACACCACTGACTGAGGAACTACTCAGATAAAGCTATACAAGTTCTTAAAAAAAAAAAGAAAGGAAACTAAGAAGAGAAAATGTCAAAGGAAGAAAAGCTACTCAGCAATTCTCCTATTGGGACTATACCTGGAAAACTCAAATCATTTTACAAAAAAGATACCTGCACACATATGTTTGCTGCAGCTCTGTTCACAATAGCAAAAACATGAAACCAACCATGTTGCCCATCGAAGCTGAACTGGATTAAAAAAAATGTGGTACATATGCACATTGGAATATTATGCTACCATAAAGAAGGACAAACATATGGACTTCACAGCAACTTGGATGGATTTAGAGTCGATCATACTCAGTGATCTATCACAGAAACAAAGAACAGAGTATCACATGTTTTCACTCATAAGCAGACCTTGAACAATTATCATAATACTATAAGAAAGGGATTGGCAGTGGTGGGAAACTATCACAGGATGGGCGTGGGAGTGGCAGTTGAGGGAAACTGCTAGGGGAGGGAGGGGCATACCACATCAACAAGAGTACCTGCATAATCAACGTTTGTATACTAACCTTGAATTGTACCCCACATCTTTATAATTAAAAAAAAGAAAAGAAAAGCTGAGAGATTAAAATGGAAACAAGTAAAAGATGGAGAGGAAATAAGGGAAGATGATAATAAAAAGTAGAAAGGATCAGACATGTCACCCTTCCTTCCAAATTGCCTTTGCAGATGTGAGTTCTTAGTTTGACATCTTTATGTGAAGATGTTGATTCATGCGAAGAACTATGCTAGCCAGCACAGAATCAAATGTGAGTCAATTTCGTACCATTGGATTTCTAAGTCTTAGTGAAAAGAGTGCACCATGAACATTAAAATTCTAACTGAGTCAGATGCAGTGACCCATGCCTATAATCCTAGCACTTTAGGAGGCCAAGGCAGGAGGATTGCTTGAGCCCAGGAGTTCAAGACTAGCCTGTGCAACACAGCAAGACCTCGTCACTACAAAAAAAAAAAAAATCAAAAATTAGCTGTGTGTGGCAGTGCATGCCTGTAGTCCCAGCTACTTTAGAGGTTCACTTGAGCCCAGGAGTCCGAGGCTGCAGTGAGCTGCAATTGTGCCACTGGGCCCTCCAGCTCAGGCAACAGAGTGAGACCCCCGACTCATAAAAAAAGTAAGTCTAACTGGGAAGCAGCAGGCATGATAATGATCCTCACCTCTACCACAGAAGACAAAGGATGCTTGGTGCCTCCCCTCTAAATTAATAAATTGGTGGAGCAGTTACTTTGGAAGAATCACAAAGAGGGGTTCATACATGGAGTATTGGCCTTTATCATGCAACTTGACTTTGCCAAATCTCTTTGGTATCCCACAGAGATGGACTTGCTTGCTTAGATAGCAAAATGTCATTCTAACAACCCAGAGGGTTGGAAAACATTTATGTTCACCTGTCTTCTTCACACACGATCATAATAAAGAAAATAAGTGATCATCTTTAGCGCATTATAGTCAATGTCTCAAGTTTGGCCAACTAATTGTCATTCATCCATCCATGTGCTCAGCAGATATTTATTAAATGTCTGCAATGTGCCAGCAGCTGTCCTAGGAAGTAGGGATTCAGTCATCAAGACTGACAAGGACTCTGACTATGAGGTATTTGCTGTACAGAAAACCAATGAGAAGATTGCCTTTGCAGTCTGATACAGAACTAATTGATTTACTTTCAGTTACTCACAAAGCCTTCTCACTTTTCACAGAGTTTTAAAAACTCTTATATAGGAAAGACTAGTGGGTGAAGAGAAATTATCTTGAGATAGGGCTCAAAAAGACCATGATCCTATGGGCCAACCGTAGCTAGGAGCATAATTCCTTCCTTGCAAGATTGTATGGCTTTCAACATGGGCCCTTCCCCAGCTAATCGAAATTTCAAAGGACATAGAAGACCATTTAATAGGATTATACCTAAACCTGTTATAGATTAAATTCTCCGGCTGTTTGACATCCTAGTAACTAGCCCAGATTTGTATTTACAAAAAAGAGATGAAAAAAATTCCTTCCTGATAGGAACAAGAGAACAGAATATCCTATCTCGTCCCTTGCCTCAAAAAAAAACAAAACAAAAAACAAAACGGAGAACCAGTGCCAGGAAACAGAACTCCACATCCAGTACACTGTTGGCAAAGTTCAAATGCAACAGGAAAGCCCACTGAGCAATGTCCCCCCATGCCCTTGAGGGAAAAAACCACTGCTGCTGTTTCAGAAGACCCACGGCCAAGATCTTAACATTTCTCCCTGAACAGCAGGACCAAGAAATATCTGTCTCTTGGTGACACAAATGGTTAAGCATTGACAGAATTTGAAACAGAAAGTACTAAAAACCCTGCCTCTGGATTGTAACCACTCATCTTACCTTTCCTTCAGAGTCTGAAGATGGCTACCACTGACAATGGGAATCCACCACCTGGAAAGTCATGTGAATACAAAAAAAAAACTACAAGCTTTTATTTCTACCTTAAAATAGGCAGCACTGGGAGGAGATGCCGACTGGGTAAAATGAAAGCAAGTAAGAGATACCGTTTTAAAACATGATGGATAACACCTTTACACAGAGATATGTTCCCCCTAAGCTAATTAATTTCAGACGAAGCTTGTTATTCATCAGTACAAGAGACAAAGATGTTCATAAATAGAAAACTACATAAGTAAGCATTGAAGCAACCAACTTTTCCTGACACCTATAAAAAGTCCTAAAATTTATTTCTGGGCCAGGTGCAGTGGCTCATACCTGTAATCCCCAGACTTTGGGAAGCTAAGGCGGGAGGTTCACTTGAGCCCAGGAGTTCAAGACCAGCCTAGGCAACCTTATCTCTCCAAAAAATCAAAAATTTAGCTGAGCATGGTGGCACACACCTGTAGTCCCAGCTACTTGAGAGTCTGAGGAAAGAGGATCGTTGAGTCCAGTAATTAAAGTCTGCGGTGAGCTGTGATCATGCCACTGTACTCTAGCCTGGGCAACAGCATGAGACCCTCACTCAGAAACAAACACACAAACAAAAACTTAATGGTATTGACTTTTACCATTCAGGAAGGTATTTGGTATTTATCAAGGCTGTTTTCCCAATGGTTTTCTAAGGTCAAGTCCATTTTCAGAGCTTAAAACAGACTGTCTTCTAGAAGATTGGAGAGAAGAAGTCTTAAGAGTTAATTCATATTTAGCTAAGGTTGTTGATTTATTCCAGGTGGTTTTTGTATCTGTACAGGTTAGGGACTGATTCTCATTTGCAGCATTCTTGAATCTTTATACTTCTTATGAGGAGGTTCTTCTAACTTGAATTATTTGCTGCTAAATTGATTCCAGGAACCAGTGCTCTAAGTATAGCTTTTTAAATACAGTAGTACCACCATCGAAATGTAAGTTGACAACTTGTGTTAGGTGGTGCTCTGTGCTAGAGAGAGGAGTGAACTCTGTTGTCCTCTCAGGGACAAGATATGACTGGCTCTGTCACATCCAAGGGCTTTGTCACAGTTTTACACGTTGGTGCGTGTACTGCTCCATGAACACATCTCCCACTGTACAGCAAATATTTACAATACTTGACATGTCATTTTTATAATAGGCACTCATATTTCTTTCTTTTTTTTTTTTGAGTTGGAATCTCACTCTGTCGCCCCAATGGAGTGCAGTGGCATGCTTCCGGCCACCGCAGCCTCGATCTGCTGGGCTCAGATGATCCTTCCACCTCAGCCTTCCAAGTAGCTGGAACTACAGGCACACGCTACCACGCCCAGTTAATTTTTTGATTTATTATAGAGATGAGGTCTCGCCAAGTTGCCCAGGCGGGTCTCGAACCCACGGGCTCAGGCAATCCACTCACCTCGGCCTCCCAAAGCGTGGGATTACAGGCTGAGCCACCAAGTCTGGCTCATATTTATTCTTTATAGATATGAAAACATACACATTTGATTTGCCTTTTTCATAGTCTCAACAGGGTAGACACTGAGTACATTGTTGTGTATTCTAGAAAGCGTTCCTCAAATCCACAGCCCAGAAATGAAGTATGGGCTCTAGAAAGTGTTGAAGCTGCTTCCTTCCTGTAGTGATGAACGGTATAGGCTCTGATTCACTCAAAAATTCTAGTTCTGTCAGTAATTCACTTCTCCTAATCTCAGTTTCATTATTTACAAATGAAGATAATCATAGTCTGCCTATATAGTTGTTATAATAATTAAATAAGATAATGTATGTAAACTGCCTTGTGTAGTGCCTTGGGAAAAATAAGGGCTCAATATGTGCTAGGTGTTATTGGTATCGTATTTCCATCAAATCTAATATGCCAGTGATTGCAGCATGCACCATTATTGAATATACCACCATGAAAGGAAAACAACAGAAAGTGCTGCCAGCTCAACTGCGATGGAAGGCTTTTGCTTTATCGTTTCTTGGAATTTTTATTTTACATTTATGGAGAAAGTTTTTTAGATAGAAACATAGATTTTATTATATGGCACTTTCATGAATGTATAAAAAGGAAAATGACAGTGAAAAAAAATTGGTTAATGCATTTCTAAACTTCTTCACATTCAAAGTCTGACTCCCTTAGTTGCATTTTGACTCATAATTGATGCCTGTGTTTTTCCACACAATGTTCTCTAGGTATCAAGAGTACTGGTGATGCCAGATCAACTTTTAAGCCACTGACACACTTTCTGCAAGTTTTCATGCCAGTACTTCCCAGATTTCACCAAATGATGAGGACAGGAGGCTTTCATTCAACATGCAGGAAGGCGGGTTCTATTCGCAGATGATCATTGAATCATTCATTGACTGAAACATCAAGGAATTACCTTTGTTCGTAACACCATCAGGAATAATAATCCAATTGACATATGCACAGCAATGACACCAAAGAGTGGAATATTAGAATTTATTAAATACAGAATTTTCCCTGTCACTTTTTCCTCTTTCTCACATGAGTAAGATAGCATGTGTCAATATCTACAGTCCAAATAAAATAGGCACTTTCCTATAGAATCTAGGTATTGATTCCAACAGTGTCCTTGAAGATCCAACATGTATTTGTCAGTTTTTCATTTACCAAACATTTACTGAAAGTCTGTTCTATGGACATATGTTAGGGAGATACAGGAATTTAAAGAGATTACGTCTAAGTCACTAATACAACACAATGAAATCAGTCCTTGGTGAAAGAGAGAAAGCAAACCTGCAAGCAAACTCTGAGTACAATGAGCAAAGGACTGTAAGAGCAGCACACATCATAGTGTATCGTAGTGACACTGAGGAGACCTCAGTGGATTCGCTTGGTCTGAGATGGAAAAATATACAAGAGTGCTTCAGGCCAACAAAGGAGGGAAGGGCATTGCAGGCAAAGAAGGCATTTCTCAAAGGAACGGTTTCTGATTTTTTTTTTCAATTTTATTTTAAACTTCCAGCCTGTGTTACTTGCACTGATAGATTAAAATCAGTTATTTCTCTTTTTTCTTCTTGGAATTACCTGTTTATAACTTTTGTCTATTTTTCTCTTGGGTTATGTTCACTTACTCAAAGGAACTTTTTATATATTATGAGCATTAATCCATTATAAAAGAAGTATTTGCAAACATAATCTTTCATTCTGTTAGTTATCTTTTAATTTTGTCATAGTAACTTTTACATTCCAACAGTTTAAAATATTTCCCAGGTCAAATCTGTTGATGTTTTTCCTTATGATTTCTGGTTTTAGATTTACTTATGGAGGCTTCTCCTATGTTAAACCTATATTATAAAATTTCATATATATTTTCTTCTTAGTTATTTTTCACAGAATTATTTAGTATTGTACCTATCACTAAATTTTTAAAATTTAATTTTATTGTAAACTGACAATTCATAATTGTATATATTTATGGGACACAAAGTGATATGAAGATTTATGAATGCAATGTGGAATAATTAAATCAAGCTAATTAGCATATCCATTACCTTGAATACTTATCATTTTTTGTGGTAAGAACATCTGAAATTTACTCTCTTAGTGATGTGCAATACACTATTATTAACTACATTCACCATGCTATGCAATAGATCTAAAAAAATTTATTTTTCCTGTCTAACTTCAGCTTTGTACCCTTTGGCTCTCATGTTCCCATTCCTCTCAGCCTCTGTGACCACCATTCTGCTCTGCTTCTATGAGTTTGATTGTTTTAGATTCCATATAGAGAACATTCGGTGCTTATCTTTCTGTGTTGATTTCACTTAGCATAATGTTCTCCAATTCTACCCATGTTGTCATAAATGACAGAATTTCCTCCTTTTTAAAGGCTGAATAGTATTTCATTGTGTGTATGCACCACATTTTTTTTTTTTTTTTTGAGTTGGAGTCTCACTCTGTTGCCCAGATTGGAGTGCAGTGGCCGCTCCCGGCCACCGCAGCCTCGACCTCCTGGGCTCTGGCGATCCTTCTGCCTCAGCCTTCCACGTAGCTGGAACTACAGGTGCACGCTACCATGCCCGACTAATTTTTTGATGTATTGTAGAGATGAGGTCACGCCTGCCCAGGCGGGTCTCGAACCCGCGGGCTCAGGCAATCCACTCACCTCACACATTTTCTTTATCTAGTCATCTGTTGATGGATACTTAGGCTGATTCCATAACTTAACTATTGTGAATAGTGCTGCAATGAACATGAGATTGCAAATATCTTTTCAACAAACTGATTTCAAATCTTTTGGGGAAATACCCAGAAGTGGGATTGTTGGATTACATGGTCATTCTAGTTTTAGTTTTTGAGGAATCTTCATACAGCTTTCCATAATGGTTGTGCTAATTTCCATTCCCATCAACAGTGTACAAAGGCTCTTTTTTCTCCAGATCCTTACTAACACGTTATCTTTCATCTTAATTTAATTCTAATTTTTAGCAATGTTGAACACTTTTCCTATATCTGTTGGGCATCTGTATGTTTTCTTTTGAAGATATCTATTCTAGTTCCTCATTCATTTATTGATTGGGTTTTTGTTTTCTTGCTATTGAGTTGTATGAGTTCCTTATATATTGTATATATTAACTTTTCATCAGATGGATGGCTTGCAGATGTTTTCTCCCAAAGACTGTCTCTTCACATCGTTAATCATTTATTTTGCTGGGCAGAAGCTTTTTAATGGAATTCCATTTGTCTATTTTTGCTTTTGTTGCCTGTGCTAATCCCCCAAATCAGTTGACAGACCAATATTGTATAGTTTTTCCCCATACAGTAAGTCCCCCACATACGAATGGGTTCCATTCCAAGAGTATGCTCATAAGTCCAATTTGTTCGTAAGTCCGACAAAGTTAGCCTAGGCACCCAACTAACCCAATTGGCTATATAGTATTGTACTGTAACAGTTTTACAATACTTCTTACACAAATAATACATTCAAAAACCCATAAAAATAAAACATTTTCAATCTTACAGTACAGTACTTTGAAAAGCATAATAGTACAGTATAGTACAACAGCTGACATGCAGACGCTGTTCTTTTTGCTCATGATTACCTTGGCTACTCAGGGATTTTTGCAATTCCATATGAATTTTGATAGGGATTGCATTGAACCTGTAGATTGCTTTAGGAAGTATGGATATTTTAACAATATTCATCCTTCCAATCCATAAATATAGAGTATCGTTCCATTTATTTCTGTCTTCTTCAATTTCTTTTGTTGACTCTTTAAATTTTAGTGTCCAAATATTTCACCTCTCTATTTAAATTTATTCCTAAGTATTTTATTTTTTGTAACTATTGTAAATGAGATTTAAGAGGGCTTTTCTACACTAAAGGCCTATAATTAAAATTTATTTTTGAAGGTTGCATGATATTGGTATAATTTTTGCTCTTTAATGCATATTGAATTTAGATATTCTGTCAGCTCTTATGAAATTGTTATTAACTTAGATAATTACAAGTAGGCAAATTTCAGTGATCCATAACAACAAAAAAGTATCACAAATATAAAAGTGAATTATAAAGTGTCACAAATATAATCAAACTACTCTTTTAGTTTTAAGTGTCAGAAACTTGTAAAAAAATAACTTTGATAAAACAAGAAATTGTTTGACTCCCATAAAGGGAGAAAGGGGAGGGGTGGATCTGTGATTGGAAATGGGTGGATCTTGGGCTGTGAAAGTCATAAAGACCAAGCCTTTCACTTGTTTCTGTATCTCTCTTTGTGTTGTTGATTTCTTTCTCCAACTGAAGACAAAAACTTTCTATATGATGGGAGAAATGGGTGCCAAGTATTCCAGACATACATCCTCCCAGTTCAATGACCAGGGAGGTAAGCATGTTCCCCATCTCTTCTAATAAAAAGCAAATCTCAGGAAAGGAATCTAATTATCCTACTCTTTATTCATTGTCTCCTTCTTTCTCATGAAATGACCTACCCATTTTTGGACCAATCTCTGTGGCCAGGGAGATCAAGTTCTATGACTGACCAGGCTACGTCATATTCCCAGCCAAGTACCAGAGCAGCGGGGTCTGACTGAAGAAGAGAGAGAATGATCATGTGCATAAGTGCCAAGAGAATGACTAAGAGGTAATCAATCGTTTCAATTGGTGACTTGCTACAATCAATAATCATAAAAGCAACATAAGCATTTACATTTCCCTATTGCCTACATGAGAGTTTTAGACATAAAATTGTCTTTCTCATTTTTTATTATCTTAGGCTCATATTAAAATTAATTTCCATAACCTCAATACATAATAATTGATGCGATCTAAGACAAGTTGTTTAACTTCTTCTTGTTTATGATTTTTCATCTGTAAAATGAGGGTCTTTGATTTTTATGATCTAGGGAAGTGGAAAGAAGACAATCCAAAACTGAGAGAAAGGACACTGGGATTCCATTTTTGCCACAAATAATGTTCAAATCTGCAAGTGAATGGCAGGGATGGGCCATGCTCGTGGCGTCTTGTTCCTCTGTCCTGAACGCTCTCTATATTCCACACGTTACCTAACAATAAAATAGAGCCCAGTACTAGAATTCTCCTTACATGAGTCAGGAGCTCTTTCAGGGATAAGTAACAGAAACCCAAGTCAAACTGGGTTAATGAGGTTAGAAGGAATTTACTAGTTCTCATAACTGTGGGGAGCACACTGCACTGAAGGAAGAGCTGCAGGAACCAGGGTTTCAGAAACAAACAAAGTTGCCTGTATTCTCTGTGTTCATTTTGCTCACTCCTCTCTCTGCTTCTCTTTGCTTTACAGTCTCATTATTTTACAACAGGAAGGATGGCCGCCAGAAATCCCAGGTTAGCAACCACAGCCAGAGGGCATATTTCTACCCCAAGAAATAATTCTGGCCCTGGTTGGGATATGTATTCCTGACTTAGACCAGTCTCTATTGGAATTGGAATTGGGTATGTATTTATTCCTGTGGCCAGGGAGATGGTATCGATTAACCAAAACACTGGGGTGGATGGCAAGTAGGGCTGCCAGACTTAACAAATAAAAACATATCCTATATTTAACCTGGCAACTCCAGAAAGCAGAAGAGTTTTCTAAATAGGCATGGACCCACGGTTCACTGCATTGTTTCCTCAAGAACTTGCCAGTAAGTTCTTTGCCATTTTGCTCATACCAGTGGACAGATTCTTGAGCGGACAGACAATGGCTGTAACCATGGGAATTTGGCTCAGCATTAAAGGCGGTGACATCCACTGTATTTTTTAACCCTCCTTGTTCCTTCTTAGCTTTGCTTAAAGCTCCATGACTCTTCCATAAGTTTATAGACCTTCAGAGCTTGAAGGATCTTGTGCCTGTGAGTGGTGTGTTCTGTCCAAGTCATAGAGTCAGCAGCTGGAAGGAGGCTTGGAGGTCCTGTCCAATCTTCTCTTGTCACTTGTCACTTTGGAGCACAGTGGGCAAACTGCCCAAGAACTTAACACATGGCCACTTCTAGGTGATGAGTCCTTACAGCCTGTATGTGTTTCTGAAACGTAAGGCGATAGACTAGAGAGAAAAGAAATGAGACTAGGAAAAGCAACACAAACGAGCTTCAGCCACTGAGGAGGCAGCAGAGGGTTTCGGTATAGGAGTGGACGTGATCAGGCTGCAGTTGAGACAAATCACTGTGGTGATGATGTGGAACAGAAACCGCCAGGGGCAGGACCAAAGGGAAGGAGCCCTATGGGGAAGCAGAGGCATTGATTACACAGAAGGATGTCAAGGTTTCAACTGGAATCGTGGAGGAAGGGCTGGAAGGAATGGAGGGGGCAAAAAGGCCCTTTTTAATCATTCAGAGTGATAAGTCAGCAAGAATTGGCAACTGATATCATCCATGTTTAACTTCACTCCTGCTTTGCGTTTTAGTCAATGACAGAGCATCAGTTCCTCCCACTGTCAGGAACCTACAGGCAGAACACACAATGATTTTTTTAAAAGGCCATATTCAAATATTTTCTGAAGATATTGCACAATTAGCAGGTTCATTGTGTTCTCGCCATTTTCATGATGTTTTCAAGTGTAAGTACTTCTTGCCATACACATGTCCTCTGGCTGTTGACTTTTACTGTGGGCATTAGGTGCGCAAGGATGATTCTCCCATGTTGTCAGTCTAGAGGATTTTTAGAAACAATGAAATGATCCAAGTTTATCCTCTTAGCTTATATGAGTCCTGCTTTAATCATATCTCCAACGTGATGAGTGGGAGAAAGTGCTGGATCGACAGCTGACATGTGCCTGGCTTGCCTCTTAAGGGTTCTCTGAACAGCCACAGATTACCTGCAAAATGAGGGTGCATAGGCCAAGTGAGCTTTCAGAAACCTTCCAAACAAAGCATCCTCCGATTCAGCGGCCAGGGAAATCATCACTGAGACCACAAGAAGATGGTGACCTTTCCAGGAATCTCTTGTGAAGTAAGCAGCAACCTTGGATGAAGGTTAGGAACACAGGTTTTGGAATCCAACAGACTTGAGTCTGAATCTTGGTTTTGCCACTTCATGTCTTCCTCAAGCCTCAGTCTTCACGTTTCTGAGACAGAAGAGAAATCCTTCCTTCCTAGTGTCATCAGAAAGGATGTGTGAGAAGCAGCATGGGAAGCACATAACACAGAGCTAAGCACCTAATAAATGCTTCATTCATGGGCACTTGTACTGTTTGTTGGGTGCGTGGGAGCATCGCTAACTGACATAAACTGGGTCAACCCCGAAGAGTTATTCCAGGCTGGGTGTGGTGGCTCATGCCTGTAACCCCAGCACTTTGAGAGGCTGAGGTGGAGGATTGCTTGAACCTAGGAGTTTGAAGCTAGTCTGCACAACATAGCAAGACCTCATCTCTACAAAGAAGAAATTAATAAGTTAGCTGAGTACGGTGCTGTGTGCCTGTAGTCTTAGCTGTTAGGGAGGCTGAGGCAGGAGGATCACCTTAGCCCAGAGTTCAAGGCTGCAGGGAGCCATGATGATGCCACTGCACTCTAACCTGGGGGAGTGAGACCTTGACTCAAAAAAAAAAAAGTTACTCCAATTATTCATTCATCTGTACATTTACTCACTTATTCACTCAATCTATATGACATTTATCCAATAAATATTTGCATGTGCATGCAAGCGGGCATGGCCTCTGGCTAGAGACGTCCATCCAGTAGTTTTTATAATATATTCTCATTCTCTGCCTCCCCCTAACACGCTAAAATTGCAAGAATGAGGAACATTTTGGAATGGCTATCATTATGTTATCTTTAAAAGCAACAAGCTCCTGGTTTTAATTAATCTTGGCCCCTGACTTTTGCATGAAAAGAAAAGTCAGTGAGTTCATGCTGTGGTGTCTATTTCCAGAGCTGGTGTGTTTAGTCGTTCGCGTGTGAAACTGCCGAAGGCAGACCGGGTTCCTGTCCTGTGGAACATCTGCGCCGTGTTTATCATTTTGGCATTTGAGAACTATGTAAATACGTGCAGACCCGTGACAACCTCAGGATTTTGTTTCCAAATGTGCCATCGATGAATAACGGCACACACAAGCAGAATCATCTAGACAATCATTTGGGTAGAGAGTTAGGATGTGAATTACAATGTGTTTCTAAGGGCTCTGGGGGCAAAAATCCATTCCTATCATTGCAAAACAATGAAGTCTTTGGGAACACAATAATGTGTAGACTGGGTTAGCACCAGACAACTTGCTTTTGTTTTGGAAGCACAGATTTAAGTCTGGCTTAGGAAAATTACAGGCAGAAGCAGTTTTCTTGACGAAGTCCATCCCCTGAAAGGGCATGCATTATTATTACGGAGAGCACCTTCTGATTTCCACCTTCGCAGCAAAGTCTGGCTTCCCCTGAGCTCTCTCAAGCCAGAGCTCAGCACCTCAATCTCCACCACTGGTAATTGAAGATAAATCCGACTTGTGCTGTCTCCATGAACACCTCACGGGTTCTGTCTCTTTTCAAATGACTCAATCTTTTGTCTTCAACTGGTATCTTAGAGATGTGCAAAGGCGCTAAGGAGATTATTTTTGGCTGTCTCCTAGAACTAGAGAAACTTCTTAATAGAAGGTTGAAACCATGCCTGGCCATTCAGTCTGACTAGACTTTAAAAGGCATCAAATACAAATAGATTCTGGGAAATAAATCAACCTTAGGCCTCTTACTGCTGAAGTCTTAAAATAATTCCCAAAAAGGCTAATTATGTCTTTCTTTGCTCAGTAGTTGGGCTTAATAATAAGCACCAAACATATGGCAGTGATGGGGTTGTGTAATTCATCATGGCCTTCTGTTCAGCAGCAAGGGTGTTGGTCTTTAAGGAAATTATATGCAGAAAGCTTATGCATATTAATAGCTGCAGTACCCATTATGGCTAGAAACCATAACTGCTAACCTGGCTTCCAAAGAACTCTTTCAACTCACTAGTATATAATGTATACTAGTCAAGCATCTCTAATCTGAAGATCTGAAATGCAAACTGATCCAAAACTTTGCGAGTGCCGACATAACACCACAAGTAGAAAATTTCACATCTTACCTCATGTGATGGGTTACAGTCAAAACTTTGTTTCATGCCCCAAGTTATTAAAAATATTATACAAAATTATCCTCAGGCTATGTGTATAAAGTATATATGAAACATAGACAAATTTCATATTCAGACTTGGGTCTCATCCCCAAGATATCTCATTATGTATATGCAAATATTCCAAAATTCAAAAAAATTCAAAATCTAATTTATGGTTCCAAGCATTTCAAATAAAGGATACTCAACCTGTGACACTAAGAATCTATTTGTCTTCTATTAGATCAATAGAGATTTTTAAATAATGATAATAATGGCAAGGATTTAATAAAATAAGCACATTTATACCTTGTGTTGAGAATATACATTTGAAAAATCTTTTTGGACAGCTATTTGGCAAGAGGTACAAGGACCACAAAAATATTTTGCTATATTTTGATCCCAGAGGCCTATCTGAAGAAAATAGCGTAAATCATGGACAAATATTTAAAAATAAGAATGTTAATTGCAACATTATTTATAAGAGCAAAATATGCAATGAGAGAAGAATGCTTGCACACACTGTGTACATATACCACATTCTACTGTGTATTACACAACCATTAAAAAGTGTGTTGACCCTCTTATCAACAAGGGTGCCTGAACAAAGCATATTTGTATACCTAACTCTTAACTGTACCCCACAATATCATAATAAAAAATATTGATTATAAAAAAAAGTGTGTTGACAAATATTTTCAAAGGCAGGGGGAGCTGAACATAAGAAACAGGTTGGATGTGGTGGCTCACGCCTGTAATCCCAGCACTTTGGGAGGCTGAAGTGGAAGGATCATTTGAGCCCAGGAGTTCAAGACCAGCCTGGGCAACATAGCCAAACCTCGTCTCTACAAAAAATTAGAAAAACTACTCAGGCTTGGTGGCAGAAGGCAAAAGGGACAGATATAAAGTCATAGAAAGAAACATATCAAATATGCCTGGGGTAAGTGGTTCTGGGTGTATTCGTCCTTTCATCATTACCCTCATGAAATGTCATTTTAGAAGCCCCTGCCCTTACCACACTCATGCCAAGCATAGATATCCCTACAACTCCGTATCCTCCTTCTTCATCTTTCCCATCGTTTCTCTCCTTCCTTCCTTTTCTCCTTTCCCTGCCCGCCATGATTGCAGGTGTTGCCAGCCAGCCACAGGTAAAAGCAGCCTCTTTGCCATGGCCTGTCTTTGGTGTTGAAATAACAACACTCATCTTGTACTTCTCTCAGCATTTCACATGAATTGTCACCCTTCAGCAGCACAGCAACCCCTGCTGGGTTACAGTCTTATGATCACTATGCCCATTTAGAAGACGAGGAAACTGAGAAGCAGAGACATGAGGTAACCTGCCCAATCACACTGGTAAGAGCAGGAACAAGCTCTGAACCCAGGCACACACACCCAGGCCCCTCTTCTGCATAGCTCTGGGAAAGCTTAGAGTAGGAGTCCCCAACCCCTGCTCTGAAGCCTATTAGGAATCAGGCCACACAACAGGAGGAAAGCAGCAGGTAAGTGAGTGAAGCTTCATCTGTATTTACAACCACTCCTCATTTCTTGCATTACTGCCTGAGCTCCGCCTTCTGTCAGATCAACCATGGCTTTAGACTCTCGTAGGAGCATGAACCTTATTGTGAACTGTGCACGCAAGGGATGTAGGGTGCACACTCTCATAAAGACTCTAATGCCTATGATCTGAGGAGGAGCTGAGATGGTGATGCTAGTGCTGGGGAGTGGCTGCGAATACAGATTAACATTAGCAGTGAGGTTTGACTGCACAGAGACCATAATAAATCAATTGCTGGCAGACTCATATCAAAACCCTATCAGTGAGCTGATGTACTTCAATTGTACAGTTGCATCTGGTAGCAGGTTTTAAGTCAGAATCCAACACTTATTTTAGTCTGTGTGTGGCCTGTCCGTTATTTTATTTACCATTTCCGTCCATGCCTTTTTAATGATGAGTTGTATAATTATTTAATTATATATTATAAAATAATAATAATAGAAATAAAGAGCACAATAAATGTTATGTACTTGAATCATCCCCAAACCATCCCCTCACCCCAGTCTGTGGAAAAACTGCCTTCCATGAAATCTTGTCCCTGATACCAAAAAGGTTGGGGACCACTGGCATAGAGGACACTAATTAAGATTCCCGCCTCAAGACTGCTCAGCATCTCAGTTTTTATGAAATTGAAGGCACAATTGCTGGTGTCTTGGGCCCAATTATTTCATCAGTGGTGTGACACGAGTACAACTTAGTGCCTTGGCTTCTTGTCAGCTAGTCATCACACTGCTCCCTCACAGAAAGAAAAGCAGGTTGCAGGACCCACTGCTTAGCTGTGATCTTGGGTAAGTTCTTCAAGCTTTCAGAACCTCATTTCTCGAGCTACAAAATGGGAATCTAACACACACCTCATTAGACAGTATCTGTGTATCTTAGCACAATGCCTAGCACATAATAAGTTCTCAGTAGAGGTAGTTACCCTTTCTTATACATCATTAGCAAACTGTATGTTAGAGAATTCATTTTTCCTCATGTAATGTTCACTCTAAATCAGGCATGTCTGGCTCTTGGCCCCTCCCAGGCAGCAGCATCTAAACTAGACATGTCCACCCTGTGACCTACAGGCTACATGCAGCCCAGGACAACCAGTAATGCAGTCCCACAACATTTTTCAACATCATGAGATGTTTTAGCATTTATTTTCTTCGTGACCCCACGTGTAGTTCCATTTTTTAAGTTCACAATTACGTCTTATGCACGACATCGCTTTTTGGCAGCACAGACGTTTGTGAGCAGCTGTTTTCAATTAGGAAGCACATGAAGAGCAAAATTTGAACAAACACTTCTGATGAGCACCTGGAGAACTCAGTAAGAACTGTATTCACTTCCTTCAAACCAGACATTGATAGATTAGTTTTACAAAAACAAGGCCAGATTTCCCACT
This sequence comes from Cephalopachus bancanus, assembly GCA_027257055.1. Classification (NCBI taxonomy): domain Eukaryota; kingdom Metazoa; phylum Chordata; class Mammalia; order Primates; family Tarsiidae; genus Cephalopachus; species Cephalopachus bancanus. The sequence continues at coordinate 2,480,968 of JAPVLO010000306.1, forward strand.
AGTTATATATTCTTCTCAATCTCCTAAACCATATAATAAAAAATATTTTTAAAAGAAGTCCTATTATTATACATACATTAACTATTATATAATTTATATATGGCCCAAGACAATTTCTCTTTATTTGATGCATCCTGGGGAAGCCAAAAGGTTGGACACCCTTGCCCTAAACTATAGTCAGAAAACTATAGCTCATATTTAAAGTCTGGCCCACGGCCTGCTTTTGTTTTTGAAAGTAAAGCTATATTGGGACATAGCCATATTCATTTGTTTGCATATTGTCTATGTTTTCAGATTATGACAGCAGAGTTGACTAGTTGCAAAAAAAAAAAAACCGCATAGCCTGCAAAGTCTAAAATGCTTTTTATGCTATTTTATTTTTTGAGTCAGGTTCTCACTCTGTCACCCAGGCTGGAGTGCAGTGGTACGATCATGGCCCACGGGCTCTCCTGGGCTCAGGCAATCCTTCTACCTCAGCCTCCTGAGAAGCTGGGACTACAGGTATGTGCCACCACACCCGGCTAATTTTTTTATTTTTTTTGGAGAGATGAGGTCTCACTATGTTTCCCAGGCTGGTCCCTAACTCCTGAGCTCAAGCGATCCTCCCGCCTCAGCCCCCCGGAGTGCTGAGATTACATGTGTGTGCCACTGTGCCTGGCTAAAATAATTATTCTTTGACCCTTTACCACAAAAGTTGATCAACTCCTGCAGTACAGACAGATGTACTAGTTACTAAATGAAGTAACAAAACAAATACATGATTCCATATTTTTGACAGATTTTAGATAGATACTTTTGCTTATTTTACTGGGAGCTAAAGCAGAAAGGTGTATTTTCTAGGCAAATACAGTAAATACATAGAATTTTAAAAATTGTAATCTTCAAAAGAAAGAAAAACAACCCACAAACACACAAAGTCATTTGTTGAGATGTGAAATGGCTTACGGATTACCCTCATCATCTGTCTGCCCTTTCCTGTGTCATTTCAACTTTGCTACTAGAGACTTCTTTCTTAGGCATCAGTACCCTTACCAGAGAAGCAATAATACATGGTTCAGTTCTTTCATTCATATGTTGAGGGTATCATCTGCCTTGCCCTGACATGAATCAAAATGAAACATTATAGGGGTTAGAATGGTGGAAGTTATAGCTTCCAGAATAAAACAGCAGCCTAGTGATCTATAGAGTGTCTCCAAAGGATATTAAACTAATCAGCCAAGGATTATTGTGTATTTTCCTGAACATCTGTGGGCTCTTTCTTTAGGGTGTTTTGGATGGGATTTCTATTATGAGACTGTGGCAGGAACAGCACTGTCATTGTCACACAGATGGCATGTGGAGAGAGACTCTGGACGGGCAATCCAAATCCAGTGGATTCTCTGGGAATCTGAATTTACGCTCACCCCAAAAGGGAGCCCGTGCTCTATGCTTTATTTAAAGAAGGCTTAAACTGGTAGAAACGGAAAATTTGCTTCCCCTATTGTGTTCTTTCAGAATCGAATGGCAGCCAAAAAAATCCCAGAAGAAAAAAACGAGACCTCCCTTTAGAAAGATAATTGGAAGGGGGAGGAGCAACAGACCAAAAATGGACAGCAATTTGTACACAGTTACCAAGAAAGTGAGGGATTCCTCCCAAATTAAAGTTCACATGGGGCAGCAAAGATCACAGAGCCTAACTAACCAGGAACTCTGGGGAGCACAGTTTGGAGGCAAAGAGACTGCGGAGAAATGGAAACAATTGAGTTTAATGTAAAAGGCTGTCATGTCTCTAGCATCCATCAAATTAATTGTGACAAAAATTACTTTTCAGGGAGAGCACTTAACTAGAAAGGCATAATATCAGGATGTGATTAGGCAATATTGCACAAAGAGAATACAGCGAATGCTATCACTGGAGTCAGAGAAAGAGCAGGGACTTTGGATGGAGGCAGGCCTCAGTGTGTGGCCCAGATGCACCACTCCCCCGTGTAGAAGCTCAAAGAAACTACCTCCCCTCCCAGACTAGCCAGGCCTGCTAGTCTACTCTGTTGAGAAAATGGCAATCCTCAGACGTGACCGCAAGTGTCTGGGGCTACCTCCAGCTTCAGGCTTACGTACATCCACAGCTTTGCTTGCCTACTTTCTTCCAGAAAAGGGAATGGCCTTCCTCTTGTTTCTTTCAAGCTACCTGTGCTCTTTGGCCTTCTTCCCTCTCAACCCCTCTCAAATCCCCGTCTCTCCAATCTCTTCTTCCCTACCCCAATCCCCATTAACATGAGTAAATATTCTCCATCTCTCCCTAAAAATTCCCCAACCCTCCATCTTACCTCCTAATTCTGGAGACACGTCTGTGGAATTCTCTGGATATTATTTTCATTTCAATAATCTAGTCTCTTTAATATTTTCTCTAGCTGCTCATTTTATTTCCGTATTTATACAACAGAGTCTTAAAAATTAGTCAGGTTGTGATCAAGGCCCAATTCCACCACTGACTGGCTAAGTGAACATTAATGTCCTGCTTATCCTTCTATGCCTATTAGTTTCCTTGTGTGTAAATTTGAGCTAATAGTATCTGCTTTGATTTCAGAATTAATGAGAAAATATATGTCAGTGAAGAGACATAAACTCAGCCAACAGATTGTACTTTAAAAAAAAAAGGTGAGAATAAGAAAACTATTTCTGGTGTATATATTTGTATAGGAAGATGTTTTGGAGACTGTGCTTATACAGTACACATAAACCTTCTTTTTGCTAATATGATTTGACTTTTCCTTGTGAATCCTTTCTCTCCCTTCTTCTTTCAAAATTCTCCCTCTTTGGATAATAGCACATTGTTAATCAAACTAGCTCACCTCCAGAGTAGGAAGAGACCGGGCTAGGCCTAGTAGAATGATCTGAGGTCCCACACTCATTCTCAGTCCCACGACCAGAAATTCTGATTCAGTATATCCAGGGTGGGCCCTGAGGAATTTGTGATTTGAAAGGATTTTCAAATGATTCAAATATTTACTCTTTCCACCCCATTTTGACTCCCAAATAAAAATCCCTGCTTTGAACTTAGGTGAATTCCTTGAAGTAGGTCTGGAGTCATTCACAAGACACCTGGAGTCACTGTTACAAGCCTCTTCGGTGGCATTATCTGTGTGCCTTCTAGGCTGGTTCCTGCATCTGTGATAGCCTTCTATCAGGCACCTTCTAGTCTCTCTGAAGAGTCAACACAATTGTTTCTGGCTGGGCCCGGTGCAGAATTGGAAGGATTTCTTGAGAGATAATTTTCTGATTTCTACTGAAGTGTTTTCATGTCTAATTTCCCACTCTGGTGCAGTTATACACATGCAATTCATTGGTATTGCATGTGTATAACTGATCCCAACAAAACCTCTGATCCCAATAAAGTCTCCACCATATATTTTTTAGAGTTCTCAGAGATAACTCAGTGATTTCTGATGTTTTTGGTCTCTCCTCTTGTCCCATCCTCCCTCCTCCGGGTGCCACCATGTTCTCAAACTCCGCTGAATCTGTTAGGCCTGTCAGGTCTTACCCTAGGACTCTGTTGTTTCTGTCCTTTCTGCTGGGTTCCTGGGCTGGATACCACCACCACTTTGGCCATTCAGCCCATCCAGCAGGCTCTGCTGTCCTTACTCTCTACCTCAACCCAGCAAACCTCAGCTCCCAGTATTGACTCAAGGGGTCACTGACCCCCTAGGTTGCTGTTGGAAGTGGGAGGAAATGTCTCTGTCTCCTTTTAATGTGAGACTGTCTTAGAGAAACATGAGATTGATATGACTTTGGTAATTAGCATAAAAGATTAGAAAGAATTTTTAGTCATGAAATCTGTAGTATTCAAGATGTGAGCTTGGTTAGGTTTTAATGAGGATACTTGAAATATTTTCTTAGCCACTTCTGGAGTTTGGATTGAAGATTAGGGAAATTCTTTCTTTCTTTCTTTCTTTCTTTTTGAGTCGGAGTCTCACTCTGTTGCCCAGGCTGGAGTGCAGTGGCATGTTCCGCACCCTGCAGCCTTGACTTGCTGGGCTCAGGCAATCCTTCTGTCTCAGTCTTCCAAGCAGCTAGAACTACAGTATGCGCCACCTCACCCAGCAGGAAATTTCAAATCTAACCAACTAATATACTAAACTTCAGATACAGGTGAAAATTAACTTAAACACACATATATCACATTGCTCACATGGAACTGTTTCAAAGTAAAATAGCACATCGGTGGTATAGCAAACTCAGACATATTCCTAGCACAGATCTGGATTCAGAGACAAATACAACAGATAAGCATTCTGCTCTACTCAGAATGGCCCTTCCCATTTATATGTAAGAATTTTAGTAACTTGGTCCAGAGTATAGAGCCTGACTCCTTCTTCTAGAATGAACTTGTTTTCCCTCAGGACGTTTCTCAGACTCATTTAAATACACTCTGGGTGACACATTCAACATCTCCCCAGATATGCCCAAACTTTGCATTCCATCTAGCTCTTGAAATTTTGCTACTGCACTCATGTGTCTATTTTACTCTCCTCCTCCTCCTCTTCTTCCTCCTTCTTCTGTCAGATTTCTTTCTTCTCAATAATTGGGCTGGCCCCTCTCTTTCTCTTTCAAGATTTATTTATCACATTTGGGGTTCAATGTCACTGCTGTTTTACTTTCCCGTTGGAAATTGAGAGGGACTAATCACTCACTCCTTATTTATTTATCAGTTCTAACCAATTTAGAAATCAAGAGTCAAATGAAAAACAAAGTACAGTACTGGCAAAGTTGATTTGAGTAGCATGCAGAGATATTCTACCTCTTACTCCAGTTTGAACTGACCCACCAGTGAGATGAAATAGCTGGAGAAATGCAGACCTTCCCTGCAGCTGAAGCTCTAAAGCAGCTATAGAAGATCACATCACATAGTGTTGTTTCATCTGAAGTCGAGCAAGTTCAAGAGAAGAAAAACAAGTGAGCCACTTACAGAAGCCATTGGCACGTTGGACTCACCCAGCAGAGACCCAATAGACATCGACTCTCACCAATGCCCTGCTTCCAAGAGTTGAGAAGTAAACAAGGGAACAGGTGGAATGTGGTCCCCCGCTCCACCTACTCCTCCTGATCAGATACTTAAACCGCATTCGTAACTTCCCTTTCCTCCATATTCACTGTCCTGGGATCAAAGACAAAATAGAGTTCTCAAGAAGACATCACGGGTCTTCTGTTCTAAGGGAATAGAGGTTTTAGGAGGAACAAAATGGAATTAAGTTTTTTCCTTGTGGTTTTCTCCACCTTTCTTTCCTCCTAAGCAACTAAGAGGTATTTGTGGTTGAGTGAGGAGCTTCTGCTTGAGAAGTGCTTCTCTTTTCTTGAGGGCCTGTGGACAATGGGGTGGGGCCTGGGAGAAAGCTAGTTGTCAGGCCTACCCATCTAGAATTTAAGTTAATTGGAATCAGCAGGGTCTGGAAATTTCCCACGTCTGCCCACTCCACAAGCATTAGAAGTTAGAGAAGCTGGGACCTAAGGATCCAGGCGAATATTTTAAAAATTAGTATTTACCAGGCTGCGTGCAATGGCTCACTCCTGTAATCCTAGCACTTTGAAAGGCCGAGGCGGGAGAATCTCTTGAACCCAGGAGTTACCAGCCTTGCAACATAATGAGACTTCGTCTCTATAAAAAATTTTAAAAATTAGCTAGGTGTGGTGGTACATGCCTGTAGTCCCAGCTACTCAGGAGGCTGAGGCAGCAGGATTGCCTGAGCCCAGGAGGTCGAGGCTACGGTAAGCCATGACCATGCTGCTGCGCACCAGTCTGGGTGACAGAGTGAAACCCTGTCTCAAAAAAAGTTAGTGTTTGTGGTCATAATAAGGATTAGGCATGAGTACCCACAGAACCAAGTGGAGCATCCCAGTAGACATTCAGAGAAGGAGGAGCCAGGTCAACACTTTGCTTTCCTTGGAAACTAGTGTTCCACCACAGACGAGCCTTGTCTAATGCACTTGCTTATGTGTCCAAATATATCCAGCGCTAAGCATAAACCCCAACTTCATTATCATAGGATGATGACTTGTTTTTCAGCAAAGGCTGTGTGCCATTCTCATCTCCACAAGCTCATCTGAAAACAATGGGGTTGGGACACATGCTTGATTGCTTGTAATACAAACACTAGTAACTATTTTGGAAACCTGACAGTTGCTTTTCAGATTCTTTTCTAATGGCCTAATGATTCTGTCTTGGAAGAACTTACTAAAGAATGATTACCTCATTTGAATCTTTAATAGTCTTTGGCCTTTTTATAGCTATCAGCATGCAACTCCCTCATAGAATTATCATTATAGGATTATGTTCCTTCTGTCCAAACTCTGTCCTTCCCCGTGGAGAGAACTAACGCCCAGAAGGTTGAGCATGACCTTCCAGGAGATCTCGGTTGAGTTATCTGATCTACAATACATTTCCTCAAGCTATGAAGTGGTGTCCTATTGTCCTACTGTCACAGTTACCCAGTTACTTCCTAAGTCTGCACAAACTTTCATTTGATTGTGTGAAGCACTGCCTAGTAGTCACTTCTCTTGGGAGGGAGTGAGCAGAAAGAAAGGGAGAAGGCCGTTTCTAGGTGGCTCAGCCTGTAATCCCAGCACTTTGGGAAGCTGAAGGGTGTGGATTGCCTGAGCCTGCAGGTTTGAGACCAGCCTGGGCAACTTGGCGAGAGCTCATCTCTACAATAAATCAAAAATTAGCTGGGCGTGGTAGCGTGCACCTATAGTTCTATCTACTTGGAAGGCTGAGGCGGAAGGATTGCCGGAGCCCAGCAGGTCAATGTTGGGGCGGCTGTGATTATGCCACTGCACTCCAGCCTGGGCAACAGAGTGAGATTCCACCTCAAAAAAAAAAAAAAAAAAAGAAAAGAAAAGAAAGAAAGAGAGAAAGAAAAGGAAAGAAAGGGAGAAGACACAAATCGTCGCTGAGTATAAGTTGAGTCCTTCTTAATAGAATCCATATTCTGGTCTGGAGAACTTTCTGCTAAAAGTCCTAACAAGCAGCAGCTGGTTCTGGGGTTCAGATGACAAATTTACTTTCCATATTCACATTAGAAATTCGTAGCATTCTTTGATTTTTTTATCTTTTTCTTTTGCTTATTTGAATTTTTAACTTTTCCATAAAGAATGTGAGCTATTTGTATAACTGAAGCTGTTACAAAAATAATTAGTGGCCGGGCTCAGTGGCTCAGCCTGTAATCCCGCACCTTGGGAGGCTGAGGTGAGTGAGATGCCTGAGCCTGCGGGTTCGAGACCTGCCTGGGCAACTTGGTGAGACCTCATCTCTACAATAAATCAAAAAAATTAGCCGGGCGTGGTAGCGCGCGCCTATAATTCCAGCTACTTGGAAGGCGGGGCGGAAGGATCGCCGGAGCCCAGCAGGTCGAGGCTGCGGTGGCCGGGAGCGGCCACTGCACTCCAGTCTGGGCGACTGAGTGAGACTCCAACTCAAAATAATAATAATAATAATAATAATGAGTAATACTGTGAACAATTTCTTTTTTTTTTTTTTTTTTTTTGAGTTGGAGTCTCACTCTATCGCCCAGACTGGAGTGCAGTGGCCGCTCCCGGCCACCGCAGCCTCGATCTACTGGGCTCCGACGATCCTTCCGCCTCAGCCTTCTGAGTAGCTGGAATTACAGGCACATGCTACCACGCCCGGCTGATTTTTTTTTTATTTATTGTAGAGATGAGGTCTCGCTGCCCAGGCGGGTCTCGAACCCGCGGGCTCAGGCAATCCACTCACCTCAGCCTCCCAAAGGCGCGGGATTACAGGCTGAGCCACCGAGCCCGGCTTAACAATTTCAAACTAACATGAAAATGTTAGCCAAATAAGAGGACTGTCTGAATGGAAGGAATGCCCAGCATCGAATTTGAATACAGCCTTGGAATTTTTGTGAAGTTCTATAGTTTACAGGACTATCATATTGTCATTATATGCTATATATTCAGCATTCAAGCTAGGTCTGCTGGGCTAATATGGTAGTGTGAATTCATTTTTGGAAACTCACTCTGCTCTGCTCTAAACACATGCAATGATGGACAAAACACAGAAATATAGAAAAAGAGTACCAAGAAATTCAACTGACTTAAAAGACGATATGAATATCTTACTAGACTCATCTGAAAGAATATGTTTTTTACTATCTGTATTTTTTAATCAATATTTTTATTTTGAGATTGTTATAGAATCTCATTGCAACTGCAAGAAATAATACAGAGAAGTCTTCACAGCTTTTTCCCAGTTTTCTCCAATGATAACACCTCGCAGAGCTATAGTACAAAAAAAAAAAATCACAGCCAGGCAACGGACATTGATAAAATCCACCAACATTTTCCAAAGTTCATGAGTTTTTACATGCTCTTGTTTATGCATATATCTAATCCTGTGCACTTACATATTGCATGTATAGAACCATACAATCACAGCCATCAAGACACAGAAGAGATCTGTCCCCACGTGGATCCCTTGTACTGCTCTATTATAACCACAGCCCCCTTCCTCCACACCCCATCCCTACTCCCTGGCAACCACAAACCTGTTCTCCATCTCTAAAATGTTGTCATTTCAAGACTTTTACATAGATGGAAGAATCATGCAGTATGTAAACGTCCGGAGTTAGCATGTCAAACTCAGCATAATTCACTTGAGATTCCATCCAAGTCATGTGTACCAGTTTGTCTTTATTGACAATAGCATTTCATGATATGGATAGACCACAGTTTGCTTACCCACTCACCCACTGAAGGATATTTGAGTTGTTTCTCATGTTTGGCTTTTACAAAGAAAGCTGTTATGAACATCTGTGTACATGTTTTTGTGTGAATGTAAGTCTTCATTTCCCTGGGATAAATGCCCAAATTTTTTTAATCCTCCAAAATAAAAGCAAAATAAGATGAAATCATGTATCTCATACAGTTCTAACCACTGGCCTATTAGTCTGGCTCAAACAATTATACAGTTAAAGATGAAGAAACTGGAATTGTCAATATTCTGAATGTAAGCTTGAAGTTGGAATTCTTCCTCAGCAAAGGGCTTGTTGGCCCTTGAAGGCAGCTTTTTCAGAAGGGGAGGTTTCTCTACACCTTGAAATATATTATCTGCTACGTCTGAGATTACTCAGATACGTGACGTCCAGGATTTTTCATTTTAATTTAGGCACTTAGGTCTGAAATGTGCCCAATTCTGAGCACATTTAGATGTCTATGGTTTTGAAAACAGATCCCTATGTCTAGTCTTTTAATGAAGAGAGCAGTTGGGTGACCGCAGACAATCAGGAATGCATTAGCACCCGCTAGTGAAGAGCAGGAAGTCTGCAGCCCCTCAGCTGTAGCTAAGGAGCAGCCAGAAATTCTTTCTGCCCATAAGCTGGAAAACAGCTGTCCCAGAACACTGTTGGTCCAGAGAGGGAATTACTGAGACTCTTTTCCTTAACTGAAGAGATCAAGGCCGAACCAGATGCCAAGCCCTGCCATGTGTCTATTCATTCACAAAGGGCAAATTCAACCTCCCCAACATCCAACTCGCTAGAGCTTGAAAAAACAAAACCGGAAACCAACAACCACCAAACCCTAAGTTTCATTATATCCTTTTTTTGACTGTTTCCTTTTATTTAAACAGGCCTCACTGTTTATATTTTGTCAATGTTTATCCTTGGAAGAGGGGATGAAAAGATTTAACGACTTAAGCCTAGAGTAAGCAAAACTTAAAAAAAAATTATCCTAAATCCATCAATCCCAAAATGTGTTTTTCTGAAGATAGGGAACCCTCCTAATTTAGCAATATGGTAACCAGGTAAAATATTTCATCTCAGAATTAAACTCCTCAGGAGGGAAGCATACAGCATCTCCGCCATGTCTGGAAAAGACAAGAAATTCTCTGGTTCCATTTTGAGAGCTGTGAAACAGCCCAGGGCAAGCAGGAATCCAGATGACCTGAATATGCCACTTCCTACAACCAACTCAGATGCAATGAATCTTCTGTCTTTCCCGGATGCGGGATTGGCTTTATATGTGAATAGATTGATCAGTGCCATGAGATGGGGTGTCACATAAGTAATAAAAACAAAGGTGACAATAAACTAACATTTATTAAGTAAGCATCAGCTATATGTTTCATGGGGATTATTTCATTGAGCCTTCATGATAACCCTATGAGTTGGGTACTCTTATGCCTACTATTTTGTAGATAAGGAATCTGATACTTAGAAAGGGCAAGTAACTTGCCTAAGATTTCATAGCTATTAAGTGATGGATCTAGGAGTCAAATCTGGGTATATTTAACTGTAGAGTCCGAGTTCTAAACCATACGCTTAACCCTTCACTCAGAAATTTTACCATTAGAAAGTTATTTCTTTGGCATAAGGCATAATCCCTTGTTAAATGCCATTTTCCTTTGGAAGGGATTACATGGTGAGGTGCTGTCACCAGTTCCAGCATCAAAGAGTTTTCATCAGACCCTTTATCGCTTGATCATGCACTGAAAGTGTTTCAAGGAGATCGAGGGAGTTGGGGGTAGGAAGTCTAGGGCAGTGAGGTTGTAGGGAAACTACAAGGAGGCTGGAAGCAGACTCCCTGTGATGCGGGCACACCTGCCTGGAGCAAGCCCGCTTTTCTCCTATAGAAGACATTCCACCCACACAGGATAGCCTTAATCACTAACTCTGAGAGACAATAGTGCATGTTTCCTGTAGACCCCGGCTGCTTTCCTCCACTCCTGTGGGTCCCATGCTCCGTGAAGGTCCAGTCTTCTTGCCTCTTTTTACATCCAGCAACTTCTGATGAGTAAGAAACACATCTACAAATTAAAAGGATGAATGGAGCCAGGTGCTGCGGCTCACACCTATAATCCCAGCACTTTGAGAGGCCTAGGCAGGAGAAACGCTTGAGGCCAGGAGGTTAAGACAAGCCTACACAACATAGTGAGATCATGTCTCTACCAATAAAAAAAAAAAAAATCAGAAAATGAGCCAGGCTTCATGACAGCACCTGTAATCCCAGCTACTGGGAGGCTGAGGAGGAAGGATCACTTGAACCCAGGAGGCTGCTGTGAGTGGTAATCATGCTACTTCACTCCAGCCTGGAGAATAGAGTGAGACTCTGTATCTAAATAAATAAACAAATAGGGTAGAGACCAACACAAGCAAATCGGTAGATCTGTTTGGATCCAGGCCCTGTCCCAGGGCTTGATCTGCATGATTTCATTTGATATTCACAGCAGCTCTCCCAAGGAGACATGTTATGCTCAATTTCCATGACAGGAAACCAGAACCCAGAGCTCACCCACAGTCTCAACGTTTAAGAAGAAACCAATTCAGAATCCAAAGCATGTCTCCTAACTCCAACCTCTACTTTTCAGCCACTGCAAGATAAAGTTCATGGGCTACAAAATAAATACCTTAGAACAGAGTCCCTTGTTGAAATTGAAGCAATATTCAGAATGGGAGCAAAAAGAAGGCTGATGCTTCTCATGCATCTTAGCAGTCAAATTCAAAAGAGGGCTGACCTCAGTGAAGGGGGAGAAGCTGTGAAAGTGGTGAGAGACAGAAGTCAGCCAACCAAATGTCCTTACAGTCACTCCTTTGGTGTGGTTGCAAAATGACACGTGCTGGTCACCATCAACAGAAAGACAGCCTGGATTTCTAAGCCTCAAATCCTTACTTGAAAGGTGAACATGCACAAGAAAATTCTAAATAAAGGTACATTTTCCTTTTACAATCTAGGTTTGAGCCCCAAAGTCCAATATGGTCACGCCTCCCAATTAGGTGAGATGAGCTCTGGTTCTCATGTGGCTTTCTGGTTTATTTTATTCTATTTTATTTTATTAAAACAAGGTCCTGCTCTGATGCTCAAGCTGGAGTGCAGTGGTTCATTCATAGTTAACTGTAGTCTCAAATTCCTGGACTCAAGTGATCCTCCTACTTCAGCCTCCTAAGTAGCTGGGACTATAAGTACACTACCACACCCGTTAATTTCTGAAATTTTTTGTAGAGACAAGGTCTCACTATGTTGGCCAGACTGGTCTCAAACTCCTAGTTTCATGCAATCCTCCCACCTAGGCCTTCCAAAGTGCAAGGATTACAGGCATGAGCCACCACAACTGGCCCACGTGGCCTTCTAAGAGCAGGTAAGCAAGAGATCATCCTGGACCCTCTCATCACCCTGATACCCATGAGGCACTCTCAGTCTCTGTTGATAGTGAGAGCTCTTAGCTTTGGCATCTCCAATGGATCTGTTGCCCCAGTCCTTAGCATTGGTTCCTAAATAAAGGAAAAGTGCAGAAAGGAATGACTGGCCAAGTTGTGCCCTTGTCTCAAGTCCACGTGCATTTCCCTTGGACTGAGAGAGAGAGCTTTGAGCTCTTCTTGTGGTAGGTATTTTGATCACCTCCCATCCACCCCATGCAGAAGGAGGTACTATGTCCTTAGGTTATGAAATGCTGAACACAGGACGTTTGACACTGCACGGATAAGGGTGACAGCAGTTTATCTGTCACATATACTGACAGTCTGGGAGGAGACACTGAACAAAACCGGGCCACACAGGGGCTGCCCTCTGTGGGAACAGAGAGAACATTCAGGAGATGTGGGAGGCAGGCTTTGTAGTATCAAGAGGGTGTCGTATCCCCGGCTCCTGTGAAAGGATATGATTGACTTGTTTGAATAGTTCCACAGATTGGCAGGGACTAAAAGCTGCTCCTTAGGGATAGCAGGAACTGTGCCTGGTCCCCATGATAAGAAGAGTCATTTGGCTAGGAAAACTTAGCCACAGCAGCAGTGTAAGGAGGGGAACTTGCGGTTAGGTCTTTCAAGGCCCTTCTGTTTTTTTTCAGATGTCAAGGCGAGCATAACACTAACTCTGGGCCTTTGTTTTAGTCCTCATAGTACATGTCACTAACGAAACAAACAGAAATAGAGAAGGAACCCTACAAGTTTCAATTTGCATATGTCCCATTCCTCTTACAATTTACATATATTAGAAGTAAAGAGGCATGTGAATCCCTCCCCTTTTTTTCCTTTCACGAAGCCTTAGAAATACTCTGTTCTTTTTTTTCTGAGTTGGAGTCTCACTGTGTCACCCAGACTGGAGTGCAGGGGCATGATCACAACCCACCGCAGCCTCGACTTCCTGGGCCTACGTGATCCTTCTGCCTCAGCCTCCCAAGTAGCTGGGACTGCAGGCATGCATCAGTATGCCAGAATAATTAAAAAAAAAAATTTTTTGTAGAGACAAAGTATCACTACGTTGCTCAGACTAGTCTCAAACTCCTGGGCTTAAAGTGATCCTTCCACCTTGGCTTCCCAAAGTATTGGTATTACAGGTGTGAGTCACTGCACCCAGAGGCTTAGGAAGTGTTATTGGTTGGGGAAGATAATATTTATTTGAGAAGCTTTTGCCAGTCATATTCTTTATTAATTTATCAAATATTTATGGAAAATCTAAATACAGACCTTTTGTATAGGAGCTGAATCTGCCAGAGTTCTTTGGTTACAGACAACAGAAATGGAATCTGGTTGACTTTGGCAAAAAGGAAATTATTGAACTCAGTAACTCAGAAAACTGAAAAAGGAGCTTAAAGAATCCAGGCTCAGAAAAGACAATGATCAGGGTGGCTCTGATAAGGATCTTGGCATCGGAAACTAATGAATACTCTATTAAGGGCAGCATAGAAGAAAAGGATGAACTCTAACTCTTCAGTTGACTGGCTGAACATTCAAACACCAGAAAGAGTTTGAATTGGAAAGGGGAACACATTAATTGAAAATATTAAATCTGCAACAAGTGATGGATTGTTACTCAAAGAAAAATCAAATTACTATTTATCCAAAAAAAGGGTAAGGGATTCTTAGGCAGGCAAAAACAAAAAACAGGTATGATATCTAGAGGTATGTCATTACCTTATATGAATTAAAAGCAATGATTATTAAACAAAAGAGGTAAATCACATTTTAACCACTAATTTGGTTGTGCTTTCTACCATGTATTTTTTTTCTTGTTTCATTAAAATAAAATATTTCCAATGCTTCAATATCTGTTTGTAGGGTAGAGTACTTGTGGATTTAATCCTGAGACAAGACAATCTGCCTGTAAGCCTTATCTCTTACCCCAACCACATATCTCACAAGAATGGATCTTCTTTTTTTTTTAACAAAGAGGAAGTAGAGGTATGAATGGATGAGTGAAAACTCGATATGCTAAGTGATTCTAAAACTATTTAATGATAACATATAATACAGATACTACAGTGCCAGATTCTGGGCAGTAAAAAGATGGAGGCTGGGAGCGGCAGTGCATCCCTGTAATCCCAGCACTTTGGAAGGCCAAGGCGGGAGGATCACAGGAGTTTGAGACCAGCCTGGGCAACATAGTAAGATTTTATCTCTTCAAAAAATTAAAAAATAAATCGGGTATGGTGGCATGCACCTGTAGTCCTAGATAACTCAGGAGGCTGAGATGGGAGGATTGCCTGAGCTGGGGTGAGCTATGGTCATGCCACTGCATTCCAGCTTGGGTGACAGAGAGAAACCCTGACTAAAAAAGATAGATGCACACACCAAAAAGTACAACTTCCTCCACCTAAGGAGTTTATCATGAACATACACACACACAAACAACGAAGTGACAGTTCAGATAACACATATGGATAACAAACAGATTTCAGCAGCAGGACCACATTCCTTTCCCTCAGTGTTTGCTGCAGAATCCTAGAAGTTTCCACATTCAATGTCATGACTTAGTTACTACCGCCCCTGGACTCTTATTTTCAGTTTTCTTTCTTCCCCATAGTTGCTGTCTTTTCTCTGTTCTGTACCAAGCCAGCAGCACCCCCACCAAAAGAGGGTGGTGTTGAATATAGTAAATTTAACTCAAACCTTGTTGAGAAGAGGAGGACACATATCAAAGAAGAGCTAACAGATAAAAATGTACTTGATTTCTAAAGTCTCTAAACTCCTAAATTATTTCCAACAACTCAGACTGCAGTATACTGCCATACATTCAGTCCTCTCTTCTCCTCATTTCTTACCAGAATTTGTCCCATGCTACTATGCAGAGCAATTCAGGTCTATGTAATGTAGCTCCAGGTCTCCCTTGGTACAACAAAACACCCACTTCCTCATCAGTCTCTACAAGGGAACCGAACCAGTGTGTTTTTCTCAGGGATATTTCTCAGGGATAAACCACCCATCCTTGCAGGTTTTAAAGGGGGTAGAAATGGCTATAGTTAGCTTGCTTTTTTTTTTTCCCAACTCAAGAGCTTTCAGAGCTGGTAAAATGTTAGCTTGCATTTTACATAACAATTTTCCCTCTGTTGCAACTGCTCTGTGTGGGACCATGAGGGCAGAAAGACTGTGGGTCTGAGCGGTAAGGAAAAGTTTGGGGAAAAGATTAAGACTTTATTTCATGTCTATGACTTAAAAATGTAGGGATGGCGTGTGAACTGAAAATTTCAGATTAAAATTTTCTAACCAAATACTTACATTTCTCTCACTTTCTTTTCCAAATCCCATAAAAAATGTCATAAGTAATATCAAAATAAGAATAAATCTCCTGACTGAGATGAGAAGATTGCCTGAGCCCAGGGTTGAGACTAGCCTGGGCAATTTGGTGAGACCTTTTCTCTACAATAAATCAAAAAAAATAATTAGCTGGGCATGGTGGCATGAACCTGTAGTTCCAGCTACTTGAAGGCTGAAGCGGAAGGATCACCTGAACCCAGCAGGTCGAGGCTGCCTTGGCTGTGAGCGTTCTACTGCACTCCAGCCTGGGCAATAGAGTGAGACTCCAACTCAAAACAGAAAACAAAACAAAAAAGGAATAAATTTCCTGTAGCACTGAGAAACCAAGAGGGGTACCTTCAGGCAAGTAAAGAATTTCTGGAAGATAGATATAAAGCAAATGGGATCCTTGTGTAGTTCATAAGCGTGATGATTGGGTATTCTTGTGTATGTGTGAGATGTGCCACCCTCAAACTTTGTTAAAACATTGGCACATTGCCCATCTGACAATAATAAAAAATAAATAAATAAATGAAGAAATAAGGCAAATGGCATATCTCCCCAAAGGTGAAAAACCTGCAACCCCATGTAGTTGAAATAAAGTACTGCTCTCCCTCAGAAAAAAAGAGAAAAGAAAAGAAAAAGGGAAGGAAGGAAGTTAGTCCTCCAGAAGAACTTTGAAATCCTAAAGCGAAGGGCAGTTGGAATGAAAAGAAGGGACTGGACATGGGGCAGTAGACTGTGTTAATAATTAAAGACCCACAGAACAGCTACGGGAGTCCTCTGCTCTCAGAATTGCTGACTCTGTTGTTTGCCTGCAGGATACAGTTTTCCATTTGCCAAATAAATGAAAAATCTGACAAAGAATATTCCCAGCATTGTTGTTGGGACCAGAAAAGCAGGGAGCTCCCTAGGTAATATATGATCACTGTGAAAAAACAATGAAAAAACAAGCGACTTGAATGACTACTGGTTGTATATCTCTCTCCCTCTGCTACATTTAGCAATTGCCCAAAGAAAACCTGCTACGTTCAGAACTTATCACAGTCAAATGAAGCAGGAATTTTTCACTTGGATGGAGAAAATATACTCTAGCTGCCAATCTGGGTCAATATAGATCATTCATAAATATGAATATACAACCGATAATTGCCAATCACTCGAAGAAAATGAATGGCATAAAAAAGAGAGTGAGCAAACTCAAAGAACAGAACTAATTCCTGAAGGAACAGAATCAAGAGAAAAAAACAAAAGAGAGTCAAGAGCATATCACGTCCCAAAGCAGAACAGATGTCTGTGAAAAGTAATCTATCAGGACCTTGGAAATTAAAAATATGATCACCAAAATAAATAGCACACGGCCAAAATTACAGAATTTACATAACAGAAAGTTGAATTAGTAAATTAAAATATGTGGCCAAGAAACCTCCCAGGGAATGGTAAAAAACAATGAGGTAAAAATAACTACAAAGTTGAGAGATAAGAAAAACAGATGCAAGTGATCCAACATTCTTCTAATTAGAGATCAAGAAAAGGAGAACACATCAAGAAATCATCAAATAATTAATCATGGAAGCACGAGAACAAATTATCAACATCACTAGTCATTAGGGAAATACAAATCAAAATCACAATTAGATCCATTTCACACCCATCATAATGGCTATTACAAAAACAAAAACAGAAAATAACAAGTGTTGACAAGGATGTAGAGAAATTGAAACACTTGGGCATTGTTAGTGGGAATGTAAAATGATGCAGCCACTGTGGAAAACAGTACAGTGGTTCCTCAAAAAATTAAATATAAAATTAGCATGACCCAGCAGTTCCACGTCTAGGCATATACTGAAAAGAATTAAAAGCAGGGACTCAAATATTTGTACATAGCATTCATAGCAGCATTATTCACAGTAGCCAAAAGGTAGAAACAATGCAAATGTCAGTGGATGGGTGAACAGGTAAACAAAATGTGGTATATTCGTACAATTAAATATTATTTAACCTTAAAAAGGAATGAAACATAGATAATCCATGAAAACATGCTTAAATGAAATGTCAGACACAAAAGAACAGATATTGTATAATCCCACTTATGTCAGGTACTTAAAAGAGTCAAATTCATAGAGATTGAAAATAGAATAGTGGCTACTGAGGATTAGAGAACGGAAGAAATAGGGAGTTCTTGTATAATGATTATAGAGTTTCCATTTGGACTGATGAAGAATTTCTGGAGATGGATAGTGGTGATGGTTATGCCACAATGTGAACATACTTAATGCTACTGGGTTATATACTTAAAAAGAGTTAAAATGGCAACTCTTACATTATGCATATTTTACCACAATCAAAATATTTTAAACCACCACTCCTATTTAACATAGTATTGGAAGTCCTAGCCAGGACACTCAGGCAAGAGAAAGAAATAAAAGGTATCCAAATAGGAAAAGAAGAAGTTAAATTATCCCTCTTTGGTTCTCTACCTAGAGAATCCTAAAGATTCTACCCAAAGGCTCCTTGAGTTGATAAGCAACTTCAGTAAATTGGGGTACAAAATCAACATTCAAAATTCAACAGAATTTCTATGCACCAACGATTCTCAAGCCAAGAACCAAATCAAGACACAATCCAGTTTTCAATAGCCACAGAAACAGAAACGCTAGGGGTGGGTGGGGGGAAGGGACACATATGTCTAACAGAAACAAAAGAGGGAAAGATCTCTACAATGAGAACTATAAAATAGTGGGGAAAGAAATCAAAGATGCATAAACATATGGAAAAGCATTCCATCCTCATGGATTGGAAGAATCAATATTGTTAAAATGCTTTACTGCCCAAAGTAATTTACAGATTCAACACAATTCCTATTAAACTACCAGCATCATTTTTCACAAATCTAGAAAAAACAATACTTAAATTTATATGGAAGCAAAAAAGAGTCTGAATAGCCAAAGCTATCCTAAGCAAAAAGAACAAAGCTGGGGGTATCACATGATAAAACTTCAAACTTTACTACAAGGCTACAGTAACCAAACAGCATGATACTGGTACAAAAATAGACACACAGACCATTGGAGCAGATTAGAGAACAAAGAAATAAAGCTGCTGACATACAACAAACTGATCTTTGACAAAGCCAAAAAATAAATAAACATTGGAGAAAGGACACCCTGTTCAATGCATGGTGCTGGGGAAAATGGCTAACCATATGTAGAAGAATGAAACTGAACCCTTTCCTTTCATCATATAAAAACTTAACTCAAGGTGTATTAAAGACTGAAATTTAAGACCTCAAACTATAAAAATCCCAGAGCAAAACTTAGGAAATACTCTTTTGGATAATGGCCTAGGCAATGAATTTATGACCACTCAAGTCCTCAAATGCAAATGCAGCAAAAACCAAAATTGACACGTGGGACCTAATTAAACTAAAAAGTTTCCACACAGAA
The DNA here is from genome assembly GCA_027257055.1 of Cephalopachus bancanus. NCBI lineage: Eukaryota > Metazoa > Chordata > Mammalia > Primates > Tarsiidae > Cephalopachus > Cephalopachus bancanus. The sequence goes on from JAPVLO010000306.1 coordinate 2,499,908, forward strand.
GAAAGAAAAAAAAAAAACCTTATCAACTGAGTAAATAGACAACTTACAGAATGGGATAAAACACTTGGATACTATGTTCCCCACAAAGACCCAATATCCAGATTCTATAAGTAACATAAATAAATTAACAGGAAAAAACAAGCCGAGCTCGGTGGCTCAGCCTGTAATCCCAGCACTTTGGGAGGCTGAGGTGAGTGAATTGCCTGAGCCCGCGGGTTCGAGACCCATCTGGGCAACTTGGCGAGACCTCATCTCTACAATAAATCAAAAAATTAGCCGGGCGTGGTAGCGCGCCTGTAGTTCCAGCTACTTGGAAGGCTGAGGCGGAAGGATTGCTGGAGCCCAGCAGGTCGAGGCTGCGGTGGCCGGGAGCGGCCAGTGCACTCCAGTCTGGGTGACAGAGTGAGACTCCAACTCAAAATAATAATAATAATAATAACAGGGAAAAACAGCCCCATTAAAGAGCGGGCAAAGGACATGCACAGATACTTCTCAAAAGACACATAGTGGCTAATAAACATATAAAAATGCTCAACATCACTAATCATCAGAGAAATGCAAATCAAAACCACAATGATATACCATACCATCTCACACCAGCCAGAACGGCTATTATTAAAAAGTAAAAAAAAAAAAAAAAAAAAAAAAGATGTTGGCAAGGTTGTGGAGAAAAGGGAACCCTCATACACTGTTGGTGGAAATGTAAGCTAGTTAAATCCCTTTGGGAAGCAGTTTGGAGATTTCTCAAAGAACTAAAAATAAATTTACCATTCAACCCAGTAATCTCACTACTGGATATGTACCCCAAAGAACATAAATCATTCTACCAAAACAAAACCAAAAAAAAGCCCATAAAAAACACTCATATGCTTATCCCAGCACTATTCACAAAAGCAAAAACAGGGAACAAACAAAGATGCCCATCAATGGTGGACTGGATAAAGAAAATGTGGTACATATACTTCATGGAATACTATGCAGCCATAAAGAAAAATATAAAATGATGTCCTTTGCAGCAACATGAATGCAGCTGAAAGTCACTATTCTAAGCAAAGTAACACTAATACTACATGCTCTCACTTACAAGTGGGAGCTAAACACTGGGTACACATGGACATAAAGATGGGAACAACAGACAATGGAGACTCTTAAAGGGGAGAGGCAGGAATGGGAGCAAGGGTTGAAAAACTACCCACTGGGTACCATGTACAACATTTGAATGGTGGGCTTAACAGAAGCCCAAACCTCATCATCATGCAACAAACCTGCACATGTACCCCTTGAAACTAAACATTTAAAAATAAATTTTAAAAATTGTAAAGCAGCCGGGTTCAGTGGCTCAGCCTGTAATCCCACGCCTTTGGGAGGCTGAGGTGAGTGGATTGCCTGAGCCAGTGGGTTCAAGACCCGCCTGGGCAGGTGAGACCTCATCTCTACAATAAATCAGAAAAATTAGCCGGGCGTGGTAGCATGCGCCTGTAGTTCCAGCTACTTGGAAGGCTGAGGCGGAAGGATCGCCGGAGCCCAGCAGGTCGAGGTTGCGGTGGCCGGAAGCGGCCACTGCACTCCAGTCTGGGCGACAGTGAGACTCCAACTCAAAAAAAACAAAACAACAACAACAACAACAACAAAATTGTAAAGCAAAGCAAAACATGTTACAAAATTGCTTTTGCATTTAAATAATTAAACTGGACATTTTTACAAATTAAAAAAACTATGAAAATGTCACTGAGCTGAATAGTCTTCAGATAGAAAGAACTCATTGAGTGATGAGCAGGAATTTTTAAAAGAAATAAGCCTAGATACATCATGATGAATTTTCTGAACTCTAAGATTTGAAGAGAGCGTGCTAAAAACTACAAGAGAGAAAAAGATTAACAGCTTCAATGAACTCAATATCTGTATCCTCCCAAAATTCTTGTGCTGCAATCCTAACCCCTAAGGTGATGGTATCAGGAGATAGGGCCTCGGGGAGGTGATTAGGTCATGAGGGTAGAGCCCACCTGAATGGGATCCATGCTTCTATAAAAGAGACCCCAGAAAGCTCCCTCACTCTATCTGCCAAGTGAGGACACAGTAAGAAAATTGTCTATGAACCATGAAGCACCAGATACCAAATCTGCTGGTATCTTGAACTTGAACTTCCAGCTTCCAAAACTGTGAGAAATAAATTTCTGTTGTTTATAAACTACTCAGTCTACAGTATTTAGTTATAGCAACCTGAAATAACTGAGACACCTGCCAAAAATTTAAAAAATTATATTGGCATCTTATCTGCACTATACAATGCTAGAAAACTATGGAGTTGTGCCTTCAAGGTTCTAAAGGTAATTGTTTTGAGCCTAGAATTCTTTCTTCAGCAAAATTGTCAGTCATATGTGTGGGGAGAGGGCAAGTTTTGGACATGTAAGATCTCAGTTTATCACTTATGAATTCTTTCCAGATCAATTCTTGAAAGATAGAATAGAGCAAATTGAGAAATCGATTTCAAAAGAAGTGTAATTCAAGGAAAAAATACTAGTAGGAATTTTAATGACAAATAATTATTGATAATATGGCCATAAAACACTATATTTTTAAAGAACAGATAAGCATAATGTAATAATTAGAAAATAACAATTTGAACTTAAAATTCAAAGTAATTCCAACAAAACCTGAGAGGGAAAGAGAGAAAAAATTAAGTAAGAAAAGGGATTTGCCTTATTCTGAGAGGAGTGAGATTTTAAATACAAACTAAATAGCAATTTTGAGAGAAAAATATGTTTAGATACAAAAGGGAGGACCAAAAAAAAAAAAAAATACCCTGAAATTATCTTTTGGAGGACATGTAGTATAGACTTCACCCACTAGGTAAAAGTTGTAGGAGTCCATCGGCATCAGTGTTACCAGCTAGTGTTATTGTGAGAGGCTATACTGCAGAAGAAATATCTGAATTGTGGCCAACAAGTGACTGGTTCTTCCACCATGCCAACATACCTGCCCACCATAAGCCAAGTGTTCTGCAGTCGTTGTTTTTTTGTTTTTTGTTGTTTACCAAAAACGGAATGATCCCCATGCCCTTCCCTCCCTATTCACTCCGAATGACTTTTGTTGTTGTTCCCTTGATGAAAAGAGCCCTCAAAAAGAAACATTTTGCTGATGTGGAAGAGGTGAAACAAAAACGGTAGAAGCACTAAAAGGCATCAAAATTGATACAATCAAAAACTGTTTTGAGTAGTAGAATAACCATCTTGATAGGTATATTGCATCAGACAGAGAGTAGTTTTAAGGTGACTGAAATTTAAACATGCAAAAATCAATGCACAATTTTTAATAAATAAATTCCAGGTTTTTTTGAGTCTCCCTTCATACTTATTAAAAAACTCAGAATAACTACTGAAACAATAAAGATAACATCTAGAATTTTTAAATAGCAGCAGAAATAAATAAAACCTTATCAGCAAGAGAGAACAACAACACCCAAAACAACAAAAAACAAGCAAAACTAAAGACAAGAAAGCCTTACAAATAGAAAACACAAAAGGAAGAGGATTGACTGATTTAATAAACACATGCAGCACTTGCCGAGATCTAGGGACCATTCAAAGTGCTTCACAAGTATCAACTGACTTAATCAAACATACACAATTATTTCAACAAATGTGAATGGGTTTAATTTCTCCATTTAAAATATTCTTATGGCTTAAGTTGTGTTAAAACAAAGGGACAGGGAGAGCAAAAGAAAGAATAGCTTTAATCAAAATGACTAAAGTTTGTTAAAGCAAAGGGCTAGGAAAAGTACACCAAAACAAAACAAAGAAACCAGGATGGCAATATTACTTTCAAACAAACTAAAATTCAAATTAAACAGGATTAAATGGGAGAAAAGGAACTCTTTTATGATGATAAAAGTTGTACATTATAAAAAGCTTTAAAAGTACTAAACTATGAGCCTCAGACTAATATCAAAACGCATTAATTCAAAATTATTAGGAATGCCAGGATTTGAATGAATTCCTGGAGTTGAAAAGGGAGGGAGGAATTTTTGGCAAAACGGATTTGCCCAATCAGTCAGTGGTCATAGCTAGGCAATAGCAAGTTCACTTTGACTAAAACTGAGGGGTCTGTAGGGGAGGCTGAGGAAGAAAAGATGAAAGAGCAGGTTGGAGGTGAGTGGATTGCCTGAGCCTGCGGGTTCGAGACCCACCTGGGTGGTGAGACCTCACATCTACAATAAATAAAAAATCAGCTGGGCCTGGTAGCGCATGCCTGTAATTCTGGCTACTTGGAAGGCTGAGGTGGAAGGATGGCCGGAGCTCAGCAGGTGGAGGTTGCGGTGGCCGGGAGCAGCCACCGCACTCCAGCCTGGGTGACAGAGTGAGACTCCAACTCAAAAAAAAAAAAAAAAAGAAAGAGCAGATTGAATGCCAGGCCAAAAAGTCTAGATTTCACCACCAGCAAAAGTGCTAGGGCACCAGGTGCAGTGGCTCTCATCTGTAATCCTAACACTCTAGGAAGTGGAGGTGGGAGGATCTCTTGAGCCCAGGAGTTTGAGATCAGCCTGGGCAATATAGTGAGACCTCGTCTATACAAAAGAAAGAAAGAAAGAAAGAAAAAATTAGGCAGAGTGGCATGCGCCTGCAGTCCCAGCAACTTGGGAGTCTGAGGCACAAAGATTGTCTGAGCCCAGGAGGTCAAGGCTTCGGTGAGCCATGTTCATGCCACTGAAGTCCAGTCTGGGCTGGGACTCATAAAAATAAATAAATAAATAAATAAATAAATAAATAAATAAATAAATAAATAAATGCCAGAGAGATGTGATCAAAGGTGTTCTTTAGGAAGAAACATCAGCAGCAGAGTGCAAGACTGGCTGGGGAAGAAATGGGTATTGGCAAGGCAGGTCAAAGGCCATGATCTAACTAGTAAATCAGTAGTACATTTCCATATCACCCTTAAGTTCTTAGACTATCACAATGAAGTGTTTGGAAGCTGAATTCAATAATGTATATGCAAGCCCTCTGGAAATTGAGGTGCTATAAATATGTAATATTAATATTAATTATTCTCATTCATTCTGCAGTATTCTGTTTAAATACTCAGAGTCTCTAAATCACGATCATAAATTTGTATCCCTATACCCTATCTTGTAGGTAATTGCAAGCTTTGAAGAACTTGATCAAAGTGAATTTTTTTGCCGAGTATCTAAGAAGAGCCAGGAGGTGAGCAATTACAGAGGCAGTCCAGGCGGATCAGCTCTTCCCCTCCGTTTTTCTCTGTGCTGCCTCCCACTCTGCCCTATGCAGTGAGTTGGGATTCGGGAACTTGGGAGGGTCCTATCAGCTAGGAGGACTTGGTCTCCTATGAGAAAGTCTCTTTTTCAGGATATTTAAATCAGTTTTATAATTTTAAGAAAATGTTTGATGCCTACATTTTTAAGGAAATGTAATCTTTGATTCCCCGTCGTGCTTAGGATATTCAGAAGAGAAGGGATTTTCCTGGTTTTCAGAAGTGCTGCTAGGAATGTACTCCCCCAATCACCCGCATCAGTGGAGGGAAGCCAAAATGGAGATCATCCCAACAGTAGATCACTCAAAGCCATGCTGCTCTCTAATTTGGGAGTGCATTCAATTACTTGCTTTTCTTGCACCTAGGTCTTTCTAATTGTGTATTCCCTAGGTTAATGTGCAAAGCAATCTGCTATCCCTGACCACACACTAATTTATAAAGGGAAGAATGGCTCAGGTGGGCTGGTTGGCACTGGTGCATCAGCCGGCATTAACCACTTGCCACAGAGAATTACAAATGAGTAATTCATAGTCAGATGTTGGAGAATTCTCACATGCAACATTTTGTCTTAGGAGCCAACTGCAAAATGTCTATGATTTCTATGATTCTCTTTCTGTGTATGTGTGTGTATATGTGTGTGAGAGAAAGAGAGAAATTAAGAAGGATTTTATGATAATTTTATGGTAATCCTTTAGCACTAAAAGAGAATTACTAAGGTCTTGCTTTTAGGAATTGAAGTAACTATCTTTAGCCTCTTTCTAACATTGAAAATGTGAGGATTCCTATTTTTAAAGGAAAAATATTCAACCATAATCTTTAGGTAAATGATTTTAATGTCACATAGCAGCAAGAGAACATATAAAGTTGAAGCTTACCATTTCTCAACTACTTTCATCAGGAATTTATAATCCTCAATGGCTAAATTTTGAGAGAAAATATACTGTTACTTATTAAACTCAATATATTTTTTTTTTATCGAAGCCCTGAACATTAGCACTGGCAACAAAAGACTAAATATAAACAGGGTTATTTTTCTGGCTTCACCAAGCACGATTCTGAGGCACTGAGATGAGAACATCTATTAAGATAGATGTAATTATTTTGATAAATATAGTCTATTTGTATATTTTCCATAACATCTATACAATAAATGACTTCGTAGGAATTGCAATCAAAATGTACATACAGCAATATTTTCTTGATAGGTGAGAATAGGTGAGTATTCTTTGGTGAATCTCCCAAATTACAAAGCTGAAGATTAGATAGTTATTGAGATCTGGCAATAGCAATCAATAAATTAAATAAATATCAGCTTATCAAAACCTTGTATTAAAGATGACTATCATTCCACCCACCCATCACCTTCTTACTGCTCACACTCTTTCTTAAAGAGCATGCCTGTCATTATCTGGAAGGGACACTAAAACATTGAGGCTAGTAATCCTAGTGCTTTGGAAGGTTGTGGCAAGAGGATTGCTTGAGGCCAGGAGTTTGAGACCAGCCTGGGCAATATAGTGAGATCTTGTCTCTACAAAAAGTAAAAAATACAAAATTTAGCTAGGTGTGGTGGTGTGTGGTGTGTGCCTGTAGTCTAGTTAACTGGGAGGGTTGCTTGAGCCCACGAATTCGATACTGCAGTGAGCTATGATTGTGCTACTGCACTCCAGCCCGGATGACAAAGAAAAACCCTATTTCTAAAAAAGAGAGAGAAAGAGAGAGACAAAAACAGAGAGAGAACACTGAACAATATATCTTTGCCCATCTGACAGTATTAACTGGACAAAGGTGGAAAATTTCACCAAAGTTGAACCCATCACAGCCTCTCTCCTGGTTTGGGATGCACAGACTAGAACACCATTTGTAATCAGAGACAGAAGCTGATGTTTTAGGGACCCTTGTAATGGGCATTTTTCCAAAGACAAAAGGATGCAGCAAGTATGACAGAAACAAGGAAGCAGGGGTAGAGGGACAGGGAAAGAAAGAAAGTGAGTGAAAGAGATGATTTTACCAATAATTTTCTGGTTCTATAAAGTTCCACAATACTTGCTGAAATTGGACACTTTGAGATGCTTTAGTATCCTTACAATTAACTTTCCTTTAATTAGCCCAGCTTAAGTGGATTTTTTTCTTGCAACCATGCATACAAAACTGCTCAACCACTATGCTAATTTTTAAAACTTCTAAAGATGGCAACAACTTACTTTTCTCTGCTAGGATTTCAGAGAGAGGCAAACAAATTTGACATCAGAAATGCAGTTGCCTCACTTATGGTTAGAACCCCAAGTCAGTTCAGGGGAGCCATGGTCGAACATTATTTATACACAGCCCACATTTAACTTATCCTGCTCAAAAGTATGACCACAATACTAAGTACACAGAAGTGGTCAAAATTTTTAAAAATTATTTTCCAGGAAGTGGTGGTAATTTGGACACAAAATCATGACCATCTGAGAGTCCTTTGACCCACTGTGACTGACTACTAGGGATAGAGAGTGTACATGTAATCCATAGCATGGAAGAAAAATCAGCAGATTCTTGAATCAAAGGTCTATTCTGTTTCTGTGATTATGTATTGGTTGATAAAAAACCTCTGCTAAGTAAAGTGTTGATTAAGCTTTGTGTGTATCACAATAAGAGGCATCAACCTTCCTTTTGACCTATTTTTTAAAAGTTTAAGAAAAATAGGGAATAGTTCAAGTCAAGAATGCTTAAGCGAATCACCAAATAAAAAAAACAATTAGAAGTTTGGGATGGGATTACCAAATTAAGATCAGAATCTGGGAGAAAATAGAAAGGAAGGTAAAAGAAAATACATGGGGAGAGAGTTAAGATGTGAAAGGACTCAGAAGACCTCCATACTTACGGTAACTTCAGGAAAATCCTAATAATACACAATTTATACTTAGCTATGGGACAATGGAAGAGGGATGGACAAAATAAAACCTTGATGAACTGATTTTTAACAAAGCAAAACACTTCATGAATGAGCAGAAAACTATAGAAGCTTCTAGGGCAAATACTGTCTCGGGATATAGGTAGGCAGATGAGAAGATGTGCCATGGACCTGGTGAATCTTCAGGTGAGAAGAGGCCAGCTGAGCTATTGGCAATGGTAGTAAAGGCATTGAGGTCTGGAAGACCCTTTAAGACTATTTCATGCAGCATACATTTTCTTGAGATAGTACTGTTTCTTGTTCTCTCCTCCTACAATTTTTCTGAGAAAAGCTGGGCGTGCTGTATTAGGTAATAATTAGGTAAATAGGTCATTAATTTCAGAATTTATGGTAATCTAGCTAGAAATTAGACTGTTTAAAATTTGCTGTAGCTGTAGATGCCAGAGGATCCAAGTTCCTCTGATATCTTTGTTTTGTCTCCCTTCTTGACTTTGGGCTTCCCTAAGTACTCCTCAAAAACAGTTGTCGTACAGCTCTTTCAACTGTAATCCACTGTTATTAAACTGGAGCCCTGTTGGTGTGGTGGAAAGCCATGGGGAATGGGCCATATTCTACACTCTTCTGGTTAAATCTCTATGTTTTATTGGACCTGTGTCTTTCACACGTGTTTCTCCAGTAGTAAAAAAAATTTTTTTTTTTTGCCTCCTTGCTCTCTACTCCCTTTCCTGACTATAGCAATCTTAATTTATTTCCTTGGAGCCTTGAATCCTGTTGACCACGTATTTCCTTTTTACATGAGATAGAAAGACCAGAGAAAGCTTGAGTGGAAACAATGTCCTTTCCCCAACCGGAATAAGATTCTGAAAGAATCTTTCCCCATGGAACATTGGTTGCTGTTATGGAAAAGGCTCTGGGCATATTTCTCACTGATTAATCATTCTTTCCCCTTCCAGAGCCACCAGAGGTTCTTTCTTGGCTCTTTACTTTCTGGGGTCCCAGGAGATACAGTCTATAAAAGTGTAGGGTCCCCATATGACGTGGCTCCCAGGAGTTTCTATTTCTGGTCCACACTCAACCTCCAGCAATTATCAAAATTACTATTTAAGGGTTGTTTCTAGGTTATGGCTTTAGTGGCCTCTGCTTCAGGTGGGGAGACCTTGGCTATGCTTCTCTGGATGAGCTTGTTTCTGCAGATTTGGGGGAGGAAGTTTGCCCTGTAACCTCAGCTCTCTAATGTGTTCAAGAAGAGTCACCGATTTTCAATTATCCAGCTTCTTGTTTTAAGGATGGGAAGTGATGACTTCCAAACTGCTAGCATGTCAGAGTTAAAATTGGAAGTTAATTTACATATCCATATCTAATAACATAACATACACATTCATATCTAATACACATGGAAGATAGACCATCAATGTCAGTACTTTTAAAGGATTGAAATAATACGTAGCTGGGCTCGGTGGCTCAGCCTGTAATCCTGCGCTTTGGGAGGCTGAGGTGAGTGGATTGCCTGAGCCTGCGGGTTCGAGACTCTCCTGGGCAACTTGGCAAGACCTCATCTCTACAATAAATCGAAAAAAAATTAGCCGGCTGTGGTAGCGCGCACGTGTAGTTCCAGCTACTTGGAAGGCTGAGGTGGAAGGATCGCCGGAGCCCAGCAGGTCGAGGCTGCAGTGGCTGGGAGCGGCCACTGCACTCCAGTCCAGGTGACAGATTGAGACTCCAACTCAAAAAAAAAAGAAATAATACAGAACATTTTCTACAATCAAAATATTGTCAAGTTAGAAATTAAAAATAAAAGTCAATACACATAAAATCCACAAGTATTTGGAAGTTAAGTACTAACTTCTAAATAATCCATGGTTCAAAGGAGAAATCAAAGGGAAATTTAAAAATTGTTTGAATTAAAATGAAAATACAACATATAAAAAATATGAGATAAAAGGTATATTAGTTAAGTATTGTTGTATAATAACATTACCAAAAATGTAGTTATTTAAAACAACACTTATTGTCTTTCATTTTCAGTGGGTCAGCAGTCTGGGCATGACTTAGCTGGATTCCCTGCTCCTGAGTTTCACAAGTCTGCAACTAAGGTGTCTTCCATGGCTGCAGTCTCACCTGAAAACTTGACTGGGGAAGAATCTGCTTCCAAACTCAAGCAGTTATTGGCATGATTCAGGTCCTTCCCATAGAGAAAACTCAAGAGCCAAAGGGTTTACCTGGAAAATTCTATCACATCTTTAAGGAAGAAATAATGCCAATCTTATATAGATTTTTTCAGAAAGCAGATGAGAAAAGAATACTTTCCAACTTTTTTGTGAAGCCAGGATAACCCTAAAACCACAATCAGCAAGTGCATTACAAGAAAAGAAAGTAAAAAAGAAAAGAAAAAAAAGCGACTATTTTCCTTAATGACTGCAATGGAGAAATTTTAATAAAATGTGAACAAAGTAAGTCTAGTAATATATACATAGGATAATACAACACAACCAAGTGGAGTTTATCCCAGAAATTCAAGGTCACTTTAATGTTAAAAATGTAATTTATTACACTAAGAAAATAAGGGAGAACTATCATATAAATGTCTTTATAGATGCAGAACAATTATTTTTAAAAATTTAACTCCTTTGTAGTAAAATCTTTCAGAAAATGTAAATACAAGACAACTTTTATAATCTGATATGAAAAATCTACAGTTACAATATACTTCGTGGTGAAATTTTAGACATTATTCTCCTAAATTCAAGAAAACAGAGAAAAAATTATTTTCAACATTTTCACTCAACATTGCACTGGAAATCCTGGATGATACAATATAGAAATAAAATAAAATAAAAGACATAAAGATTGAGAAAGAGTAAGTAAAACTCTGTATTTACAAATGGGAAGATTATGTGCATAGAAAATGCAAAAGAATATGCAAAAACTCTGCTAGGTCCCACAAGTGAAGTCAACAATAAACAATTGGAAGATAACATGCTTAAAATCATTAATGGCATCAAGAAATATAAAATACGTGGAAAAAAATTAATGAAAAATACACAAAGTTTGATAGGCTGAAAATTATAAAACATTGCTGAAAGTAAAGAAAATCTAAATAAATAGAGAGTCACACCATGTTCATAGATTGGAAGATTCTATATTGAGAAAATGTCAGTTATTCCTTGTATTAATTTCCTATGACCGTGGTAGTAATTTAGTAAATTCGTGCTCTTACAGCTCTGTATATGAAGTCTGATGTGGATTTCACTGTGCTAACATCAAGGTGTCAAGAATCTATTCTGTCTGGAGGCTTCAGGTAGAATCTACTTTCTTGCCTTTTCCAGCTTTTTTCCCCTCCTGCCCCTACTCTTCTCAGACATTTTCCTCCATCTTCAAAGTCAGCAGTAACATGCCACGTTCTTCTTATGCTGCATCATCTGACCTCCTTTTCTGCCTCGCTTTTCCATACTTAAGGACTGTGGTGATTGCATTGATTTCACCCAGATAAGCTAAGGTTATCTCCCTATTTTAAGGTAGCTGGGTGTTACACTTAATTCCATCTGCAATCTCAATTCCCCTTTGCCACACAATCTAACTTTATTTATAAATTTCAAGGATTAGCTTGTGGGCATCTTTGGCAGAGGGCAAGGTGAGAGGAAAAACTTATTATGCCAGCCACTTTTCTCAAATGATCGGTAGATTCAATATAATTCCAACAAAACATCAGCATATCTCTTTGTAGAACTTGACATGCTGAAACTAAAATGTATTAACAATACTAAACAATTAGAACTGTTGACGCTTAACCAACACAAAGGCTAGGGGTGCCAACTCCCATGCAGCTGAAAATTCACATATGACTTTCAATTCCACAAAAACTTAACTAGGAATAGCTTACCATTGACCAGACTTACAGATAACATAGACAGTCGATTAACACATATTTTGTATATTATATGTATTGTATTCTGTATTCTTACAATAAAGCAAGCTAGAGGACAAAATGGTATAAGGAAAATTATAAAAAAAGAGGAAATACATTTGCAGCACTATACTGCTTTTATTGATACCATAAGTTTGCATCATTTGTTTATAAGATGAATCATCTGTCTGAAATGGAAGCAACCAAAGCTGCAAACCTCAATCGATGGTACATATCAAGTAATTCAACTTTTTCTTATAACGTCATAACTTTGCTTCTTGGAAGCGCTTGCAGCATCATGAGTGTCACTTTATGTGGGTTCTATGAAGTTATTCAAGATTTACATGATTGTACCAAACACCATGAAAAAATACGAAAGGATTTCAAGAGATCACTTTTTGCTGTGACACACAATTTACTGGAGAGACTGCTCATGTGAAGGTGATTAGCGTCACATGGTGTTTTAGCCAGATACTCATAAAACCTGAGCTCACCACAACACTTGAATCAAGAGGCTGTGGGTTCTAGTAAAGGTTTCACGTGGTGCCTACGAAAGTCTAGTGGTAAAGGATCTATTGTGGCTAAGAGCATTTCTTCTAATGCCAGTGGCTGTAAAGTGAGCATCCCGTTAACTGACTGTGACTGCTACCACATCTGCTTGTTTCCTCCAACAGGAGATAGCTACAAAATTATTACAGTCGCACAGTATGAAGTACAGTTCATTTTATGTAGTTATGATTTAATACTGCATCTTTACATTTGTTTTCATTTCTCTAGACAGTGAATTTGCCATGAATAGTCTGTAAGTTTTTGCATGCATATGTTTTCACAAATTTTATCCTTTTATCCTAGATTTGCATATATTTTATGGTAGCAAATGATAAAATGGACTAATGTCTACAGATATCAGATGCATTTATGGCATACCTAACTTTTTCTTTTTCTTTTTCTTTTTGGATATCGCTAGGCTACAAAATTCTTCTGTATGTTTTTTCAAGTTGTCACAAATCTCCAAAAACTTTTTCCATATTATTTTTTAAAATTTGTCTTTAAGTATATCTGTGCAGTTCAGACTCGTGTTGTTCAAGTTTCAACTGCACTAAACAATCTTGAAAAAGATAACCAATTCTGGTAGACTTGCAACATGATTATAAGATTGTCTATAAAGTTGTAGTGATTAAGATGGTATAATATTGGTGTCAGAATACACTAATGATGGATCAGTAACAAATGGTGCTGGAACATTTGGATGTCCATATGAAAATAATAAACAATGATGAATAATACTTCACAACATTCTCAAAAATTAACTCAAGATGGATTGGACACTTAAACTTAAAAGCTAAACTAGAATGTTCTAGAAGAAAACATAGGACAATACCTTTGTCACTTTGGGGTAAGCAAAGTTGTCTTAGAATGTGAAAAGATCTAGCTTTTCAAGAAAAAAATTGATAAACTAATAAACAATAAAAATTTTTAAAATTCTGCTTATCAAAAGACACTGAAAAGAAAATCGGAACCACAAACCTGGAGAAAACATTCACAATACATATACCTAACCATCATGGATACATGTTGCATCACCCAGAACACTCTCTCAGGCTGAAGGATTTATTCTATGAACTGCTTGGAACGTTGTTGACTGACAGCTCTCTGTTGAAAGCCCTCTTCAAGAATGACCTAGGCTGAAGAAGTCACACCCTTTCTCAGGGGTATCCTGCTGCCACTAGCTTGTTGACTCAGGAGTATACAGGTTTAATCCCTCACCCCAATTCAGGACAACTCTGAAGGGTTAACCCATGTTCAGAACTTCTCATGGTGTCGGCCAATACTACATTGTGATGACACAGATGACCAGCTTCTTTCTCTTACCGATTTTACTTCCTTCCTTCAGGTCAATCCCAAGAGCAGTCCTTAGTACTTCGCACCTGAGAAACATTAACAAAAGACTTGTGCTCCTAATATATACATTACTCCTACAAATCAATAATGCAAAAGTAAGATAACCAACTTTTCTAAATGGATAAACTATTTGAATAGACACTTGACAATAACAGATTTGCCAATAGCCAATAAGCTCATGAAAAGATTGTTAATCATCAGTAAATCAAATCCACAATGAGAAAGCACTATGCACTCACTAGAATAGCTGAATAATAAAAAAGACTAACAATACTGAGTGGGGATATGATGTAGAACAACTGGATCTTTTATACTTTGCTGATGAGATTATAAATTGATACAATCACTTTGGAAAACTACTTGAATGTTTTATAATGTTCACAACATACCTACCACATAATCCAGCAATTCCACTCCTATATTTACCCTCAAGAATGAAAACATGCCCACAAAAAGTTTAAACAATAACGTTCATTAAAACTTCATGTATTACAGCATAAATTTAGAAACAACCAAATTATCCATCAATAAAAGGATATTTAAATGAGTTGTAGCATATACATACCACAGAACTACTTAGCAGTAAAAAATAAGCAACTACTGGTACACACAACAACATAAATGAATCACAAAAACACTTTGTTGAGTGAACGAAGCTAGACCCCCCAAACCACATATTGTGTATTCGGTAACAAGCAAAATGAATATATAGAGGTAAAAACCAGAGCAGTGATTGTCTGAGGCGCAACAGACCTTGAAGAGAACTTTCTAGAGTAAGAATTTTTTAGGGTGATGGCAACATTCCATAAATTGATTGGGATATTGGTTTACAGGTGAACATATTTGTCAAAATGTATTAAACTGTACACTCAAAATCTGCACACTTTACTATGAGGAGAAATATTATTTGACAGAAAAATATATTTTTTATGAACACAGGAGGGGAAAAACTGTTAAAGTCAGTAAGTCAGGAGAACAGAGGAAGGGGACATTCAGAGGAACAAGCTCTGGCTTCTTAGTCAATTCCAAGTTTCCTAACATGTTTGCTTTCCCTGGAGACGCTTATAATAGATACTTATCATGAAACTTAAGCACATTTGAACATCCAGAATATTTTCATGTTTACTGACAGTAATAGGTTTGAGGGTGAAACAGGCGGGGACATCTTGTGCTACACTTAGGAGTGCAGTACCCAGCCCCAAAATGCAGAGCTCAACCGCTTAGTTCTGCCTCTGTTTGTGAGACCTAGACAAGTTAGTTATCTAGTTATCCTCTCAATTGTAAAATGGGGATGATGATATAATCGTATCCACTTAGTGAGGCCACCTCGAGAATGAAGTGCCTTAACATGTGCAAAGCTTTTAAAAAGTCTTGGCATATAATAAGTACTTGGTAACTATTAATATCTTAATGATTCTCTTCCAGAAAAGTAGAAAAGAGCACTAGAGCAGATTCTCATGCGTGGACTTGCTATTGTGCAAGTTTTAAGTAGAAAAGGATATATAGACCTTGGAAACCTTGAATCTGTCTGTATACATCTCTCAAATGGTCGCTGGCACTGCTGTGGGGACCAAGCAGTGACGATTTCTATTCAGGGAAGAGGCAGTTCTGAATTCAATGACGCTGTTCGAAGGGAATCAAGAGGCTGCGGGTTCTAGCAAAGGTTTCACTGTGGTGCCTACCAATGTCTGGTGATAAAGGATCTATTTCTTCTCATGCCAGTGGTTGCAAAGTGAGCATCCCATCAACTGACTGTGGCTGCTACCCTGTCTGCTCATTTCCTCCAAATTACATAAACTGCAGCCAGTCAGAATACTTGTGAAATATTGAATAGTACATTTACTTTTATTGGTTCTTCCTTTATTCCATCAAAGGCTATAAACATCTTCATTTCACTTCAGATTTTGCCAAAGTTATCCCTGAATTAGACCTCAAAATGACTACATTGCTACAAACTAGATTAAGTTAGCCAGCTTATATTACCGACAGTAGTTTGTCTTTGTTCTCAGATAAATATACAGTTCTGTCCTAAAAATCTGATGTAGCCTTCTTGAAAAAATGTGATGAATTCCCTGACAGTGTACAGCAATCCAGAGACATTACTTACCGAAATGGATGCTGCCGTATAATGTGTCTCATTGAATCAGAAATATTTCCCAGTTGATTATTGGATGCATAAATCCAATCAAAATTATCACCTATCGAACTGAAAACATTAAAGTTACAAAACCAAATGGATCACCTGACAAATCATAAATATTGCCATGGCATGCACAGTACATATCAGCAATCTGAGTCTTGAGTCTAGACAGGGGAGAAAAGTTAACTCTTTCAGGCGGGTAGCAGAGTAAGGCAGCTGCGCTCTCCCAGTAACAACTCCCACGTAATTAGGTTTCAGAATTCAGACTGCCCTTCACATCTGAAAAGACAGCCTTCCAAGCAGTACATGACAAAAAGTCTCCTTCCATTTCCCTGTCCTCTCTCCCTGGGAGCCAGTGACCTCTAGAACTGTAGACAAAGCAGCTTTTCTGCTGCATTTAAAACAAACATCACACAAGAAGGTGACCCCGATGGTCAAGAGAATATGAGGTGGTTCTCGCTGATCATAAGAATGTAAAGTTGAACGCTCATTAATATGCCATTCCTGCCTTCTTCCCAAGAGAAAGTTGAATTTGGGTTACCAGGACAGGGCAGGGCCATCTCAGGGTGAATCGAAGTGGGCGTTTTGTTTTAATTTTAGAGTGGCTTGTCAAGTCCTCTCTTATTTCTCTCCTCTCTACGCCTCACTGTGTTTTTCTTTGTCCTGTATGTAAACTCATATAGAGAGTAGCCAAATGTCTTACGTACTTGAAGACATTTCTGCTTTCAGATATGTTATTTTCCCCATAAGCATACTCATACCAATCAGATCATGTTTCCTACTTTTTAATTTGAAAACCAAGGTCACCAAGATGCCCATGATGAAAACACTGCCCCATTCTGTGCTGTCTGTCTTCATTCCCCTGTCATTAAGTGTGGCAGACATTTTGCGACATTGGTATTCTCTGCCATAGTCTGTATGTTAGTTAACATTCTTTTCGTTGCAAGTGATAGAAACAGTCTCCAGCTAAGTTAAGTAAAAAAAGTAATTTATTGAAAGGATGCTAAGGCAGCTCCTCAAATCCAAGGACGAGGGAACAGCCAAGTCCACAGGCTGAAACCTCAGCCAGAGAACTCTGTGGCCCTTCCCTCTAGAGTATTGCTACTGATGCAAGTCAGCTCTGAGCAATCAAACCTTTGTGTGTTTCAACTCAAAATTCCAAATTGGAGACTCCAGAACGGATCTGATTTGCTCAGCTTGGATTAGGTGGTCACTGCTGCATCAATTAGCTAGTGACAGAGGTTAAGCCCATTTGAGAAGACATGGCCATCAAGGGTCTCTCCTTTGTCTGTCTGGGGCAGTTCCCCTTCAAGGAAGGTGACACCAAGAGGTGTTTGAGCTCAGGAATCCCTCTTTGTACGTTTCTTTAAACAGAACCAAGCCTGTGAAATCTTTCTTTAATTCTTTGCCATAATACTTCCAACAATGTCTAGGGGGATGTGGTCTCTCCGTCCCAAAAGAAAGGCATGTCCTGAAATCTAGGTGTTTCCATGGCTTTAAAAACATTATTGACTCACCTTGACATGGTAGAGAGAGTGTTAAGCCAACAACGGCTTACAATACATCTGCCCAGCATGCCTGACCAAGTTTAGAAAAGGAAAACTTCTATAGCCAAGTTAAGATACATTCGCCTACCTAAGGACATAATTTAGGATGGAAGAAGGAAGGGCTCTTTTAAAATGCCAACCAGCTAGTTTATGGCCTCCATCAGTGCTGCAGAGATGGAAAAGGAAGGTGTCAAAAGAGTAAAGCAACTGATTTACTATCTGCAAAAGATTAACAGCTCTGCTAGACCTGGGCAAGTATGGAAGTAGAGCCGAGTGAAATGTTCCCGTTGGACACACACTGATGAAAAGGGGCTGGGCGAGTAGATTGACCAACTTCTTTCTGTGGTAGGGAAAACATTGCTATGCATCATGGTTGATATTGTTAGTCTAGGGAAGTGTTTGGGAATTCAGATAGTTTCAGTTTCATTTTTAAAAATTGAGATAATCAAATTATTTTTGCACTAAGTAAGAACAAAACTTTTACTTTCTGTGTAAATATCATGGAATGTCAGTTTCCTTGGAGGACTTATTCAGGTCTCCCTTTTTGAAGTAGGGAATGCCAAAATGCCCAGAAGGAAGCTGCAATTTGGTGAAGGCACATATCAGGAGAGTTGGTATGGGTCAAACCAAGCTGTGTGTCAAATGCAAGAAGCAAGATGTTGGCCAGGATTAGAGGCAAGCCAGTTCCAGAGCCAGAGTCACCTTGTCTCTGCAACAGATTGACTTGTCTCTCCGAACACTGAGAGGTCAAGTGCCTCACTGGGAATCATGGTTCCTCCTAGTCAGAGGCAAGAGGCAAGAGGCAAGAGGCTAGGGACAGGCATCTGGGACAAGAGTAGCCTCAAACACATGCCAAGCCCAAGCCTACAGAACACAAGGAACTGAGCACAGGACAGTTGCGTCCATATATTTGGAACCCAAGGCCATTGCTTGGAATAATCTGAGGAGGTCCCAAAGAAATGACTAAGTTCTAGATCATATCAAAATAAAAACTAATAAGCAAATGTCTTTCTAAAGCCATAAAAAAAATCACATTCTTTACTAGTGTGCTGTGAAAATCTGTCAGAGTTTCATCTCATTTCTAAGCAAATTGGATAAAAAGTATTTATTTCCCAATGTTAATTCTATCTCTCTATTTATCCATGACTTTGGGCGGTGAGTTATGGAAGGGGAAGCCTTTCTCATGTTTAAACTGTGCCATTAGGCCTCTGAGAGGTATTCTAGCCTGATTAGTTTGCATTAGGGTAGTGTTTCTAAACCCTATCAGACCCAATGTCTTTTATTTATTTATTTATTTATTTAGAGTCTCACTCTTTTGCCCAGGCTAGTGTGCAGTTGCACAATAACAGCTCACCACAGCTTCAACTAGGGCTTCCCACTCATCCTCCCAAGTAGCTGAGACTGCAGGTGTGCACCATCATGCCTGGCTAATTTTCTGATTTTTCTTTTTTTGTGTGTGTGAAGCCTGGTCTCACTATGTTGCCTACATTGGTTTCAAGTTCTTAGGCTCAAGCAATCCTCCCATCTCCACCTCCCAAAGTGTTGGGATTACAAGTGTGAGCCACTGTACTCAGCCCAGTGTCTCCTTTTAGAGCAAGTATTGTGTAATACTTTCCTTACTATCTTGAGACTAAAATATATCTTAATAACATAATGTTTCAAAAATCAAGATAATTCCATAATTATAATTTAAATAAGAAATAAAAGGCACCTCATTTATCATAAATAATAGCATATTTCAGTATATAAAAGTTCAGCTATGGCTTCATTAGAAGACAGAATGAAGTAGTCAGATGTTTGTGCCTATATGTGGAATTACTCTGATTGCAAAAACTGAAAAGGTCAACTGGTATAAGTGCCATGTTGGCAACTCAAGTGCCCCAGACAGTACTGCTGTCAGTGACACAGTTTTCTGAAGTGGCTAGCAATTCTTGGTTAAGTTCCCAATAAAGCAAAGTATAGTCTTCTCTCTGCTCACATGGTAGTTGCACTCATGGAAAATTCAATATATATTTAAACTGTACCCAAAATAGTCTGTGTTTATATATAAAAAGAATTGAGTTAGGCTTGAAGTTTAGATAGTTGCAAACAGGTTTTTCACCTACAGTGCTTCTGGGGCATTTAAAAGCCATGTAGACCATGCATCAATTATTCACTGTGCAAGACCATCCCGCATATTACAGAGCATAGAGAATCCATAACACTCACCTAATTAAGGCAATTGCACTTCTCAAACATTGTGACAATCAAAATTTTTCCCCCATTTTTCCAAATGAACCTTAAAGGGAGTGTGCCAGAGAGCCATTATCTTAGGGCATCTTTCTATGACATCACACTTAAAATATAAGGATCATTTAATTAACCCTTTTTGTAGTATAAAGATACTATATTGTCAAAAACCAAAGTCATGAACCAATCTATATAGACCTGAGCGATCAGGTTTGTTTTTTGTTTTATTTGGGGTCTCACTCTCACCCAGGCAGGAGCACAGTGGCATGATAATAGCTCACTGCAGCCTCAACCTTCTGGGCTCAGGAGATCCTTTCATGTCAGTCTCCTGAGTAGCTGGGACCACTGTCATGCACCACCACACCTGGTTAATTTTTTTTTTTTTTTGTAGAAATGGGGTCTTACTATGTTGCCCAGCTGCTCTTGAACTCCTGGCTTCAAGCAATCCTCTTGCCTCTGTTTCCCAAAGTGCTGAAATAATGAGCATGAACCACTACACCCAATCCCTATTGTATTATAAGCAAAAGCTCAGAATGGAAAGTGTTCACCCATTTTGAGTTGCCTCATTCACCTGAGAGATCACTGACATGGTATTGGATCTTAATCTGTCCTATGCTTCTGACCTTCTATAATACTCTGTGTCTACAGAATATTAACTATTTGTGACTTATGTACAGTCTAAGTGTTAGCCCTTTTCTAACATATTTGTGTTTCCTCACAGGAACTGACATAAGACAATGGACTGGTGAACTACTTCCAGGGAGCCATGGAGAACAGTAGATAGGAAGAATCACTCCTAGATTGTAGAACCAAATCTTAGTCAAGAACACTTTCTGCCTCTGGACAGAAAGAACCACTACCAGACAGTAGAACTAGATCCTAATCAAGAACATTTGCTGCCTCCAAAGTAGGGGGACCTGCCAACATGCACTCAGCTGGATTTCAAAAATGCTAGGGACCAGTGACTGCTATTTACCTTTCATTCCTCCCCTTTACAAGCGAGTATGTTTGCTTGACTTAACATTTCCCAGTATCACATTGATGTAAAGCTTGTATAAGTGGGGGTTGGGGGGACGGTGGGTGGAGACAACGTCTTTTTAATTCATGGGTCTCCAGATCAAGAGGAGCTATACTTAAACAGTGATACCTCATCTGCAGTTGGACCTGATTTAGATCTTGAAGTCCTGGACATTAACTCTGATGCCATAACAAGATGATACTTTTGAGGATCCACAATATCTTTGAATTTCTTCCCATTGCCACTTGGTCCTATGACCTGCTTTTGCCAATAGGACATTAGCAAATGTGATGCAAAGAGAAGCTTAGAATGTTCTGGTACACTGAGGTTTGGAATTGTTGCGTGGAAACTATGCAAACAAGCTTGGACTAGCCTCCTAAAGGATGAGAGGAGGTGGAAATAGACCATGGCTCCCCAGCCCATTCAGAAACAGCCACAACCACATGAGAAAGCCTGAGTCAGATCAGCTGAACTACCCATTTGAGTGCAGTCCCACAGGCCAAATTACAGGAACATGAGTTAATCAATGATTGCTGTTTCAATCACTAAGTTTTGGGGCTAGTTTGTTACACAGCATAGATTAACTGCTACAGTATCTCTTTAGCATTTAGTGACAGGAATCGCAGGCCCATGATCAGTCAGAGGGAAGTCCCTGGTGGGTCCTACATAAGACTTCATTATCTGATTCACTGGAGACATCCAAGATAGCAGCTTATCAGAAGAGACACTGGCAACTCTGATTACTGACTTATATTAAATGACCAGCTTTCACACATAAAGTCTCCAATCTTGCTAAGTTATCAGATTCTGAAACTGCCAGAGGAAAAAAAAACTTCATGGTCCAGTACACCTACCTGACATTTTTAGACAGTTTCTCTAGCTTTAATTTTACCTTTGGCTTATGAAATTTTATATACTAGATCCGTTGCACTCCATAAAAGCTTTGGAATTTCATCAAATTACACAATGTAACTTGACCTCTGTGTATCTACCCCCATTATCCCAGCCTACTGCAAGGCACATGCGATTAAATGTCATTAACCAACCAGAACTAAAGAAGCCTCATAAATAGGCATGCTCACCTTTGACCAAATACAGTTCACAGACTCTTTCAGGACAGAGAAGCTGGAGTTTCTCTTGGCACTTCTGTTTCTGAGTTAAATTGGGACTGTGCGGAGTGAAAAGGGTACTAAGCCAGGAGTTAAAAGCCCTGACTTTGGTTCAGATTCTTCCTTCCATTTGTAGAGAGATCTTGGAGTTATTTAACCTCACCAAGCCTCGGCTTTCACATCTGCAAACGGAAATGATGAAACCTGCCCTAGCTGCCCTCACTGGGTAGGTGTGAGGAATAAACACGACGATGCTTTGAAAAGGATTTTGAAAACTGCAAGATGAGCTGCACATGTCGGCATTATCAGGTGCCATCGGACCCGCAGAGGCCTTGCTTTGAAATGCTTTTTCTAGTGATAATATTTCACCTGTACGCAGTACTGTATAGTGAAGCAGTAGCCGCAGTGCTTACCAGAGAGAAGAGAACACAGTCTGACATGCTGTCAATGCAAAGCCCTCCATGTCTTGGTGCCGACTGCTAAGAGGGGGCTTGGGCCCTTCCGGAGGCTGGCCTCTGCCTGTGCAGTGGAGGTCTTTCTAGCATGTGTGTTGCATTCGCTCACTATATTAGGACTGACAACCCTCTTTCTTTTTTTCTCTCTGTCTCTCACTCTTTTTCTTTCTTTCTTTCTAAGCAGGATTTATTGAGAGGACAGAAAAGCTCCCACAGTGGGAGGGGACCTGAAGGGGTTGCCGTTCTTTTTTTGTTTTTTAAGAGATAGGGTCTCACTCTGTCTACCATGTTGGAGTACAGTGGCACAATCACAGCTCACTGCAGCCTCAACCTCCTGGGTTCAAACAATCCTCCCACCTCAGCCTCCCAAGTAGCTGGGACTACAGGTGCATGCCACCACGCCCAGCTCTTTTTTGTTTTTTGTTTTTTTATTTTTTGTAGAGTTGAGGACTCACTTGTAGACTCGAGGCCCAGGCTGGTCTTGAACTCCTGGGCTCAAGTGATCCTCTCGCCTCAGCATCTCAAAGTGCTGGAATTATAGAGGTGAGCCACCATGTCTGGCTGAAATTCCCATTTCTATGCCTGCAGAATGCATCTCTACTGAAAGGCTCCTGTGTTCCTTTCATACATGCCCCTAACATGTGTGGGGCCTGGGGCAAGAGGACAAATGGAAATCCACACATCCTATGTCTAAATATTCACAAGTATTAAGGAAGCTAATAGAACAGCTAAATAAAATATATTATAGCCTCGTATCTTGACAAACACATCTTCACACTGACCTTGACGGCTAGTTTCAAATTTAAATTCCTCAGACATCTCAGAACTTCTCCCCAGGATACGGTGGCCCCTGATCTATCCTTTCTCTTCCATCCCACACTATGCGGGCCTCAAGATCACACACATGGACACTCAGTTTCCATGTCTAAGCTCCATTCACACTCCACACAAATGTCTGCATTTTTGGCTGCCAATTAGGTTGCAGGGTGCACTGGGGGAGTCCAGTTCACACTTAGAAAGACGCTCACACAGGCCTGGAAATAGGCTCAGGGCTGTTTAAGGGAGACTTCCAGAGCCCAAGATAGTGGACTGTGGTCTGGTAGGGGAGTGTGGACTCCAGCTGCCATGTTCCCTTGGTCATGCAGACCCCTCGGCCCTTTCTCACTGGAATTCCCAAACCTTTCAGCTTGCAGTCTCCCACTCTTCACCCTGCCACCTTCAAAAGCAAGCCATGACCCAAGAAGAGAGTAGACTGGCAACCAGGGTTGACATTAAAAGATATTCTTAGACAAGCATGGCATGAGTACCATCCAATCATCCAACTATTCTACCAATAAAAATAGACACAGATTACAAGCAATTGCTGTGTACCTAGAACTGGCATTGCTGTCTAGCTGATATTTATCCTTGGCTTTTTGTCCTCCCCCCGGTTACACTGGCAAAGTCCACACAACTGATTTTCTGCCTCAATTAACTTCCTGGGGCTGGAACCCTCTTCTGATCTTTAGTGTCATTGACTGTGGCAGGTTTCATTGTCCTTCCAGGTTCTTCTCAGCTCCTTTTTCTGGGATTCTCGATCAACAAAATGATCTCAAAGCCGGGCGTGGTGGCTCATACCTGTATTCCCAGCACTTTGGGAGGCAGAGGAGGAAGGACTGCTTGAGGCCAGGAATTTGAGACCAACCTGGGCATCATGGCAAGACTCTGTCTCTAATAAAACATGTTTAAAAAAATCAGCTAGCATAGTGGCACATGCCTATAGGTCCAGCTACTTGGGAGGTCGAGGCAGGATGATAACTTGTGCCTGGGAGTTGGAGGCTGCAGCGAGGTATGATTGCACCACTGCACTCCAGCATGGGTGACAAAACAAGACTCTGACTCTAAAAAAATAAAATTAATTTAATTTTAAAATCTTGATGCATAGTGTCACCATTTGTCTATGATAAAACTGCTACCTAAGATTCACTGCTGGCCCCACCCACTAGCAGGGGGTCTGTGGAATACTAGGTGACTCCTCCCCTTAACCACCGGGCACTGGACAGTAGCCGAGCCAGCCAGATTAGACCAGACAAGATGCAAACTCAGAGTGACCAGAAGCAAGACTGAGTTTTAGGCAAAATCCTGTCCTTCCGGCCCCTGCTCACCTGTGTCCAGCCCTGCTGTTCCTGACTTTGGCTTTCATGGCCAGGCGCTGCTCCTCAGTTTATGCCCCAAGCCTAGAACTTCTGTGTCAGACACCCCTTACTCCCATCTCTTTCCACTCTATCGTCTGGCCTGGTTTGCTCTTTCTCCTCCCTGCTTCCGGTAGAAGTTGTCTGTGACTTCACTGTGGCCTGTGCTCCAGCACCCTCCCACGGAGGGTGTCATCTCCTGCCTCAGCCTTGCTGGAATTCCTGACGCCCTCCCTGGGACAAACAGGCCCTTTTATCTCAGGCAGTGTCACATGGACCCCGGCCCTGGGTGGAAGTACCAACGAAGACCCACATACCATGTGTCCAAATATTTTAAAGTTACACATTAAACTAACTGACTGTTAAATAAAACACATCCTTTTCTCCTGCTTTTACAAATACACCTTCATCGTGTCCTTGAGGTCCAGGTTGAAATTTTAATGTCTGGGACTTCTTGGGGCTTTGGGCCACACCATGGAAGCAGCCACCAGGCTTTGGGCCCCCACCTGCTGCCCACACGGTGCCCACCCTTCTGACCCAGCTTTGCCCACACAGTGAGGGGCCTTGCAAGAACACCCTAGCCCTCACACTCACACTCACACTCACACTCCCCAAAGACAACTGTCCTCAGAGCAGCCCGACCAGAAGGCTGCCTGTGGCTGTCTCGACAGGGAGTCCTCGGGTCCTGGGCACCTGGAATGTGGTTGAAAAGGGAGAATGTGGGCTTTGGAGTGGGAATGCTCACCACCTGGACCTGTGGACTTCCTGCCTGTGGGCACTGGCGCAGCTGAGATAGGACAGGAATGAAGCCCTCTTGGGCTTGAGGCCCAGGGTAGCAGTCCCTCCTTCCCAGGCCTAAGGGCTGTTCTCAGGGAAACAACTAAGAAGTTTGGCTTTATTATTACTATTTTTTTTGAGTTGGGAGTCTCATTCTGCTGCACGACTGGAGAGCAGTGGCCCAATCACGACTCACCGCAGACTGGACATCCTTGGCTCAGACGATCCTTCAGCCTCAGCCTCCCAGGTAGCTGGGACTACAGGTGTGCACCACCATGCCCAGTTAATTTATTTTTGTTTTGTAGAGAGGCGATCTCTCTGTGTTGCACAGGCTGGTCTCAAACTCCTGGGATCAAACAACCCTCCTGCCTTTGGCTTTCCAAAGTGCTAGGGTTATAGGCATGAGCCATTGCGCTCGGCAAGAAGTTTGGTTTTAGATGAGTCAAGTCAGAGAAGCTGGTGGGAAACGCTTATGGAGATGTCCTACGGGCCTTTGGAAATGCGAATGTAATGTTTGACCAAAGAGTCGCACGAAGTAGAAAACTGAACGTCACTGAGCTCAAGAAACTGGATGACGTGGGGAGATTTGTCAGTCACAGCAGAGCCTCGTGGAGCCCCCGAATCACTGCTTCTAACATTGCAGAGGTTGTTGCCTCTCCCTCTCTTGGTAAGAACGTTTTAGTCAGATATGTGGCTTTCCCAGGGATCATTGAGGACGTTTGAAGGCACTAAGGCAGGGGTTGTATATAAAGTAGACTAGGGCTAACAATGAATACCAAATAAATATTAGTGGCTTAGGCAGGGGCAGTTCAAGCTGCACTCTTAGTGCTGCAGTCTTTCGGGACCTGGATTTCTATCTGAACAATGTCTTCTATCTATTCTGAATACTAGCTCCTACTTCATGGCTCAAGGTAGTTGCTCAAGCTCCAGTCATCACTTCCACATTCTAGTCAGCAAGAAAGAAAAGTAAAGTAATATACCTCTCCCTTTAAGGATATTTCTCAGAAGTTTTACCTGACAGGTCTATTTTCATCTCATTGTCCAGAACTTAGATACACGGCCACAATCGACTGGAAGAGGCTAGGAAATACGTGATTTATTTTGGTCAACCAGAACCACCCATCTCCCTGAAAATTAGGGATTCCATTACCAAAGAAGCAGATACTAGAAACCTTGGGGACAATTACCTGATGTGGCACAGGTTGGAAGAGAAGAGATGATAGAAAGAGTTGCCTTAGCTACATGCTCTCTTGCGTCTGATACACTGCAAAGTCAAGGGTGGTGGGCTCACTTTTGGGTCGTGGTCCTTCTGCTGCTGTTCAGGACAGTGTGGCCGAAGCACCCTCACACCCAGCTCCCCCAACCCCATTGCTTCTCCAGTAAAGCCTGGAGCAGCAGGCCAGTATTTTGATGCTGGGGGAGAGTCACGTCTTAATTTGTCCTTGCACAAATAGCTCATCAAAGGCTATTTCTCTCTTTGAATAAGTTATAGCTGTAGCTGTTATTATGCCCAGGAAGGCTGTGAAGTTCCCACGGATCAGCAGTTTTGGTAGTTGACTCTGCCTGATCAGATGTAGAGCAAATCATAAACTATTCAACATGTAAACACCGGGGATGTGCTCTGCATGGCTAACTCACATGAAGTTTGGTTTGGCTAAATGGGTCCTAGGAGGGCTTTAACCCAGCCCAGCTGGGGTCTAAATCCTATTACTCGAGGCAGTAAGGTTGCAGAGGGAGAGGATGTTGAAATGAGGGGAAAAGCATAAAATAAGGAACAAAGGGTCTGTTTTTTCTTTTTTTTTTCTTCTTGAGTTGAGGTCTCACTCTTTTGCCCAGGCTTCAGTGCAGTGGCATGATCATGGCTCACCACAGTTTTGACCTGCTGGGCTCAGGCAGTCCTTCTGTCTCAGTCTCCCAAGTAGCTGAGACTATAGGTGCACACTACCACACCTGGCTAGTTTTGTTTTGTTTTGTTTTGTTTTTGAGTTTTGTAGAGACAAAGTCTCCTTATGTTGCCCAAGCCGATCTCAGACCTGTTGCCTCGGCTTCCCAAAGTATTGGGATTATAGGCATGAGGCACACCATGCCTGGCCAGGATCTGCTTTTCATATAAGAGTCTTCCCTAGGAGATCTGCCATCTTCCATCCTGATTGGCTCCTCAGATTCAAGGACATCATGGGAGTCCACTGGGGAAAGTCTTCAGAATGCTGTCACGCAGCAGTCTAGGGAAGAAAAAATGGTTTTCCAAATTGTCCTGGAGATGGGGCGAGGTCACTACTCAAACTAAACCCTGGCACTGACTTGCCTCACCGAGTGATCATTTTACCAGAACACCTTTCTAGCTGATCCAACCTTTGGACTTGTTACCACTCACTAAAGGTCCAGGGAAGTAGAACACTATTTGGCAAATTCCCGGGAATTGGAGTCAGGTAGATCCAGGTTAAAATTCCATATCTGATATTTACTATACAAACTTTCTAAGGCCTCAGTTTGCCTACCTGTAAACATTTATTTTTTGTTTGTTTGATTGGTTGATTTTGTTTTATGTCGGGGTTGTACTCTGTTGCCCAGGCTGGAGTGCACTAGCATAATCATGACTCACTGCAGTCTTGAACTCCTGGGCTCAAGGGATCCTCCAGTCTCAGATTTTTGAGAAACTGAAACTACAGGAGTGTGCCAAAATGCCCTGCTAACATTTTTTACTTTTTTGTAGAGACGAAGTCTGTCTTACTAAATTGCCCAGGCTGGTCTCGAACTCCTGACCTCAAGCAATCCTCCTGCCTCGGACTCCCAAAGTGCTGGGATTATAGACGTGAGTCACTGTGCTCCGCCTGCCTACCTGTAAAATTAAAGGAGTAGAAAAACTACTCATAGGACTGCTGTGAGGCTTAAATAAGATCATAAACATGAAATCCTAGATCAATCCTGGCCCTCCAGGCGTACAAGCCGTCATTTTTTCCCCATCTTCTCTGCTGCAACATTGAATCTTCTGCAAGACCTGCCTTGAATCCTGAGATAGCTAATTATCCTTGCCATTCCCAGTCCCCACAAGGAACCCCCTTTCTGTTGCTATTCCTGATTCTCTGGTGGATCCCTACCCTTATCCCACTCTCCTCTTGCCAGCTACAGAATGTCCTTTGACCCTCATCAATTTCCCCTGCCCCAGAGAAACTTCTGGAGGAAGGATTTCATTCCAAAAACAAAGACCCTCTCCTGACCCCACGTCTCCCTCCAACCGCAAACCCATTTTTCAGAACCTTGTAGAAGAATTGTCAGCACGTTCTACCTCTACTTCCTCACTCTGGTTCACTGCCAACACACTCCAGTCTGGCTTCTAGTTCCTTGTCTCTGCTGAAACTGATCTTGTCAAACCCCCAGCCATCTCCATACTGACAATCTTTCTGACTTAGTGTTGGCTTTTGGCGAAGTCGGCCACCCTGTTCTTTTAACCTTTTCTTCCCTTGGCTTCTGTGACGTCACTGTCTCTTGGTTGTTTTTCCTACTCGCTATCACTCTCTCTGGCTCTTCTGCCAGCACACCCTCTTCTTGTCCAGCCTCTAAACACTAGAGTTGCTCACCGCTCAGTCCAGAGCCTCATTTTCTTCCTTTTCATACCCTATCAGGGGCCAGATATGTCTCATCCACCATATCCTGGTAATCCCATATCTAAGAGGGCTTGCACATAATGTTTACCTATTCCAAAGAAGTCACCCGAAGGTCTAGCAGGGAAAGACATTGGTTTATTCAAACTTAACAGAAGGCACCAATGGTGGCCGGTCGGTGAAGAATTCACACCTTGGGACAGTATGGCAAGCAGTTTCATAATCAAGCAAGTTAATTATTCAAATTGCTATCCAGTGTTTACAAAGACATTGATTAAGAGCAACGTCTACATTGCTTTCAGCTTGCTTGATCACCTGCACCCCATGACTCATTACAGGGGATACATGTATCCTTTAGCTTAGTCACCTGCATCCTATGACACATTATGGGAATATGCATATCCTTCGGAGACCAGCGTTGACCATTTATATGCTGCTCTCTGGGGGAGGGGGAAGAAAGAAGCCAGGAATAGGGGCAAAGAGTCTATGTCCGAAGAATACCTCACCTCCATTCTCATGGGTTTGAATAACTTTGAATACCATTTATATGCTGATTGTTCCTCAGTTCATAGATAAATATTCCTCAAGCTTCTCTTCTTCTGACACCCGGACTCATCTGACTACTAGAATTCTTCACTGGATATCTCCTAGGTACTTTCAAATAGGCAAAATGAAAACTTTAGATTCCCCTGAATCCTGTGTCTTCCTCAGCCTTCTTCAACCAGGAAAAAGGCATCCCAAGTCTACGAAGTTAGTTGCTCAAGCCAGTGATCCCTGGCAAATGTAAACGCCACAAGGGAAGGGACCTTTGTCTGCTTTCATTGTTGATGGATCCCAAACTGCTAGGGCAGTGGCTGACACATAGGAGGCACTCAATATTTATTTGCTGAGTGAAGAATTCTCCTAATAGTCCTCATGCCCCACATTCAATCTATCAGTAAGTCTGATTAATTAGGCATCCCACCATACCCCCTGCCCCAACGCTGTTGTTCTGATCACCTTCTGCCTGGGTGTCTGAGATAACTTTTTTTTTCTGTCCTGTTGCTTCTGCTTTGGTTTTTTGCCAATCTGTTCTCTTTACAGCAACAAATGGCATTTCTCTGATTAAAAATTTTTAGTCTTTTCATTGGGCTTAAAAGGACATCTGAACTCCCTTTGCCTGCAAAGCCTTTGCTGGACATTGTCTAACTATTAAACCTCATCTCATGACCCTTGCCAACCTTCTTTGTAAACTTTAGTCATTGACCTTTCATAACTTCCTGAAATTTTCCAATCTCCTTGCACCTCAGGGTTCTTGCACTTGCTGCTTCTTCTGTTTGGAGTATTCCTCCCTTTGCTCACTGCGTGGAGGGTTATTTCTCAGTCTTTAGACTTTGACTTAAAAGTCACTATCTCAAGAGACCTCACTGCCTACCCTACCTAAAAAGACCTACTTTGGTTGTTTTTTTTTTTATATAGCACTTTCTTTTTAACATTGAATAGAATCTGTCATTATTTTGTTCACTTATGTGTTTAAATATTTGTCATCTCTCTCCACGTTCCCTCCTGCTCTCCCCACACTAATGTAAACACCATAAAGTCGTGGACTCTGTCTTGTTCACCCACATACATCTCGCTGGGCCTGGTACACTTTATCTATTAAAAAAATGAATGAATAATTTGAATGTGGATTCTTGGGATATCTTGTCTACCTTCATAGTCACTTGAATGTTAAGTAACTCAGATGTCAGCAGAAGTACCTGTTCTTTGAGATGATGTCAGTGGAAGTTCCCATTCTTTGATATTTACAGCTGAGAACTCCCTTTCCTACAAAAGTACAATGCCCTCCACAGGACATTTGTGAATTCTTGGTGTCTTTAGTTTTCAAGAGCACTTCTGGTTTTAATTTGCTGCTTCTATAAATTCTCAATCTCATTCACATCTTGTCTCCTGCAACTGTTCTTAGCTTTCTGCTGCAAAATGACCCAGATGAGTCTTTCTCTTGTTTATTGGCCCCAGATACCACCAGCCAGGCATTTGAGTCCAGAGTAAACTTCTCGCAGTGTTGGAGCATCAGTGAGGATGGAGAAGAGGCAGTCAGGGCTCAGGTGTCCACACCACAACGTTGGGAAACAAACAACTTTAGATTTTTCACTCTAAGCATCCCTGTTCCTAAAAGTCCTTTAGTCACCACTACCACCACCCTTGGTGATTTTTCTCTGGTGACATTTCTCAGGCCCTCCTCTCCTTTCCACTTGCTCTTCATTTCTTTTCTTTTCTTTCTTTCCTTTCTTTCTTTTTTTTTTTTTTTTAGAGAGAAGCTTACTGCTTTATTCCTGTTCCATCAAACCAGAGGGGTGGTGGGAGGGAGACAGGGAAGGGGAGGAGAAAAGGAACATTTGCCTTTCAGATAACAGAAAGCAATTTACTCCAAGAGAAGTAGTCCCTTCGAAACAAAGTGGCTTCAGGCTGCTGTGGCTTTAAAGAACACTTTTTAAACTCCACTTTACCCACACATTGTGTGCACCAATTGAAGGAAGTTTATTTGCAACTTTATGTTCCTACACTGATAGTCTCTCTCTCTCTCTCTCTCTCTCTCTCTGTCTCTCTCTGTCTCTCACAGACACACACACACACACACACACACAAACACACACACACAATCATGCATGGTTTAATGATAGGCATATGTTCTGAGAGATGTGTCATTAGGCAATTTTGTCTTTGGGGGAACGTCATAGAAACTCAAACAGAGCAAGATGGTCTAGCCTACTACACACGTAGGCTAGAAGGTCTAGCCTATTGTTCTCAGGCTACAAATCTGTACGGAATGAGCTGAACGCTGTAAGCAATTGCAACACAATGGTAAGTATTTGTGCATCTAAACATAGAAAATGTACGTCAAAATACAGCATTATAATTTTATGGAACCACTATTGTATATGTGATCCATCATTGACTGAAACATCATTATGTGACACATGACTGTGTGTACATATAACATATATAAATAATATACACAAAATATAATATATATTATATGTATATACAGGTTGGGTACAGTGGGTCACACCTATAATCCCAACACTTTGGAAGGCTGAGGTGGGTGGATTATTTGAGCCCAGGAGTTCAAGACTAGCCTGGGCAACATAGTGAAAACTTATCTCTACAAAAAATATAAAACTTAGCCAGTCATGGTAGCGTGTGCCTGTAGTACCAGCTACTCAGGAGGCTGAGGTGGAAGGATTGCCTGAGCCCGGGAGATTGAGGCTGCAGTGAGCTTTGATCATTGTGATCATGGCTCTGCACTGTGCACTCCAGCCTGAGACAGAGACCCCTGACTAAAAAACACACACACACACACACACACACACACACACACACACACACACACACACACACAATATCTTGGTTGTTTTCCAAAGATCTCTTGTGGATAGGTCAGGTCCAATTCTCAATCAGTCACATATTCCAAGTCTGAGCAAAGATTCTCCTTGACTCAGTCTGTCAGCCTCCCCACCCTCACCCTTTGTGCTGAAACCTGTTACACCTTGATCAAGTAGACCAAGTGACAAGCCTGGTAGGGTGAGCTGGGAAAGGGATTTAAAGACAGCAACACATGTTCCAGTTAAGATCAGAGTCATGGAAGAATAAGAACATTCTATTTGTGTGTAAAGTACATACCACCAATGGGAATGGTCTGACTTGATTTCCAAAGAACAACTTTAAGCACCTAGAAAGCCTCATACATCTTTGGAACAATAAAGAAAATAATAAAAGGATTATGCTCCTCTGGTGAAAGAGATTGAAACCATTCTCTCTAGATGAAAACATTTGGAAAAGTCATGCCTAGATTACTCAGGGGACCATAATAGCTGACTCCCCAGAGTTCAGAGAAAAGCACACTCTCATACTTCAAGACTCTTTTCTGCTCTACGTACAAGTTGATATATTCTAGGCCAGTAGTCCCCAAACTTTTTGGAAGACAATTTTTTTTTTCATGGAAGGCAAATTTTCCACAGAGAGTAAGGAGCATGGGGAAGGGGTATATCAGCAGGCATTAGATTCTCATGAGGAGCACGCAACCCAGATCCCTTGCATGCACAGCTCACAATAGGGTTCACACTATTACATTCCTATGAGAATCTAATGCCACTTTTGATCCGACAGAAAATGAATCTCTGCTTGTCAACTGCTCACCTTCTGCTGTGTGGCCAGGCTCTTAACAGGCCATGGACCAGCACCAATCCTCAGCCTGGGGGTTAGGGACCCTTATTCTAGACTTTTCAGGTCCAAAAGACTTGGTCTTGGAACAGACGAATTTATGTTTTTAGTGAGAGCTCTGACCTATGGCTGACTTGCTTGAATTATGGGAAATGGGGGTGTAAATGGAGTGACCTGCATTTATTTTTATGTATTACCAAGGGAGACACATGCCAAGTATTCCAGAAAGACTGGAGGTAGGTTGGGCTCCCATCTGGGCTAAGATGGGGTAACAAGAGGTTCTTGCTATTCCTGTCACTTTCCTCTTGGAGCCACACAGGACTATCTCTCCCAAGAAGTCTCCTTTGGAAGCTGAGAAAAACAGGAATGTGGAGATGGGTTCTTTGTCTTTGAAGGAAGCAGGAGTGTTCCATCAGGGACTATCCCCAGTCCCACTGAATATTTAACCTTTCATGGCTTTTACAACCATCTCCTCTCCCATACCTTCCTTGGTCTCTTGCCTTGGTGAGTACTACCTCCCTAACCTTCTCAGTGCAGGTCCTGTGGTCAGACATCATGACTAAATGAATAATTCTTGCTCCTTTTTTTCTCCTCCACTTTCAGATGTAACTTGTTCAGGAGATCCAGAAGTGAGGACTTAGGTGGTTTCTGAACTGATATGTGTGGTCAGCAGTGACCCAAGGTCTTTGCATACCCTTCATTGAGTAGTCTTGTGGTACAGGCATTGCAGGATTCCTCCCTTTCCTTAACTCCCAATTCCATCTACAGGAAAGATTTGTAGATACATGTCTCGAAGCCAGCTCCTCCCTACACCCCTGCTGTCACCTGCTTGGCCCAAACCTAGACTGTGGCAACAACCATTTCTAGCCTCTTCCTTCCTCCTTACTGTTCTTCCTTCATGTTTTCCTCACCCCAGTTGGAATGATCTTTTAAAGTGCTAATCAGGTGCCATTACCACCCTCCTAAAGCAGTAATGCAGTGGCAGTTTCAGAATTTTTTCTTTTTAATTTTTGTAGAGATAAATATTTTGCTAGGTTACAGAGGCTGGTCTCAACTCCTGGCCTAGAGATCCTTCAGCCTTGGCTTCCTAAAGTGCTGGGATTACATGTATGAGCTACCACACCCAGCATCAGAATTTCTATAGAGGTAGGCAGAGGAGTGGTCATGTATTGCCTACCTAATATTGAGGAATCAGCCTTTAAAGAATGAGGGAAGAAAGCACTGGTTGAGATTATGGGGTGAGGGAGCCCCAAACTCCCTTTGAATAGAAGCCACTGTTTTTCATGGTGTTAAATGACCCACATGGGCAGTCCTCCTCTTTCTCTCTGCCTGGATAGTCCTACCTTCTCTTCACTATCTGGGAACTGGGGACAGCCGGTCCCACCACGGAGCTCACTCTGGCCTGGGGCTCCCTGGCCGTGTCCTCCCCCATACCCTGTTCCTGCATAACTGCATCTTCCTCAACCTGAATGTCACCTCCTCAGAGAGGTCCTCCCTGCCCTTTCTTCCTGATTAAGAGCCAGTTCCCATTATTCACCCCTGAATTATTCTGCATCAACATACTGTTTTCCTTACAATATTGTTCTTGGTCTTCTCAGTCTTCCTGATTAGACTGGACTTTCTAAGAATGCAGAAAGCAAATCCCTTTTGTTCTTCACTGCTTCCAGCTCCAAGCGTGGTACTTTCATAACAGACACACACAAAATGAATGAATGAAATATATACCAGTTGCCTGTATTCTTTCTTTTCTGGTCTAAAGAATAATGTGCAACTAAATTAAGGTAACAAGGATCCAAACCAAATTTGGGCTCTGCCCATGCAACCACAATCAGTAAGGTACATAATTTTTTAAAAATAGAGTTGAAAATAAAGCTATGTTATCCAAGCCCTGGACCCAGAGAGAGGTTTCAGGGATCTGGGGAGGTGTAGGGCCAGATGTATTATGATGCCAAGTACATCTAGAATCATTAGGTCTAGTGCAGGGATTTCTCAACTTTGCAACTACTGAAATTTGGGGCTCAATTATTCTTTATTGTGAGAGGCTGTCACGTGCATTGTAGGCTATTTAGCTACATCTTGACTTCTACCTCCTAGATGCCAGTAGCACCCCCAGCTGTAAACAACCAAAAATGTCTCCAGAAATTGCCAAATGTCCGGGGGTTGGGGTGGGAGGGTGGGGGAAACAGGAATAGTCCTAAATGAGAACCACTTGTTCATCTTTAGTTGGATGAGATTATCTGAAAATTCTTGGGTGCCACAAAAGAAGAAAACTAGATTGGTAATACTCGCAGGCTGCTTTTTGCTCCTGACAGGAGGACAGGCACGAAGTATGCAAAAGCCAGAACACATCATCAATCCAGCATGAGCTTCAGAAACAGACAGAAGAGCTACGGGATGAAACCAGAAGCTCACCAGAGATTTCCAAAAGGAAGAGAAGGTGAATTAAATATGACTAGATAAAATAATTCATGCCACAGTGACAGGATTTAATTACGGGTGACTGCAGTCTATGAATGTGAATCCAAAAAGTGCCATAGGCATACCGTGCGACAATGGTTGAAATGATGCTTGTCATAGATGATCAGCTTGTAAACCGGGGCCTGCTGGGTGGAACACGCAGACGAGCTGCATCTGGTGAGGCCTTCATCAACAGGCAAGCTCAGAAGCTGCTCAACTGATGTTGTCCTTGGCCCAGACACTGGGCTGAGAGTGCTCTGTAAATCATCTTGACACCCGTCCAAACACTACAAAACCAAAACTCAGGTTTGGGGTCTTCAGTCTGAAAGAATGTGGCAAGCGCTTAGATAAGTGGAGTAAGAGAAAGACAGGAATGAGCCGGAAGTGAAACATGCCCTGCCCACTGGAGATCAACTCCAAAACTATGGCCAAAATGCAAAATTAGACACGGCGAAGGCATCGGAACAGTTAAGTGCATCAGCCTAGAAGGAACTTGAATGGAAAAATGATTACCATACCAAACCCTCCCGAGGAAAACAGGAAACACACTACACTGGGGGAAAAGCACAAAACCTTCCTCCAAGTGGGAACTTGAAAGGAGACAACCACAAACATGCACACAATCACGTGGCCACCACAGCACAGTGGCCCGATGCAGAGCAGGGGCTGTGAACGTCTTTGAAATCATCAACAGCAGCAACTAAAGAGAGCGGAAGCTGTGGAGGCTTCTTCTCTGCTAAGACTTTTAGAAAAGATCTGGGAGACACGAACTTCACGATTTCACCAGCAGGGGAAGAGCGTGTTTGAAGCTCTAAGCCACAGCTTGAATGTAAGAATCTGAGAAAGTTATGTCTCATGACAAAGAAATCAGCACACACTTTCAGTGGGGAGACCGTCCTGCAAACCTGTGAGGTTAAACTGCAAAGGAAAATGTTAATGGGAGAAGCGGGCTATCCAAATAATTTAAACACCTTTCCGGAAAGCATTTGACACCATTCTTCGTAAAAACCCTGATCTGCAAAAATACATTCTGGCATTTCCAAGGCAAGCGATTTTAACCACAATGAGAAAAAGAATCTCCCAAACCAATTTTGAGATAGACTATCGTATTACAGTCAATACCGGGGCCTGGCAGGAAGAACACTGAGGCTCATTTGAAATACCGTGGGCAGCTCTGATAAGGACATAAATATGGAGAAGGTAGATCAGAGAGCAAGCCGGTGATAAAGAGACTCCAAGGAGACATACTTTACATGAGCACGTATCTTGCACAATCAGCAACTGCACAACACTTGGTCAGCAAAGAAGGGGATTTATGAGAGAATTTCATTGAGATGTTAAGGAAAGCTCTAAAGGGATTACAAATGATACATCAACAGGGCTGCTTGACTTTGAATGTAAAACCAGGGTCTTGCAAATCCAGGTGAATAAAAAAAAATTAATGTTATTGAAGGAAGGTTTGAAGTTATGGGGGTGGGGAAAGGGACCCTGAGCAGTGTTGAATGGGAAAGATGGACAGGAGAGTTCATTGTCAGAACTGTGGAGAGGCTGAAGGAAGAAGAAAAAAGGTTTTTCTGATATATATATATACATATATATATATATATATATATATATGTATATATATATATTTCCCCCCACACACATTGGGGTCTCACTCTGTCACCCAGGCTGGATTGCAGTGATCACAATCTTGGCTCACGGAAGCCTCGAGCTCAGGCAATCCCACCTCAGTCTCCCGAGTAACCAGAACTACAGGCGTGCACCACCATACCTACTAATTCTGTGATTTTTTTTTTGTAGAGATGAGGTCTCACTATGTTGCCCAGACTGGTACTGAATGCCTGGGTTCAAACAATCCTCTCGCTTCTACCTCCCAAAATGCTGGGATTACAGACATGAGTCACTGTGCCCAGCTAGAAAATAAATCTTCTATTTTTTTTTTTTTTTTAGTTGGAGTCTCACTCTGTCGCCCAGACTGGAGTGCAGTGGCTGCTCCTGGCCACCGCAGCCTCGACCTGCTGGGCTCCGGCGATCCTTCCGCCTCAGCTTTCCGAGTAGCTGGAACTACAGGCGCGTGCTACCACGCCCGTCTGATTTTTGATTTATTGTAGAGATGAGGTCTCGCCAAGTTGCCCAGGCAGGCCTCGAACCTGCGGGCTCAGGCAATCCACTCACCTCAGCCTCCCAAGGCGCAGGATTATAGGCCGAGCCACCAAGTCCAGCAGAAAATAAATCTTACAGGGTCATTGACATAAGAGCATAGAATCATTCCACCTTAGATCAGAGAAATAGACACTTTCTTCTCAGGCCCACGGTATAGTTTTATAAAGAAACATTTCCCTTTTTGGGTCCACTTCATAGTGGATTTGTGTAAGGCCTGCTCGATGATGCAGACAGTAACTTGTTTCATTGTAGTAGAGAATCCAGATTCCACAGATCAAATTCTTAATGCTCTTTCTGGCTTTTCTCTTCTGTTATTTTAAGGTTCAGTCTCAATCACATCTCCTCTGTGAAGTCTTTGCTAGTCTTGCCTGTGGAAGTGAGCTCTTCCAGGATCTACAGCTTTTCTTATTCATTTGGCATTGCTCAACTGCCAGGGAGAGGTTCTCGGCTCAATTGTAAGAAATTTGCTGGGTGCAGTGGTTCATGCCCATAATCCCAGCACTTTGGGAGGTTGAGGCAGGAGGATTGCTTGAGCCCAGGAGTTCAACACCAGCCTGGGCAACAGAGACCTCATCTCTAAAAAAAAAAAAATTAATTTAAGGGCTGGCACAATATCTTGTTTGTTTTTGTGTTTTCCCTTAATACCTCTCTGCACTTTTTGGTTAAGGAGGCTCAAAAATGAGTTGGGGCTTGGTTAGTGTGAAAGACATGCAAACACCTTATTAATTATTAATAAGCACACATTACTTATTAGCTCATTACACCTTATTATCCTAGGGTTTGGTTTTCAATGAGAGCCAGGTTGTTGTGGTAATGATAATGACTAGCATTTATTGTATACCTACTGTGTACCTAGGTAGCATGTTACATCAAGAGCAAAGAAGAAAAAAAAAGAACGAATTGGGAAAATACGGCCTTTGAGTGGCAAAAAGAGGTAGGAACAGATTAAAACCGAGAGCTAGAATACAATCCAATTAATATTTGAAAAATGAAGAAACTGGTTTTCTTAGAAAAGAGAGAAAGGACTTTAAAACATTAATATATACCATCTATTTTAAATAATTTCATTGTTTTTATCATACTCCACAGTATATGAATATTGTGTGTGCATGTGATATGTGTGTGTGATATGTGTGTGTGTGATATAGTTTGCATTGTTGTCCCCTCCAAATCTTATGTTGAAAGTGATCCCTGGCATTGGAGATGGGGCCTAGCAGGAGGTGTCTGAGGCATGGGGATGGATCCCTCAGGCATGGCTTGGTGCAGTCTCGCCACAGTGAGTGAGTTCTTGCTCTATCCAAACATTCACGGAGAGGTGGTTATTTAAGGTAACTCCTCACTCTCTTGCAATGTGATACACCTGCTCCCCCTTCACCTTCTGTCATGACTGTAAGCTCCCTCAGGCCTCACCAGAAGCAGATGCCAATGGCACGCAGAACTCTGAACCAAACAAACCTCTTCTCTTTATAAATTGCCCAGCCTCAGGTATTCCTTTATAGCAGAGAAATGGACTGACAGTTTGTAAATGTATTTCTTAAAGTTCTGGAGGGACAAACATCTGCTAAGTGTGGTTGCCTCCAAGGAGTAAAGTAACTAAGTGATAGATACTCAAGGTAGACATTGTTTATATGACCACATCTAGCCGGAATTACAGGCATGCGCTACCACGCTCGGCTGATGTTTTTATTTATTGTAGAGATGAGGTCTCGCTGCCCAGGCGGGTCTCGAACCCGTGGGTTCAGGCAATCCACTCACCTCAGCCTCCCAAAGGCGCGTGATTACAGGCTGAGCCACCGAGCCCGGCTTAATATAAAGAATTTTAACCAGGTTTTAAGCATTGAAAAGGCAAAAAAGGCCAGGAGCAAGTGGCTCACCCCTATAATCCCAAGCACTTTGGGGAGGCGGAGGCAGGAGGATTGCCTGAACCCAGGGTTTCGAGACCAGCTTGGGCAACTTGGCGAGACCTCTTCTCTACAATAAATAAAAAACTTAGCTGCGCATGGTGGCACATGCCTGTAGTCTCAACTACTCGGGAGGCTGAGGCGGAAGGATCGCCTGAGCCGAGCAGGTCTAGGCTGCGGTGGCTGTGATGATACCACTGCACTCCAGCCTGGGCAGCAGAGTGAGAGTTCAACTCAGATATTTAAAAAAAAAGAAAGAAAAAAAGGAAATAAAAGAAAAAAAGTAGTAAGTGCAGGAAGCAGTCACCACTCCAGCTGGGGACCAAAAGAAGGAGCTTGGGATGATTACACCAGAAGCCTGGAGGGGAGTTTGCTTGGCCCTGGCGCCTCGGGCTCTCAGAGGGCAGATTCAGATGTCTCATAAAGGGATGTGTGCAAGGGCTGGGGAAACTGGAAACTGGAAGCTGCCGCCTTTGCTGGGGCGAAGGGCCATGCTGGGAAATCCTAACAGGAAGGAACAGAAAGCAACTGGTTCCTTCTCGGGCTCCCACCGTGCTGTCTCCCTTTGGCGCCCCCTAGTGGAGACAAGAGGCGGAGCCGCTTTCTCGGCCCCGGGGGCCTGTGTGTAGCTCCCTGGTGAATGACCCCTCCAAGGATGCTGCGCTACAAAGGATCCCGCTCTAGGTGGATGTCGTGGGCAGTTCAGCGCCATCACAGTCAGGGGAGTCGGAAGTGGCCTCACAGAAGTTAGAAATGGACCCAGCACTTAGGCGTAACGAAGAACACTGGTTTGGTAGAGAGTTCACACACTTAGGAGCCAAACTTTAAATTCTGTTTTCGGCTTTCCCGCTAACTAGGCGATCTCATAGAAAACACAAAATCTCTCTCAAAATAACCGCCTGTAATTCCAGTACTTTTGGACCAAGGCGGGAGGATTGCTTGAGCACAGGCGTTCGAGACCAGCATAGGCAATATAGAGAGCCCTCATCTCTACAAAAACCAAAAATTTATCTGAGCGTGGTGGTTTGTGCCTGTAGTC
This sequence comes from Cephalopachus bancanus, assembly GCA_027257055.1. Taxonomy (NCBI): domain Eukaryota; kingdom Metazoa; phylum Chordata; class Mammalia; order Primates; family Tarsiidae; genus Cephalopachus; species Cephalopachus bancanus. Next base: position 2,540,686 of record JAPVLO010000306.1, read on the forward strand.
CCAGCCACTTGGGAGGCTGAGGCAGAAGGATCGCCTGAATCCAGGAGGCTGAGGCTGCAGTGAGCTGTGATCATGCCACTGCACTGCAGCCTGGGTGACAGAGATTCCCCCCTCCAAAAGCCAGAATTCCCGAATAGCACTTGCCATGTGCCAGGCCCAAAGTCTTTTACATATATAGTAACTTTTTTTTTTTCTTGAGTTGGAGTCTCACTCTGTCGCCCAGACTGGAGTGCAGTGGCCGCTCCCGGCCACCGCAGCCTCGACCTGCTGGGCTCCGGCGATCCTTCTGCCTCAGCCTTCCGAGTAGCTGGAACTCCAGGCGCGCGCTACCATGCCAGGCTGATTTTTTGATTTATTGTAGAGATGAGGTCTCGCCAAGTTGCCCAGGCGGGTCTCGAACCCGCGGGCTCAGGCAGTCCACTCACCTCTGCCTCCCAAAGCGTGGGATTACAGGCTGAGCCACCGAGCCTGGTTCATAGTAACTTTTTTAAAAGAGGCAAGATCTTGCTTTGTCACCAAGGCTACAGTGCAGTGGCGCAATCATAGCTCACTGCAGCCTTGAACTCCTGAGCTTAAGTGATTCTCCTGCCTCAGCCTGCCAAGTAGCTGGGACTAACGACACATGCTACCACGCCTGGCTAATCTTTTTGCTTATGTTTGTAGAGATGGGGGAGTCTCACTTTGTTGCCCAGACTGGTCTCGAATTCCTTGCCTCAGCTTCCCAAAATGCTGAGATTGCAGGAGTGAGCCACCACACCCAGCCTCTATTAGCTAACTTAATCCTTGCAACAACTCTATGAGGAACTCACTGAAAGACTGGGTACGGTGGCTCCTGCCTGCAATCCCAGCACTTTGGGAGGCTGAGGCGAGAGGATTGCTTGAGTCCAGGAATTCGTGACCAGCCTAAGCAACACAGCGAGACCCTGACTCTACAAAAAAAAAAAAATTAGCCAGGTGTGGTGGTGCATGCCTGTATGCAGTACCAGCTACTCAGAAGGCTGAGGTGGGAGGATTGCCTGAGCCCAGGAGGTCGAGGATGTGAAGAGCCATGATTGTGCCACTGCACTCCAGCTTAGGTGACAAAGTGAGACTCCGACTCAAAAAATAAAATAACAAAAGTTCACCCAAGGCCACAGATAGTTGGGGACAGGCCAGGAAATGAGCCCAGGGGTCCAATATAGAGAAGGTCTCTGTGTCACCAAGTTTTGCCACTGAGAGAAGACACTGACATGGGGCTCATGCCATGCCAGGCACCTTTTATTCCCTTAAAATATAGAACAGCCATCTAAGGTGAGGACTGTCAGCCCCAGGCCACAGATTAGGGAAACAAAGCTTGAAGAGATTAGGAAAACCTCTAGTTTCCAACTCCCTGTCAAGTGAGGAGGCTGGACCACCTGGCATTGACGGCCGCTTTTGGAAGATGCTAGGAGTCTCCCACAAAAGAACTCAAGTGTCCAGGCTCAAACACGACTAGAAATGAAGACTTCCAAATTGTTTAAAGGTCCTCTGGCCTCACAGGACTGATAACAACACAGTCTTGTACCTGAGTGCTAGAATTTCCAACTCAACTTGGGTTTTTACTTCCCCCACCCCCGCTTTCTCACTTTTGGCAAGTAGCTCTTGGTCATATCCACATCTGACTAGAGTCAGACTCCCTGAATATTAAGTTGGGGAGGGGATGACGCATATACCTTTTTTATATTAATAACTTTGCCTTTTTCCCATTTTTATTTTCTGTTGAACTTGAGAATGTTCCGTCTTCCACAAGTCTTTTAGAAGGGTTTGCATTGTCACAGTGGAAAGGCCCTGAGCCCACGGAAACTCAAGAACTTGCCCGAGGACACCCACCCAGGAAGAGCCACATTGGGAATTGAACTGGTGATGACTTTTACCTAAAGTGACAGTATCAGGACTGTCAAGGCTAAAATTGATCTTGTGTTAGAAATGCTATTTTTTTTAAACAAACACTTTTCTTTTCTTTCTTTCTTTTTTTTTTTTTTTTTTTTTGAGTTGGAGTCTCACTCTTTCGCCCAGACTGGAGTGCAGTAGCTGCTCCCGGCCACCGCAGCCTCGACCTGCTGGGCTCCGGCGATCCTTCCGCCTCAGCCTTCCACGTAGCTGGAACTACAGGCGCGCGCTACCACGCCCGGCTGATTTTTTTATTTATTGTAAAGATGAGGTCTTGCTGCCCAGGCAGGTCTCGAATCCACGGGCCCAGGCAATCCACTCACCTCAGCCTCCCAAAGGCGCGGGATTACAGGCTGAGCCACCGAGCCTGGCTAAACAAACACTTTTCTGTCAGCATGTCACCTTATAACTCTTGACAAGCTGAGACTAGGAACATTGAGACACCAGCAGCCCCTCAGCCAAGTGGCCCGATGCCATTGCTTCCCTGATAGCCTCACCAGAGCAAGTCCCAGGCTATCCACACACCATGCTGACACCCTGTGAGGGCCACAGGTGAGTGGCATCCCCAGGACCTGCATGCTACCCTGAGAGGCTGGGTATATGGAATATGGAGGTACCTACGAGAATCACAGGAATGGGGTGATTTTATAAGGATGTTCCTTATAAAGATTAGGAATGTTCCTATTGGCCAGACACAGTGCCTTATGCCTGTCATCCCAGCACTTCGGGAGACCAAGGCAATAGGATGTCCTGAGCTGAGGCACTTGAGACCAGTCTGAGCAACATGGCAAGACCTCATCTCTACAAAAAATAAAAAAATTAGCTGGACATGGTGGTGCTCGCCCGTAGTCCCAGCTACTTGGGAGGTTGAGGCAAGAGGATCACCTGAGTCCAGGAGTTGAAGCTGTGATGAGCCATGATCATTCCACTGTTGCACTCCAACCTGGGTGACAGAGTGAGACCCTGAATCAAAAAAAAAACCAAACTTTTCTCCAGAGACCATCCCATCAGCCTCTCAGTCAGGTGTTCCTAGTGCTTTATTTTGTACGATTAACTCTTTTGGCAGTTGGGGAAAGTCCACAGGCTCCTTCTCAGATTAATGTCTTAAACTAAATAAAGTTAAGTATGTAAGATCACAAAGCAAACCAGTGATATCAAAAGAATCAAGAGAAACCGAGTATGATTGGAGCATGGAGACGCAAAAGAAAACGAGGAAGGATGCGACCATGAAGCGAATGCTTAGTCTCAGAGACCAGAGGCTGTGAGTGTCCAGAATCAACTGGTTTCTTAGACTGCCCAGAGATGCAATCATACTCTAAAGAAAGGCTAGATCAAAGTCCAGAAAGAAAGAAAAGAAAGATCCTAGCGCACTAAAGGAAAAAGTCCCCCAATACACTTTCTGCTTATTCTTCCAGCTTAATACACAGTTGGGTCCACCTTACCACGTCCTGGTTGAAACCAACTTTATCAACTTTTCCATTAAAGCCAAACTGGACTAGTGCAGTCAATGATGGACTGTATGTACGCCAAGATTTGAATGATTACCATGCACACACAAAAAAACCTATGTAGATGACTGCCTACTATAGAAAGTAACTCAGCACAAGTGTTACATTGTGGCCACAGTTGCCCGAGACCCTAAAAGAAGAGTCTGGGCTGAGCTCGGTGGTTCAGCCTATAATCCCAGCACTTTGGGAGGCCAAGGCAAGTGGATTGCCTGAGCCTGTGGGTTCGAGACCAGCCCGGGCAACTTGGCGAAACCTCATCACTACACTAAATAAAAAATTAGCTGGGCGTGGTAGTGAGCATCTGTAGTTCCAGCTACTTGGAAGGCTGAGGCAGAAGGATTGCCCGAGCCCAGCAGGTCGAGGTTGCGGTGGCTGTGAGCGTGCCACTGCACTCCAGCCTGGGTGAAAGAATGAGACTCCAACTCAAAAAAAAAAAAAAAAAAAAATGGTAGAATCTGGAAGATCTCTGGAGTTCCTATCATGCACATTTCTATCTGTAGATACAACATCGAGCAGAAGCTGAATGATTACAGAGCTCCTTGGTTCTGGTCCTTCCAAGACAAAGCTCCTCTGCCTTTTTCAACTACCTTTCTCTGTTGCCAGTTCATTAAACATGCAATAGCATGAATTATTATTCTAATCACCCATTTGCTCCATTATGAACTGAGTATGGATTAATAAACTCATTTTTTAATGCTGTTTTGAAAAAAAAAAGACTCAAGAGAAGGTTATTAAAATCTCAACAACGAAAACAACAGATTTGTGATATGCTTCTTCATTCATGTATTAAATGACAAGATCTAGCAGCCGGTCCTACAGCTACTGTAATTCTGAAGTCATGGGGGATGTAAACAGCATTTCAAGATATCTGCAACTAGTGAAATCTGGAAATGGCTGCCATGGGTGGCCTATGTTCTGTTGAAGAAAAGGATCAATTTCAGTTGGGGATGAGTGAAAATAAACACACAGTATTTTCTCTGAACACATTCACAGAATTCTCTCCACGAAGGTTTGAGGCCTCCAAATGTAGAGCCTCACGTTCTTAGCAAACTTTTCAAAGATAATGAATTTCCGCTGAGGCTCGGCGGGCCAGCCTGTGCACCAGCTCTGTTACATGTGCAAAGGATGTCCCCTGCTGGTCAGAAGACTCATACCCGTTCACCTGGACACACTTAATTGGCCATGTTAGAAAACAATAGGCCAGGCAATTAATTCACGAACTCACATTGAGAAATGGAGCAGGAAGATTGCTGGTCGACCAGACTTGGGGACATCTGATCAGCACCGAAGTAGAAGCCCTGGAGACTTCACGGGAAAGCGCTGATGGCTTGCGCTGTTGATCCTTAGCAAAGGAAGACAAGATGTCAGCTCGGTGGGGCTGTCTTCAGAGGGGGCTGCTTTCCCTGCCTCTGGTCAACAACAAGGAACTCTGCAGATCGCTGAAAGGTTCGATTTCCTCGTGGGCTTGTCTGGCCTGGATGTTTAGGATCTGCTTTCCTTGCTTGGAGCTTGGAGCCAAGTGGAAAGGAAGGAGAAGGGGAATTAGCTCAGGACTTACCCCGTGCTGCTGAGTGTTTTCACAGGCTCTTGCGTTGAATTCCTAGAGCAACTCTACATAGAGTTAACTATTATTTCCAGAATTTTAACAGGCTGGTCACCTGGCCATAGTCAACCTGGTTAAAAGGGTGCTGGACCGGGCGCAGTGGCTCATGCCTATATTCCTAGCACGTTGGGAGCTGGAGGTGAGAGGATTGCCTGAGCCCCAGGGTTCCAGATCAGCCTGGGCAACTTGGTGAGACCTTGTCTCTACATTAAACTAAGAAATGAACCGGGTGTGATGGCACACACCTGTGATTTCAGCTACTTGGGAGGCTGAGGTGGAAGGATGGTCTGAACCCAGGAGGTCAAGGCTGCGGAAGCAGTGAGCATGCCACTGCACTCCAGCCTGGGCGACAGAGTGCGACTCTGTCTCAAAAAAACAAACTAAAAAGACTGAGTGGTTCGTGAGTGGAGAGCCCATGGACCATCCAGACTGCCACCAAGGGCAGGGCAATGATATCCCCCGGGAGGGCCCATTCCTGTTAGGGAAGCATTCTGGAGCCTATTGTCTAATTTGAATCTGGCTTCACCATTCACCACACTGTAAACTCGGGCAAGTCTGGCTATCTTTTTGTGCCCCCATTTCCCTGTCTGTACTGAGAATAACAATAGCACCTGTCAGAAGGGTTGTTGTAAAGATGAGATGTAAAACCCCTAGAATAGTGCCCAATACCCGCAGGCATTCAGTAAATGATAGCTGTTATTACTCTATGACAATATTGTCTCCTGAGAACAAGCAGGGATACAGCCACAGCTGCAGACAGCCTCAACCAGTGCTTGTCAACCACAAGCGACATGGTCCCCCAGGGGACATTTGGCAATGTCTGGAGACAGTTTCATTGCCACATCTGCAAATGGGTAGAGGTCAGAGATAGTGTTCAATATCCTACAGTATACAGGCCAGCTTTCTACAGTAGGGAATTGTGTAGTCCCAAATGTCCAGCGTCTCAGGCAGAGAAACCCTGCCCCAAACTGAACACCTGTGAAGTAGAGACCATTTTGCCAGATATGATGAGGTGCTAAATTGAAACTCAAGGGGATGGGGAACAGACAATAAAAAACAAGAAACTATTAGGTGATAATCAATGCTGTAATAAAAATAAACAGGATGGTAGGATGGTTGGGTCTTCTTTAGATTGGATGGTCAAGGAAGTCTTTCGAGAGGGGGAGGCATTTAAACTGGAACCTGAATGACAGCAAGTGGCCAATCATGAAGATCTGAGCAAACAGCATGACTGGTGGAGGAAATAGTTCCTGCAAATGTGCCTGGGTAGAGACAGCCCAGGTGTGATTGAGAAACAGAAAGAGTGGGGGATTACAGAATAGTGGGAGGAAGGGAGACAGGGGTCAAACAATCCCAATAAGGCCCCATGGAATTGGATGAGGCCATGTCTTGGGGTATTCCCTTGGGAAAAGAAATTGCCCCTAGTACTTGATCATAACTAAAATATGTGACCTGTTATATGGTTTATTTTATTTTATTTTACTTTTGAGGTGGGAGTCTCACTCTGTCTCCCAGGCTAGAATACAATGGCATGCTCATGGCCACCGCAGCCTTGACCGACTGGACTCAGGCGATCCTTCAGCCTCAGCCTCCCAAGTAGTTAAAACTACAGGCATGGGCCACCACACCTGGCTCATTTTTTAATTTATTGTAGAAATGAGGTCTTGCCAAGTTGCTAAGGCTGGTCTTGAACCCCTGAGTTTAGGTAATCATCCACTTCCACCTCCCAAAGTGCTGGGATTACAGGTGTGAGCCACCACGCCTGGTGTGAGGTTGTTTGTTGCTGCAGCATCATTTATATTATATGACTTCTACGCCTTCCAGAAAAGGGGGAGGAGACATCCCAGAGCTACTGAGTGACAGAATCTGATTCCAGCAATCCACGAGAAGGGGGATAAAAGTTCCCTCCACTTTGACCCATGCACTTAACCCTTTTAACATCAACAAATTATATTCACAGAACTTTTTTGTGGAGCAATTTCTTATAACATATCTATCTAGAAAAATCTGTCAATGAGGAAGGCAGTCCTCCTATCCCTCAGTGGTTCTGAGCGCCAACCCTGGCATTTAGATTTCATATACAATTAGCTCCACCATGTGGCATTTAGAAAAAATGACATTTATTTTAGGACCATATAAGCAAGGTCAAATATCTAATAAAACCATAAACCCCTTGAGAAGGGGACTGCGTGTGATTTTTTTAAAAAATCACATCTAGCTGGCTAAGGTATTAAATCAAAAGCAAGAGGGAATCAGGTATAGTGTTACATGCCTGTGATCCCAGCTACTAGGGAGGCTGAGGCAGGAGGATGGCTTGAGCTCTGGAGTTTGAGACCAGCCTGGGTAACATGACAAGACTCCATCTCTAAAAGCAAACAAACAACAAAACAACAACAAAAATGCAAGAGGGAGCATGTTCCTGTCATGTGAACTAGGAAGTTCAATTGACGTGAGTCTCGTTCGTGTGTTTATTCACTTGACTAATATTTACTTAGCTTCATGACATATGATATACTGTTCCAGGGACTAGGGATAGAGTAGTGAACAAGATGGACAAAATTCCTGCCTTTGTTGAAAAGACAGACAATGGAACAAATAAACAGAGTAGGACACGCTGCAAACGGATGGGGTAAGTGCTAGAACCAAAGTAAATCAGGGCTGACGCATAGATAGAGACAGGGAAGAACTCTTTTAAATAAGGTTGTCGTCAATAAAGGCAAAAAATCTGCATTCAGCTCTCCCAAAGTGCTTTTAGATAAATGATCCAAAATCTCAAATGTAGATAAACACAAACATGCTCTTACAGACATAAGATGTGAAAACACCTCAAGATGCTCAAATCTTGGTTTTCAACTCATCACCCTAAAAAGAAAGCAAGACCCTGTTGGAGAAATGACTGGTTCCCAGCCTGAAGCAGGAAATGGATGAGGAGACCCCGAGCTGTGTTGTTCAGCAGAAAACTCAAGAACCAAAAACAGGGTTATATTTGTCTTTAATCTGTCACGTGGACAGGCTACATGGCCCCCCCACTGGCAAAACCGGGGAGTATTTAAGCATCAACAAGAATAATAACTGTCATTGATATTCTGTTGGATGAATTAAAATTCATGAATTTATGGTGATGTTTAACAAAAATAAAGGGATAGGGATCTGTTTTACCAAAGAATGCCAATAAAAGGGATTATAGAATTTAAACATCATTAAAAAAATATTTTAAGAGATAGGGTCTTGCTATGTTGTCCAGGCTGATCTCAAACTCCTGGCCTCGAGCAGTTCCTCCTGCTCCAGCCTCCCAAAATGCTGCGGTTACAGGCATGAGCCACCATACCTAGCCTGAGAATCATCATTTTACAAACTATAATGTAATGCCGGTTCACAACTACAATGATCATCTTGTATATTAATTTCTTGTTGCTGATAAAACAAACCACCACAAATTTAGTGGCATAAAACAGCCTAGATTTATTATTTTGTCGTTCTGGAGGTCAGTGATCTACAATGGGTCAGTGTGGCTGCATTCTTCTGGAGGCTTTGGGGGAAATCTGAGTCTTGTCTCTTCTAGCTTCTATTGGATGGATCCAACGTAGAAGCTAGAAGATGCTGTCCACATTCCTTGGCTCTCACAGTCCCAAGTAGTTCTGACCTCTGCTTCTGTCATCGAATCTCCTTCTCTGTGGCTTTGATCTCCTGCCTCTCTCTGGTGAGGACACTTGTGGCAACAATGGCCCAACCACATAACCAGGATCATCTCCTCATCACAAGATCCTTAGTTTAATTTTACCTGGAAAGTCCCCTGTTGCCATATAGGCATAGGGGCCAAGAGGCAGTCTGCAAAATCAACTTGCAAAAGGCAGATTAATTGCAGAAGAGGCATATAAATGTATTGAGTAGTGTATACACAAAGATACGGGGAAAATTATTGATTTGTACTCTTAGGTTCAACAAAGTATTCACAGCCATGTAGAAATATGATTGGACACAAAGAGTATGATCTGATGCTATTAGACTGAGTGGGAAACCCAGCAAGACCCATCTGTCTAGATTCTTCTTGGCCTCTAAGCAGCAATTCTTTCCTCTGCTTATAGGACAGGACCCTCCTTGGAATAGGATCTTATACCTGCAGTCAAAAAAGTAGGGCCAGATAATTCCTTTATGGCCAGTTTTTACACAGAAAGGCAGGGGAAAGTTAGAGAAATATTTTTTGGTTTTATGGCTGGCTTTAGGGAAGAGGGGTTCTAGCTTATACGACCTATCTTGGAAAAAAAGGATTCATTCTAGTTCTATGACTAGGCTGGGGGAGGCGGCACAGTGAGGAGAAAGGGACTAAAAGACAGGAAGGCAGGAAAAAGTCAGAGAAAAACTTTTGTTTTTGAGGCTGCTGTTGAGGCCTTCATAGGGTATTGTTTTCTGAGCCCTAACATAAGACGGCATGTTCCCAGGTTCCAGGGATTAAGACATGAACACCTTCATGGGGGTCACTATTCACCCTACCACCACCTGTGGAAGGTTGCTTGTGAGCAGAGTGTTTACAAGGTGACAGAGTATGACTTCACAAATTAGTTGTTTATTGTAAAGGGAAAAAATGACCCTTAAGATGAGAACTTAATTCTCATAAGAACACTTAGTTCTCATAATCACCATCCTGAACAATGGGACGAGAAATTGTGTACTGCCTGATGTAATATAATAAGAAATACACAATTCACTTACAAGATATTCTTGCCAAAAATGTTTAGCCTGAATCTAATAAGGCCTTTTCCCCTAACTCCCAGCTTACAGACATGATTCCATAATAAATAGTCAAGCACATTCAGGATGTGGAGCATGCTGTAGGTCTACTATGCTAGGCTTCTCAAAATTGCAATGCTGTAAAACAGGATGGAGATGATTTTAGATTTTTAGAAAGGACTAAAAAGGGACATAACCAAATACAACATGTATACCTTGACTGGATCTTGGTTTAAAAAGTTATTTTAAAGACAATTGGTGGGATCTTAAATTTGGCTTAAATATTAGATGACATCATGGAATTATTGCTAATGTTTATATGATTGCATAGAATAATATCCTTATTCCTTGGAAACACATGTTGAAATGTTTAGGATTAAAGTACTATATGGTATCTGAAACTTACCTTCAAATTGTTTAAATAAAAACTGATGGGGTAGAGGGTGTATGTACAGAGACAGAAAAAAGGGTGAAACAGAAAAAGAGAGAGATGACACAATACGGCAAAATGTTAACATTTGTTGAATTTAAGTGGAGAGTTCATAGTTATGTATCATATCTGTGGTTAAAACAAGAAAAATAGTCACTTAATTTTGTCAACTTGGTTAGGCCAGTAGTACCCAGATATTTGGTCAAACATTATTCTAGATGTTTCTGTGAAAGCATTTTTTGTTGGATGAGATTAACATTTAAACTACTATTTGAATGCTAAATTTCTCTATAGATTATATATGCTTATATATTACAGGAGGTGCAAAAACTGTATACACATTTTAAGTATGACGTTTGCTCAAAAGATGGCATTAATCAAATGAACGCTAACTTCATCATGTGACAGGCAGGACAGTCAAAGAAAATGGTGGAAGCATGGTTGAGCAAACGTCATACTGCACATTGCTACCATAATTTAATTCAACTTTGAAAAGTAATACCTAGATAACATCTTTTAAAACATGTACACATTTTCGACACCCCCATATGTATGTATATGCATATACATATAAAATCTGGATAGAAATGTATGTCTCTATCCATCTGTCTATAGATATGAGATAGATAGATGATAAGATGGATAGATGAGAGAGAGAGATACATAGATGATGTTGATGAAGGTAGGTAGATAGATAGATAGATAAAAAGAAAGAAAGAAGTTTTGCTTCTCTGGGGAGCCCTCGCTAATACAATATTCTTCTTTCAACTTTCCAGTATGTATGACATTTTTTCTAATAAAAAGTTTCTAAAAAGTTAAGTTCAGGTAAATTTTAAAAAAACCACTCCGGAGTTTTAGATGCATTATTGTGTGGCTCATCGCTATGCTTCTAGGAGAGCAAATGAGTCCTTATGGAAAATAGTCTAAGGAACCTAGCCATCTGGAGACATTCATCACCTACCAGTGCGCAAGTATTTTGGAGAGTTTTCTATGTTGGGGACTAAGCTCAGTGCTGAGAAGAGCATGGCAAGCCACCCAAAAGTAGACCTTCCTGACTTCTTCCTATGGCATTGTGCATCCTGGCAAGCCACATTATTGGGACAAAGAACATCTAATGAGTTCTTGGTCTTAGGAGGGTATTCAGGTTTTCTGATCAGGTCGTCTTACTGATGATGTAGCCACCTCAGTGGATCTGGCTCTGAAAGCCAGCCAATCAGTGAAGCCTCAGTCTTCCTAAGTTAGACAACTCCAGTGAACCTGACAGCAACAGTTTTCTTCCTCTGTAACCAACACAGAATGTGCTTTAAAAGCTTATTTTAACATGTCAAAGTTTGTCTTTTGGCTATGATAGTAAAGAGACTGTATTTACCCTGATGCTTTAAAGACTTAACAAATGAACAGATTGTGCAAAACGACTGTACTCAAACTGGACAATAAGAGGCACAGTATTTTTATCTATGAAGGAAAGGAAACAAGGCAGATCCTGTGATCACCCAGATTTCTCCATGGGGCACTTTCTGGACCACCCAAACAGAATATGGTGAACTTGCTGAGTTGAGGAGACAGACATAGGGATTCAGAGAGTCTGAAGAGACTGGGAAGTGGAAGGCAAAGATGCAGAGAGGAGCAAGCCATGCAGAAAAGAACTCCAGAAATTTTGTAGACATTTCCTTGAGTTTCTAGTGAAGACTTAGTCATGAGCACCCAAGGTGAGACTGTGAAGTCAAGCAAAGGGTGACTAACAGCTGTGAAATGAACTGTTCCCAGAGCTCCTGTAGTGCTGGGAATTTATTTGAGTTCCCTCTAGCCAGCATGGTGAGTCCTGTCCTGTTTGATCACTCAGGGCATCCAGTAGAGACCTCATAAATTTTTATTTAATCATAGGACTATACTCTCCTTAGAGTAAAAAAGCTACTCTACGTAGACCCTAACAAAGCTGAATAAAAGCATAAGAGAATAAAATTGAACCATGGATGAATTAATTGCCTACTTAGAATAAATCTCAGCATTCTTTTAAAGCAGGACAGTACCTAGATACTCAATGAAGTACAATTTGTGAAGTTCAGCATGCAATAAAAAAATGACTAGACCAACCAGCCAGGCATGATGGCTCATGCCTGTAATTCCAGCACTTTAAGGGGCTGAGATGAGAGGATTGTCTGAGCCGAGGGTTTGAGACCAGCCTGGGCAAACTGGTGAGACCTCATCTCTACAATAAATCAAAAAAATAATTAGCCAGGCATGGTGGCATGCGTTTGTAGTTCCAGCTACTTGGAAGACTGAGGTGGAAGGATTGCCTGAGCCTAGCAGGTCAAGGTTGTGGTGGCCAAGAGCTTGGGCGACAAGGTGGGACGCTGACTCAAAAAAAAATTACTAGACCAACCAAGAAGCAAGAAAATGTGACCTATAGCCAAAACAAAAATCAGTTACCAAAAAGAGATTTAAAAATGATAGAGGCTGGGAACAATGGCGAGTACCTGTGATCCCAGCGCTCTGGGAGGCCAAGGTGAAAGGATTGCTGGAACCCAGGAGTTTTAGACCAGCCTGGACAACATAGCCAGACTTCATCTCTACAAAAAATTAGAACAAATTAGCTGGGTGTGGTGGCGCACACTTGTAGTCCTAGCTACTCGGGAGGCTGAGATAGAATGATCACCTGAGCCCAGAAGGTTGAGGCTGCCGAGAGTCGTGATCATGCCACTGCATTCCAGCCTAGGTGACAGAGTGAGACTCCAACTCAAAAAAAAAAAAAGATAGAAGTGGTAGTATTAGCAGAAGAGAGCTTTAAAGTAATAGAGGAAACCATGAACATAGGAGAGAAATGGAAGAAATGAGAGGAGCCACACGGAACATCTAGACAGGAAAACAACATCTGAAATGAAAATGGCAGGATTCCACTCCCACCACTTGAACTAACACAGCAAACTCTTCCTCAAAAATCCTCTGTAAGATCAGAGGTCTGCTTTGCTCACAAGAGTATGCCTGACCAGCAGAACCCTCCCTTACTTAAGTAAGAAATCAAATTAAAGGTTTTATATTAATTTTTGAGTGGTGGGCTCATGTTCTGACAATTCCAAGGTCCACCAAGGTTATTTTGAAGACCTTAACAATATTCAGGTTTACTCACCAGTCCCTTGGGTTCAGATTTCGTTGATTGTTCAGATTTGTTCCAAGCATTTCTTTCTCAATGTGCCCTGACTCAATGTGACCTGTGCCCTGACTCATTCACTAAGCACTTATTGTGGAATTTATTCTGTCAAAGGAGGATTCCAGCGCCAAAAGGTCTTTGTATAGGGTATTTGGAAATGTTGGTTTAGTGACATATTTTTGGCCATCAGCTTCATTATTCAAGTGTGTCCTTGTTTTGCTTTTAGCGTGTCAATTAGCACAGAGTCTTGGCTCAAGATGTTTCTTTCTGTTGCTTTGTCTTTGAGAGTCTTTTATCTGTTGAATATTTAAGAGGCTCTTCACAGGGAATAGATGAATAGCTCCACTTAGTCTCCAATTTAATCCATGTGAGTTAGAGGTCCATTGGCCATGATCAAAACTTGCCTTTTGTCCCCCAAACATCTTTATAGGGATACTTCCTCTTTCATCAATTAATGAAAGAAGGTGTTTTTGTTTAGTCCCAATACGAAGATAAAAATCGTCAGGTCATTCATCATATAGTCCCTTCTTAGCCTCTGGTTGACCAGTTAGCCTGAGACACCATTCTTTAGCACATATTTTGATTGACTATAATGGCTTCTTTCCTGTTTGTCATGAATTTTTCTAAATTAAAGTCATAACTTCTCATTGGCACAAGTCCTACTTTTTATATGAGTTCACACTATAATACTAATTCATGTGTTCACCCTAGTGTGGCAAAAATATTTTCAACTTAAATGGCTACTTTGGGAGAACTTCTGATATTCAAAATTAATACATTTAAGTAGAGTTTGGGAAAATAAGAATATTTACAATTCAGTAGTCAATTTCTTTGGTGTATTGAGGCCTCAAAACAAACACTGATTACAAGATCGTCTCTCTCAAAGACTCTCATTCACTATCACTCAAGTCTTCTGAAACTACCCTCTCTATATATGGGGGGGGTCCAAAAAAACCTAGAATTATTTTTTGGAGGACAGGCACCTTGTAATATAGGATTCCCCTGCTAGGTAGGTGTTCTAGAACCCATCAGCATCAGTGACGCAGCTAATATTGTTGAGAGAGGCTGCATTTGGCTTCAGTAAATTTTTTTTTTTGTAGATTCAATGTGTTTGCCCATTCCATGATGGGTGATTTACAAGTGACCTGCCCACACCACACTGAGTGTTCAGCAGTTTTTGACCAAAAAACAGCATGACCTCCATGCCCCATCCTCCCTATTCACCTGATTTTGCCCTGAGTGACTTTTTTTTGTTTCTGCAGATGAAAGTCCTCAAAGGGAAACATTTAGGTGATGTGGAAGAGGCGAAACAAAAAATGGCAGAAGCACTAAAAGGCATCAAAATTGAGTTCAAAAACTGTTTTGAGCAGCAGAAAAAGCATATTATTGGGTATATTGCACCAAATAGAGAGCACTTTGAAAATGAAACTTAAACCTGTAAGAATAGATTCACAATTTTTATAAATAAATTCCAGGGTTTGGGGAGGGGTCCCCCGCTGTATATGATATAAAATCTTTATCACTTCCTCACGTCCTTTCTGTTTCTTCTGCTCCTAGCCTCCTAAACATGATACCCTTTTCTCAGAAAAGGCCATATATCTCAGAAATAGCTCCTGAAATTTACTAGACCGGAAAGCAGAATCAGTAGAAGTGGAATTTAGACCCTGGTCTAGAGCAGGGTTGGTTAAGGGTTATAACTAAAGAACTTTTGAAAGCATCATTAAGACCAATACAAATTTGCTACAGAATTCAGAATGTTGTTTGACACATACTATACTGTACTATTTAATTTATATAATTAGCTTGCTTAATTGCTAGCCTCTTAAAAGGTAAACGGAGTTAAAAGTAGCAGGATGGGAAGTACCAGGGAGAGATTTACATAACTCAGCTGTGTATTTAAGTAAAACAAAATAGCTTTAAAAGGGAAAATATACACGTATATATGAAATATACTACATAGGAACATGGAGCTTTTCCTTTATGGATAACTGAACAAAGATGAATTAATAAGAGACTTTAACAATAGACTTCAGGAAAGTATCAGTTGGAATAGACCCAATTCTTGAAATGAATGGAGCCTTATTATATCTCCTTGTAAGTGGGTCTAGACCTGAAACTGGGAACTTAATCAGAAATAATATGATGGAATGCAAAATTGCCAACTTAGGAGAGTTCCAATACGTGGCTAAACATTTTCCTCAAACTTTAAAAAGTAAGCTAGCTAAAAATTAAACCAAGCTTATGACTCTTCAGATAAAGTATTTGGTCCCAAGTTAAAAATAAGACCAAAAGTCTTCTGTCCTTTAAAAAGAAAGAGCCCATGGCTGAGGACAACAGTAACTGCTACAAGCAGAAAAGCCAGTGAAGGAAAAATTGAGCCACATTTTACAAGAAACAAAAAGATAATTATCTAAGATTTGTCCACTTATGCTGCTCTGAGGGAAGACTTAGCACCTAGCAATTCCCTGTCATTCCTCTAAAGTCCCAGGAGGAATCGTCTATAAATAAAGATAGATAACAGTGTCATTTTATGTTAATAAACATGCCACTATGTCTACCTTTGTTAATTCAATTTTTATAGAACATCAGATCTCTCAGAATAGCAATTTAAAGTTGAAAAGCAAGAGGAAAGGGTGAAATGAATACAATATTAAATATCTAATCTGAAAAACCTATAATAACCTGTAATAATTAGCTTACATAAGTAACTCCATTTTGTAACAGATCTTCCATGATAACCTAGAAATAATCCCCTTATGTAAACTTCCCATAATCCTATCGCACACCCACATTCCTGTGCCTCTTGGTACTTGGAGACTCCCTAGGTGCACAGATTCTGGAGCTATCTGTGTCCCTTCACAACAAAATGTTTTGCCAAGAAATATTAATCAAATTGTACAACTTATGTAACTTCTACCTTTATATACCTCCCGCTCACTTTGTTTGGGGCCAAGAGTTCTTTGGACACTAGTCCGCTCTTAATCACTGGCATTAATAAAGGACTTATAACTTGACCCTCTCTGCATGTTGGTGTCATTTCTCACAATCTGGCTATAACATTTGGAGACCCCAGTGAGAATAGTTGCCAGCCTTGGGAGGCAGCCTCTCTCCAGCTCTCTCCAGCTCGGTGGGGAAGGTGTAGGGGAAGCACCCCCTAGGACATTCCAGGGCCCCATAACCTCTCATCTGGCTTGGAGGAAATTGGAACTACTACCAGTTTCCCATTGCTTCAAAATTCCTGAGTCCAACTGTGTTCCTCCTAGGAGGTAAGAATTTGTTTAATCTGTTTAATCTGTATGTGGCCACAACTTTGTTAAGGAGGTCGGATTCTGACGAGGCTGCTCCTTAAACTCTGTTCAGTGACCCAAGACGTTGGTAGAACAGTGTCTCAGTTTAGTATCTGGTTTCTGTTTGGGTACCTGCTTTGACTACTGATTGACTTCTGATTGCTTATGGTATTTCTATATCCCTGTCATCCTTGGCCTTCTTCCCTTCTTTGTATTTTTGCTCCTGTTGCTCCTTGAATTGGTCATCAAGTCAGAAACTTCTTCTGGCCCTTACTACTTATCTTTTTGTGGTTGGAGTTCTGATCCTTATCAGGTGTCTCCTGTGGTTTACTGGTTTTTGACAAAATGGGACAACAGGTATCCAAACCCCCCAGTCCCTTGGACTGTATGATAAAGAACTTCTCTGTCAAGTTCATGTAGGATTACAGTGTCCATTTCTCAAAAGGCAGGCTCTGGGCCCTCTGTGAAGTCGACTGGCCTTTATTTAATGTAGGATGGTCCTCCACCGGGTCTCTGGATGTTCATGTCACCAGGTCTGTTTGGAAGGTCATTATGGGGTCTCCTGGCCACCCTGACCAGTTTCCCTATATTGACCAATGGTTAAGTTTAGTCCAAAATCCACCCCCATGGCTAAAGTCATGTTCCTTTGAAACCCCAGTCACATCCTTGTTTCTAAGTTCCTAGTCTGTGTCCCTCCTTTTCCATCCCCCCAACTCCTACCTCCACAGGTTTGTACCTGTTTTACTCCCTCTACTGAAGATCCCCTTGAGGACCCGGTTACTTCTGGTCCCCCACCATATAATCCTCAGGCTTCTTCACCCACCATCACTTCCTCTACTTCCCCTTTGCCCTCTCCACCTTTGGCCACCATCTCTGATCTCAGACCGATCCAGCTCCCCTTCTTCCCCTTCAGGAAGTTGCCCCTCCCCAGGGGTCGGATCAAACCAAGTGGCCTTTCTTGGTTTATACTCCTTTTCCCACCTCTGATCTATATAATTGGAAATATCAAACCCGCCATTCACTGATAAACTACAGGCTCTGCTCTCCTTAATGGAGTCAGTCATGCAAACTCATCGCCCTACCTGAGACAACTGCCAGCAGCTCCTCCTGACTTTGTTTACTTCTGAGGAATGGGAACGTATCAGGGCAGAAGCCCAGAAATCTGTTCTGGCTTCAGCTGCTGGCATGGAGGAAGAAAACCAGGAAATGCTGAATAAAGTTTTACCCTCCTCCCGTTCAGATTGGGACTCTAAAACTTCAGCAGGGTCCAAGGCATTAGACATCACTGGACTCTGTTGTCTGGTTTAAAGGGAGCAGCCCAGAATCCTATTACTCTTTCTAAAACTACCGAGATCATTCAGAGCCTCGAGGAGTCGCCGGGAGTATTTCTTGTACATCTTCAGAAGACGTTTCGTATCTACACCCCATTTGACCCCTTGGCACCTGAGAATGCTTGGGCTATCAATTTGGTTTTTGTGGTTCAGGCAGCCCCTGACATCTGAAGGAAGTTGCAGAAACTTGAGGGTTTTGCAGGAATGAACATTTCTCAGCTACTCAAAGTAATCCAAAAGGTATATAATAACTGTGATGCTGAGAAACAGAAACAGAAGGCCCAAAAAGCAGACAGAGCAACAAAACAGCAAACAAAAATATTAGTCACTGCCATCCAGGCTTTCCAACCTGGTTCAAAGTTGGGACATAAAACAAAGGGAGAAACTAAAAAGGAACAAAAATAAACTGGATGCATCTGGCTAGCCAAAAATCAATGTGCATATTGCAAAGAACTGGTCACTGGGTAAAAGATTGCCCTCATCGCCCAAAGATAGAGAACCCTAAGCCAGTTCTGGTCCTACCCTCTACTGGAGAGCCTGGAAATGATTCGGACTAACGGGGCTAGGGCTCTTTTTCCTTAGCCCCCAAGAGCCCTTCGTAACAGGGGTGGCCACCCAGTTCAACTCTTAGTGAACACTGGGGCAGAACATTTGGTCCTGAAAACACCACTGGGACCTATGTCTAAAAAGCAAATTTTGGTGCAAGGGGCAATAGGGGCAGTTACTAATTGCAAGTTCACTTCCAACTGGACTGTCAGTTTGGGGCCAAAGCAAGTCACTCATTCATTTCTAATAGCTCCAGATTGTCCGTTCTCTCTTATGTGTTGAGACTTACTTTGAAAGTTAAGAGCCACTATTGTGTTTTCACCTGACAAAACTGAAGTGTTTATTCCTACTGCCTATCAGATGCTTTTTTTTTTTTGAGTTGGAGTCTCACTCTGTTGCCCAGACTGGAGTCCAGTGGCTGCTCCTGGCCACCGCAGCCTCGACCCGCTGGGCTCCGGCAATCCTTCTGCCTCAGCCTTCCAAGTAGCTGGAACTACAGGCATGCGCTACCACGCCTGGCTAGTTGTTTTTTTTTTATTATTATTTTATTGTAGAGATGAGGTCTCGCCAAGTTGCCCAGGTGGGTCTCGAACCCATGGGCTCAGGCAATCCACTCACCTCAGCCTCCCAAAGGCACAGGATTACAGGCTGAGCCACTGAGTCCGGCTTCAGTTCCACTCTCTGAAGAATAACTTTTTAACTTCTAAGTTCTCTACTGAAAAGTTTCCATCAAGTTTACTTCTACAGTTGCAACAGGCGTTTCCTTCTGTCTGGGCAGAGACCAACCCACCAGGATTGGTGAAACATCACCCTCCAGTGGTGGTAAATTTAATAGCATCGGCAACTCCTCTTCCCATTCACCAGTACCCTATGAGTTTACAGGCCTGGAAAGAAATTGCTCCTCATATCAAAAGCCTCTTAGCCACTGATATTTTAACCCCATGAAAATCGGCATGGAATACTCCCTTTTTTGCTAGTTCAGAAACTAGGAACTTCTGATTACTGACCAGTTCAAGACCTAAGGGAAGTTAATAAGTGGGTTGAAATTATTTGGCCTACTGTTCCTAACCCATGTAATTTTCTCAGTCTGCTTGCTCCTCAACATCAGGTATATACTGTACTGGATTTGAAGGATGCATTCTTCTCTGTTCCTTTGTTCCCTATCAGTCAACCTATCTTTGCTTTTGAATAGACAGATCCCGACTTAGGGGACACCAGTCAGTTAACCTGGACCCGGTTACCACAAGGTTTCAAGAACTCTCCAACTGTCTTTGGGGAAGCCTTGCAACAGGATTTGTCAAGGTTTCATACCCTACACTCTGAATGCACTTTACTCCAGTATGTTGATCTCTTGTTTGCAGCTGCAAACTTGGACACTTGTTTACACAGTACTAAAGCTCTGCTACAGCTTCTTCAAGACTTGGGCTACCGTGTGTCAGCAAGGAAAGCACAGCTCTGCTCAATTGAAGCTTCCTACCTGGGATACTGACTAAAAGAAGGTAAACGAGCCCTAACCCTCAGCATGGAAAAAAGCTATTTTTCAAATTCCCACACCTACCACCAAGAAAGAGGTATGGGAATTCCTGGGGGAAGCAGGGTATTGTTGACTGTGGATCCCAGGGTTGTTGAAATTGTCAAGCCTTTGTACATAGCCATGGCTGGGGATCAGCGTCTGAATTGGACTGCTGCAGAGGAACAAGGATTCCAGCAGTTAAAAACAGCTTCGACCCAAACCCCGGCTCTAGCCCTTCTGGATGTTACCAAGCCTTTTCACTTGTTCATTTATGAACAGCGGGGAATTGCAAAAGGGGTTCTCACTCAGATCCTAAGACCATGGGGTGACTGGTGGCTTACTTGTCAAAAAGACTGGACCCAGTGGCCTCTGGCTGATCCTCTTGCCTTCGGGCCATTGCCACCATTGCCGTTCTAGTTAAGGAGGCAGATAAATTTGACTTTCGGTCAGAACCTGGCTTTAACTATTCCCCATGCTGTTGAGACTTTGCTCCAAGGAGCCTCTGGTTACTGGATGTCAAATGCTCGCATCACCCAGAATCAAAACCTCTTGCTTGACCAACCTAGATTAACTTTCTCTCCTATACAATGCCTCAACCAGTCACCTGACTGCCAGATGACAATCCAGAAATGCCAGTTCATTACTGTGAAGACATGTTGGACATCTCTCAGGCCAGCTGGCCCAATCTTTGGGACACTCCCTTGAGCCAGGCTGGTGCTGACCTGTTCACAGATGGTAGCAGCCTGGCAATAGAGGGAATTCACAAGGTTGGTGTAGCCGTAACCATGGCTCATTATGTAATCTGGTCACAGGCATTGCCTCAAGGTACCTCAGCTCAAAAGGCTGAGTTAATTGCTTTAACTCAGGCCCTATGTTGGGGAACAGGGAAGCTGGTAAACATCTTCACTGACAGCCGGTATGCTTTTGCTACACTTCATGTGCATGCCATGATCTACAAGGAATGAGGTCTTCTAACTGCAGCAGGTAAGTTATAAAGAATAAAGAGGAAATCTTGGCCCTTTTGGAGGCTATATGGCTACCCAAAGAGGTTGCCGTGATTCATTGCAGGGGTCATCAGCACTCAGACACTCCAGAAGCTACTGGAAACTGCCTGGCAGATCAGGTGGCTCAGAAGGCAGCAGAACTCCCAGTTGTACCCCTGACTACACTGCTAACTGAAAGTTTTCCAGCTCTCTCTCTCCCAAAACAGTCCACTCATACCCAAGAAGAAGGGAAACAGGTGGACCTAGAGGGAGCATACAAAAACACCACTGGATGGTGGATCAAGGACTCTAAACTTATTCTAGCTGACGCTCTGGGCCATGTCTTGGTAAAACAACTACATTCTACCACCCACTTGGGAGGTACCCAAATGACTGAACTGTCAAATCGTTTCTATCATATTAATGATTTAAAAAGCATAGCTGCAATGGCAGCCGCCATGTGCCCAGCCTATACCCAAGTCAATGTGAAGCAAGGGCCCAGACCTCCGGATGGCATTAGGGCTTGAGGAGTGACCCCCAGAGAAAAATGGGAGGTAGACTTCACTGAAATAAAACCTCCTCACATGGGATACAACTACTTATTATTTATAGATACTTCTTCTGGGTGGGTAGAGCCTTTGCCACTAAAAAAAAAAACCGCACTGATCGTTACCAGGTTTTTATTAAATGAAATTATTCCTAGGTTTGGGCTCTCCCTCTCTGTTGGCTCCAACAATGGTCCTGCCTTCACCTCGTCCATAGTACAACTGGTTAGTAAGGCACTAAACATAAACTGGAAGTTGCATTGTGATAACCGACCACAAAGCTCTGGGCAGGTAGAACGCATGAACTGAACTCTGAAATCTACTTTAACCAAATTAATAATAGAGACCGGTGGAAAATGGGTAAATCTTTTGCCTATAGCTCTTCTCCATATTCGATGCACCCCATATAAAGCTGGGTTTACTCCATATGAAGTTATGTTTGGGAGACCCCCTCCTCTGTTACCTCGATTGTGGGATACCATTCTGGAAGAAATAACTAACCAATCCCTGTTAAAGTATCTTCAGTCTTTACAACAGGTCCAGGCAACTGTACATTCCAGTGTTTGTGCTGTCCTGCCTACTCCGTCCTTCACACCTTGTCATCCATTCCAGCCCGACGACCTGGTTTTCATCAAAAAGTTCCAGAAAGAAAGACTAACTCCTGCCTGGAAGAGACTGTTTCTCGTCATCCTCACCACTCCAACAGCAATCAAGGTTGATGGGATACCAGCCTGGATTCACCATACCCAAGTCAAAAGGGCCAAGGAAACTGACCTAACTCCACCAGTTTGTGGCATTGACTGCACTGCGGTGGCAAGGGACCCCAAATATCCACTCCCTTGTTCAACAAGGGAAAGTAGCCACCGTTCAGCCACCTGGACTGCAACCAAGGACTCCAAAAACCCTGTCAAAGTCACTTTTCAACGTACACCTAAACTGTGAGAATCAAACAAACTGGTTGCTAATTTCTTCACATGTATTGTACTCAGCCTTTACCTCTTATTTTTATAATCCCACTTGTTTTGGGTTTTGGCATAGGATTGCTTACTATAGCTCCTGCAGATTGGAAATGTGGCAAAAAGTCTCTGTTAATGCTATCCTATCTCCTATGCATAGGATGTGTTATTGCCCTACTATGTTATGGTGTTGCTTCTTAATTTGGTTCCCCCCTCCTGGAATGACTTACTGTACTGCCTATACCTTTTCTTTAACCTCTTTCACATCAGGAAAGGTTCTAGCAATCCAAAACTGGACCCATGGTTCATCTCTGGTCCAATTTAAAGTAAACCTTCCTGATCCGGCACAAATAGAAAAGGAATGTGAAACTGGAAGCCTGAATGGTAGACACAGTATACAAAATCATTACTACAGCAAACCATGCAAATAGTGGGCAGTCCCCAATTATGTAAAGGATGTGGATGTTTATCTCTGCCCCAGTAACCCCACTGACCACAGTAGTAATCAGGAAAATGACTTCTTTTGCCCAGACTGGAAATGCGTCACTATTGCAACCTACATTGGAGGGGCCTAATGACCCATCTAAAATCACCCTTTGGTTGGGTGCTGGCTCGGGACAACCTATATATATAAAGGTTACTAATCCTCTCCATTATTCCTGGAGTACAGGAAATACCTGGGGTATATGACTCTATATGAATGGGTATGACCATGGTGCCTTATTCACCATCCGGTGGCAAACAATCGCCCATAAAGCCTGGCCAAACCAATACGGCCATTGGCAGAGCGGAAGGATCCCATATCCAGCTACCACCAGCTGCCACCTCAGCCTCTGCTTTCTGCCAACCAAATCACAACCCCAGGTTCATTCCAACAACTCCTGAGTTCACCTCGACCGCTCCCAAACCTGACCTGTCAACCTCTTAGTCTTTTTCCTGTGTTAACTAATATGCACCGTCTACTTAATGTTATTATATCCCAGTTGGTCTCAGATTGTTGGCTTTGGCTAAAGCCAAAACCCCTTACTATGTGGGCATAGGAGATGAAAGTCCTATCATCTGGAAAACTAACTGCACTCCAGAAATTGTTCACATTACTCTAGGAGATGTAACCAGTAAAGCCTCCTGTCTCATAACTCCAGGTCACAATCTAACAACTTCTCCATTCTCTGATATTTGTAACTTGTCTCTCATTGCATCTATGGCTGAATCCATGGCCTACGTGGCTTCTGACAACACCTGGTTGGCTGTTCCCCAGGACTTACCAAGTGTGATTCTAAATAATCAGCCTACCTTATATATCACTGTTCATGTGCTGCCTCAGATTTATGCTTATAGCAGTCCTGAGGGAATTCTTCTACTCAATCCCCCGGTCTTCAAATTGCTCGTTCAAAATGCGCTGTTCCCTCAGTAGTACCCACCTTAATCAGACTAAGTATAGAGGGAACAGCTGTGATTGGCACTGCCGCACTGGTCCGCGGGGAAATGGGTTTATCTAACCTTGCCCAAGAAATTGATGCTGACCTAAGAAATCTGCAATTTGCCATGGACCAACTCCATGACCAGGTAGAATTCCTAGCTGAAGTTGTCCTTCAATATCATAGCGGCCTAGACTTACTTTTTCTACTCCAAGGTGGACTCTGTGTAGCCCTTGGAGAAGCTTGTTGCTTTTATGCCAACAAATCCGGGGTTACTAAAGATACTCTTCAAAAAGTCCAAGAAAATTTAGACAAACAACTAAAAGAAAGAGAACATAATAAATCCTGGTTCCAAGCCTTGTTTGATTGGAACCCATGGTTAACAACTCTTGTCACTAGTCTAATTAGACTCCTCCACATACTCCTTCTCCCTGGTCTACTTATTGGGCCCTGCCTAATAAATTGGATTATCTGTTTTGTCAATCAATGAATCAATTCTGTAAAACTCCTGTATATGAGACCCCAGTATAATAATATACTTCTGACTGATGAGTCAACACATTGACTCATGACCAAGTAAAAGGGGGAAATGAAATGAATGAAATATGAAATATCTAATCTGAAAAACCTATAATAACCTGTAATAGCTAGCTTGATATAAGTAACTTCATTTTGTCACAGATCTTCCATGTTAACCTAGAAATAACTCCCTTATGTAACCTTCCCGTAATCATATTGCACACCTACATTCCGGTGCCCCTTGGTACTTGGAGACTCCCTAGGTGCACAAATTCTGGAGCTATCTGTACCCCTTCGCAATCAAATGTTTTGCCAAGAAATATTAATCGAACTGTACAACTTACGTAACTTCTACCTTTATATACCCCCTGGTTCACTTTGTGCAGAGTCAAGAGTTCTCTGGACACTAGTCTGCTCTCAGTTGCTGACATCAATAAAGGACTCATAATTTGACCCTCTCTGCGTGTTGGTGTCATTTTTTGCAATCCGGCTATAACAAGGTGAGTTGACTGGTAATAAGTACAGAAGAGGGAAAAAAGAGCTGTGTCTTAAAGTAAAGGTGTTTAGTTGTGCAATTATGTGAAAGAAAATAGTGAAAAAAACATGCTTGAGGGTGTATATAAATTTTAGAGGCTTTGGAAAAGTGAACTTTACTTGCCTTGTTTTACTGAAGCAATTCAGAAGTGGGAATTTCTGTTCATCTTAAAATCTCTTCACATACCCAGTATTTATTTATTCACATAGTTTTAAATTATAGATTCAGGAGGTATGTATGCAGGTTTGTTACATGGGTATACTGCATAATGCTGGGGTTTGGGCTTGTAGTGTACCCATCACCCAGACTGTGAACATAGTACATAACAGGTAGTGTTTCAATCCTTGACCCCCGCCTTTCTCTCCCTCCTTTGGGACTCCCCAGTGTCTGTTGTTTTCATCTTTATAGCCATCTGTATCCATTATTTAACTCCCATTTATAAGTGAGAACATGAGGTATTTGATTTTCTGCTTCTGTGATAATTCACTTAGGATAATGGCTTCCAGCTGCATCCATATTGTAGCAGAACATGACTTCATTCTTTTTTTATGGCTGCATAGTATTCCACGATGTATATGCAGCACATTTTCTTTATTAAGTCCACAGTTGATGGACACTTAGGTCAATTCCATGACTTTGCTGTTGTGAACAATGCATTGTGAATAAACATAGTGCAGATGTATTTTTGATAAAATGATTTCTTTTCTTTTGGGCAGATATCCAGTAGAAGACCTAATATTTAAATGGTACTTTGGGGTTCTTACAAGAGCATTCCATTCTTCTTTGTGTTATAAGTCCCATCCTTATCTATAAAAACTTATAGATAAAATACAGAAGAGTTATTTTTAAGACTCCTTAAAATTTTCCCACATATATTCGCATAATAACTGGCCCATGTATCGGAAAACCTTCACTCTGTATAATTCAAGAAATGACTAAAGAATTATCTATGGTTTATGTATGTGGTCAGAATATTTGCAAGAAAGAACATAAGAATTCATGGACACTTTCGAGATTACCATCACAGTTCAGTTCTGTAGGTGTGTAAGAAGATGAAGTTCCCCTCTGGGGGCTGTAACTCATCAAACAGTCATTGTTTCTTCTCCTTGTTTAGAGATACTGTAGCTTCAGCAATTTTGTGAAGATTTCTCCAAATCATGTACTAGGATCATCTTTAAATATGATGGTACTGCATGTAGTGCAGACCTTGCTGCTGAGAACAACCAGCATTTTTCTGCCAATGGATTTATCTGATTATAAGTGTTACTTTCTATCACATCACCACTCACTAGTACAAAAGAAACTGTTACCCCTACCTGATGAAAGACAATCTCATAATAGTATTCCGTAGTTCAAGAAGTGCCTATACCACAACAGATCTTTTGAACACCCCAAATTCAGAGTTGATATAATTTGCTGATGTGTTTCATCTTTTTTAAAAAGTAGGGAAAATATAAGGCTGGCTACATAAGTCACTGTGATAAAATTCAATTTCTTACCATAAGTCAAATTAGCTCAAGTGTCTGAATTTGTGACTGTCTTGAGGACATGTCAAATTACTAAAAATTCAGTGTAACATACACACTGATACTTGATATATTTCTGGAGTTATTTACAACTTTGGAATTCTGTCAACGTAAGAACACCTACTCAATGGAAATTTTGAGATAAGAATAGAAGTCTATATCAAAGAGATCTCTTGCTTCTAAAACGTTAAGTAGTTAATTAGATCTAACAAGATAAGTGGTTAAGTAGATCAGCGTGTCTGCTTAAGGCCAAAGTCCTTTCTTTGCAAAGTCTGCAAGAGCAGAAAGATAAATAGATGAAAAAGAAACACTGAGTAGTTGGGTTGTACAGTTCACAGGATAAGCGCTAGAGGTCAAGAGAAATACCTAGAGCACGTACCTTATAAACTCAAATGGCCAACATGTTTCATGAAACAATTCATTATAGCAGGGACAAGTTGTTTACACTGATATGACAGGAAATTTTTTCTGGGAAATCAGAGGATATGCCAATTTATATTTTATTCACAACTAACATAATTTTGGGGAAAATATTTAAATATAGGTCAGGGACCAAAGTGACCCAGTTGCATCCAGCCACCTGGTCATCCCCAGTAAGGTGCCAGACATGTGAGTAAAGCCATGCCGAATCTTCCACACTAGCCTACCCTTTGGCTGGACATCCCCAAGTTACCATACTCAATGCAACTGGGAGCAAAACAATTGCCAAATCAAACCCTGCCCAAATTCCCAAGATTCATGAATAAAATAAATGATTGTTGTTTGAAGTTACTAATTAGTATTTTGGGTTATGCAGCAATAAATAGCTGGAATAATTTTGTACATGAAAGGCATAATAAATGCTTGCATTCTCAGCAAGTTTTAGAATAATAAAATGAGTTAGTGCCCCCAGAGACTTCCAAAATTATCCAATAATGTTTGTGTTTGTAGTTTTATTAGGAACTTTTAAAAATATATAATGTTTCATGCTGGGTGCGGTGGCTCACATCTATAATTCTAGCATTTTGGGAGGCAGAGGCGAGAGGATTGCCTGAGTCCAGGGATTCGAGACCAGCCTGGGCAACTTAGAGACCTCGTCTCTACAATAATTAGCCAGGCATGGTGACGCATGTCTGTGGTTCCAGCTACTTGGAAGGCTGAAGTGGAAGGCACACCTGAGTCCAGAGGTCAAAGCTGCTGTGGTCATGAGCATGCCACTGCACTCCAGCCTGGATGACAAAGTAAGACTCCCAACTCAAAAAAAAAAGAAAAAAAAATATATGTGTGTGTGTGTGTATATATATATATATACATATATATATATATATATATTCCAGTCCCAGATGATCACTACTCTTACCAGTGGTGACATTAGCCCTTCAGGGTGGTCCTTGTGTCCTTTCAACATTATTCCAGTCATCTTGGATAGTATCCTTGCTTTCTGCCTTCTGGCCCAAGAATCTCTCTCAGGCTAATCTTGCTTATTTATTTATTTATTCAATTATTCATCTATTATTTTGCAAAAGCCTGAAATTGTTCCCAAAGCTGGTTCCGTTTTATTGGGAAACCACATAAAAAGGCCATAATTTGGGCATCAGATACTCTTTCCTCCTGGCTTTATTGAGGTATAGTTGGCAAATAAAAATCCATATTGGTTCTAAATAATGCATTTCTCATCTATTTAAAAATCTTTGGAGACACTTCTGAAAATTGATGGCAAGTGATAGCTTAATTGGCTGCATTTTTCTTTTGAATGCTATGTACCTTATCTATTTGTATGTATTTCATATGAGATTAGGTTAAATTACATGAAGATTAAATCTAAGAGTAGATGAAATAGATTAGTTTTTTTATACTTCCTAAAAATAAAATCATTTGAGCTTATTTTTCTGTAATTTTTATTGCTAAACATTTTCTTGCTATAAACTTTATTTAGGCATAATTTGCATAGAATAGGTATAATAGTTAATATAATAAAATACTCCCATTCTAAGTGTACAGTTTGATGAGTCACAACTGTATAAAATCATATGGCCACCACTGTAATCAAGATATATATTAATATAACTTTTGTCACTCTCAAAACCTCCTTTGGGGCAGGCATAGTGGCTCACATCTGTAGTTCCAACACTTTGGAAGACTGAGGCAGGAGGATTACTTGAGCCCAGGAGTTCAAGATCAGCCTGGAGAACATAGCAAGACCCTGTGTCTAAAAAAAAAAATTTTTTAAGCCTCCTTTGTATACCTTAGTAGTCAAACTCCCCACCCCAAACCCATCCCTGCAATCTCTACCTCAGTGACAGGCAATTTCCTTTCTGTCATTGTAGACTAGTTTTACCTTTTCTAGAATTTCACAGAAACGGAATCATGCAATAAGTAAAATAAGTACTCTTTTATATCTGGCACCCTTCGCTCACTTGTCTATTCACTCATCTACTGAACATTTGGGTGAAGTCATTTTAAAAAGCTGCTATAAACATCGTGCACAAAGTGTGGCTGCATGTTTTCACTTCTCTTGGGTTAATAACTAGGAATAGAATTACTGAATCCTATGGTCAATGCACATGTTTCTCCTTACCCTTTGTGAACAAAATCATGTATACTTAACTTTGAGACTGCCAAACTATCTTTCAAAGTGGCTGCACCATTTTGTACTTCACAATGTTTGAGAGTTCCAGTTGCTCCGTATTGTCATCAACACTTGGTGTTAGCAGTAGTTATTATTTAAGCCATCCTAGTGGGTTTGTAGAGGTATCTTGTAGTTTTGTTTTCCATATCAATGACTAAAGGCATGAAGTGTCCTTGGCAACTTGAATACTTTTTATAAAGAATCTTTTATTAAAACCTATTGTCTAATATTTATTAGGCTCTTTGACTTTTCATTATTGAGCTTTAAGCATTATTTATATGTCCTAGATACAAGTCCTTCATCAAATATATGTATTTTCTCCCAATCTGTGAATTGCTTTCTAAATCTTACTGATGGCATTAAAAAAAATTTTTTTTTTGTATTCAGATATAATTCTTGAGTGGCCTTTCTCTTCTATTTCTTGTAAGTACAAGATGAAAATCGAAAATATAAAAAGCTTCAAGATAAATTGAAATAGACAAAACATTTTATGCAACTGTTGGTGAAAGGGGCATACATTATTTTTTTCTTTGCTGTATTGCTTATGGCAAGAATTAGCACACCATGAACAAGAGGAAAAGATAAGACAAACAGAATGGCATGCAGCTAATTTTGTTTAGCAAAGTTAATACATGCTATTTCATTCCTACAAATTGACTCAGTCACTCTCAAAGAGTTTTAGTAAGTTCCAATTGATGAACTTTTTTCTTTCATGGTTCATGCATTCTATGTCCCAAGAAATCATTGCCAATCCCAAGATAGCAAATAATTTCTCCCATTTTTTCCTAGAATTTCTAATTTTAGTTTTGTTTAGGTCTGATTCATTTTATGATCTAAATTTTGCATGAAAATTATATATGGTGTGAGGTAACAGTTGAGGTCTATTTCTCCTATAATATACAGCTAATCCATGTATTGAAAATACTATCTATTCCTTATTGAATTACTTTGGCCCCTCTGTCAAAAGTCAATCTGTCCATATATGCATGGGTCCATTTCTTAACTCTTCTCTGTTCACTGGTCCTTAACATTTCTTATAAAACATGTCTATTGGCAATACATTCTCTCATCTTTTCTCTGTCTGAAAGTATTTTCTCACCTTCCTATTTGAAGAATATTTTTGCTGAATATAGAATTCTAGGTCAACAGGTTATTTTTTTTCTTTCAGCACTTTCAAGATGTTATGCCAAGGTTCTTAACTTGCACCTTAAAAAAAGAAATATGTAGTTATTCTTATCTTAATTTCTCTGTATGGAATATGCCTTTTTTCTCCAACTCCAATTAAAATTTTCTCTGGTTTTCAACAACTTCATTATGATATACCTTCATGATATTTGTGTGTGTGTATGTGTGTGTTACCTTGCTTGTTGAATTTCTTGGAATCTGTGAGTTCACAGTTTTCATCAATTAGGAAACATTTCAGCCATTACTTCTTAACATTGTTTTTGTCTCCCCTGCCCCAACATCTAGGACTTCAGATATATTAGAACACAGGTGCCTAAGGCACTGTTCTATCTTATTCTTTTTCTCTTTGTGCTTTAGTATGCTTCGAATTCACTGAATTTTAGTTCTGCAGAGCCCAATTTGCTATAATTTCATCTATTCCTTCTCATCTAGCTATTGTCCAAAGAGGACCAAAGAACAGCAGTGTTTTTTTTAACATAAATCTTACACATACTTGGAATAAAGGAATAAATGTAATTAATGTAATGGCCACAAAAAATTATTTAAGGACTATTAATTTAGAAATATCTAGGAAGTTTTTAAAATACATTTTTAATTATATCTATAAAATTATAGTTTGCATGTATATCTACACATATACATGTAGCATTGGAAATTATACTGAATATGACACCAACAATGTATTGTAGTTTTAAAAAAATTCTGACTTCTTTTAAAGAAGGTGATAACAATCTGTGGAAAATGCTTTATTATAACATGCTAATATACTGCAAGGAGTATTTCAAAATAATATAAAGTAATTTACAGACTTGATTAAGTGAAGATCAAATGATCCAAAAATTTTTCTTCCTTAGTTTTTCACAGCAATTGCTAAAAGTCCATAAGTTTATTTTTCCAAGAAAGATTATTCTAACAACTTGGAGTGTTCAATCCGTGCAATGGTCCAGTCAGGCTTTACTCCTTGTGTAAACTCCCTCTGAAATCTAGGAAAAACATTATAATGTGAATCTTACACCCAAATACTTCTTAGAAAACCTCATAATTTGCAAGTGTATATAGTAGGGGAGCTTTTAGCAGCAAGCAAATGGTTAATGGTAAAAAAAAGTTTAACCTACCAATTCAATCACAAAAAATATATGCACAATATTGAAGTACATTCTCAACTAAAGTGAGTATTTCTAATAAACTGATCTACATTCAACATCTCCCAGCTCCTGAAAGAAACTTGGATATTATTTTGTTTATAATACTAGCTACAGCTGGGCTCGGTGGCTCAGCCTGTAATCCTGTGCCTTTGGGAGGCTGAGGTGAGTGGATTGCCTGAGCCCATGGGTTCGAGATCCGCCTGGGCAGGCGAGACCTCATCTCTACAATAAAATCAAAAAATTAGCCAGGCGTGGTAGCGTGCGCCTATAATTCCAGTTGCTTGGAAGGCTGAGGCAGAAGGATCGCCAGAGCCCAGCAGGTTGAGGCTGTGGTGGCCAGGAGTGGCCACTGCACTCCAGTCTGGGCGACAGAGTGAGACTCCAACTCAAAAAAATAAAAAAAATTAAAAAATAAAATAAAATAAAATACTAGCTACA
Organism: Cephalopachus bancanus; assembly: GCA_027257055.1. Classification (NCBI taxonomy): domain Eukaryota; kingdom Metazoa; phylum Chordata; class Mammalia; order Primates; family Tarsiidae; genus Cephalopachus; species Cephalopachus bancanus. Next base: position 2,572,546 of record JAPVLO010000306.1, read on the forward strand.
ACACATGCTTGATACAAATAGAAATAAACTGGACTCCAGTGATGCAAATAGCACTTTAAATATATAACCTAGATTCAGGAAAAACTTTTTCAAATAATACTGTTACCAACTTAAAAATAAATAGAATTTGGTTATATACATTAAATCAACCTTGAACATAAATGTTTATGAGTTGCCCATGGTCTTAGTAAGGAACACCAGAAGAGACAAAGTTTGGTATGAATGACAGTGATCTTTATAAATGATGTCATACAAAAGAGCCAATTCAGCAGATTAACTCTCTAAATATAAAAAATATTTTGAGTAATTACAAATATAGCAAAACTGGAAAACACATTTCTAAGGAACATGAAAAAAATAAGGATATAATTATCTTTTACCTTAGTGAAATAGAATACATTTTCTTTCTTGGCTATTTTTGGGGATTTGTTTGTTATTTTAAAGCAAATTTGTATAATAATAGTATTCTATATAATAACATTATCTTAATATTAAATTTTGTCTCCACTTATTTGCTCCAGTATTTCACTGTTACAAATTTTATTAGCACAAAGTATAATGTAATGTCTCTTTTAAATAAGTTGCTAACATCCAACTAGATTATATCTTCTTAAGGGCAGTATCACTTCCATTTTGTACTGAAGCCCTAATAGAGTAGGTGGCACGCAGAAGATCAATAAATGTCTAGAGAATGAGTGGTCCATATGCCAGTTATGGCAGAGTCTATTTTCCAAAGATGGCCACAACCATATTTCCCTCAATGTGCTCTTCTGGAATGTGGACTTGCTGTTCATTGCCCCATAAAGTGGTGCAGTCTTTCCATCCCCTTTAAACATTGCAGGGCCTGTGACTGTTTTGACCAGCAGAGTATAGTGGAAATGTCATTCTAATTCTGGATGCAGTCCCTCTGTTGGTCTAATAGCTTCTACTTTCTACATCTTGGAATCCAAACACCATGTAAAAGATGTGGCTAGTCTGAAACAACCACAGGTCCAAGATGCAAAGAGGGACCTTGGAGAATGAGACACTGTGGGAAAGCCAAGAAGTACCAAGGTGCCACAGGTGGGAGTGAAGAAACCATCGTGGAAGTGAATCCAGTGACGTTGACTCCAGGAAAGCAGAGAAAACCCCACAGCTGAGCCCATCAAGAATTTCTGAGCAGTGAGATAGCAGGCCAAATAAATGGCTGTTTGAAGCCACTGAGTTTTGGGGCAGTTTGTTACTCAGTAACAGGTAGCTGAAACACCACATTTAAATTCAGCAACATTCCCTCTTTCTAGTTTCTTAACATTCTTGTTTCATATCCTGTGTATCTTTCTGACCTTTCTCTTCAGAAATAACTTGTCAAATTTCAGTTATTTTCTTCCTAAAAGATCCTTTAGTTTTCATAGTTTCACACTACCTTCTATCTTGTAGAGAAAGGAAACAATGAGAGTACACTTACTCATAGCTTGCACTAAGAAGTTGTTTAGTTTCCACATTCTGATCCCCCAATTTAACCTGGAATACACTGGCTCCTCTTAAGGTGTCGCTGGGGATATTGGCACTGGTTAGATACCAAAAGCACATCAGGATGTTAACAAACTTCCTTCCTTAGAGAAAAACACACACACACACACAAACAGAAATCACAATAATCTATCATCCATATATCCAAAGTGAAATCCAAAAGGCAATAGTTATACAGTTGTCACAGATCAAGTTTTGTGCTTATTCTGGTGTAACCTGAGAAACCTGTATTGCTACTTTTTTATTTTAGAAAGTTCTTAGGGTTTATAACACATTTGTCTCCTCTTTGCATCTCAGTAATAAATCTACTATTTATGGAGCACATACTTTACTAAGTATACTAAGTGGGTTATTTGCAATTAGTGCCATTTTCTAAAATTGTTATTACAATAATCTTATGGCAAGTACCTATTGTCAAACCAAAAATGAGGAGAAAACAAAGATTTTTTTTTGCTGCTAAGTAATTAACTTAACTCCAACTGCCAGAAGGAAGAGGGTTTCTATTCTACCTTAATTCACTTTGGTGGGTTGGTGATTCTGACAACCGCCTGTGTGCAAATCAGTGAGAGACCAAGGTGCTGGGATGCACCTTGAAACACTGGGAAAGAGAAAAAATTTATCACTAAAAATGCCTTTACAAATGTTTCAAAAAAATATGTGCATGAAAAAAGTTCTTCTATCAGCACTGCCTTGAATGTGTATAAGCTAGGGCTACATTTCTTAAGTGGCTGTCACTTAACACATGTGAAAATACAGTTGTCCCTTGATATCCACGCAGGACTAATTCCAGGACCCCCTGTGGACACCAGACTCCACAGATTCTCAAGTCCCTGATATAAAATAGGGTAATATTTGCATAACACACACCCTCTAGTACACTTTAAATCATCTTTAGATTACTTACAATACCTACTACAATGTAAATGCTATGACAATAGTTGTTCTACTGTATTGTTTAGGGAATGACAAGGAAAAATCTGTACATGTTCATTACAGACACAACTATCTTTTTATATATACATACATATATATATATATATTTTTTTCAAGTTGAGGTTGGTTGAATCCACGAATGTGGAACCCATAGATATGGAGGGCCATCATGTGTAGAAGGAATAAATCAATGAATTTTCAGGAATACTATAGGGAAACTATATGTACTGGACAAGGAAAAGAACCAGATAATCACTAAACTTCCTTTTAAAAATAAAACCTATTTGAAAGTCCTCCAGTTAAACTTTTCAAAGCAGTCTTTAGCCGATACCATCTACTTTGATTTTTCTTTTCTTTTTAATTCTTTATTCCTTTCATACAATGTGCAGCTTTAAAATGCTTAATGGTTTCCTTTGGGTTAGAAAATCTACAACATCAATATTTTCAATTTGAGATATGGGAGCAGCTCATCCTACACAGACTATTTTCATCAATGTAAGTGATGACAGTCTCTCCTATGAATCAGTAGTGGGAAAAAGTACTAGCCAGAAAGGCATAAGAAATGATTACCATATTGCTGGTCTTTCAAAGCTAGCTCTTTAAAGAAAGAATATATCATCATCTTTGAAGTTCTATAAATATCCGCTTATCCAAACAAAACTCCACTATTTTGTGACTGTTTGCTCCTTTAGCTTGTCAGGACAATTATGGATCATTTAAAGTTGACCAAGCTCCGGCCTTACCTTTCTCATCATAGTAAATGGAGATGTCTCCTGTTGATGTATATACAATATCATCTATGTCAGCAGCAAGGGCATTTTTATGAGTGTCAGGTAGGGAGGTAACCTTTCCTTTCAATACATGTAGCACCTAAGTTTAGAAAAAGCAAACTATTAGTTCACCAATTCAACTTTTGACATCTTTTCAAAAAGTGATCTTTATCATGGAATACATTTTTCTGAACTCATTTTTAAATGTATGAGGGGGGGACATAAAAAACCCCAGAATTTATTTATAAAAAATGTGTATTTATTCTTACATGTTTAAACTTCAGTCACCTTCAAAGTACTCTCCGTCTGATGCAATACACCGATCAAGACACTTTTTCCACTGCTCTAAACAGTTTTTGAATTTATCAATTTTGATGCCTTTTAGTGCTTCTGCCGTTTTTTTGTTTCAGTTCTTCTACATCAGCAAAACGTTTTCCTTTAAGGGCTTTTTTCATCGGGGAAACAAAAAAGTGTAACTCTTGGGATGAGATCTGGTGAATAGGGAGGGTGGGGCACAGGGATCATGTTGTTTTTGGTCAAAAACTGCTGAACACGCAGTATGGTGTGAGGAGGTGCACTTGTAAATCACTCATCATGAAATGAGCAAATGTGTTAGAAGTACCTCCAAAAAAGAACTCACTGAAGCTGAATGCAGCCTCTCACAACAACACTGGCTGGGACACTGATGCCGATGGGTTCCTAGAACACTTACCTAGTGGGAGACGCCTTTACTACAAGGGGCCTACCATCCAAAAGATAATTCTAGGGTTTTTTGGGTACCCCCCCTTACTACTATATTTTCCATCCTCAAAAGCAAGGCTGACAATATTTCCTCAAAAAGCAAGGCTGAAATGCATCAAATTATTCAACCAAATCATTTCTAACAGAACATTCTATATAATTATACCTGAAAGACATCATATTTATTACTAAGTGCTTATGACTTAAGTAGCAGGAGTTACTCCATGCCTTTCTATGACCCAGGTACTCACAAGGACAGATACATAGACTTTACTTTGGCTGCTGGCACACACATTACTTTTAAGCACAACTAAGGAAAATGTGTATCATTCTATTACAAGAGAATACAAAATTTATTTTTAAAGGAAAATTGAAAGTATACCTCTTTGGCCACAAGTTCTTCCAATAGATCAAACTTACACTGTGACAGCAACTTTGATACATGAGCAAAAGCCTTGAAAAAAACAGCGGGGGAAGGGTGAGGATTATTATTTCAAAACACTGTGCAAAATGCTCATACTTAAAAGGCTACGTGTAACGACAATGATTTCATGGTAAATGTGATAAACAAAGTTAAGTACTAATATATCAATACCTAAGTATGCCTCCTCCTTCAGAGCTGGTTGTCATTTTTTGTATGGCTTTCCCACACTTATAGTAGTGAGTGAGTGAGTCAATTTCCAATTATGTATCCACTCTTAGGATCTAGGAAATGATAGTATGTGGTGCATACATTAGATGCCTTAATAAAAATCCTATGTATTTCCTTTTAAAATCATTTCCTTTTAATATAATCATCTGACTATGATATTACCCACCTCGTAATCATGCAGAGGTAGCAGTTAGAAAGTGGCAGTCTAGACTGTACTGGGAGTCCTGAGAGTCTGTAGATTGGGGTTGCAGCCTGAACCTCATTAAGAGAGATACGGTCGGTTTGGGAGAGTGGGAGAAAAGGAATGAGTTTACACGGTCTAAAACAGTGGATCCTAATTTTTAATATGAGGATCCATTTTCAAGGGGAAAGTTCCCAACTGCAATTCTCTACATTCCAAGGAATGAAAAATGAAACTGAATTAAGACCCTATCTGTCTTCAAGGAGCTTTCAGTCTGCTTGGGGAAAGAGACAAGTAAACTGACAGGTTTAAGAATTATGGAGCAACCCCTTCAGATCCCCTCCCACTGTGGTAGCTTTTCTGTCCTCTCAATAAATCCTGCTTTAAAAAAAAAAGAATTATGATGAGGTAGGTAAAGAATGATTTTGGAGCATACAGAAGAGCCATCTAACCTAATCTGGGAAAACCAGAGGGCTTCCTAAAGGAGTAACATCTAAGCTGAAATCTGAAGAACTGGCAGGAGAAAGGAGATGCACAGGTACTCAGACAGAGGATAGTGCACAAATGTTGTGAGCTGAATTGTGCCCTCCTTCCCCCAAATCCCTATGTTGAAGCTCTAAGACTCAGTTCCTTGGAATGTGACTGTATTTGGAGACAGGGCTTTTAAAGAGGTGGTTAAGTTAAAATGAGGTCATTAGGATGGGGTCTACCCTATCTGACTGATATCCTCACAAGAGGAGGAAATGTGAACTCATAAAGAGATACAAGGGGGCACACATGCACAGGAAAGGCCACGCAAAGACACAGCAAGAAGATGGCCATCTGCAAGCCAAGGAGAAAGGGCTCAGGAAAATCAACCCTTCTGACACCTTGAAGTTGAAGCTTCAGTTGTTTAAGCCACTTGCTCTGTGTTATGGCAACTTTGGCAAATGAATATAATAATGGAGTTAATTTTGAGAAAATGTACATGCCCAAATGGATTCAGGGACTCATTGCAAACACTTTTGAGGCACTCAGAGTTCAAAGATACTGTGTTTTGGTAGGCCTTCATGTGTGGAAGATGGGTGATAACTTGGGCAAAATAAACAAAGCCCATAACCATCATGATGAAACTCAACCATCAGACTCCAGTTTATATGGCCACAGAAGATCCCACCTAAGCAAATTATCCTACAATACAATAATGAAGCATCATGGGCCTAACCTAGTAAGGTCTTGATGACACAGAAGTGTTCAATCTCCACAGGCTTCTAGAAAATAGCTTCCCCTCCACCCCCAGAGAAGGCTAAATGTACATGCAAGATAAAAGAAAACAAACAGTATATGGTTCAATGGCAATCACAAAGACTATATGCCTATGCACTTATCAATGCCATATGAGGTCTGTGAAGCTAACATAAGGCTTATGTTAACATCAGCCCACCAATTTCTCTGGCTCATATGATAAGTAAAAGCTTGCCTGGATTGTTTTTAACCATCCTGATCTCCAGTGACTCTGGAGGCCCAGGAATGCACGTAGAGTGGGTCACAGGCAGTGCACCTCAACTCTTACTAGCTACATTCTTGAGCTAATCATTTCACCTTTCTGGAACTTGATCTCATCATTTGTAATGAAGAATTAAATTACAAGAGGTACCTTTTCATTTTCATGTTCTATGATTAAAAAATAAAAATCGTAATGAATATGATCTAGTTGAGAGTCACAACTCAAGATAACATTTTATTCCTGGGAGATTAGCCTAAGGAGAAAGGGGGAGTGGAGTCCACTGAGAGTAGATACACTAGCTGAAGTTTTTGCATCAGATGATTCCTAAGCCCTAGAATTATACTCATAAGGGAAAGTACAGTTGCACCACGATAATTGTAGGGAGAGGGCTTTTTGACCATGTCTTTATAAACCTTTGTTGATGAATGAACTTGTTTAATCTTAATAGTGTTTGGTAACCACTGATTTAAGGAAATTGCTAAATATTTACCAAATGACCCCAGATATTATTTTTTGAAAGTCAGATGGCTAACTGCACAGAAATTGACTAACACAAAGCAAAAGTATATATAGACTGGCTGACGAAGGTGGAAATCCTGCTTACTAGCAAAGAGGGAGGCTAAATAGCCAACAGCTAGAGGCTCAGAGCAACCAAAACTGTGCTTCACACTCCTCTGGGTCCAGAGGACACAAGGACTAAGGCCTGACTGCTGTCCATGGTGGGGAGATGACTTCCATTCCTTGCTGACACATAAATGAGCTGGTACAGTCATAGATGTGTTATAAGGTCGACAAGCTCAGCAGGCATTGTAGGGAGTAGTAGAGTCACTTCAATTTATCCCTGTATGAACCAAACATTGTGAGAACTAGCATGAGCAGAGACTTACGATGCTGAGTTAGGCATATCAATCAAGCTTTCTCGTTTTTATTTTTTCAAGAGTTGACTTGGGGAAGTGGGTAGCAAGAATTAATACTGCCACTGATTACATAAAGTTGACAAACATTTAATGTACAACTGATAGGTCTCATAATAAATACAAATGGTCATGGTTATGGAAATAATCTGAAATAAATTAAGAGTAAAAATATCAAAGCCAGTATACAACTAATATTGCAAAATGATTACACTGATGACATGATTTCAAGGTATACGGAGGTATGACGTGAGAAATAAACTATGACTTACATGGTTTATCAATAGTTCTGCAATGTTGGAGAATGGTACACTCTCTGAGGGAGTCAAAAGAAGGGTACAGATGGCCCTTCATGCTGGATAAAAGCATGTACACACAAAACCTGTAAATAATCTCAAGACTCAAAGTGACCATTATGTGGTAAGGGAAAACCAAGGTGTCATCAACCATTCAGAAAGAAGGACAAAACTGATAAAGCCAGGGCTATGAATCATCAAGTATTCAACATATTCACCGTGTGCAGGGTGCCGTGCACTTATCAGTCACCAGGCACTTTCAGTAAGTTATGTGAAAAGGTAAAACTGTTCATCTCCAGGTTATCCTTTAATAGGGGCAGAGAGCTCTGTCAAATAGCTGGCGGAAGTTCTGCCTCTCTACCCAAGGTGACATTATTTAGCACTTTGGAAATGTCATCTCATTTATTCTTCAATCTTATCCATTTATCAGTGTATTCAACAAACATTTATGGAGTGCATACTAAGTGTCAGGCACTGTCTTTCACATTTTGCAGATATGTAAAATGACGCTCAGAAAAGATAAGGCTATACAGCTTTTAAGAGGCAGAAAGGGGCTGTGAATTCATTTTTTGTCTGATTCGAAGACTGCAGAGTGAAAAGGTAATTGGGGTGGCTTCACCCTGGTCTCTCAATGAAACCCCTCCTCGGCGGCCAGGCAAATACACCCAGAAGCTTACTTTAAGTCAAGAAACGGCTGGAAGACTGTGTCTGGGCCCCGGTGAAGAAACCACGTGTGCGAATAATAGCTGAACGCGTGCGAGACAGACAATAAACACACCTGCTTCGCGCCCTCAGAGAACTCCGCGATGCCGAACTCTTTGTCGAAATAGGCCCAGATAAGGAAGGCGTAAATGCGAGTCCGAACCCAGTTGAAGGGGTTGGAGAATCCCAGAATGATCATCTTGGTTTTCTGGCGTGGCTGGGGCTGCTCCTCCGTGCTGTAGCTGCGCCGAGGGCGGGCAGGAAAAGGAGCGAGGGCTGCGGGGAGCCCCGGAGGGCTGAGCACGGGCCGCCGGGGGCCCCGGGCAGGTGGCGCCAAGGCCCAAGAGCTTCGGGAAAACGGGGCGGCTCCCGAGCCGAGGCGGCGGCGGCAGAAGTAGCAGAGTCCGGCCAACGGCAACCTCACCTCGGCGGCACCGGGAGTCCGGAGTCGGACGGCTCCGCCGGGCAGCGATCGAGAGAGCAGAGACTGGGGGCGCAGACGAACGGCCAGCGCCATCTTCACGACCTTTCACCCCTTGCTTGCCTGTGCAGTATCGAAAGGGAGTCGGTGGGGAACCACCCCAGCGGTGTCAGAGAAGCAGGCTGGAGGGCCAACGTGGCTTGTTGCTGCCACCTCTGGTGAGTCTACCTGGTCCCGGCTCTCCAGAGTCTGCCGGCCTCACGGACCTTTTCTCCCCGGATTGTGTTTCCGGGCGGATGGCGCGCTGTGGAGCGCGCTGGAACCAAAGTTCCCAGGACCGGGAAGAGGCAAGTGTAAGCAGATATGGCCGGGCCGCGCATCTTGGTTCCCCGGCTCGAGGGCGTTTCGCGGGAGAGGTTCATGCAGCACCTCTATCCACAGGTGAGGCCCTCGCGCGGGCCGGGTACCCGGCACCACAGGGGGCACGTCTCTGTCGTTCGGGCGACTCCGAGATGCTTTCTTGAGACCGATGGTGTGGGGGAGAGGCGGCAGGCACAGAGGATGACTGGCCCTTCGGCGAGAGGGCGCGGAGGGGCGGTCGACTGGTCTTTAAAAATTTCCGGAGATAACGGCCTCGTGTTTCTGGGGAGTAAGATGACCGCGGAGAGCTGAGTGCGAGGTGCATTTTTGCCTAAGCTCTGTACTCGCTGCGAAGAGCGGCCTTGCCGAGAGCCCCATTAAGAAGACTTAAGTCCGGCGCAGCGGCTCACTCCTGTAATCCCAACGCTTTGGGAGGCCGAAGAGGGAGGATCACTTGAAGCCAGGAGTTCGAGACCAGTCAGCGAGACCCAGTCTCTACAAAAACAAACAAACAAACAAACAAAACCCTCTGCGGTTCTATGGCTACCAAGGCCTGTTTCTTCCCCATTTTCTCCCCGTCTCCTCGTCTTCTGCCGAGTTTCCTAAAGTTTTAGTGCGGGATTCACTGCCCTTTCCCCACTTCCCCCCCCCGTGGTGCACAGGGCACCTGTCAGTCTACTCCGAGTTAATGCAGCTTTTCAACCCAACTGAGCCAACAGAAAGCAATGGAATGTCCCGGAAAACTTCCACTAGACTTGGGCTTTACCTATGTGGGTTCTAATTCAGACGTTGAATTCTTGGACTTGTAATTCGAACTTTAGTTCTTTAAAAGAAAACTCACAAAGAAATACGGAGCAAAAAGTGTTTTACTCGCGGTGCTTTTGCAAGGGTGTCCCCAAAAACAGAATAAGGCGGGTGTGGTGGCTCACGCCTGTAATCCGTGCACTTTGGGAGGGGAGGCGAGAGGATTGCCTGAGCCCATGGGTTAGCCGGGTGTGGTGGCATGAGCCTGTGGTTCCAGCTTCTTGGAAGGCTGAGATGGAAGGATTGCCTGAGTCCGGTAGGTCGAGGCTGCAGTGGCCATGAACATGCCACAGCACTCCAGCCTGGGCGATAGAGTGAGACTCCGACTCAAAAAAGAAAAGGAAAGAAAAGAAAAACAGAGTAAGGAGCCCAGCAGGTATTTAAAGGAAAAAATCCACAGGGTTGCAGTGTCTGTTAATAGTAGAAAGAAAGAGAAAATCCAGCAATTTTCTTAACTGATAAATACATTTGTAAGGGTGGTCATAGAATTCCAGTTCTGAGTATTACAAGTTAGAGATAATTTTTTTTTCTTTTGGTAGCTACCAACCTACAGGAGAGGACCCAAACCTTCATTTATTTCAGGAACCAGTGCCTTATGGGTATTCTTGCTCTCCAGCCCTCCTCAGGATTCACTAGTTGTAAAACAGGGCAGTGTTGTGAAGATTGATTATGTGGAAGTGCTTTGCATAACTGAAGGTATTTTGTAATTTAATCTTTCATGATGAGACATATAATGTGTCACAAAGAAAGCATCACTAAGTTTCATGAAGGAGAAAATTACAAATACTCTCCTCTGGTCATATTGCAGTAAAACTAGAAACTAATAACTAGAAAGGTTATCAAAATAACTCAAATAATAGAAATAACATCAAGTCACTAGAACCTAATAACAAAATTGGAAAAAAAAAAACTTTCTTCTTGGAAACACTAAAAAGAAAAGTATGAGGGGGCATAGTCCTATCAGATTTTTTAAAACATGTTCTAATAACTTCATAATTAACACTGTATATAGTACAAGTACATAAATAGACAGACCAGAGAAATAAAGTAGAAAGTTCAGAAATCAATTTTTCTGCCTCATATATCTCTGGAAATAAATTTCCACTTGTATGGAAATTTAGTGTGTAATGAACATGGCATTTTAAAAATCATTAGGGCCACAATTGATTTTTTTAAAAAATAGACTTTAATTTTTAGAACTATTTTAGGTTTATAGCAATTGAGCAAAAGGTACAGAAATTTCTCATATACTTCCATGTATAGCCTCCATTATCAACAGAGGTGTATTTGTTACAGGTTAAAAGGTTACAATTGATGAACCTACATTTATACATCACTTTCACCCAAAGTCAATAGTTTACATTAGGGTACACTGTTGGTATTATAAGTTCTGTGTGTTTGGGCAAATTTAAAATGAAATATGCCCACTGTTTTGGTGCCATACAGAGTAGTTTTACTGCGATAATGGTACTGGGACAACTGGATAGTTATTTAGAAAAGTACAAAATTGAGTTATGTCTCACATTGTACATAAGAATAGATTTCAAGTGGATCAGAAAAATAAAGAAATGCAACTACACAAGCAGTAGAAGAAAATATGGATAAATTCCTCTCTAATCTAGGTCTAAGGAAGGATTTTCTAACTTTGACTTAAAATTCAGGTGTAATAAAAGATTAAAATTTTACTACATGAAACATTTGTATGACAGTACCACTCACTGTAAACAAAGTTGACAAATATATTAGAGAAATTATTTGCAACATATATCTCATATAAAGAGCAGTAAAAGCCTTTGTATGTAAATAACTTTTAAAAGGAAAAGGCCAAAAAGCTGATAGAAAAATGAGAAGATGACCCCCCCACAAAACCCCATTAAAGTGGCCATTAAACATGTGAAAAGATGTGCATCCTCACTCATAAAAGAAATTAAAGCTACACTGATACACCACTTTTTCCTTACCATATTGGCAACAATTAAAACAGCTTTGATATTACACTCTTGATGAGGCTGTTGAGGAACTTGATATGAATTCACGTCACACCAAGTGGTTCAGCTCTTTTGGTATTTCTTTTTTTTTTGAGTTGAAGTCTCACTCTGTTGCCCAGACTGTAGTGCAGTGGCCGCTCCTGGCCACCGCAGTCTCGACCTGCTGGGTTCTGGCAATCCTTCTGCTCAGCCTTCCAAGTAGCTGGAACTATAGGCGCGCGCTACCAGGCACGGCTAATTTTTTGATTTATTGTAGAGATGAGGTCTTGCCTGCCCAGGCGGGTCTTGAACCCGTGAGCTTAGGCAATCCACTCACCTCAGCCTCCCAAAGGCATGGGATTACAGGCTGAGCCACTGAGCCCAGCTCTTTTGGTATTTCGAAGTGTATGTGTCTACTTTATGACCTAACAATTCCTCATTTAGGAATTTATTCTGAAGATATACCTCCAAAAATGTGGAAAGATCTACGTAGTGTTATTGTACTTATAATGATTGGAAATAACCTAAATTCCTGTGCAGAGGAGAGTAACTTAGTAAATTATTGCCCACTGACACTGTGGTATACTAAGCTATAAAAAAGAACGAAGGAGATATCTAAACTGATAGTAGTGATGTCTAGGATATAGTTTCTATTTATTTATTTAACCCAGGCTGAAAGCAGTGCCTCATAGCTCACTGTAGCCTGAAAATCCTAGACTTCAGGGCTCTTGCACCCCCAATATCCTGAGTAGCTGTAACTACAAGCACACCACCATGCCTGGCTAATTTTTTTTTTTTTTTGTATTTTTTGTAGGGTTAGAGTCTCACTATGTTGTCCAAGCTAGTTTCAAACTCTTGGCTCAAGCAGACCTCCCACCATGGCCTCACAAAGCACTGAGATTACAGGCATGAGCCACAGCACCCAGCTTTATTTTTAAATTTAAAAAAGATGCTGGGTGCGGTGGTTCACAGCTGTAATCCTAGCACTTTGAGAGGCCGATGTGAGAGGATTGCCTGAGCCCAGAAGTTCAAGACCAGCCTGTGCAACATGGTGAGACTTCATCTCTACAATAAAATTTTAAAAATTACTGGGGTGGTGACCCGTGCCTGTAGTCCCAGCTACTTGGGAAGGCTGAGGCAGAGGGATCACCTAAACACAGCAGGTCAAGGCTGCAGTTGCAGTGAGCATGCCACTGCACTTCAGCCTGGGCAACAGAGTGAGACTCTGATTCTAATCAGTCAATCAATAAGTAAGTAAATAAATATTTTAAGAAGAGCAGATTACTTATATTCAAACCAGGTGCGGTGGCTCATTGTAATCTCAGTATTTTGGGAGGCCAAGGTGGGAGGAATCACTTGAGCAGAAGTTTGAGAACAGCCTGGACAACAAAGTGAGACCTTGTCTCTACAAAAAAATTAAAAAATAAGCTGGGCATCGTGACACGCTCCTGTAGTCCCAGCTACTGGGGAGACTGCAGTGAGCCATGATCACACCACTGTACTCCAGCCTGGTTAATAGAGTGAGACTCTGATACAAAACCAAACAAAAACAAAAGAAAATACATAGTAAGCTACTACTTATATAAAAAAGAGAAAGGGTGATAGGAAATATATGTTCTTGATCATTTTGCAAAAAAAAAAAAAAAAATAGGAATAAGCCAGAAATTAATAGATTGGTTGTCTCTGAGGAATGTGTAAGTACCAGGTGTAAGAATGTGGATGTGGTGACTTTTTGTATAGTTTTGACTTTGGGGATCACGCTAATGTTTTACATTCTAAAGTAAAAATAATACAACCAACAAGAATGAGGAATGATTAAAAAAAAAACCAAACACTAATATAGAATATAGAAAGTAACAAATGACCCTACTGGGGAGGGAGAGAAGTCATCCAAGTCACCTTTTTTGAACACAGTACTTTAATTATATGACTAAAATCTAAAGACAGAACTAAAAGCAAACTGAATTCTAGTTAGTACAGTAAGACCTCACTTAACATTATCCATAGGCTCTTGGAAGCTGCAACTTCAGGGGAAACAAGTTTAATGACACCAATTTTACCATAGGCTAATTGATATAAACAAGAGTTAAGTTCCAATGGCATATTTCTAGTCACAAAAACATCACCAAACACCGAAATACTCAAAATACTGCTAATATGAAACATTGAGGTGTGAGCTACACATATGTAAAGATTAATTAAAACAAGATAATCATTTACCCAATTTTTGGTGAATTGATGAGTGATGGTTCTCATAGTGCTAGTGGGTTAAATCAAGGAATAAATGTTTGCAAATTGAAAGTTGTAAGGAACACCTCCCACCACGCAGTTCAAAACAAATGGCAAATGTGGAGGTTCACTGAGTGCTTTCATTCTGCCTTATTTGTTGCACATTTGTGTGATTATTGTATGCTTTATACATTTTTATTTTACAGTACTTTATATTCATTCATACACTTCCAACTTGCTTATTCTCGTTCAGGGTGCCAGACTCTATCCAGAATCTCAGGGCACAAGCAAGGTGGAAACCAATCATGGACAGGTTGCCAGGCCGAGGTGGGAGGATCACTTGAGCCTGGGAGTTTAAGGCTGCAGTGAGCCCTGCTCGTGGGACCATATAGACACACCAGTGAACCTAACATACATCCTTGTTGTGGGAGGAAACCAGAATACCAAGAGAAAACCCATATAGACATGGGAGAACTTACAAACTCCACACAGATGGTAGCCCCAGCTGGGAAGGAGTTCTTTTTTTCTCATCTATGTTATAATGAAATGACATTATCTGAGGACCTGCTGTAGACTTGTTTTTTTACAGATGACCTAACAATTGTGAATGTGAATTCTGGGATATTCCAAGTGATTCAACATTGAGAATGACGGGAACTAGGTTTCTCACTGTGGAAGGAGTTATAGATACAATAAAAGTGGGAATGAACCTTGAAATGTTTATGGTTCATACATATATCCATTAGGGGTGTGTGTGTGTATAATATAGACGTATATTTGTACGTATATGGAGAGAGAGATAAATAGATATAGGCATGTGCATATACGGGGTGTGCATAGGTATATATATTTGTGGGGGCAGACATACCCTTACATATTTCCTAGCTGTGTCCACTGAGGAGGTGGAAGTAATGACACCCCATTAAACATTCCCCATTAAAAGAAATCAGAGTTATTTTAAGAAATGACTAACCGCTGAGCTGGGACAGAAAAAGTATAAAATGATGCTGTGTTATTTTGCCATAAAGTAAATAAGTGCTCAGTATAAAAAGCCATAAGAACCAGCTTGAGGGGGCTAAATCTGTGATAATTTGAGCATTAAAATTATATCACTAGCTTATTACCCAGTAAATAAAACTAATTAATTTGAGCTGTTAGTGCTCATTTTGACGTTAGAATACCAACTGATAAATATGGAAGAAATGACGGGGTTTATAAAATCAGGATTTTTTGCATGCATATTAGTAGTACTGGATTCAGGCAGTAATTACCAGCTGATTAAAGTTAATATCACAAATACTAGGGCAAAATATCATGTGTCACCTGATGTGTTGCCCTGAGAAGGCCACACATTCCTTCTGTGGCAAATCCCTTCCCAAAATGCGTAACTTGAATCTAAAGAAACTTCAGATAAACCTATCAGTTGAAGGACATTCTACAAAATAGCTGACCTGTACTCTTAAAAAATGTCAAGGCTTTGGAAGATAAAGGCTGAGTAGCTGTTCCAGGTTAAGAGAGAGATGGTAACTCAATGCTATGTGGCATCTCAGATTGAATTTTGGGGCAGAAAAAAGAAATAACTCTAAAGGAGGTTATTCGAATATTAGTGAAATTTGAATATGGACAATTGATGAGTAGTATTATGTCAGTGCTAAATATAGCTTGTGTAATTATTCTGTGGTTATATAAGAGAATGTCTTTGTCTTCAGGAAATATGCTCAAGTTTTTAGAGATAAGGGAGCATGATATTAGCAAGTTAACCTTAAATGCTTCTGAAAAAATTAAATTATGCTTAATAATATGTCCCTCTAATGAGGGTAAGAGTGAATGATAAAGCAATTGGGCAATATGCTAACAGATGGTGAATCAGGGTAAAAGGCTTATGGGAATTCTTTGTAGTGTTCTTGCAACTTTTTATAAGTTTGAAATGAGATCAAAGTTAAAAGTTACAAAGAACAGTTGACTTCAAATACAAACTTTAGTCATTTGACTGGGTATGGAGGCTCATGCCTATAATCCCAGCACTTTGGGAGGCCAATGTGGGAGGATCACTTGAGACTAGGAGTTCAGGACCAACCTGGGCAACAACAGAGCCCTGTCTCTATTAAAAATTCAAAAAAATTAGCCAGGCATGGTAGAGCGTACCTGTAGTTCCAGCTACTTGGGAGGCTGAGGTGGGAGGATCACTTGAGCCTGGGAGTTTAAGACTGCAGTGAGCCCTGATCATGCCACCACACTCTGTCATGGAAAACAGAGTGAGACCCTGTCTCTAAAAGATAATAAATAGATAAAAATAAAGTACAAATTTTGGTCTTTATATTTTTTCATAAATAACACAGAAATACTTTAAGTAATCTCAGATTTATCTTCTTTGTTATCTATTGATGATACTGCAATTTTGTTTTCCTAACTCTAATATTTTGTTCTAGGTATATTATGTGGGTTTTCTTGTTTTAGTGACAGCATGAACATCAAAGCTTTGTGTTTGAGCTTCTTTGGATCAAGAATCAGATCTTATTTGTTTTTGTCTCTCTGTTGCTTCTGATGTATTCACTGATTTTTTTTTGTTGTTGTATTTTTCCTTCACTTGCAGAGAAAACCTCTTGTGTTGGAAGGGATTGATTTGGGGGCATGTACAAGCAAATGGACAGTGGATTACTTAAGCCAAGTTGGAGGGAAAAAAGAAGTCAAGATTCATGTGGCTGCAGTTGCACAGATGGACTTCATTAGTAAGAACTTTGTATATAGGTATTTTCTTTCGAGGCTTACTCTGGGGATATAAATCACTTTTTTAAAACTTTAAAAATATTTTTGCATTATTATACAAAGACCATATGGCATTTCATCTTTTGGCTGGTTTGATATAATCATGGAATAGCTTACTGATTTTTAGAGTGGTTTTTAAGACAAGAATTCTGAGTTCACATAATTATACAAAGACATTTCCAAAGACAATTTTTAAAATAGGGTATACACCCAATACCTTCTGGAGTCACGGAAGGAAGAGAGAATTTCTATAACTAGAGTTAGATTACATGTAAAGTTAGGTACGCTACATTCATTTAATGCTTGATTAACTGATCCTACCACATTAGTCACTGTTTATCTAGAGTATGAAATTCTCAAAAGCTCATGTTTTCTTTTTCTGTCCTCTCCAGAAATATAGGACAGCTATGTTCGGTATAATCCTTCATCAACTGGGATAACTTTTTAAAAATCATATTTGATATTCCCTTGATAAAAATAATCTTCAGTAGCTTTAATGTCTCATAATTGTTACTTTATTCTGTGGAATCTCTTAAAAGTGAGAGATAACTAAAAGCTGCTGATTGTCTAAAGTTGAAAGGTTTAAATGCTGTCATCTTGTAGATTTCATATGCTATTTATGCCCATTAGTGTCATTTAAAATGTTAAAAAAAAAAAAAAACTAGGCCAGGCGCAGTGGCTCAGCCTATAATCCCAGCACTTTGGGAGGCCAAAGTGAGAGGATTGCCTGAGCCCGGGGGTTTGAGACCAGCCTGGGCAACTTGGTGAGACCCTGTCTCTACAGTAAATCTCAAAAATAAGCTGGACTTGGTTGTGCGCACCTGTAGTTCCAGCTACTTGGAAGGCTGAGGTGGAAGGATTGCCTAAGCCCAGCAGGTTGATGCTACAGTGACTGTGAGCCTGCCACTGCACTCCAGCCTGGGCGACAGAGTGAGACTCCAATTAAAAAAAAATTTTTTTACAAAAAACTAACAACTTTCGAACTCTGAGCACATGCAGTTCCCAGAAAGTTCAGTCTGCTGAAAAACACATGGTTCTCAGAAGACTTCAGTTTAGAGATAAGTTCAGCAGAGCTTCCACATCCATGGCCATTCTTTTCTCATGAGTTTCCAAGTTCACATAGCGGCTACCAAAGCGTTTCTCAATTTTGGATCCTTTCAGGATTTACCCATTATAGTTTTGGTTATTAATAGGCCATGAATTTAATTTAATTGCCAAAAGTTTTTCCAAATGTAAGGACTTTTCAATTTGTTTTAAGAAAATGGAAGAAAGTGCTGGAATGATGAGTGTTTTCAGTCTGCAGTTAATGATATTTCCTTTTCAGAGTCCAGTATGTAACAAATGGGTACTGAAACTTCATCTTGAATTGCCTTGATGTTTTGTCATGTCTTTTAAACTTTGCAAAATTTGGTTTTGAAGCACAGACATAATATAATTGTTTCTATCCCAGCTTCTTCCAAGCCTTTCACTGGAGCTACTAAAAAGTTGCAGGATTTTTTTTTTTTTAGTGCAAGAAAATAGGTTTAGTCATTTTTAGCATTTCCCAGGCAGTAAGAAATAAGGGGGGAACCCAGACCAAGAGACCAGAAGTAACAAGTCCTACACACGTGTATTGTCATCACTTCAGTCTGAGTTTGCTTTTCTGCCTTATTAAATATTGGAAGGTTGATACATTGACCAATATTAACTTTTACTTCTTCTTGTTAGCTCTCACTGTTCAGAGTTAGGATAGTCTGGACAAGAGAAACTTGTGTGGTGAATAATAATTGGTATCCTTCTGATCATAGATTGAAAGAAGAAGATAGTCTGATGTGAACTTTGCTTCATTACCTGTCATATCATGTGTTTGCTGTCATCGTCTTGCTCTCACTGTTTATTACAATTTAATCAAGCCTGGTCTTAAATAGGAAAGACAGTCTTTTCAGAATGAGGAACAGGACAGTGAAGGGTTGTTTCCCCCCCCTTCTTTTTTTTTATATGTTGATGACTACTTGCATGTTACTGAAGGATACATTATCATTGTTGTTAACCCCACCATCTGTCCTCTCCTGAGCACTTATATACATCAGGTACTGTGCCAGGCAATCTAGGTTATATTACTCATCTAAACTTTAGAACAAGCTGTGAGGCATAGTAATTTTACAGATGAGAAAACAGGGGTTTAAAAACATTATGTAACTTATCCAAGATGCTTGAAATGATGGAGCCCAGGATGTATACCCAAATTAGCCTGACTCTACAGAGCCCATGATTAAGCCCTCTTTGATACTCCCTCCTTTACTAGTCTTTTTGCTAGTCCGAACAAATGACACTTTAATAACAAAAGTCCTTATTTTTGAAACATGCATAGGATAGGTAAAACCTCAAGTCCAAGGTCTTTTCCAATTTATTTGCCTCATTATCCCTACTCTCATTTCTCACGGCTTATCAGAAGCCGTGATAGATACCGCCACCTAAGGGAAAAGGTTGCTGGCAGCACCCCAGTTTGCTTCTCTGGACTGAGTCACTCTGTCTGCTCTTGCAGGGTCACTGTTCCACCCCGTTTTTGTAAAGGTGTTGAAACATTTCTGCGTTCTCCCGTAAGAATGCTAAACCTGGCAAATGTACCAATTACAGAGGTAGCTATGGAACAGATGAGCTTCCCCATTGGTCTAGATTCTCCAAAGATGCTCTGCTAGGAATAAAGGGTATATGGTAAGGTCAGAAATGGCAACATTGAGTAGGAGGATGCCAAGTAAATCTGTTGATTATTAATTGGTCAGACACTATTAATAGTAGGAGACACAGTATGCTGCATTGTTCTGAATAGATGGCTGACTCCTCTTTCCTCTCTTGCAGTGCTGACTATATAATTACCAGCAATGGCCTCTACTTCAGACTGACATTCACATTCACAGCACCCACCAGTCTATAACCTGATGTCATATTAACTCAGGGATACAAGACAGGAAGTTGCAATCTAGCAGTATAGTATCAGTGAAGTCTATACAAATCCGGGAACCATTTTTGACTCATCAGCTTATAGCTCACTTGAAAGGAAATAAGACTAGGGAAGTGGTACAGAAACCCCCTGGCTTGACTAAGCCACATGGTCCACAGAAACTAGTAGCTTGAAATGCCCATGAACTTAGCTTCTAGTTTCCTCCAGGGGACACACTACTCAGTTATGAGAGTAACACTCCACACAGTAAAGCCAAATCCTCTACTTCCTAGCCAGTATTTATAGTCCACTGGTCTTCTAGTGCAGAGTTCATCAGTCAAGGGTTGTTTTTATAATACACAGTATTATCTCTTGATATCAAGCTGACATTCCACACTTACCTTAACCCAGTATGTTTCCAAGCAAACAGTGCTAGGAGAAACTAAGCTGGCCCCAGGTCATCTCAGAGAGAAGAAGGAAGCCTTTTGCTAACTCTCTCTACCTCCTCAGTACCGATTTCAAGTGGGAAGATACTTGGTAGTGAGACTGAAAAGATTACAAGTATTAATCCGGCTCGGAGGCAGGAGTACAGGGGGCAGCAGAGGAGAGGGTTTGGACCCAGAGACTTTTGAGGACTTTGTTGTCTTGTTACCAATACAATATCTTCATGGATAGGGCAGTACTTTTGATTCTAGAACGTGAAGGGATAGGATGCGATCCTCCCAGGCTCAGGAGTGTGAGGTGAAGGAAACAAATTCTGCTTCTACAGTGTTCAGCCCTGGTCACAGACTAGGAGAAGATGGGCATTTGGGCAGAAGTTTTGAAGGAGAATAAAAATTGGTAATTTGACTGGAATTTTCCTTGAGCCCGTCCTCAGAATCCTTATAATGATAGAGGGCGGTACAGGAGGGATGAGAGCAATGTTACCAGCCCCTGTATTCTGTGACTGCCAAGAGGCAGGGAGATGGGGGCATAGGGCCTTGTCTCCTTTGATCCATTTGCCCACAATCTCTTCCAAAGCAGCACTAGTAGTTTGGCCACTCCTCACAAGATCTGTTTTGCCATGATACTTGGAAACGGTAGCAATCAAAGCCTGAAAGTCTGTATATTTACAGTGGTAATCAGATACCGTAAAAACATTTTTCTATCAGTAACTTGGATTAGAAGGATATTTACCTATGGAAGGATCCATCTGTATTATAGATTTAAAAATCTTTAATTCCAAAATTTTAGACAACTTAGGTCAAATAAATATACTGTTAAGTGAATTTTGGAAACTCAGAATTCTATATAATAGGTCATAATAAAAATTAGGAATATTGTAAAACAGAAGATTATATCCAACTCTAGCAAGCCTATATGTACAGAGATGAGATTATTACTAGTTGATCTGTTATTAAATCCAAGAATTCTTTTTTGTTTATTTCAGAACTTTACCCTTTGATGAGTTGGTCCAGAGGGCAGCTGAAGAAAGGCATAAAGAATTCTTTATTTCAGAGGTAAAATTGCTTTGAACCTTTTAAGGAAAGCATGAATATCTATAGACTAAATGGATTTTCTTATATAAGAACATTAGATATACAAGATTTATAGCTGTCCCTGATAGTCAGTCTTTAGATCTGTTTGGAAGTACCATAGACATAACTCTGCTGTACATTAGTTCTCAAACCTTGGCCAAATTATTTTTCTGTGCCTCAGTATACTCATCAATGAAGTGGGGATGATAACTACCTATTTTATAAGGTTTTTGTGAGAATTAACTAAATAAAATCTACAAAAATACTTAGTAGTGTGCCTGACACATAGAAATTATTCATTAAATATTAGCTATTAATATCACTTTCTTTGAAATGCCTTGATTTGATATGCCAAGTTCAAATGCTAATGGAGAACTTAATTTTCATATTTTATTGGCTATTAGACTGTTTCCATATTTTATTATTGTTAGTTATTATCAGTGTAATTTATATTGTATTTGCTATAACTGTTCAGGATTAAATGAAGAAAAAATCTACTTGTTTATACTGTCGTCTAGCTTTAAATAATTCAATTTAAATACCTTGAGATAAGGCATTGAATCTTGTATATAAATATGTTTTTAAAAATTACACTGTGTTATTGCAAAAGCACATTTTAAAAACTGCTTTTTAAGTTTTGAATAAAGCTGTTGTCTGCATTTGAGCCGGCTGGGCTGGGCAGTTTGATTCTAAAAGATATTGAACAGTTTTCTTACCAGGTAACAGTTACACTAGATTACCACCAAGATCCCTACAAACTCTGGAGGTCTGTGATTCTGTAGTGTAACTAGAATGGTTTTAGGTTCCATGAACTGTACCTGAGAACCGGGTTTTCTTAACTTTAGAGCTATGCTTTGAACATACATGTTCAGGTGCACTTTAGTACTTTCTTGTCTAGGGATATGGGGTAACACAGATTTAAATAGCCATGAGATGTGAAATGAATGAAAGAGAGGGTAAAGAATTGAAGTCTAAAAATTATGGGAAGTGTGTAAACAAGGTGAGCATGAGCTGTCAGGTCTGTCCTCCAGGAAGCTGATGCTGAGATGGAATTTGGAGGGCAAAAGGCTTATTGGGGATAATGCCTCTGAAAGGAAAGGGGAGAAAGCAGGCTGGGGTCGGGGAAGCCATCAGGTGGAGATATGGCTTGGACAGTCTCTGCCAGCTCATTGCAGAACTCCTGAGCAAAGACTGCCTGGCAGAGGCATCCTGCATTGGGTGGCCAAGTCTAGGCCTTGTACCATCTTAATCATTGATTGGGGCTACCTCAAGAAGAGCATGACTTGGATTTAGTTGCTGAGGTGGAGCTGAAGAACTTAACAGCTGGTAGCATTAAGCTAATCACAGTCCTGGCAACCAAGCAGTGAGTTCTTTCTTGAAGGGAATTCTGCGCAGTGCATCCTTGTGTTGGCCACATGAATTTATTTTTTAAATTCCTGAACTATTAGAACTGGTAGAAAACCCTTAAAATTTTGAAAAACATGGTTTGAAACCTATTCAGCCAGTAATAAATTTTTGGAATCTATCTGATGTGGTACTAGCAAAAAATATAAAAACAGTGACTCTCAGAGCTCAGTTAAACTCTTGATTATAGATTTAGAATGTGTCTTAAGGTAAATAGAATCAAACTGAAGTTTTTGTTATAATGGTCAATGTTGTTTTAAAAGAGGCGGAATTCTTGAGTTGGATTGCCCATGCGCTTGACTTGGTATCGCTCACTTCTCTAATTCTCATAGGAAACTAAGGCAACAGTGAATGTTTTATAATTCAGTTTTCTACTTAGGTACTCAGCAAGATATAAATGATAATTTTTTAAAGTATTGATTTAAGTTTGCTACTATGAAATGATACATTTCTAAATCTTACATGAGCTGACTCTTAAGCATTTGGCTTAAGAATTTATATTATCAGGGATAGGCTTAGCTTTATAAAATGCAGTGTTTGCCGGGCTTGGTGGCTCAGCCTGTAATCCCTCGCCTTTGGGAGGCTGAGGTGAGTGGATTGCCTGAGCCCGTGGGTTCGAGACCCACCTGGGCAGCGAGACCTCATCTCTACAATAAATCAAAAAACCAGCCGGGCGTGGTAGCGCACTCCTGTAATTCCGGCTACTTGGAAGGCTGAGGCGGAAGGATCGCCGGAGCCCAGCAGGTCGAGGTTGCGGTGGCCGGAAGCGACCACTGCACTCCAGTCTGGGTGACAGAGTGAGACTCCAACTCAAAAAAAATAAAATAAAATGCAGTGTTCCAGATTTTTAAAAAAATTATTAAAAGCATAAGGTATTTCATTTGCCTGTTGTTATACATTTGTATTACATTAAGAAGTTTTTTTGCAGTACTTTGAGATTGTATGTGGTATACAAATGGGAATTCTTTTACTAAATATTAAAACTGTTAAAATAAGTCTAAATAATTTGGGATATAAAATCTAAATTAATCATTGTGGTTTTAGAGATGGTATGTGGATATTGCCTTTAGCATTTTATTTGACTTAATGTTTTGTGGATCCAGTCATGATTATGAGCAACATATAAAGACATTACTTCATATGACCACCAGGGAGCATTAGCAGAAAGGGTAAGATAATTGAACTTTTTAGAAAACTGCTTAACTGGGCCAGATTTTAAGACTTATTTCCTTCCTTCTTTATTTCCTAATATATTTGAAGTTAAGGGGTTTTATTGTTTTTTCCATAGTTCTGAGTACATAGTTCTTTTTTTAATTTTTAATTATTATGAATACATAATGACTGTACATGTCCTAGTATTTTTTAATGAATGCTGATGTTATTTTTTTCTTTGGGATGTTCAAGGATGAGAAATACTACTTACGATCACTTGGAGAAGACCCTAGAAAGGTAAGAATTCTGAATATAAAACAATTGCTTAAAACCTAAAAGAATGTACATATGTTAGCTGGCATTGCAATTTTTATACTTAATGTCTGACATATAACCTGCTTTATTCTTTTCCATGCTTTTCTTAATAAGTTGTGCCCCTGAATAAGAAGTAAGATTATTAAAAGTTGATTACTTAGTTTTCAGGCAGGTAGGCCTATAGAATCTTAGCGTTTATAAGTCATCTAATCTCTACATAATAAGAAATCTCTTCTACTGTATGTTTTATAAGTGGTCACTCAGCCAATAAAGTATTAATTAAAATAATTATAAAAATCCTGAATAATTCATTATATAAGCTTTGACATAGTCAGAGTCAAATTAATATGGCTGCAGTGTTAAGGCATAATCCCTAAAATGACCAAATAGGATTACGTTTTTCCATTTGTGTCATCATTTAGTTCTTTACCATCTTGTTTATTCTACTCCCTCAGTAAGAACTCACAAGTTTTATATAGTTGATGACTCGTATTTATAATACTAGTTCAAGGTGTTGACTTCTGAATTTATAATGCTTAATATCTGAGTAGATGACAGTTGCATAATTCTGGCTTAAAGTAGGAAGAACCTTTCTATTAATGAAGCATATTGAGCTTAACAGGAGTAATGTAGAATCTACAATCTCATTACATTGTAATTTCTCCATTTGAAAGATGAGGTGTTGGTAGATGGTCACATTATAGTATTTTAAAGCAGTGAACAAAGTCTTGTCCCATTCCTCCTTAATGTCATGGGGTTTGTTGGCATCCTTAGATGAAATAAGCATTATGTCAACATTGTATTTATTAAAATTCTTTCTTGATATTATTTATCTAATTTGTTATTTTTATGTTTTGTCAATGCAGGATGTTGCAGATATCAGAAAGCAGTTTCCTTTGTTGGAAGGAGATATTAAGTTTCCAGAATTCTTCAAAGAGGAACTTTTCTTTTCCAGTGTTTTTCGAATTAGTTCACCAGGATTACAACTTTGGACTCACTATGATGTATGCTATATAAGTGGGAAATCTAAAACTGCAGTAGATCTTTAGCATTTGTACATTGTAGATTGTAGTCTACAGAGTGTAGATTAGCCTTTGTAACATTATAGTCATGGTTTCACCTTTCATTCAGTAAGCTACCTTAAAGATCTTTACTATGTACTTTGTTGGAGCATTACTTTTGAAAATGTGCTTTGCAAGGCAATGGGAGTGAACTATTTAGCTAATGGCAAAGCCTAGTTGTTTCCTCAGTTTTGTATTTATTTGCAGTCTTGTTCTTGATTCATCATCATATATACACTAAGTTTTATGAAGCTTTTTTTTTGTATGTGAAAAATGACCACCAGAATAGGGGCAAAAATTGTTTAAGTATAAGAAATGATAGGCTTGTCGTATGAGGCTATGTACGTGATGCACATGACTCTGGTCAGACAGAGTTATGTTATTTAGGATAAAGGCAGAAACTTGTAAAGAGCCATTTATCAGAATGGGGATATCTGAAGATCTCAGGATGCGTATGCCTTGAGAGTATCCAATGTCCACTGTATGTATAGGACAGCAACATGTGTAGAATATTGGTCTTGATTATTCACTAGTTTTATTATTTTACTTGCTTAAAGATATGTACATAAATAGGCATTTTAAAAACATTAAAAATACTAAGTATTGAATATGGTTTGGTGTTGGGAAGCAGAGAAACTTAGAAGCTAAAGCAATACCTAATAAGTTTCCAAAGAAAAAAAAATTTTTTTTTTTTTTTTGAGTCAAAGTTTCACTCTGATGTCCAGTCTGGAGTACAGTGGCACACCCACAACCAGTGCAGCCTTGACCTGCTGAGCTCAAGCGATCCTTCTGCCTCAGCCTTCCAAGTAGCTGGAACTACAGGCGTGTGCCACCATGCCTGGCTAACTTTTTGATTTATTGTAGAAACAAGGTCTTGCCAAGTTGCCCAAACTGGTCTCAAACCCCTGGGCTCAGGCAGTCCTCTCGCCTCGACCTCCCAAAGTGCTGGGATTACAGGTGTGAACCATTGCATCCCGCCAGGGGAAAAAAAAAAGTTTTAAATCATGCTATTATATTTGTACGTGTATTTTATAATTCAATTGAGAACCTCTTGGGAAGATTTTAGCAGTCAGTAATCTGTAATTAAATGAAATAGACATGAAATCTTAATTTTTTTTAAGGTTTTACATGAATGACATGGTAAGAAAATAATATGGTAACTCATATGTTTTAATTATATTCTTTGCTTAAATTTTAAGAATTCATTTTACCTTGTGTTATAATAGAATATAATATATAAAACTTTTCTTATAAAAATAAGTCGGAGAAATGCTAGTTTTAATTACACAGTTAATATTTATGTAAGTAAAATGTTAGTGCTAAAAGGAAAATTGCTTAGGTAGAAGTGATACGCACATAATCATGCATGTGCCTTGCCTAGTGTTTTTCTTAATTCCTTAGCTGAGAGTTACATGACTCTGCCTTTAACATTTTTCACAATGTGTACCAAGAAAGTGTGTCCTTGCATATGCAAAGTTAAGATTGCTCCAATATAAGTATATGTTAAGAAAACTTGTCAGATTATATTCCTGTAGAAATAATTTGAAAGTCATGATACCTACAACCAAATTATGATTGGACATATATTAAGAGTTGCAGCAATACCTTGTATTTTCCTGGCATTTAATCTTCCTCAGTGTTTTCAATCTGTTGTCTAATGTTGACCTTATTGCATTCCTTGACAGATGAGTAAATATTAACCAAGGAGGGTCTCAAATAGGTTTGACTGTGCTCATTGTGAGTTAATGGTGGAGCAAGGGCAAATAGTTTCCTGACCCAGATTTCCTCATTTGCCAGTTCTTCCCATTTTGAGGCAGTACTGCAGCAATGTCTCGCAGGCATACTTGTATGTGGAAGTGCAAGTACTAGTGTCTGTATTGTTAGATGAGACTATAAGAGTTTTAAGTAAGTCTTGATAAGGGGTAGGGTTTACAGTTAACTGTTTAGAATGCCATTGGTTTTATTTATTTGAGTTTTAGATAATGATTACCCATAAGTTCTTATTGGTCTTCAGGTAATGGATAACTTTTTAATACAAGTGACAGGAAAAAAGCGTGTTATACTCTTCAGTCCTCGAGATGCCCAGTATTTATATTTATCAGGTATGATTTTTTTAAGTTTACATTTCTAAAGTCTATTCAGTTATTCTTTTTGAGAAATCTGATGCTCACAGAAGAAAAAATTTAGGATTTCTTTCTAATTATGATGTACTGTATTCTCTATTGTATGTGTGTATGTACATAATGATAGGCTCAGATTTTGAGATTTTCTTAATTATATTATGTGGGTATCAGTGGTGATAGTTAAAATGTGAATCACTGAAAATTGTCTCAGATTTTAATAGAATAGTAATTCTCACAGTGTGGGTACAGTAAGTAATTGTATAGAAAAGAAGAAACTTTCACATTTATATTTGTGATTACTTTTTTTAAAATGCTAACTTTGCACAATCTATATTATGCTGTTTTGGAACTTTTCAGGTACTAAATCAGAAGTGCTAAATATAGATAACCCAGACTTAGTGAAATATCCACTCTTTTCCAAGGCTAGAAGATATGAATGCACCCTGGGAGCTGGTGATGTATTATTCATTCCTGGTAAGATTTCTAGAACTCAATAATGTGCTGTTTGTGAAATCCACACCCTGTCACTCAACCTTTATGTGATTTTTTTTTTTAGAACAAACATTTGTTTGTTATACGTATCCTGTCCTATACAAGATGATGTCTGTATATAACTGTATATTTAAAATATGCCTATACAAACTCATAAAATTAAGTCTTGTTTTTCAAGGGCATTCTAGAAATATATTATTGTACTCTAAGTTATTTCATTAAATTACAAGTAAGACACCTTATATCTGGGAAAAGATTATACTTGGTTGGTGTTCTTAATTATTTTATTTTTTAAATAGTTATATGTTTTAGAACTATGTCACTTATGTATTTACCAGGAAATGGTAAATGTTTTGAAAGCCAAAGCAGATTAAATATTTATCAAATATCAAAATGTTATAATCTGAACACCTGTGATACCATTTGTGTGCATTTTCTACATGGTCTGAATTTGTGTCACTTAATTTCTTCGTTCAATAAATAGGTATTAGTTTGAAAGACCATAAAATTTTCATGTTGTAACCACAGAAATGTAATTAATTCCTGTAATCAATACTTAAAAATGAATTCCTGAAGATAATACTAATCATAATTAAAAGGATGCATTAACAAATTCTATTTATATAGTTGTAGGTCCCATATCTAAATTAATATGTCAGTAATCATTAACACCTCTTTTCAGTGATAGAGTTATATTTTTAAAGTTAGCAGATAAAAATATGATTATCTCATTTGGGACAAACTTACAAATTCCTTGAGGAAAAGGAACCATGTCTTGATAATCTTTGTACTCCCCAAAGGGCCAACGTCCTTCATACAATTGATCATCTATAAAAGTTTTACTGAAAACAACCAGCATATTAGTCTTTAAATCCATTGCCATATTTTAATTTTATAATTTCGGGGTTTTGTATCTCAGGAGCATGGTTAAGGACTATGCAATTTTCTCTGATTCTATATACAACTGTAAGAAAAAGGAAAAAACCAGAAATACTGAACATTTGCATGTATTTTGAAACAAAAGCAAAAGCTCCATTTTTGGATTTAAATTTAACAGAATGGTTAGTTTTTTCTTCCTATTATATTTGATAAAGGAAAAAAAAGATTCTGAAAGAAAGTGCAGTTAAGATTAAAACCATGTTGTAAACTGAGTTTGCAAATCCAAATATTTTAAGCTTTTGGTTTTCCCCGAGCACTCTTAGTTAGAATGAGTTTGTTTCTAAAATTTAAATTTTCCTTTCTCCCTTTCATAGGATTAAAGATTTTAGTATTCCATCTTTGTTACGTTGTGGTATTGCTTTAGTATTCCTCTAGCATCTATATTTTGAAAATGTTTAGACTCAATTGAAAACAAAAGTAAACTTTTTAGTGATAGTAAAAAAATATTAATTAGGTATATGATATGATAAAGCTTGCTCTTCGTGTCCACTGCCAAAATATTTGCTATAGTTCTATATGTGTATTATAAAGAAGCTGAAAGAAATTTAAGACAATTATAATTGCATTAGAAATGTAAAACTGAGGAGGCTACAACTAATGCAGTTTAAACAAGTTAGGAAAGCAAATTGCAGCCTGAACAGGAAATCTTTGAGGTCAGAAGTACTGTACTGAATCAGAAAGGGTCAAAGATACTCCTGAAATAATTAACGTGTTCTGTGTACCAAAAAATAAACACCTTTGATGTGGTTGCGTGACTCAGGAAGTGTAAATAAATAACACAAAACACAACCCAGATTAGAGTACTGCAAACAGATATATCTTTATTGTGTCTTTCAAGTTAAAAGGAAAAATTGCTATTTCTAAAGGTTTTAAACGTAAGGGTTGTGCTATTGACACTTTAAATTTGTTGGCAATTCATAAAAGTTAAAATGATTCTGTTAAAAGCTGGGAGTGTGCTAACGAAGGGATCTGGTTACGAGAATTATTTCTTACATTGGCTATATGCAATTCGTGATATTTCACTGACATTTTGTTTTTTTTTTTAACTGTACGTTTTATTTTTAACTTGTTTTTTAAAACTTTCTCCAGCTTTATGGTTCCATAATGTAATTTCTGAAGAGTTTGGAGTGGGAGTGAATATCTTTTGGAAGCACCTTCCATCTGAATGCTATGATAAAACAGATACCTATGGAAACAAAGATCCTACAGCAGCATCAAGAGCAGCACAAATTTTGGACAGAGCCTTAAAAACACTGGCTGAATTACCAGAAGAATACAGGGACTTCTATGCACGGCGAATGGTCTTACACATTCAAGACAAAGCCTACAGCAAGAACTTTGAGTAAATAATGAAGTGAATGTAAGGAATATAAACATTTTAATAAAATCTAGCTCACATATCAAAAAAGTATAACAACATAAATTCATTTTTAGAGATTCACTTTTAAAATAGAAAAGATAAGTCATCTCAGATTGACAGGTAAGTATAAAGGGATGTTTGTGTGGTTTCTTACTTAAAAGAATGTGATGCTGCTCTTTAGCTTTCAGATGCAAATCATGAAAAATCCAACTTAATATGATTAACCAAGAAGAAAATATATTGAACCACAATGCATGAAGACTTCTGATAGAATGGGCTTCAGTGTTTCCGATCCAGTGATTCTGTAATGTCATCAAGAACCTCGGAAGCTCCCCGCTCTTTTCAGCCACAGCACTGGCATCATCTGAAGGCTGGCCGCCCTCGTGGTCACAGGATGATTGCCAGTGGCAGTTGGGGCCTTGTGCATCTTCATTTACATGCAGCGGAAGAGTCGGGCTGGATTCCAGCGGCCCCATATTAATGAGAAAGCTTTCCCAGTCCTCACTTCCAAATCCTTGGGTCTCATTGCTCTAAAGTAGTTTGAACTGGCAAAGGGTATGGAATAACTCTCAGGCCATGCAGGTCTGCTGGGGCTGAGAGTAGATCCTCTTCGTTTAAGGTACATGAGGCACATATGGGGGCAGAATGCATATTTTTAAAAATTAGGGTTCTGATAGGAAAGCAGGTGAACGACTCGATATCTTTCATATCTGTCTAGAATCAGTCTTCTGAGGAGCTTTTCTTAAGCATACAGAGGCCTTAGACCCCAACTTTGATTCCATGTGTTTGGGATGTGGTACAGGTAAAGACCTCACAAGGCGTTCTGATATATAATCAGAACAGAGAAGCACTGGATTTGGGGATAGGGATTTGGACATTATTATGTAATTTGTCCAAAACAAATGTTTAATCTGGTCCTAATTTTTCTTGCCATCCAGTATGTCCGTTCTACCCCTTTGGTTTTTGAATGTTAAAATATAAACCAGTTTTAATTCATACCTATGTCTAAACCTTAACCTAATAGTTTTCCCCACTGTTTTTTTCACTTAGCCCTTTAAAAGAAAAATGTATTTTCTTTAAAAGAATGAATAAATGAGATCCTAATAATGTTGTTTTCATTGAAGACAATGAGCCACTGTGTGTGAATCTGTGCTATTCTTTGTTTTGCACCTAGTAATTATATTGCAGTGCCACTGAAGAGAAACCAACTCTATTTACTGAACACAAATGTTCCCATGTGAAGTAATCGCTGAGTACATCAATTTGGTGCATTTTAATTACGAAGAAAATCACTTCTATTGAAGATTATCCATCTACTCTTATGTTTGGAGTTGGCTTAATTTCAAGTATAAAAAGCAAATTATAGTGAATAAGTATAATTACTCAGGTCAACAAAGGTGAAAAAAGTCTGTGAGAAAAGGAATGGTTTTAAAAGCTATAATTCTCAGATTTTGATATTTGGTTACTTCTTAGGCCAAGCAAAGAACTTTAAATGATTCCTTTAGAAAGGAAAATGACAAAACCTCTGTTTGTTTGCACAGTATTTATAGTCAGCTTTTAATAAATCTTGGTGCTTTTTTTTCCCTCTTAACCAGTAAGAATCAATACAAAGTATAAATCTAGTTATGTAGAAAACTTGGAAGCCAAGTACAATTTGCCTACTGAATGTCCATTTTAATTGTTTAGTGGAGAAGCAAACTGGATGACCTTAGGCAAGTTAAATCACCTTTATGAAGTATATTTTCCTCATCTTTAAAAGAGAACTAGGAAAATGCAAGGAGATACTAATGGTTCAAGGGTAAGCACAGTTGATGGGTAGTGCCTGTTCTTTCATTTAATTATATTCTTTATTTGCTGAGAGACTTGAGGTAGTTAAGCTACAGAGGAACCCTATGGAAAGTTTTAAAATTATTTCCCTGGCCACAGTTCTTAATGTTTGGGTCTTGAGTTTATTTTTAATACAAAATGTTAATCTTTTTTCTCTATAGGGTTAAGATCAAATGAAATATTTTTAAGTATAAAATATTATACAGGATATGTTAGTTCCAACTTCAATCCCTAATCTTAGATTTATTTATTTTTCTAAAAGGGATTTTAGAAACCATCTAATCAACCCAGATTGCTTAATGATTGTCTGGGCTCACAGCTGTGAGTGATAAAAACCAGAGTGACATTTGTGGTGACCAGATTAGTAATTCTCCACTCCCTAATGTGCAGCACATCTCAAATACTTCTGAATAGGTTACACAACTTTTTTTTGGCTTACTAGGGCTTGACCTGATGCACAAGGGATTATCTTTCCTCTGCCAACAAAACTCACTGCACAGCTTGCCACATAGACAAGATTCAAAGTAAAACTGATGAACAGGTAGCCTGCAGAGTGGAATGCAAAAAATGGAATACTCTGCAGACAAAGAATGAGGAAGAAAGCAAGGTATGCTGTATGTAAACATCATTAGCTTGTATAGGATTATCTAAAGGAGGCAAAAGAAACCAGTGATGTGGCTGCCTCTAAGAGGCTGGACAAGGTGGGCACTGGAATCTGCAGTTTTGCATTATTTGCGCTTTTCACATTATCCTTTCAAGATACATTTTTTTTTTCTTAGAAAGCAGGATTTATTGCAAGGACAAAAAAGCTCCCACAGTGGGAGGAGACCTGAAGGGGTTGCCATCAAAATACATTTTTAAAATATGTAGAGTATAACTATTAGCTTTTTATGGACATCATTCACAGTATTTCTCTTTGTATATGAGTACACTGTATCTCTATTTTAAGTAATTTCAAGCTCACTTTGTTTACCAAAACAAGGTAAACAAAGTCAACAGGCCTTAATTTCTGTCTTCATCCTTTTGAACAGCAGCTATGTGAACATTTGGAAAGGACCTTAGTAAGGAGGCTTTTCTATCACCTATAAAAAGTTGCCAACAGAAATCAAAGCTGAATCTGAGGAGCTGACAAAAAAAGTGCAGGAAGCTGGAAGGCAGGCCTGGATGGAACTGGAACTGCTGCTGTGACTCCTTTCCCCAGTGCTAAGAAAGACGCAGTCAGGAGGAACTAACATCGACTGGCACTCACCCACACATCTCTGGTGTTACCTTCATCTTGTTCAGGCTTACACGCCATGAGTGTTTGGGTGTCTTAAATATATCTAAGTGGCAGTCTCCATTTGTTAAGGTTCCATTAAACGGATACCAAAGTGACCATCCTAAGTGACTCTGCCTGTCTCCACCACTAACTGCTAGCTGTAAGAGCTGCTGGGTCTCTGCCTCAAAGAGGAACGTGAGCTGCAGATAAGTCACTCTACATTGCATCCTGATATGTGCTTCTCTCAAAGGCCCTTAAGTGCAACACAACAGAATAGCTCTTTTATGAAATATGACCTTTTGTTTTATATTTTACCTCTGAAGCTTAGTGGATTGCACATTTCCATACTAACATGCTGGGCTTTGTTTTGTCTGTCCTGTATCTTCATTGCCTAGACCCTCCTTGCCCTTGGTGGGTGCTTAGATAATACAATAAAATGAAAAGCAGCACACCATTTTCTAGCCAAGTCTCTTAAGAAGCCAAAGGAAAGGAATACAGATAGATACCAGAGATGATTAGCATTGAAAAGGAAGAGCTTGTTAAAGATTTTGTTCTCCAGGAAGTCAACAGAAGAAATGGATATAGTGCAAGTTTTTATGGAGCAATTTAAAATGGAGATGTACTTTTATAGAAAAGGCTCAAAACTGTTCATCTGAAAAAACATGGAGGTTAAAGAATATACATACAGTTAGGTCCTCACTCAACATCCATAGGTTCTTGGGAACCGGCTATAAACAGCAGGACAAACAGCAGGTCCTCAAATAACATTTTGTTCACTGTCATTTACGTAAAACAATGACAAAAAAAACTGGGGTTTTGTTATACATCATCTTGCTCAATGTCCTAGTTTCCTGGAACCTACTGAGGATATTAAGTGAAGACTTGCCGTATACAAACCCCGACTGGCAAGGTGGAGAAATAACTTCCTTTTGATAATGATCTCAAGTTTTAACAGTGCTAATAACAGTGCTAATAAAATAAAACACATCCAAACTTTTGTGGATTTTTAATTTTAATACAATTATACATTCATGCTGTGGTGATAACAACTTGTACATTATTTACTACTTTTCTCAATTGACTCATGACAAAAGCACAATCCAAAAGGATACACTAACATCATAACACTTTTAAACAAATGTGGAGATAGGACCAATTTGAAGTATTAAACAAAACATCTGAATGTGAATCAACTTGAATGTATTTCTTCATTCCAGAAAATATTTTTACTTTTCAACATTGTCTCATTTTGCTATAGATGGCAGTTCTAGGTGCCAAGTGTGTAATTCTTAATATCCAGTCAACATATGACAGTTACAATTAAACGCTCATATGATTGGACAGCTGAAGAACCCAGATTTTTAAACAGCTCTGATTTTTTTAATGAATTCTGCTAAAAGTCCTACTTTTCCATTTCAGTTAATCCTGTAAAAAACAAAGATGCCTTTTCTTCCCTCCTTACAGCATTCAGTAACTCAGCTATTTTACATTAGGTTCATATTAATTTAATCAAGGATTATTAAACAATTTGAAAAAACCATCTAATCATAATGCTTAAAGCAAGGTGATATGTAAAATGTTAGAATCAAGCTGACTTGTTTCCTTGTTGGGAATTTTTGGTTTCAAACAAAACAGCAGGTATTTAAAGAAACTGAAGCAACATAAAACTATTTTGTCTTAAAAAAATTCAGAGATACTGTTCTGTAGCTTATAAACACCAAAAAGGGACGCTATTTTTTAAGCATTTGCTATGTAAGAATCCTTTCTCATGAGTCTCTGAATATTTGGAATGTATTTATAGAGTCATTAAAATATAATTCTGGGAAGAAACCAAGAAATTAACATTTCATTCTAAATGGTTTTATAAATTTAGGTCTTCTGGGTCATTAAGATACTGAGCTTCAGTGTCTTATTTTAGTCCTAAAGAAACATGTCACTTTCCTGCTTAGCTAATGACCTGCAAAAGCTAATTATTAATAAACAACAAAAAGTGACCACTTGCCTCTTATTGCAATCACACAACTATATTTCAATGTTGGTTGACTTTCATTAGATCTTGGTTTCGCAAAATGTATTTATCTAGGTCAAGAAAAACGGGCAGAAGGAAACTTCACCCAAATTATGTAGCAGTGTTAAGCAAATTCAGTTTTTGAGCCAAAATTAAATCATTTGTGTCTTCAAACTTTCCCTTGTAACTTTTCTTATAGCAATATAATTTTGCATTTTGGCCAAAGAGAGCTATTTTCTTTTGGCAGACAAAACTATACTTCTGGAAAAACATTGATTTAGATCTATGGAATCTGTTTCCTTTTCAATAGAGAACGAACAAATAGAGCATAGCTAAGTTGATCTCTTTCAAAAGACTGATATAATGAAAAAATCTGAAATTTGCTGTGATACATTTTTGTCCAATATACATAATTTGCTCAATTTAGTACAATTTTCCAAAACAGGTTTTGGCCAAGATACAAGAAACCCCAAAATGTTTTATCCAAAATAATCAATTAAAAACTGTCAACTAAAAATTAAGCCACAGTGCTTAAGTGACATTTTTTGTTTTTTAACAATGAGGTCTCACAGTACTTCCCAGGCGAGATTGCAGTGGCCATTCACAAACATGATTAAAACTCACTACAGCCTCAAACTCCTGGACTCAAGTGATCCTCCTGCCTCAGCCTCCAACTTTACACTATTACATATTCCTGGACATTTGGAAACAAATATGTTTCGAAAAAAGTATTTGGTGGCACATTAAAGAATGAGTCCATTCATTTACAAAACACAAGATGCAGGGTACAGTTATTCCAAAGTGTTGGAAAAGAGCACTGTACCTTTGCTTTTGTTTGAAGTGTTTCCACTCAAGTTTTGAGTGGCGAAACAGTTAATTACTGTTTAAAAAAAGCGTCACCAAAATTAGTTTAAAACATTGCTCAGAAAAGTCAACTATAACAATTTTAGCTACCTTACACCTAACTATGGCATAACTTTCATTTTTAAGTGTCACATCTCCTCATAGGATTGTATCACAAACCGCCTTATTAGATTTCAAATTAACTAATTCTAACCCGATCCAAATTAAAAACTGGTCACATTCACAAGCAAGGAATATTATTGCACGTTACACTTGTATTTTAGGAATGTGAACTTCCCCCACACCCCCAAAATGACAATGCATCTATGAATTACATCTCATTATCTGAATTTATAACACTCAAAGTGCTTATGCTCTTCCACTGAACCAAGCACATTAATATTCTTAGAGTCTCAAAATACTTCATGAACCCTGAAGTGATTCTCTATGGAAGGCACTTCCTTTGTAAAATGAATTTGGCTAGTCACCTGCATACCAAAATCCCCAAGTATCTGAACAAATTTCTTGTGCTCCTTTCCAATCCAAGATCTCATTGGATCACGTACTTGGTAAGGTGTTACATGGGTGTGAACAATAATCCCTGTCTGTGCAAATTCTTTCAAGACCTCAGGATAAGTAACCCAGGTATTGCTTCCTCCAGAATGACCACCATCCAGCCAGTACATTGTTCTTATGCTTTTGATAAAAGCATCTATGTTCTTGTCTTTCTTGGCGTCTTTCAATTCAAAAAGCAGCTGATTCAAAACAACACAACCTTTACTGAATCCAATCAAAGTAAAAGATGCATCATTTAGTGATGGTGGATAAAAACTCTTGGCAGACTCATCACAATTTTCCCAGGTCCTCTCTTTTTCTCCCTGGCAGCCATTCGTAGCATGAGAAGAACTGGATCTACAATTAGATGCTGTGGAGTCCTTATTCCAAACGTTTGTGTTTTTCTTTGGTAAAATATTCTGACTTAAGTTAAAAGCATTAACTAATAACATATAAAGGTGCTTAAAAGCTCCAAAGTCGGTATTGTGTTCTGGGGCACCAAACATGTTGCTTTTCACAAAATTGTCATAGCAGCTGAATTTGTGCAAATGCATTCGGGAACACTTTATCACCCAAATATAACTATTGGGGAACCGGTGGGCTAAAATGGTGGCAACATTTTCCAGACTCCAGTTTTCCCACTGATAATTTTCAGGATGACGAGTCATAATCTCATGGTAATTCTGAAAGAAAAGATGGAATAAGCATTAAATACATATTTATATAAACTATTTCCACAAAATAGTTTCCCATTTTTATTGTGGAAGGACTTAAAATGTTACAATGATCTATGGTTAATGTACAATAGAAATGAAAACTAAATCTGTCATCACTTTCTGGTTACGAGATTTTGAATAAATCACTTCTTCAATTTAAGCCACAAGTCTATCAAGAGACAGTAAAATAAGATGTACCTACATAGAACAGTCACAAGTTAAAAAAGTAAAACACTCAATTTAGAAGGATTATAGATATGTCATACATTTTATTCAGTATATACATATAATTAATTTTCCTAACACATCACTGAAAATATAAACTTGGTTTGCTAGACAGACTTTCTGGGCAACACAGCATTTTAAAATATTTCCCTAAGCTG
Organism: Cephalopachus bancanus; assembly: GCA_027257055.1. Lineage (NCBI taxonomy): Eukaryota > Metazoa > Chordata > Mammalia > Primates > Tarsiidae > Cephalopachus > Cephalopachus bancanus. Next base: position 2,610,150 of record JAPVLO010000306.1, read on the forward strand.
CACCTTCCTCTTTGGATTCCTCTAGCAACCTGGATACTATGTTTGATTTCAATTTTGGTATTATACACAAAGCAGCATGAACACTGTAGAAAATTCTTTGCACACATCTGTGATTATAACCTGAAAAATTCCTAGATATGGAAAAACTAGGTCAAAGAATATACATAATTTAAAGTTGGTGAAACTATAGTATTTCCTTCCAGAGAAGATGTATAAATTTTCATTTTTCTTTGTTAACTGTTATAGGCACAGGATAACTCATTCAAATTTTCGACTTATTGAAAATTAAAATAGTTGAAATTTCATTAACATATTTATTAGCTATCTGGGTTTCCATGCTTGCCTATACATGCCCTTTTCCCTTTTGCATTTGGACCTTATTTATAAACATTCTCTATAAACAGTAACTTTTTGTTTAGGTCCTAGGGAATACATACAAATCTTGTTTTAATTTTTCTTCATAGTGGCTTCAAAGGCAATTCATCCAAATTTATTTATTTGTTCTATAACATGTATTGGATATCTACTGATTGGGCAGAGAACAAAACAAACTAAATCCCTGCCTGCATGGAGCTCACATTCTAGTGCAGAGATACACAATACACAACACCACAAGTAAACAAAGGAGCACTGTCCAACAGAAATATAACATGAGCCACGTATAAAATTTTCTAGTTGCCACATTCAAAAAAGTAAATAGTTAACAGGTGAAATTAATTTTAATAACATATCTTGCGGAGCAAAATATATCCGAAATATTATCATTTTAACATATAGCCAATATTAAAAATCACTGGGAAATTATTAACTTTTGTTTTACTAAGTCTTTGAAATACAGTGTGTATTTTACATTTACAGCACATCTCAATTTGGATGCTAAATTTTCATCTGAAATACTTGATATGAATTTGGATTTCATAAAATTTACAGTTGAAGTAGATTCACACACCAAAATTGTTCCAAATATACTTAAAAATTTTCCAGGAACTGAACTAAGAATCAATTTTTAAATTTAAATTCAAATCGAATACAGTTGAAAACTTAGTTCCTTGATGAGACTAACAACATTTTGAGTGGTCAATGACACAAGTGGTCAGTAGCTACCATAATGGACAGCTCAAAACAGATGGTGGTAAGTACAACAGGATATAATAAATAAAACAGGGTGAAAAGTGTATAAGGTTTTGGAGAAGGTAGAAAATTATGATGTTCCACACAGAATAGTCAGGAAAGGCTTCTCCAGCACTGAGAGAGCCATGTGGATATTGCAGGCAGGAGGAAAAGGCCTAAGGTGGTGCAGGCTGGACAGGGCCAGGATATGCCAATGAGGCCAGGGCAGCTCTAGTGGAGGGCAAGGAGCAAGTGACAACACAGGAGGGCTGGGAGATTGCTGGGGGAGAGCAGAGGTGCTGATCAGGCTTTGTAAGACTTCTGAGGACTCTGGCTTTTGCTCTGGAAGGGTCTCAGGCAGAGGGCTGGCATAATTAACCCATACCTTCAAAGGATTACTCTGGCTCCTACGTGTGAAGGGGCAACAGCTAACGTGAAGACCATTTAGAGGTGAAGGTGGCTGGAACCAAAGCAGGAGTAGAAGTGGAGGTGCTAAGAAGCAGTCAGATTCTGAGTAAATTTTGGAGGCAGAGTCAACAGGATTGGCTGAAGGACTGGATACAGAGTGTGAGAGAAAAAGAGAAATTGTGTTGTGAGTTTTCCTCATTTCTAATGGTAATGCATGGTATCTATCAGCTTGAAATGCACCTCCTGACTTGGAAATTCCACTTCTAGGAACTTATCTCACTGATATACTTGCATATATTCATAAATAAATATGCATAAGGATATTTATTTCTGCTTCAAAAGAAGAAGCGACTCTATGAGTACTCATATGGGTTGTAAAGTAAAGGCTAAAAAACCCAGCATGCTATGCAACCATGCTATGTGTTTCAAAAAAATCTAAATAAAAGTTAAATAAAAGTATAGAATGTCTCTGGGAGGATATATAGAAGGTGCCAAAAAAGATGTATACACGTTTTTAAGAAAGGAAAAAACTGTACTGAAATTGTAATACTCAATAAGATGAATACAAGTCACAACTTCTGCAGTTACAAGAGGTGCTCAAAGTGGTTAGTTACCATCAGCGTCCAGACACTTCTGTTTATGGTGAACATCTCTTAAAATGTGTATACATTTTTTGGGGCACAACCTGTATACACAAAGGCAACCTTAAGAGGGAAATGGGAGACTGGAGGGGATGAGATGGAAGAGAGACTGACTTTTCAATGTAAAACCTTAAATAATCTGAATTTAGTAATATGCACATTTTTTCCTATTTAAAAAATTAAAGTTAATAAGATAATACAAGAATTCTGCATATAAAAGTATAAGGTTAATAGAAAAATCATCCATAAAACCACTAATTAGAAATAATCACTATAAAAATGTTGGCGTCTAGCAGTCCAGTTTTCTTTAGAACACACAAGCACACAAATATGTATACAAGAGAGCATTCTTTGCTTCTCCCGCAACAAGCTTATACATAGTTTTCACTTAAAAATATATTTCAGCCAGGCTCAGTGGCTCAGCCTGTAATCCCGCGCCTTTGGGAGGCTGAGGTGAGTGGATTGCCTGAGCCCGCGGGTTCGAGACCCGCCTGGGCAGCAAGACATCACCTCTATAATAAATAAAAAAATCAGCCGGGCGTGGTAGCGCATGCCTGTAATTCCGGCTACTTGGAAGGCAGAGGTGGAAGGATTGCCGGAGCCCAGCAGGTCGAGGCTGTGGTGGACGGGAGCCACTGCACTCCAGTCTGGCGACAGAGTGAGACTCCAACTCAAAAAAAAATATATAGATATATTTCAGATATGATTCCATATCACTATAGATTCACATAATTTTTAGACAACAGGTAAGGTTAATACCAATCTACATTTCCACTGGAAGTATACAAGATTAAGGATAGGATTAAGGACCCTTACCCATTCTTAATGCTAGTGAAAATTAGCATTAATTTTTAAAAATCTTTGCTATGAAAAAATGTCTAACTTATTATTTAATTTGCATTTTTTGATTCCCAATCAAGGTAAACAATGGCAATTTTCTGTTCATATCCTATGATAATTTTCCCACTATGATGCTTAACTCTTTCTTGTTATATTTAATTAATATTAGTTGTTTGCTGTATGTGTTAAAAATATTAAATCTCAGCAAGCCATTTGGCTTTTAATGGATTCAGCTATTGTCTTCTGCACATCTAGATTTATAACATATACAATTATTATAAAATCATGGAAGCTCACATCTGGAAAGGCTCACCTAAATCCTTTTATAGTTAAGGAATCTGAGATCCTAGAAACTATAGTTATTTATATTATATATGCATTTAGTTAGTGAGCCAAAATGAACCAAGACTGTGACTCTCTGTTTAGTCTCTACCACAGAGAAGGTGCTCTGAATCTAGAAACTTGGTATTTTCTTTGATTAGCCTCAGGATGCATGTTCAGAAAAGGAAAACGGCTTATACGGAGGAACTGTGTATACTAAAATGTAAAACCGAGATCATTACTTTTTCATCAAAGCCCAGATCTGAGAACAATGGAAACTCCTGTATTCTAAAATGTGGCACCGGACACTCCTACAACACTTGCCAAGGCAGCCAACACTAGTTTTGCAACCCAGGTTATTAACTATGGCCAATCGACAGAAAAGGTTAAAGACTAAATAAAGGAACACAGGGCTTTCTTTGAAGTTTCACCCTAGCTGGAAATGCAATGTACTATAGTCTCTGTAGGAGGCGAGGCTTGAAGGCCCTGCTTCTCATCCCCAGAGAGACAGAGAACCTCTTGGAAGAGACTAAGGGATGATTACTACTCCATACTTAGATGTTTGCTGACCAGCAAAAACATACAAGCCCACCTCACACTACTATTGAAGTAAGGTACAAAGGATTTTTAGGAGACACATTTTGACATGTGTCTCCAAGAGCCTGGAGATACTCATGATAGATTTAAGGTGGGTGGCCGATCCTTAGAGCAGAGTGAGGAGAGCTATACTGGGCACGAACTGTTCTTCTGCTATGGTCTGAATGTGTCCCCCAAATTTCGTGTGTTGGAAACTTAATCCCTGATGCAACAACGTTGAGAGCTGGGTCCTTTAAGAGGTGATTAGGTCATAAGCCCTGTGAATGGATTAATGATTCCTGATAAAAGGATGAGTTTGGCCTCTCCCTCTCACTCCTTTCTCCTTCCCCACCCTCTCGAGAGCTCTCTTGCCTTTCTGCCTTCCATCAAGGGATGACACAGCAAGAAAATCCTCACCAGATGTAGGCCCTTGATGTGGACTTCCTAGCCTCCAGAATTGTGAACTCAGTAAATTTCTGTTCATTATAAATTACTCAGTCTCAGCATTCTGTTATAGCAGCACAAAACAAACTAAGCCAATTTCTATAATAAATGGGATGTGGAAACATTTTTGCTGAGTGTAAAATACACATCCCAAAGTAGGCAGGCTAAAATGACCAGAACAGGATCCAGCCGAAGAGCACAGGAAGCCCCCGGGTACATGCCCAGGACATACTATTTAGGTTATGGTCATCTCTATATCCTAGCATTTAAGAAAGCAAAATTTTTTAAAAGTTAAAATTGGAAAGACCCAAATGTTATGCACTGCTGAATGGATAAACAAATTATATACCCATACATAAAATACTACTCAGTAAATAAAAGGAACAAACTACTGATCCTGGCAACGATAAGAATGAATCTCAAAAGCAGTATGTGGCCATTGCCTTGCTAGACTCTGGTGTGGCGGGCCATGTGCTCTTTGAGCTATGGCTGTCACCATGCTTCTTGGCTTTGGTCCCCTCCCCTACCTTGGGGAGGTAAATCTTTGCTCTCTTTCTCTAATTTACTTTTAAATAAACTACATTTCCTAATCTAAAAACAAACAAAACAAAAAAGCAGTATGCTAAGTGAAAGAAGTCGGACAAAAAAGACTATATAATAAATAATTACAAATTAATGAAATTCTAGGAAAACAAAACTATAGTGAAAGAGAGCAGATCACAATTGACCACAAAAAGGCATAGGTGAACTTTTTAAGGTGAAAAAGATACTTTAAAACTTGATTGTGGTAGTAGTTACATAACTATAACACTTGTCAAAATTCATCAAATTGTACTCATACACTTAAAGGGGATATGTATAATTCTATATCCTGAGGCTTTACAAGGTATAATTCAAAACTGGAAAGTACCTTCCTAAAACAAAAAATCCTGATCTTTCAAAATCATTACTGATGGATAAAGAAAAACCAGATACCTAAAAAATATGAATTACTATGGCCTTAGCTTAAAAAACACATAGAATAAAAAAGGAAGACATACAACAAAAGGTGACTACAAATGGCATATCAAGAATGGTAATTAGGATTTAAACTTATATGGAGAGCTGGGCATGGTGTCTCACGCCTGTAATCCTAGCATTTTGGGAGGCGGAGGCGAGAGGATTGCCTGAGCCCATGGGTTCCAGACCAGCTTGGGCAACTTGGTGAGAACTTATCTCTACAATAAAAAATTAAATAAAACTGAAAATAAAAAAATTAGCTGGGCATGGTGGCACGCACCTGTGGTGGAAAGCTGAAGCAGAAGGATTGCCTGAGCCTAGCAGGTCAAGGCTGAAGTGGCCACGAGCGTGCCACTGCACTCTAGTCTGGGTGACAGAGTAAGACTCCAACTCAAATAAATAAATAAATAAATAAAATAATAAAAAGTTATATGGAGAACCAGTTCCAATTAACAATAAATAATGAGTCTGTGTCAAGATGAGGTGACGCTTCTAATGGTAACTTACAAAATTCTGTTTAGCCCTATTCTATTCAGTATTTATTCAAATTAAGAACAAAGCTATAAAAAGAATGCTTAATCTACATGTATTTCATATAATAGCCAATACCTATCAACCACTTCATGCATTGTTCAAAGCAACTTACATATATTCATTTATGCAACAAGTTATCTTGAACACCTACTACACACCAGTCACTAAGCACAAGTCATATCAAGTGAACAGACCTGAGCTTGCATTTTAATGGCAGGAGGCAAACAAAACCCAAAATGAAAAGTAGCTAACGGTAAATAAAATGAGTAAAAATAAAGGAGAAGAGTTGACAGGGAGCCTATGTATACTATGATTATTAAACAGGATGTCAGAATAGGCCTGAGAGGCAGACTCTTGAGCAGAGGAAGAGATGAGACAATAAACCTGCAGACGGGATCTGCAGAAGGTTGTTGCAGTCAGTATGCACAAAGCTTTTGAGATAAAATGAGTCTGACATGTTTGAACAACACCAAGAAGGCTGGTGAGGTTGGAGCACAGTAAAACAGAAAAGGAGACAAAATCAGGCAGATGACAGGGTAGAGAAAAATAGAGTGAGAGCCTTGCAGAACATCAGGAGGCCTTGGGCTCTTACTCTGAGGGACACGTGAAACCACTGAAGTGTTTTAAACACAGGTGTGGCATGGTTTGACTTACATTCTAAAATGATTATTCTGATCACTGCAGACACATTGAGATCCAGAAGATGATGGATTTGTTGATGAATTGGATATGAGGTGTGAAAGATCTAACAGATCACTTCAGGATTTTTAACTTAAGCAACTGAAAAGATAACGTTTCCATTAATGGAGATAAGGAAGAATGCAGGGGTAAAGTTCCAGAGATTTCAGGTTTCAGATATTTAAATACCCCAAAGGAAGTAACCATGCATGTGATTGGTGAGTCTAAAGATCAGGGAATATGTCTAGGCTAGAGTGTCAGAGTGGTCAGGGTACAGGTAGAATGTAAAGAGATCACTAAGGGAGTGAAGAGAGACAGAGGAAAAGTCCAAGGACAGAGAACACTAGGGTGCACCAATAATTTAAGTCACCAGAAAGATGAGAACTCACAAAGTATTCACAAATCTAATCTTCACTGACACCCTACAAACTATGATTGCATTTTATAATTGAGGTAGCTATAATACACACAGAGTTAACAACTGTCCAGAGATTTTATACCTAAAAAGTTCAGAATCAAGGTTCCAACCCAGGCAATCTGGCCTCAAAAGTCTTTTGATACATTTTCTTCTTTAAAAGATGTTAAAGATTTCAGAGCACTTCATAATCTGCATAAACCAACAGTATATCACTGTCCAAAAAGCTAATGGCATTTCAGGCTAGAAAGAGAAATGGATGATGTAGAAACAAAAGGAAGTAACACTCAAACTCTAAGTAGGACTTTTGAGACTTCATCTGAAGACCTATATTATATTCTGGCTGGCACACTTTGAAAACACTTATAGGTGCTTAATAAATATGAATTATCATTTCTATCACCACCATCATATTTTAGGAATGCATGCAGATGATCCACAAATCTCTGGAAGTCACTGTCAGAAATGCCACATGTTGTTTTCCCAGTCTAAGCACAAGAGCACCAATTGAGTAAATTAAGTTTTCTTTCTCTTAAATCTAAATACAAGGTGTTTTTAAGGTTTTTATTAGCAGTCAATTAAACTAGTCAATTGCTTTTGGCAGCAAGAGAAAATACATACATCTTTATCAAATTTGACTCAGAGCACAAAATTTCTATGTATATCATCTTAAAATATCAATTTCAAAATCAATAAACAGTATTGTTTCATGGTATAAGAAACACACCTAACTATATTCTAGCTTTACCTGTCTACTTCCTACGATATGTTCTGACACTGCTGTATATCTGCGCTGTCCAATAGTACACACAGGCCATTAGTACCTGATGAGCACTAGAAATGTAGGTAATATGACTGAGAAACTGGATTTTAAATTTTATTTCATTTTAATTTAGATAACTGCATATGCCTAATGGCTACCATATTAGATGATGCAGTTTTAGATTAAGACTCAGCTTCCAAGGCAATATGACCACGGACGTTTGCCTGCAGCTACAAAATTAATAAGATCACATGCAAAAGCACAAAATTTAGGTGAGCGTCAAAACAAGACTTGCTTAGCAACTACTTTCCCTTTTCTTCTATCCATTACCCCATCCTACCCTTTCTTGGGTTAATGAGTGTACTACCTTTTAATGTTTGTTTGGTTGGTTTTTAATTACCGCCAGCGTTTTCTAAACATAACGTGCTAAGTTAATTAAAAAGCCACCTCTCTGTCCCCTACTCAACGCACACACAGGGTCCTCCTAGATGCCAAATAATAGATGAATATACGTGATAAGTCTCATTCCCTGTCTCTAATTCCACCTACTGGAAACCTGTAGGGACAGCTGCTCTTCTTCGGGACGGCGGCCCTCCTAGGACACCTTTCCCCTGGGCTCCACGGGGAAGGGATTAGGGGTGTCGGAGGGACGGTTGTGGAACTCGTGGAGTAACGGGAGGGCCACCCACACGAACACCTGTGTGGGTGTGTTCAGACGAGGCAAGGAACCCGGCAGCAGCCAGGAGGGAAGATCGAGTAACCGCGTATACACGCAAGAGGAGGAAACAGCCAGGCAGGCCACGAGTTACCTGCACGTCCCCGGGGAAATAGAGGACGTGATGCTGGGGCGGCGGCTGCGGCTCTTCCCTCGCGCTGTCCCCAGGCAGGTCCCACCGCTCCAGTCTGGCCCCCGCCGCTGCCAGCAGGAGCAGCTCGTTGCTGCGCTGCGGGTCGGCTCCCGGCACCATGGGCAGCTGCAGGCACTGCCCGCGGCCCTCGGCGGAGGGCGAGCAGCTCGCGCCGCCGCCGCCGCCGCTCGGATTCATGACTCCGGCCTGAGAGCGGGACGAGGCGTCTCCAACTCCGAGCTGCGGCAGCAAGAGAAGCAGCGGCGGCGACCGCAGGAGCCTGAGCCCCCACATGGGTCGCCGCCGCGAGAGTGTTTCGGAGATGGAGGGTGGCGAAGTCCCGAAGGAGGGACTTCGGCTGGACGCCACACGGTCGGCTGCGGCGCCCAGGCGGGAGCCGGCGCGGGGGCGACGACGTCAGAGGCCGACGTCCGCACGCAGCGTGCGTAAGGGGCCGAAGGGAAGGCTGTGCGCGACACCCGGCTTGGGTTCCCGGAGGCGGCGGGGGCGTGGCCTCAGAAGAAACGTTTATGATTGGTGGGTTCTGCTGCGGCCGGGAAGTTTGAACGGAAGTCTGGTCCCGAGCCTAAGAGGTACGCGATTTGAAGAACCGAACACTCCCAGCAGAATGGGCGGCAGTTGCTGCGCACGCGCAGCCGGAGTTCTCAGTGCAAGAATTTTGTCCCTGCAGCGTTTTGAGAGCGCCATGCTCCGCGTTTAGGTAGGTTGGATTTCTAGGTGGGTACTATCTAGTCTTTTAAGCCCTAAAAGGGAGATAGTCCCAAAGATTGAAGTAGAGTTATTCGGCCCCGTGGAGGAATCCGTGGGAAGTTTTCTACATGTCCTGGATGAAGGGAATCACTCTTTTCGTTCCTTGATTTTCCTGAGTGGAATTCGTCAGATACACGATAATTTCTAGGTTCCTGGGGAATCCATGGTTTGATATGAAGGCTCAGGCACGTGGTCTAGGACAGGAAAAATGGGAGAAGCATTAGGTCTACCTGCTGATGTCTTGCAGCCAAGGAGATTTGCTATTTGTGGGTTTTCAGAATCCGGTTTTAACAGTGTGGGAAATCGTGGTGTGCAACGACCATCCCCTGGCCAGTTGTGTGGGAATAAGAGTTGGGGAGGTGTAAAGACAGGAAAGTGGGAGGGTGAGATTCAGTGTTCTGAGTTCAGGTGCTTGGGAGAAAAATGAGAATGATAAAAATTACAGCCAACATGGAGCGCTTACTATAGGCCAGGAATCTAACTAAGCACTTCATATATATCTGTTCTAAATGTGTGTGTTTAAGCACACATTCTGTTTTCTTTGTTCCACATACACACTTATTAACGAATGACTTGGAGTAGGAACACAAATGAGCAAATGATAAAATATGATTTTAATAGCCGGGATCGGTGGCTCAGCCTGTAATCCCGCGCCTTTGGGAGGCTGAGGTGAGTGGATTGCCTGAGCCTGCGGGTTTGAGACCTGCCTGGGCAACTTGGCGAGACCTCATCTCTACAATAAATCAAAAAATTAGCCGGGAGTGGTAGCGCGCGCCTGCAGTTCCAGCTACTTGGAAGGCTGAGCTGGAAGGATCGCCGGAGCCCAGCAGGCGAGGCTGCCGTGGCCGGGAGCGGCCGCTGCACTCCAGTCTGGGCGACAGAGTGAGACTCCAACTCAAAAAATATATATATATATGATTTTATTTATTTATATAAATACTGAATGACTTCAGAGAGGTGTGATATACCAACCCCCTACTCTGGTCTAAATTATTGGATTCCATGTGACATTATAATAGTGTAACCAATCAAAAAATACTCAATTACAATTATTAAGTAGATCTACTTTCTAAAAATAACTAGTTAAAAAACAGTAGAGGTTAATTATACAATAATGAGTGTATAACCACATTTAGGCAACCAAACTTTACTCTACCAATTACACACATTACTCTCCCTCCCTTACATACAGGACTGCTGAAATATAATCTAAAAGCCAAAACATGTACATGCAGTTTTTTATTTTTACGGTCTTGTTTTTAGGTTGACCTTAATGAACTCTATCCCTATTAAAAACAATAGGGAGTTCTTGTGTTTTAGAAAGAAAATCAATTATAGCAAATATTGTGAGTACTACAAAGTTGTTCCTTTATCTCTAAGGTAATCGAGGCACTTGAGAAATAGAAGATTTAAAGAGCAGAATAAGAAGCAGACTAAAGTAAGCACAAGTATTTTCCTACAGTCATAGAATTTGTACAACCCTACAGGAAACATTTCCAGAGAAAGTGACAGCTCTCAATTCACTAGCTGAGGTATGTAATTTATGGTAAATCATTGACACTGCAGTTCCTTCTCACAGGTCCCCTTGATATTACTATAATATTTATTTTCTCTCTCCTTCCCCTATGTATTCTTCTAGAAGACCAGCTTTGTAAATCACTGCTTTTCTTTTCTTTTTTTTGAGTTGGAGTCTCACTCTGTCTCACTGCCCAGGCTCGAGGGCAGTGGCATACTCCTGGCCACTGCAGCCTGGACCTGCTGGGCTCAGGCGATCCTTCCGCCTCAACTTTCCAAGCAGCTAGAACTACAGGGGTGCACCACCAAGCCCAGCTATTTTTTTGATTTATTGTAGAGATGAGGTCTCGCCAAGTTGCCCAGGCTAGTCTCTCACCTTGGCTTCACAAAGTGCTAGGATTACAGGTGTGAACCACTGTGCCCAGCCAATCACTGCTTTTCTAACAGCAGGCAGAGATGGTCTGATATTTCTCCCCTTTTTTTCTCTCTCAGGGCTGGGATTTGCATCCCAGAGAGGTCTAACATATATAATGTTACTACAAGCAGTTGTATGAGTTTTCCCCTTCTTTCTCATTGATAGAGGTCTCCAGAGGGATTTTATCATGTTTATGGTGTCCAAAAGGCTACAGCTCATCTCTGGACTCTTGACAGTTCTCAGGGATTCACCTGGGCTCTCAGAACTTTTGTTATGCTACTCAGTGTAATAGATAAAAGAACTTGGAAGGAATCTGAGAGGCTAATTTACATCGGAAAGAACAACATTAAAAGGCACAAACTCGCCTGGCTAGGTGGCTCAGCCTGTAATCCCGCGTTTTGGGTGGCTGAGGTGAGTGGATTGCCTGAGCCCATGGGTTCAAGACCTGCCTGGGCAACTTGGCAAGACCTCATCTCTACAATAAATGAAAAAACTAGCCGGGCGTGATAGCGCGCCTGTAATTTCAGCTACTTGGAAGGCTGAGGCAGAAGGTTCACCAGAGCCCAGCAGGTCAAGGCTGTGGTGGCCGGGAGCAGCCACTGCACTCCAGTCTGGGCAACAGAGTGAGACTCCAACTCAAAAAAAAAAAAAGGCACAAACTTCAAAATATACAGAGGCCAGGTTTACATCATAAATAGTAAAATTAGCTATAAGTAAACAATAGGGAATGGTTAAAAACTGTGGCAAACTAGAGGGATGTGTCATCTTTGAAGAAGCAGTAACTATTCACTGCCAGCCAGTTGTAAAATAGAGGCAACATTTTGCCAAACCCTCAGATTTTTAAAGAGAAATCAGATACAGATTTTTACATGCCAATTGCCAACTTACAAATGTCGACAGCTAATTAAATTTGTTCATAAACTATTGCATTAAATTAAAGGCACACATAAGCCATATTTGGCCTATGGACCACAAATGTGCAACTTCTCTACTAAAAGGCAAAATGAATGGATGCAAGAAGAAAGGGAATGGGGGGAAAGAGGACAAGAAAAAAACCATGAAATATGGCTCCACGTGATAGATTGAGAGGGAAAAGAATGGGGAAAAAAAGATTTTAAGAAGTTCTTCTGAGGCTTTTAATTGGGTCCCATTTAATGTTCCTTGAGAGACTCCAACATGTTTTAATTTTGTAAAATTATTCTTGACTCTGGACAGGTGTTTTTTTGGTATGTTTTAATACTCTTCGTGCCAAAACTGGACCTAGAGAGGAGCAGACTTCTTATGAGATATCCAACTCTAGCATATGATTTTGCCCCTAAAATGCCTGATAGAACAAAATTAGAATAAACCCATTTGGGCATTTGGAATCTTATTTTTTGGCTAAGTGACACTAGGTTAAGTGACATTTTTTACACTACTTCTGTAACACATGCTTCAGGAAATACAAATCACTACATGTCAAGACCGTATAGTTATCTTTAGCACTCAGATAATCCTCATATGTAATGATTTGCTAACCATACCTGCATACATTGTGCTTTACACCCTGTTAAAGGATAGGAAAAAATTGAATCAATTAAAAACTTAATAAATCCTTAACAAAATACTAACAAGCCAAATCCAGCAACAAATGAAAAGAGTTATGCATCATAACAATGTGGGACTTATCCCAGGAATACAAGGTTGATTTTACTTCTGAAAATCAATTAACATACTATCAATAGAATAAAAAAGAAGAATGACATGATCATTTTAATAGACAAAGCATTTGACAAAAATCTAACTCTTTCATGATAAAAAGCACTCAGCAGTCTAGAAGGGAACGTCCTCAGCCTAACAAAGGACATTATGATAGATGTATTCCCCCTAAGAACTGGAACGAGGTAAAGATGTTTACTCTTGCCACTTCTGATCAACATCATATTAGAAGTTCTAGCCAGGGCAATTAGGCAAGAAAAAGAAATGAAGGACATTCAGATTGGAAAGGAAGAAGTAAATCCATGCAGAGAACATGATCTTGTAAATGAAAATCCTAAGGACTCCACTAAAAAAAAAACGATTAGAAATAATAAATGAGTTCAGCAAGTTTGCGGGATACAAAAGTCAATATACAACAATCAACTATATTTCTATACACTATCAATGAATGATCCAAGAATAAATTAAAACAATAGCATCAGAAAAACTTAGAAATAAATTTAATGAAAGAAATATAGAACTTATGTAATCAAAGCTGTAAAACATTGTTTAAAAAAATTAAAGTAGACTTAAAGGTAAAAACATCCCATGTTCACGGATCAGAAGATGTATCATTAACATGGCAGTTCTCTCCAAATTGATCTATATATTCAATGCAATTTTGTATCAAAATTCCAGCTGCCTTTTTAGCAAAAATCTATGAGGTGATCCTACAATGCATGTGGAAATATGAGAACCCAGAACCGTCTAGAGAACAATCTTGAAAAAGATTGTCAAAGTTGGATAACTCACACTTCCCCATTTCAATACTTGCTACAAAGCTACAGTGATTAAGGCAGTGTGTACTAGCATAAAGATAGAATATAGAACAATGAAATAGGACTGAGAATCTAGAAACAAACCTTAACTTTTTGGTCAGTTGATTTTCAAAAAGGTGCCAAGATAATTCAATGGGAGAAGAAAAATATTTTAATGAGTATGGGGACAACTGGATAGATACATGCAAAAGAATCAAATTGGACCCCTTCCTTAAAACGTAACATGCACAAAAATTAATTCAAAATGGGTCATAGACCTAAATATATTAGCTAAAACTATAATGCTGGAGACCAGCTCCAGCCGGGTTCAGGGTACCCCAAAGGTGGAGACGGCGTCGGCGATTGAGGGGAAGAAGAGAGAAAGAGAGAGAGAGAGAAAGAAAGAGACTGGACTCCGGTCTAGTGCAGAAGCGATGTGAGTTATTGGGAATTACGACAGGTCTTTTACACACAAAGTCAGATGTGGGAGGGGCATCACCCACCCACCAGAAACCTTAATCCATGGAGACTTAATCAATGATTGCCTTTAAACCCTTTTCATATGATAATCTTAAAATCCCATAACAAAGAATAACCTAATCCGTGACTGACATATTCTATAAACCTTTTTCATCCTAAGCTGATTGATTTATGCCAAGTTAAACAATTCTATAGAAGGTTAAGTATTTACTTTACAAAGGAAAGTGGCCCATCCCAGAATGTTTGGAATGTGGCCCAGTCCAAAGTTCACAGTGGGCTACCTGCAAGTAACCCAGCCACATTCTTTCAACAAAATGGCTGTCTTCTAAAACTATATTCTACAATTTACACCTTCAATAAATCCTAAGATCATGACCCAGAAACCTGTGACCAATACTAAGGCTCTTAGATGTGACACGAGTTTGAATTATAAGTTGTGTGAAAGCCAAAACTGCAGTTTGTGGAAGAATGGGAGCAATGAACTTCTAAAGTTAGCTTGTGTTCGTCCCAGTCTCAGAGTTTTTATGTTTTGAGCTCACAGGAGCTTAATCTGGTTAGTGCTGAGTAGAAAGGGGGAGGAAATGGGGTCAAATAGCTCCTGAACGCATCCTAGTGGTCTCAGGGTCAATGGCCCTTCCTGATCCCTAATGCTCAGTGGGCCTCCATGGCTGGCTCCCAACACTATAACATTTTCTTAGCTATGGCACCAAAAGCACAAGAGTGAAAAGAGAAAAATAGGCAAATTGGACTTTATCTAAGCAAAAAAACTTTTGGTGCTTCAAAGGATACCAGTAGAAAGTGAAAAGATAGCCCATAGAATGAGAGAAAATATTTGGAAATCACAGATTTGTTAAGGACCTTGTATTCAAGATATATTTAAAAATTCTTACCACTCAATAATAAGGCAACCAAATTTTTATTAATCAATATTTTTTATTATGGTTTTGTGGGGTACAGTTAAGGGTTAGGTGTACAATTACGTTTCATTCAGGCACCCTGTTGATAAGAGGTGTTTTCCCATCCCCAGACAGATATTTGCTACTGTTAATCCCATCCCCCCCCCCCATAGTTTCCCAGTACCGTCAGTCTTTTTCTTATAGTATTACATTGGATGTTCAAGGTCCATTATATGAGTGAGAACATGTGATACTCGGATCTTTGTTTCTGTGAGAGGTCACTCAGTATTATAGACTCTAGTTCCATCCAGGTTGCTGTGAAATTTATGATTTTGTTCTTTTTTATGGCTGCGTAGTATTCCATTGTGCATATGTACCACATTTTTTTAATCCAGTCCTCTTTTGATGGGCAGCATGATTGTTTCCAGATTCTTGCTATTGTGAACAACACTGCGATAAATATACGTGTGCAGGTATCTTTTTTATATAGTGATTTGAGTTCTTCAGGGTATATTCCCAGTAGGGGGATTGCAGGGTCATATGGAAGGTCGATTTTTAGAGCTTTTAGGAATTGCCGCACTGCTTTCCACAGAGGGGCAATCCAATTTTTTATTTTTATTTTTTTAATTTTTATTTTTGAGTCAGGATCTCACTCTATTGCTTAGGCTGGAGTGCAGAGGTGTGATCACACTTCACTGCAGCCTTGGCCTCCTGGGCTTAGGCAATCCGTCTACCTCAGCCTCCTGAGTAGTTGGAAATACAAGTAATTTTTAAAAATTATTTTGTAGAAATGAGGTCTTGCTATGTTGCCTAGGCTGGTCTTGAACTCCTAGACTCAAACAATTCTCCCACCTCAGCTTCCTAAAGTGCTGGGTTTACAGGTGTGGGCCACTATGCCCAGCAAACCTAATTTTTTTAATAGGCAAAGAATCTGAATAGACATTCCACATAAGATGGTGCTCATCATCATTAGCCATTAAGGAAATGCAAATCAAAACCATCACAGATACTACTTCCACGTCCACTAGGATGGCAATAGTTTTAAAAAAGTGTCAACAATGATGTGGAGAAGTTGGAAAACTCATGCAATTCTGATAAGAATGAAGTAGTGCCTTTATAAAATCATTTGACAGTTTTTCAAAATGTTAAACATAGATTTACCATGTGACTCAGCAATTCTACTCCTACAAGTATATTTGAGAGGAATGAAAACATTATATCTACAGAGCATTTTGTTCACAAAAAAAATGGCAGTTTATCTATACTGGCCAAAAGGTGAAAACAATCCAAATGTCCATGAACTGATGTATGAACAAAGAAAATATAGAATATCCATATAATATGATATTAATAAATAATAAAAAGGAATCTAAGTTACAACATGGATAAACGTTGAAAACATTATGCAGCTGGTCGTGGTGGCTCACACCTGTAATCCCAGCACTTTGGGAGGTGGAGGGAAATGGATTGCCGGAGTCCAGGAGTTCAAGACCAGCCTGGGCAACTTGGCAAGACCTCATCTCTACAATAAATAAAAAAAATTAGGCATGGTGGTGCGTGCCTGCGGTTCCAGCTACTTGGAAGGCTGAGGTGGAAGGATCACTAGAGCCCAGCAGGTTGAGGCTGCAGTCGTCATGCGTGTGCCACTGGGTGACAGAGCAAGACGGAAGGAAGGAAGGAAGGAAGGAAGGAAGGAAGGAAGGAAGGAAGGAAGGAAGGAAGGAAGGAAGGAAGGCTAAGTGAAGGAAAACATGCTAAGTGAAGGAAGCTAGTCACAAAAGACCACATGTTGTGTAAGTCCACTGATATGGGAGGTCCAGAAATAGCATATCTATAGAGACAGAAGTTAGATTGGTGGTTGCATAGGGCTGGGGACAATAGAAACTAATTAAAAACTCGTCACTGAAGTCTACTCTCAAGAGGAGGAGAATTAGACTCTACCTCTTGAATGGAGGAGTATCAAAACTCTTGCAGACATTTTTAAACAACCATACCCTGGCTCCATTCCAGACCCATCAGAATTTAGAGATCTTTGAACTTAAGCACAAAATGAATGAAATAAAAAAATGAAGTAGGCTTGGCTAAGAGTAAATTATTGTCAAGTGCAACAGAGCTTAAAGGTTTGTTGTTGTTTTAAATGAAGCCCAAATTATTGTATGAGATTAATCACAACCTTTATCCTGAGAAAATTGGAGAGCCACTGAGGAATTTTGAATAAGGAAACTCATTATAAGATCTATACTTTGGCTGGGTGTGGTGGCTTTTGGGTCTAATCTCAGCACTTTGGGAGGCTGAGGTGAGAGGATTGCCTGAGCCCAGGGGTTAGAAATCGCCCTGGGCAACTTGGCAAAACCTTGTCTCTACAATATGTACAAAAAAAAATAACTAGATATGGTGGTGTGTGCCTGTAGTTTTAGCTGAGGCAAAAGGATCACCTGGACCCAGCAGATCGAGGCTGCAGTGGCCATGAACGTGCCACTGCGCTACAGCCTGGGGAACAGAGTGAGACTCTGACTCAATATAAATAAATTAAAAAAAAAAAAGATCTGCACTTTGGAAAGATCATTGTATGGGAGTATGGAGAAAAAAATTGAAGGAGGCAGAAATGGAGTCAAGGAAAGTCAGTTGGACAGCTATTCCAGAACTTCATATGCATCTCTTACCTATTTTTAAAATAATGCTAACCAGTCTAAAATTCAGTGGCATAAAACAATAGTATTTATCTCGGATCATAAGTCTCCGAGTCAGCTGGGCAGTTCTGCTGACCCAGGCCAGTGTCAACTAATCTTATCTGATCCTGCATTCCAACTGGCAGAATAGCTAAGGGCCGGCCCATCTGTATTAGCTTCACTTGCATGTCTGTTGACTGCCTGACAGTTGGGTAAGACAACAGGGGTGACTAGGCTATATATCCCTCATCATTCAGAAGACTAGTCTGGGCTTGTTTTTATGGTGATAGTGCCCAGGAGAATGAGCAAAATGATGCTAAGACTTAGAACTTTCATGTTATCACCTCTGCTACATTCTATTATCCAGAGCAGGAAATTGGGCCAGCTCAATTCAAGGAGTGGGGAAATAGATTCCACCTATTGTTTTTTTTGAGTTGGAGTCTCACTCTGTCTTCCAGGCTGGAGTGTAGTGGCATGCTCATGGCCACTGCAGCCTCGACCTGCTGAGCTCAGGCAATCTTTGCACCTCAGCCTTCCAAGTAGCCAGAACTACAGGCACACACCACCATGTCTGACTAATTTTTTGATTTATAGAGAGATGAGGTCTCACCAAATTGCCCAGGCTGGTCTCAAACCCATGGGCTCAGGCAATCCTCTCCCCTCAGCCTACCAAAGTGCTGGGATTATAGACGTGAGCCACTGCACCTGGCCTGATTCCACCTATTAATGGGAGAAACTGCCAAGTTAATATTGCAAAAGACCTAGATATAGAGAGGGTGAAGAATCGTAGCCATTCTGATAATCTGCCACAGTTCACCTCTGACCACAGTTATTCACATCCTTCTTCAAAATGGGGTTCAGGACATACTACCTCAAAATATGGCACCTTGGCATTTGAGAAAACAGCAGAAGCAGGAAGGTCACTCTCACCTTCTCCTTACTCTTGTCTCCTGGAGCAGGTTATAAAACCTAAATTTCTTAACATTCCCCTGAAGTATGTCACATGACTCTCATGTAAGAGGTGCCTCTGTATATCCAGAGGAAAGGAACATCATTGTCTCTGAAGACAGAGGGACAAAGAAGAATCAGAACACATAGGCTTTGCTAAGTTCCCCCCAGCTTATTACCATTAGATCATACCTCCTTTGTCCAATCAGAGTTCTCCGCAACTATCCACTTCACAAACACCACTTTCACAAGCATCAAAATATACAAATTTCCCTGTTTCTTTGGGTCTTCATTTCTGAAGGCTCCCATGTCGTGTTAAACTTCTGTTAAAGAAATGTGTATGCTTTTCTCTTGTTAATCTTTCTTTTGTATGGCCTTAGCCGTGAACCTGGTGATGGATGAGAAAATCTCTTTTTCCCTACATTCACATACTAAATACATTCACCACTATCTCAAGGCACCCTACTTCTCACCACAGCCTCCAACTCCTGGGCTCAAGTGATCCTGCCTCAACCTCCCAAGTAGCTGAGACTACAGGCACATACAACCACACCCATCTAGTTTTTTGTTTTTGTGTAGACATGAGGTCTCACTATGTTGCCCAAGCTGGTCTTGAACTCTTGGACTCAAGCATTCCTCCCCTCTCAGCCTCCCAAAGTCCTGGGATTACAGGCATCAGCTGCCATGCCTGGCCATACTCTTGATCCTATCTGTACTACCAGGCTGTATTTTAATTGGAGAGACTGGAGATGAGAAAGTTTTGTTTTCTAATCTTACAAGTCCTGGACCTTCTATATTTCCTTTACATTTTGTTTGAGGACTGGCTTTTTTTTTTTAAACGTTAATCACTTTTTCTTCCCCATAACTGTCTTTTCTTTTTGATCGGAGTCTCACTCTGTCGCCTAGGCTGTAGTGCAGTGGCACACTCATGGCCACCACAGCCTCAACATGCTGGGCTCAGGCAATCCTTCTGCCTCAGCCTTCCAAGTAGCTGGAACTACAGGCATGTGCTACCCGCCCACTTATTTATTTATTTATTTTTAATTTTTTTTTTTTGAGTTGGCGTTTCACTCTGTCACCCAGACTGGAGTGCAGTGACATGCTCCTGGCCACCACAGCCTTGACCTGCCGGGCTCTGGAAAACCTTTTACCTCAGCCTTCCAAGTAGCTGGAACTACAGGCGTGCACTACCACACCTGGCTAATTTTGATTTATTGTAGAGACAAGGTCCTGCCAAGTTGCCCGGGTGGGTTTCAAACCTGCAGGCTCAGGCAATCCACTTGCCTCGGCCTCCCAAAATGCTGGGATTATATTCTGAGCCACTGAGTCTGGTCTTATTTTTTTTATTTATTGTAGAGACAAGGTCTTACCAAGTTGCCCAGGCTGTTCTCGAGCCCCTTAGCTTAGGCAATCCTCTCCCCTTGGTCTCCCAAAGTGCTAGGATTACAGGCTTGAGACACCACGCCTGGCCTCCAAATCTTTTTATATACAGCTGGAAGCTGATACTTTCAGCATCTTTACCATAGAACTCCTTAGTAAAATATAAAAGTTCATTATTTCTCCTGCTAAGTACAACTAAAAACCCTGGACATTATTTATGAAACAAACATAAGAAGACTGAAATGCAGAAAGAGGAAGACAGACCAGCTAGAAACTTCAGGACTCAAGAAACAACATAGTGGTGAATTCCCTGGGTTTTCTTTTTTGCTTCATATATTGCAGAATTGGAAGTGAAGATGTCAGCAACTCAGAAATGCCAATAGACATAAGAAAAAAAAAAGCCTCATGAAAAATCTGCCTTTTCTAGACAACCAGGAAAGGGGAAAAGCCATAAGACAAAAACTTAGAAAATAACTGCTCTAATCCAGTCGAATAGCACTGAGTGAAGAACCTCAACTTCTCATGTGACTCTAACAAGTTTCCCCAAAACCACCATCAGGGTAGTGACAGAGAAGGCCACACAGGGAGCTTTCATCCCTATCACCAATAATAAGCCTCCTCCTCCCCCAACAATATGGTATCCACATATGGATACCATATGTGGAGACACTACTGCACTCCCCTGAGAAGGTCTACTGGAGAATTAGGACTTTCACCATCACCCAGTAGTGATGAAGCCACCACAGTATCTATCAGAGACTATGCAGGGAGACAGATCTACCTCCACCCAGAAGTAATGAGGAGCAGAGCCCTCCCATCCAGGGTCAAGAGGTCAAATGAGGAATCTGGGCTTCTACCTCTACCTGTTAATAACATTCCAGTCTGCTGGAATGGTGTGAGAGAAAGCAAGTTAAAAACAAAGTTTTAAAGAAGATCTAGAGCCTCATAATATGAAAATTTCCAGGTTTTATTTGAAAAACCACTCAACCAAGAACCAGATACATTTCAAACTGAATGAAAGAAAGATAATCAATATATGTTAGAATTCTCTGACAAAGATTTAAACCAGCAATGATAAAATCCTTCAACAAGCAATTACAAGTACACTTGAAATAAATTTCAAAAATAGAAAACCTCAACAAAATGGAAAGTCTCAACAAATACACAAAAGATACAAAGAAAAACAGAATAAAAAAAATAATGTGTTCAAAACAAAAAAGTAGAGAACAGAGGAAATAATAAATCTGAAGATAGAGCAGTTATACAATCTGAACAACAAGGGAAAATAGACTGAATAAATAACACTCTAGCACTTGTAAGTCTCTAACAAAAGATCTAACGTTTGTATCAGAGTCTGGAGAAGAGGAAAAAAGTACTTAAAGAAATAATGACTGAAAATATTCCAGAATGTCTGAGAAGTTTCCAAATGTAGCAAAAGACATAGCCTACAAATTCAAGAAGCTGAGTGAATACCAAACAGGATAAGTCCAAAGAAATCCATGAAATTTTGGACATTAAAGACAAAGAAAAAATTCTTACAAGTTGCCAGAAAAAAATGTTACCTTTCCCAGAAGAGAAAAATAATGCAATGACAGTATATTTGTCATCAGAAGCCATGGAGGCCAGAAGGAAGTAGCATAAAAGAAAAGAACTGTCAACCCAGAATTTTATATCCAGTGAAAATCTCTTTCAGTAGTTAAGGGGAAATCAAATGCTCAAGTAACCTGTAGCAAAGTAGGAAAGAAGAAAACTGGGAGAAAGAAAAAAAAAAAAGAAGAAATAGGAAACAAAATTTAAAATGGGAGACCGAAGCCCTAACAATGTTTTAGGCACATAGAAAGTAAAAAAATAGAAAAAGATATATCATTAAACAAAATGTTAAAATTAGGAGTGACTATTGATATCAGATAAAGTAGACTTCAGAGCAAAGAAATTATAGTTTGGCAAGATGTTTCCATTCAGGAGAACTGGGTAAAATGTATATGAGATCTCTCTGTATTATTGCTATAACTGCACATGAGTTTGCATTTATTTGAAAGTGAGTTTAATTTTTAAAAATTTAATTAGGCACTTTAAAAAATCTTCTAAGTTACTACAAGCAACAGTTTTATCAGTTACTTTGCTATCATACAAAATAGATAACTATTTGTTTTATTTAATTTTAAAAATTTTGTTTTATAGAGATGAGGTCTTGCTATATTGCCCAGCTGGTTTTGACCTCGTAGGCTCAAATAGTCCTATTGTCTTAGCATCCCAAAGTGCTGGGGTTACAGGCATAAGCCACCACACCCAATCCTAGATCACAATTTTAAAGCCTTCAGTAATAATTTTGTAGTTGACTGCATATCCCAGATTCCCCACACTGCCACCAACCTCAGATATCAATTTAGACCTTTTTTTAGTGGTGGTGGCAGGAGCTGTCGTTATTCCTGACATGTCAAGAAAACTTGCCTACTTACCAGAGGATGAGGGAAAGAAGAAAAGAGCAATCAAATTTCTAGTTCTAGTCCTTGAAGCCCAGGGCTTCCTTTGTTTTCAGGGATTATATCAGTAGTCTTTTTTTTTTTTTAAGTACAGCATTTACATTTTGTATTAAAGTGCATGAATTGTATATTGCTTAGTGATTTTTAACAATAATTTTATTTTTAGAGCAGTTTTAATTCACAGGAAATTGAGTAGAAAGTAGAGTTCTCATATACTGTACCTTTGTGTCCCCCACCCCCGCTTCTCTATTATATATTAACATCTTCTTTACTGTGATATATTTGGTACAACTGACGAGCCAAAATTGTTATATTATTATTAACTAAAGTTCATAGTTTACATTAGGACTCACTCTTTGTATTGTATATTCTATGGGTTTTGGCAAATGTGTAATGCCATGGCTCCACATTACGGTACATACTGACTCACTACCCTAAACATACCTTGTGCATCACCTGTTCAAGTCTCCTTCCTTTGAGTTGTCTGATCTTTTTACTGTCCCCATAGTTTTGCATTTTCTAGAATGTCATGTAGTTGGAATTACAGACTTTCAGATTGTTTTCTTTCACTCTAATATGCATTTAATTTTCCTTTCTATCTTTCTGGTAGGATCGCTCATTTCTTTTTATAGCTGAATAATATTCATAATATTTCATTGTATGAATGTTTCAGATTAGCTTATTCATTCACTTACTGAAGGACATTTTGGTTGCTCTCAAGTTTTTGGTAATTATGAGTAAAGCTGCTATAAATATTTGTGTGCAGGTTTTTGTGTGGAGTTTTTAGGTCATTTGGGTAAATACGAAGGAATGCAATTGTACGATTGATTGTAAGCGTGTGTTCAGTTTTTTTTTTGTTTATTTGTTTTTTTGAGTTGGAGTCTCACTCTGTCGCCCAGACTGGAGTGCAGTGGCTGCTCCCGGCCACCGTAGCCTCGACCTCCTGGGCTCCGGCGATCCTTCTGCCTTAGCCTTCTGAGTAGCCGGAATTACAGGCATGCGCTACCACGCCCGGCTGATTTTTTGATTTATTGTAGAGATGAGGTCTCGCTGCCCAGGCGGGTCTCGAACCCCCGGGCTCAGGCAATCCACTCACCTCAGCCTCCCAAAGGCGCGGGATTATAGGCTGAGCCACTGAGCCCAGCTGTGTTCAGTTTTATAAGAAACCGTCAAACTGTCTTCCAAGTGGCTATACCATTTTGCATTCTCACCAACAATAAATGAGAGTTTCTGTTACTCTATATCCTCACCAGCATTTGATGTTGTCAGTGTTTTGGATTTTGGACATTCTAGGTGTATAGTGATATTTCGCTGTTTTGTTTTGTAATTCCCTGATGACATATGATGCTTGAGTATCTTTCCATATGCTTGTTTCCACATGCATATCTTCTTTGGTGAGGGGTCTGCTAGAGCTTTTGTCCAACTTGTAATTGGGCTGTTTGTTTTCTTATTGCTTAGCTTTTAAGCATTCTTTATACATTTTAGATACAAATCCGTTATGTTACATGTGTTTGCAAAGATTTTTTTCCTAGTCTGTTGCTTTCACAAAGCAGACATTTTTTATTTTAATGAAGTCCACCTATCAATGTTTTGTTTCATGGGTTGTGCTTTGGGTAATTGTCTCTAAAGGGCATCACCAAACCCAAAGTCATGTGGATATTCCCTGTAGTCTTCTAGGACTCTTATAGTTTTGCATTTTTTACATTTAGGTCTATGATACATTTTGAGTTAATTTTATGTGCAGCTTATGTCTAGATTTATTTTGTGTGTGTGGATGTACAGTTGTTCCAGCACCACTTGTTGAAAAGACTGTCTTTGATTCATTCTATTGCCCTTGATCCTTTTTCAAAGATCAGTTGACTATATTTATGCGGGTCTATTTTGGGTTTTCTATTTTGTCTCATTGATCTAGTTAGTAATCTTTTAATAATTTCCCTTATTTTCTTATGCTAACTTGAGTTGAATTTTTATCAGTTACAGCTGAAATAATCACTGATTAATTCAAATTCTTGCTAATCTCTTTACATAAATTTAATTACAACATTCTTTTGAAATAAATGAAGCAACTCAAACTTAGCAAGGTTAAGTAGCATGTTCAAGATTATACAACTAATGAATGATAGAACCTGAATTTGAACCCTCGTCTGTATGCTTGTCTATATTATACTATATCTCAAAGATGACCTTGTTATTTCTTACCTAGATTAGCACAGTTGCTCTAATAGTCTGTCTTCTACTAATTACTGTCTTATGACATCATAGTTGCCTTCTAAATTAACTACTTCCTTCTTAGCCAGCATTTAAGGCCTAACCTGCTTCCCCAGCTTTTTCCAGTACTCTGTTATATGTTCAGTGTGGCCACTCTATCATCTCATATTACACCCTGCTTTACTAGATCAGTAGTCACCTAGCCTATTCCTTATACCTGCTGTATCTTCAAGTCCTAAAATTCTTTTTGTCAATGTCATCTCAATTGCCATCTTCTCCCTCAGCCTTTCTCAACTCTGTACCCCCACACCACCCTAAAACTGAAATTAAGTGTTCACTCCTTAAATTAACCCAAGAATTTCATCTGTGGCACTTCTTATGGCTTGTGTTTTAGTTATATGAATTTGATTTGTCCTTACCACTAGACTCCCACCACTATGTATACCATGTAAACCTTGTTATTCCTTACCCAGACTAGCACAGGTGCTCTAATATTCTGTCTTCTGGTAATTACCAAAAATTGTGCTACTTGCTGGGATTGCAAAGATAAAAGACATAGCTACTGCCGTAATAAAAGTATACCGTCTAGTAGAAGTCAGACCAGAAAGCAATTACTTTCTTAATTTAAGTCCTAATATGAAAGTAAGCCTGTGGTACTGTTTACAGAGTACAGAGTACTAATGCGGTTTGAGACTGGGAAACAGGGAAGACTTATCAGAGGAGAATGAATAGGAGTTAGGCTGCTGAATTAACAGTATATGCAATATCAGAAAGGACTAAGAAGGCATTATGCGTTTGGAGTGCAAGTAGTTTGGAACACTATAGTGTAGAGTTAAAGAATGGCAAGGGATGAAGCTGAAGATGTAGAGAAGGGTCATATCTTTTAATAATTCCTGAATTTTCCGAGGAGTTTGCATTATTATCCTGAAGGACATGAATGACATTACAGGCTGGGCATGGTGGCTCATGCCTGTAATTTCAGCACTTTGGGAGGCTGAGGCAGAAGGATTGCTTGAGGTCAGAAGTTCGAGATCACCCTGGGCAACATAGCAAGACCTTGTCTCTACAAAAAAAAAAAAATAGTCAGGTGTGGTGGTGCACGTGTGTAGTCCCAGCTATTCCAGAGACTGAGGTGGAAGGATTGCCTGAGCCCAGGAGGTCGACACTGCAGTGAGCCATGATCATGCCACTGTACTTCAGCCTGGGTGACAGAGCAAGACCCCAACTCTGAATAAATAAATAAAAGGTCACTACAAAGTTTTCAGTAAGGAAGTTTCATTATCTCACTCTTGCTTAAATGGTTGAATCTAACAGTTGTGTGGATAATAGATTGCAGTTCACTGAGACTTGTAACAGGAAGCTAGCAAGATGTTGCAGGAGTATAGGCTAAATATTGTTAGGGTCTGAATAGCCTAATGTTGAGAAATATTTAGGAGGTAGAATCTATAAGACTTGATGACTTACCGTGTATGAAAAAGAGGAATGGAAGATGGTATGCAAGCTTGTGGTTTGTGTGATTATCCAAGTTAGTACTGGTAGTAATCGAATACAAGGAAGAGCCTATCTGGGACACAAATCACGTGCTTATTGTTAACATTCTCCATTATGAAAACTTTCAAACACAAATAAATGTAGAGAGGCTGGAAAACTTCTTCTCTTATACCCATCACCCAGGCTTAGCACTTTTCAAGCTTCTGTCACATTTGCCTCACTTGCTTCATCTATCCCTTTTTTCTTTTTATTTTTTTCCCTTTCCTTAGAATTTTAAAGCAATCCTAGACATGTCTTACATCCCCTATATACTTCAAGGTCAGTTGTTTTACTAAATGTCCTACATTCTGGATGTGCTTGTCAGTTTACTTCTTTTTCTTTTTTAATTTTTAGAGACAGGGTTTCACTTTGTCAGTAACCTTGAACTTCCTAGGCTCAGGTGATCCTCTCACTTCAGCCTCCTGAGTGGCTAGGACTACTCCTGAGTGGCATGTGCCACCATGTCTGGTTAATTTTTTTGGTAGAGACAGAGTCTCTCTTTGTTGCCCAGGCCAGTCTCAAATTCCTGGACTCAAGCGAACCTCCTACCTCAGCCTCTCAAAGCACTGGGATTACAGGTGTGAGCCACTGCACTCAAGCTGTTTACTTCTCTACAGTGTCATTTAACTTATTCTATACTCTTCCACATTTGCTGTAAATTGTTAGAGAGCGCTATATATTCCATTGTATTCATATGATGTATTGAAATATAGGCTTTTTTAAAGGTGTGATGGTTAATGTTATGTGTCAAATTGACTGGACCACAGGGTGCCCAGTTAAGCATTATTCTGGTTGTGTCTGTGAGGGTGTTTCTGGATGAGATTAACATTTGTATTGGTAGACTGAGTAAAACAAATTGCCTTTTTTTTAATATGGTTGGTCCTCATCTAATACACTGAAGACCTGAATAGAACAAAAAGCTGGATAAAGGAGAATTTGCTTTCTCTCATTTCATCTTTGAACTGAGACATCCTGCCTTTGGACTTGAACTTGAACTTAGATCACTGGCAGTACTTGTTTTCACATCTTCATACTTAGGCTGGCAGTATACCATCAGCTCTCCTGGGTCTCCAGTTTGCCACCTACAAATCTTAAGACTTCTCAGCCTCCATATTATGTGAGCCAATTCCATATGACAGATATCTCTTTATCTCTCTGTCTCTATTTGTCTCTCTCTCACACTCTCTCTGTGTGTATGTTTGTGTACCTTATTGGTTTGTTTCCCAGGAGAACCCTGACTAGTACTATAAAAGTTTTCTGTTTTTTATTAATTTATTAATTGGTAATCCACCATTTTTTGTACAATGTGCCACATATATTTTTGCCTTCCCTTCAATTGCATTTTGTATATATGCAATATAGTTTTTCAGTTGCTGTAACACTAGACTCTGCTATATGTACAATGCAAGTTATTCTTTCCAGATCACAGATTTATATTTGGAAAAAATTATATAAGAATGACAGTAATTTTTTTCTTTAAGAAATATTTTTTATTGTGATATTGTGGGGTACAGTTAAGGGTTGGGTATACAAATATGCTTCGTTCAGGCACCCTTGTTGATAAGAGGTATCTCCCTGTCCCCAGACAGATATTTACTACCGTTAATCCCATCTCCCTTCCCCTCCCCCCCATAGTTTCCCACCACTGTCAGTCGTTTTCTTATAGTATTACGTTGGATGTTCAAGATCCACTATATGAGTGACAACATGTGATACTCAGATCTTTGTTTCTGTGAGAGGTCACTCAGTATTATAGACTCTAGTTCCATCCAGGTTGCCGCGAAATTCATGATTTTGTTCTTTTTAATGGCTGCGTAGTATTCCATCATATATATGTACCACAATTTTTTAATCCAGTCCTCTTTTGATGGGCAGCATGGTTGCTTCCAGGTTCTTGCTATTGTGAACAATGCTGCAATAAACATACGTGTGCAGGTATCTTTTCTATATAGTGATTTGAGTTCTTCAGGGTATATTTCCAGTAGGGGGATTGCGGGGTCATATGGGAGGTCAATATTTAGAGCTTTTAGGAATCGCCATACTGTTTTCCACAGAGGTTGCACTAGTTTGCACTCCCACCAACAGTGTAGAAGTGTTCCCTTTTCGCCACACCCTCTCCAGCAGCTTTTATTTTTTGAGTTATTGATAATTGCCATTCTGACTGGAGTTAGGTAGTATCTCAGTGTGGTTTTGATTTGCATCTCCCTGATGATTAGTGAGGTTGAACATTTCTTCATGTGTCTGTTGGCTGCTCGGATGTCTTCCTTTGAGAAGTGTCTGTTCATATCATTTGCCCATTTTATAATGGGGTTATTTGTTTTTTTCTTTTCAGCATGTTTGAGTTCCTTGTAGATCCAAGATGTTAGGGCTTTGTCAGACCTGGAGTTGGCAAATACTTTTTCCCAGTCTGTAGGCTGTCTCCCTGCTCTCTTGATGGTTTCTTTGGCTTTGCAGAAGCTTGTCAGTTTAATGAGGTCCCACTTGTCTATCTTCTTTCTTATGACCTGTGAGTTTCGGGTTTTGTTCAGGAATTGGATGCCAGTTCCAATTTCCATGAGGGTATGTCCTTCATTTTCTAAGGTTCTTATGGTTTGAGGTTTTACATTTAGGTCTCTGATCCATTTAGAGTTAATTTTTGTGTATGGGGATAGATAGGGGTCCTGTTTCAATCTTCTGCATGTGGTCAGCCAGTTTTCCCAGCACCATTTACTGAATAGGTTCTCCTCTCCCCAGTGGCAGGTGGTGATGGCTTTGTCGAAGATGAGTTGATTGAGAAATTGAGGTTTTGCTTCTGGAATCTCAATTCTATTCCATTGATCTATATGCCTGTTCCGATACCAATACCAAGTTGTCTTGATGATTGTAGCTTTATAGTAAAGTTTGAAGTCTGGTAATGTGATACCACCTCCTTTTTTTTTTTTTTTTTTCTGAAGATTGTTCTGGCTATTCTTGGTCATTTGTGTTTCCATATGAATTCCTGTGTTGTTTTTTCTAGGTCTGAGAAGATTGTTGCTGGTAATTTGATGGGTATTGCATTAAATCTGTAGATTGCCTTTGGTAAGATGGACATCTTCACAATGTTGATTCTTCCAGTCCATGAGCATGGGATATTTTTCCACTTGTTTGTGTCATTTTTGATTTCTTTGAGCAGTGTTTTGTAGTTTTCATTGTAAAGGTCTTTCACGTTTCTGGTTAGGAAGATGCCAAGGTATTTCATTTTTTTGGTGGCTATTGTGAATGGAATTGTGGTTTTTATTTGGGTTTCTGTTTGTTTATTATTGGTGTAAAGAAATGCTATTGTCTTTTGCACATTTATTTTATATCCTGAGACTTTGCCAAAGTCCTTTATCAGTGTCAGGAGATTTTTGACAGATTCTCTTGGGTTTTCAAGGTACACGATCATGTCATCTGCAAAGAGAGATAGCTTGACTTACTCTTTTCCTATTTGGATACCCCTGATTGCCTTCTCTTCTCTGATTACTCTAGCCAGGACTTCCAATACTATATTGAACAGGAGGGGTGAGAGTGGGCATCCTTGTCCTGTTCCAGTTTTCTGGGGAAATGGTTCCAGTTTTTGTCCATTTAGGAGTATACTGGCTGTGGGTTTCTGGTAGATGGCTTTTACTATTTTGAGGTATGTTCCCCATATACCTAGATGTTCGAGGGGTTTTATCAAGAAGGGGTGCTGGATTTTATCAAAAGCTTTTTCTGCATCTAATGATATAATCATGTGGTTTTTGTTTTGACATCTGTTGATGTATTTAATTACATTTATAGTTTTATGAATGTTGAACCACCCTTGCATCCCAGGGATGTAGCCTACTTGGTCATGATGGATGATTTTTGAGATGTGTTGTTGAATCCGGTTCACTAGGATCTTGTTGAGAATTTTAGCATCTATGCTCATCAAAGATATTGGCCTGTAGTTCTCTTTCTTTGTTGGATCTTTACCTGGCTTGGGTATCAATGTGATGTTAGCTTCGTAAAATGATTTGGGGAGAGTTCCATCTTTCTCAATCGCCTGGAATACCTTCATTAGGATTGGTATAAGCTCCTCCTTAAATGTCTTATAGAATAATGCTGGAAAGCCATCTGGTCCAGGGCTTTTTTTTGTAGGTAGTTTTCTTATTATGTAGTCAATGTCCTTCATTGCTTTTGGTCTATTTAGGGTCTCACTTTCTTCTTGTTTCAACCTAGGCAAGGTTGTGTGATGACAGAAAGTCCTCTATTTCCTTAAGGTTTTCAAGTTTGTTTCCATACAAGTGTACATAGTAGTCTCTAATGATCTTTTGTATTTCTTCAGGATCAGATGTGACTTCATCTTCTGTGTTTCTGATTGTTTTTATTTGGGCTTTTTCTCTCCTTTTCTTGATCAGTCTAGCTAGGGAGCCATCGATCTTGTTTATCCTTTCAAAGAACCAGCTTTTTGTTTCATTGATTTTTTTTGTATTATCTTTTTGTCTTCTGTGTCCTGGATTTGGGCTTTTATTTTGGTGATCTGGATTCTTCTGCTGAAATTAGGGTTTTTGTGGTCTTGCTTTTCCAGCTTCCTTAGGTGGCTTGTTAGGCTGTTAATTTGTGATCCTTCCATTTTCTTCATGTGCATTTGTAGGGATATAAATTCTCCTCTTACTACAGGTTTCATGGCATCCCAGAGATTTTGGTAAGATGTTTCTTCATTTTCATTTGTTTCCAGGTACCTTTTAATCTCTGTTTTGATTTCATCATTGACCCAGGAGTTGTTTAGCATCGTGCTGTTTAGTGTCCATGTCTTTGTGGTTTTTGGGGGGACCTTGTTAGTGTTAATGTTTATTTTTATTCCACTGTGGTCCGAGAAGGTGCATGGTAAAATATCAGTCCTTTTAAATTTGCCTATGCGTGACTTATGGTCAAGTATGTGATTGATCTTAGAGTACGTTCCATGTGATGATGAGTAGAATGTGTATTCTGTGGTCTTTGGATGGAGGGTTCTGTAGGTATCAATTAAGTCCATTTGATCAAGAGTCACATTGAGGTTTCGGATCTTGTTGCTGATTTTTTGTCCTGATGATCTGTCTAGGGTTGTGAGTGGGGTATTAAAGTGCTCAGCTATGATGGTATTGGAGTTGATGTCTTTTTTTAGTTTACCTATGAGTATGCATATATGCTCCTATGTTCGGTGCATATATGTTTAGGATGAATATTTCTTGTTGATAGATTGAACCTTTTATCATTATGTAGTGGTCTTCTGTATCTTTTTAAATTTTTGATAGCTTAAAGGGTGTGTTGTTTGAGATTAAGATCACGACTCTCCTTTCTTTTATGTTCCATTTGCCTGAAAATTTGTTTCCCATCCTCTTACTTTGACTCTGTGAGTGCCCTTTCTAGTGAGGTGAGTCTCTTGAAGGCAATAGATTGTTGCCTGGTGATATTTTATCCATTTTGCCATTCTATGTCTTTTCAGTGGTGCATTTAGTCCATACACATTCAAACTAATTATTGAAATGTGAGAGTTGATCCCTATCATAATGTTCTTACAGAGTTGTTATTCTTCCTGTTTGTGTATTGTCTTTCTTTTGGTTTTAGAGTTGGATCATGTGTGTTTTTAATCTTTTGCCTGTAATTGTGTGAAGAATGTTGTTGTTCTTTTTTCCTTTTCTTCTGTGTTCAATACTTTCTTAAGTGATTCTTGTAGAGGTGGTCTGGTGGCAACGTAGGTTATTAGGGATTGGATATCTGGGAAAGATTTCAATTCTCCCTCACTGATGAAGCTTAGCTTGGCTGGGTAGGTTATTCTCAGTTGAAATTGTTTATCTTTTAGGACTTTGAAGATAGGGCTCCAAGCTCTCCTAGTCTAGAGGGTTTCTGTAGATAAATCTGCTGCTATTCTAATTGGTCTTCCCTGGTAGGTAGTCTCTTGCAGCTTTTAGGATTTTTTTCTTTTATACCTACTTTGTTTAGGTGAATTATTATGTTTCTGGGGGTTGGTCTTCTCATTTTTTGTCTGTCAAGGGTTCTCTGAATCTCTTGTATTTGAATTTTTTCATCATTGATGAGATGAGGGACGTTTTCTTGAATGATTTCATGAAATGTTTGTTCCAATGTGGCCTCTGTTTCTCTCTCTGCCTCAGGAAGGTCAATTACTCTTAGGTTCGGTCTCTTGAAGTGATCATTCATCTCTTGAAGGTTTTGTACTGTCTTTTTGAGCTTCTTTTGCATGCTTTTGGGTTAGTTCTGTGTTTTAGTCTTCGAGCTCTGAGATTCTTTCTTCTGCTTGGCTAATTCTGCTTTCCATGCTTATTAGTTTGTTATTTATTTCCATCACAGTATTCTTTAGTGCTGTTATTTCTGACATCAGCTCCTTCCTATTCTCCTCTTGTCTCTCCTCAATTTTTAAAATTTTCTCTATTAATGTCTTGATGTTAGTGTTTGTTGCATGTGACCAGTTATTCTGGGGGCTCTTCATTGTTTGTGTTCCGGAGTCTGTTTTCTCAGTGTCTGATCTTCCAGGGGTCTGTGTGAGACCTATATTTTTCTTTTGGTTTTTCTTCATTTCTGTGGGTTTTTCTCTCCCTACTTTTTCCTTCCTTCCATGTCACAATCTACTTTAATTCTGTTATTCAGGGGTAGAGGGATTGCTTTTACTTCTGTTTGTTCAATCTCCTATTCCTCTTATGTATGCCCTCTTACTTTGTTCAAGTCTGAAGTTGCACTGTAGGTTGGGGGTGGTCCTTTTTGCAGTTTTGAGATTTACTTAAGGGGGGAGATGTGATTCAAAATCTATCTGCTGGTCTTGGTATCCGCCGACAGGCGTATGGATAATCTGAAACGCACTTCCCACTGCCTTGGAATCTGTCCATGCAGTGGGGTGTACGTTTACTCCCCGAAATAAAATGAGTTTAGCAGAGGGAAGAGAATGGAGCAGACAGTGGGGGGAAGAGGGTGGTGGAGAGAGAGAGGAGTAAGGGGGGAAACAGACGAGTGTATCAACAAATGAAGAGAGAGACCTAAACTGAACAGATAAAAACAATAGACCACGGCTACTGACTAACCAGCTCCCATACAAAAAAAAATTAAAACATACAATGATGCTAACTTACACGCTAGCCAACCACCTTATTGGTGTGCTGTTCCTCTATACAAAGATATGGTTTACAGAGAGGAGAAAAGAGAAGAAAAGGAAGAGGAAAAAAAAAGGAACAAAACAATAGGAATAGAATCAACTCACTAAACTAACAGAACCAATCGAGCACATGCTGAGACTTTTCATTTATGTCCAATGTCCTTTCAGCTCTGATTTCTAGCTGTCTTCTCAAGCTGGTAAATTAGTTCACAGTTAGGGTCAGTTGCCCCTGGCCTGCTGTGAAAGACAGTTCAGATCACCCTCAGTTCAACACTCAAATCTGGCCTGTGTCTGTTTTTCAAGCTTGTTTTTCCTGTTTTGGTGTTGTTACCTTGAATCGCCAGCAGGTGGTTCTATCTCAGCTGCTCGCCCCAGAAAGGGTGGAGCTGGACAGGAGCTGGGAAGAGGCCAGAGATGGAAGCCTGCCTCAGGGCACACGGGAGGAGACCCATGGCCAGCAGGACATCAAGGTGGCAGCACAGGTGGCAGCGATCCCAGCAGATCTTGCCTGCAGGGGCTTCAAGGACTGAAGTCGTGGATTGCCTCAGGCACGGGTGGCGTGATGCGCTATGGCTGCCACAGAGGCCGCGGCGGCGCTGGCGGCTGCTGTGTCTGTGGCTGCAGTGGTTGTCCAGACTGCTGTGATGCCCCAGCGGTGGCGACGGCCAAGCTCCGTGTGAAGAGCTGGCTGCAGACGTTGGGATCCGCAGCCACCAAGGAGAGAGCCAGAGACCCTCTGCATTCTCCTTTGCGGAGGGTTTCATAGACCAGGCTGCCCTGTCGCCATCTTGCTGGAACGACAGTAATGTTTTTTACATAACCTATACGGACACCTGGAAATGCTAAAGGTTAAATTTAACACCTGTAGTTTTCTAATCTCACTGAAAAATGTATTCAGATGGTTAACTATTTTTCAACATCTGATTTATGAATGAATTAAACATACACTTTGGTGATGGTGTAACTTTTCAAGATCTCAAATTCCCTATACCTGGGGATGTACCCAAACAGTTATTTTCTTATGCCGGTGTGAAGCAGTGCCCTTTCATGTTCCACTGTATACATCGCCAGGATGTACCCTCTTTCTCCTCATTGCAACAGCCACCTGGCCAGGAGAGCCTCTGCTATCCAAGGAGTGCTATGAGGGCCTGCCTTCTCACCAGAGGCTGCCAGGATTGGGAGAAGGGTGCTTTCAACATGAAAACTAGAATTCATTTTTTTCTTAAAATAATGTTAAAAGATAGGTACTTAGGTACATTATGTGTTAAATGGCTTCTTTGTGGTCTATTCTAGGAACATATGACTGTTCGTGGCACTTCTAAACAACCTTTCATGAAAAATCTTTTGAAAATTAAATTGAGGCTTCATATATATATATACTGGTGCACCAAGGACTGGGGAACAGTTCACCTCAGCAAGAAGGAATATTTATTACTGGCATTGTTTAGAATTGAAGTCGCATGATGATAGCCATTAAAAAGCAGACCTATTTTTAGTCTGTTTTGTTGTTTTTTTAAGTTTTCTTGTTGCTCCCAGAGCTGGTGCTCCCATCCTACCCCCTACCTCCTCTCTCTGCTCTCCACAACTTGGGTATGCTATGAAAGTTGTTGGAAAAAAGGGAAGAATTCTAAAGGAAAATACCTGGACAGGAATCTGTGTTCTCCATTTTACCAACTAAATGATCCAGGACTTGTAACATCCACTCTGAGCCTCAGTTTTCCTTTCATTAAAATGGAACTAAATATCTATTTTTGTGAGAATTAAAATAATGTAATTCAAAGCACCTGGTACTTAGCATCTATTCTTAACTAAAGTTGATTTTTTCCTGTAGTAAACATTTTCATATTTTCTGGGTGTTTTGAATATATTTGCTGTGTTTAGGGAAGTTCCAATCTTAATATAAGTGGTACTTCCCCAAAGCAAGTTCTAAAAATGTTTCTGACTCTCAAAGCTAGGGTGTAGACACCTGACCAAGGCTTCGGATTCAGCACACCTGCAGCCTACTTGCTCTTGGAAGTTAGCAGCTTAAGAAAGGAAAGACTCTGCTTGGAAACCAATTTGCTGATAAAGGCATATGACATTTGGAATGGCTGTACTTGCAAGATTAAATTCCTAGTGCCACAGTGACCTTGCGGTGCAGTGGGAACAGCAGTGCTTGGTAGGGCAATGGTTAAAATCAGTGGCAGTGACTTCTTCGCTGGACCAGGTCTGTGGAAGAATTGTGATTGCTGTTCCCAGAAGCTCAACTCCAGGTCTGCACCTCTGGCCTCCCATTGAACCTTTGAGTTCTCCCATCTCTTTTCAACAAACTTTTCTGCTCATTCAGCCAGAATCAGCTTCTGCTGCTCACAAGGTAACACAATTCTTCACTGGCTAAGAAGAATATAAAGGGTATGGCTTATAATCCCTTGAAACAAAGGTACATAATGCTGGAAAGCAAACTCTAGAAAAGTTTAGCCGACTATTATTGAGTAGAGATTGAAGAATGTGGCTTTTAAGGAAATTATATATAATGTTGGAATACTTTAGCCAAGTTTCTCTATTACTACTGGAAATATTTAAGAGAACTTTTATGCCCCTCAAAATAAGTCATTTTAAAACCAGTTTATAAAAAATTGTTAATCCCTGGATATTGATTCCACACAGCAGTCCCACATGAGTTTATTGGTTCAAGTCAAGGCCAGAATCAAAATAACTCCTGCATCTGATGGCATGTTACATTCCTAGAGCTCCATTTGGCTCTGGGTCTCTTGGCAGCAGCCGAGTGGCAGCTCTCACCCACGGCGGTGGGAAATAACAGCACAGCAACAAAACTGCTGTTGCAGAAGGAAGCGTATCCCCACGTCTCCAACGGCTGCCTTACACTTCATGAGTCCCAGGAGCGGAAGAGCACAACGACTCTCTAAAAGTGTATCCAGATGTCAGCCATCACCGCAGCAGTGCTTTAATTATCAAAAAACAAAGGAATAATTCCTTAGGTACATTCCAAGCAGGTGTTTGTTCACACAAAACAGAATAGCTGAGGAAACAGCTGTGGTATTATATCTGCTTCAAGACGGGCAGAAAACTGCAACCTCAGTGACAGAGGCTACCCAGAGGGAACACAAGAGACCACAGCTATTAGAATTTTGCAAGTATTAATCTAGACAACATGATGACTGATAATATTAATTACTCCATTTTACAGATGGGAAAACTGAGTACCGTGTATTCCAGTCATTTCTCATTCAAAACGTGTCTTTGACAAGCTCACTACATAATGTATTTTACAAGATCCTTTATGCATACCATATAGCATATGTATCTTAGCACAAATCTATTTTCATTTTAGGAAAATTAGAAAATAAAAATTAGTAAAAGGGAAACCTTTAAACTATTTAAGTAACTTTAATTTTGATAATTTTGAACCTTTTTAATAACTACTAAGTTTTTATATGAAGGGATTTTAAATCTGGTCCATGGTGGGCTTCACAGGATCTATGAACCTCTGAAACTAAGTAAAAAATACAATATTTTTTTCCTAGAGTGAGGGTCAATATGCTTTTCATCAGGATCTGTCATTCAAAAATTAATAACTCTAGCCTCTAGACTTTATATATGTGACTGGGAACAAAGAGTCATCACAGCTTATGAGTCACAGCCTTAGAAGGAAGGTGGCCTTTGTCTAAATGTTAAGTGGGCCCAAATAAGCTCTACTTTCTAAATTTTAGCTTTGTCTTTGTGCAGTGGCCTTGGAAAATTATTAAATATTAGAAAATGTTCCTCCTCTTTAAAACTTTTATTTTTTGTTTTGTGCCTGTGTTTGCATGTGCAGGGTGACAGTACTTGCTGGAAAAGAAGAATAAGCAGATGCCATTGCAACTCACATTGGTGGGAAGATCTGGCACAAATAATGAAGGATTCATAAGGAGCAGCAGAGTCAAGATGGTTACATTGTGGATGAATAACTAAAACCTGAATATACACAGAGGGAAAGAAGCGAGTTGAAAAGGAGAGAGTGAGGAGATAAATAAAGAAATGAAAGAACTGATGAATTTCCTTTAATGGGGAAAAAAAAGCTGGGAGTAAGAGCTTTGTGATTGAACCTAAGAGAGAATCGAGAGATCCTATTCCTTTGAATATCAATGAGAAAGTAAAGAGGAAAATTATTGAGATACCTGTAGTGAAAACACATAAGACGGATGTGTCATCTGATGACGCATTACATTATTCATTCAATAAACTCTCAGTAAGAACTTACTATGTATGAAGCACTGTGGGTTGAAACATGTATAAGAAATAACTTGGCTCAAGGAAATCACCACATCATCAAGGAAACAGATACAGACCACTTCTGCAAAATAGCAGAGTCACAGATGAGGAATTGTAATGTTTGTGAGATCAAAGTGGTGGGAGTAGTCAGAGAAGTCTTCAAAGAATAGTATTCAGAATGGGTCTATCACAGGAATAAGTTTGGCTGTTACCTGGAAAACAAGGAGAGAAAGGACAAGGGCATGTGGGGGTGAGGAAGCATGACGTGGGCACAACTTGCCAAACAGGTCGGCATAGTGGGAAGAGAAGGCTGTGTAGATGTGGGCGTGGCAAAGAGTGACTCTGGTTTCTGCAAAAGTTTGGAGAAAAGACCACGAGATCCTGAACAGAGGGGAGAAGATGAACTAGAGGAATGTTTAGAAACTAAGAATCTCAGTATTTGGGATCTCTTGGGAAAGCCAGTGTGGGTGCTTGCCCCAAAGCTGCATTTATCAACAAGCTAAGTTGTTGATGCCTTAGTTGTGCCATGTCTCACATTTCTGTTTATCTCTTATTTGGGTCAAACTTCCCCAAAATACCCATTGTCATATTGCTCCCGTTTCTACTTCCAGGACCCCCAAGTTGCAGAACTCAGGGAGTTCACTGCATTCTGTGTGAATTGTAATTGGGGTACAAGGTATTTGGTGCTGGTCAGGTGTGGTGGCTCATGCCTACAATCCCAGAGTTTTGGGAGGCTAGGAGGATTGCTTGAGGCCAGGAGTTTGAGACCAGCCTGGGCAACATACTGAGACCTGGTCTTTACAAATTTTTAAAAAATAATTAATAACTCTAGTGGTGATGTCCCAGTTACTCAGGAGGTGAGGCAGAAGGATTGCTTGAGCCCAGGAGTTCGAGGCTACAGCAAGCTAAGATTGTGCCACTGCATTCCAGCCTGGGTGACAGAGCAAGACCCTGTCTCCAAAAAAAGAAAGAAAAAAAAAAAGAAGAAGAAGAAAGAAAGAAAGAAAGAAAAGAAAAATGATGCCCTACTTGTCTCTTCCTTATCTTCCACATCCTTTCACAATGATGTCCAAAATGCCCCCCAGAATGCCTAAGTCTGTGATCAATGAACCACCCTATGACCTCAACCTCTTTTCTAATGGTTCCTTGCATTAACAGATGTCTGCCTGAGCTTTGATATCCTTGCTTCTCTTGGAGCACTCCCATAAGGAAACTGTTCTTTCTCTCACATGCAAAGCACCTCAGGGATAAGAGGTGCAAGAGATGTCTTTGTGTCCCATTGTTGTGTTCAAACCATTTCACTCCCTTCTTCCTGCAGTTATCTCTTTCCACATAACTCATTCTCCCTTCTTCCCCTGTCATTGCTAATATTTAATGTCCTCCCTGCCCTCTCATCCACTGGCAACATCAGCTGTTTGTTCACAGTTTTCACCTCCTTCTGCTATGTCATCCTTAAAATTTTCTCTATGTGGATAATCCAGTCTACACCTGCTTTCTCAATTCCTTGACCTTCCAACCACCAACACCTGTTCTTCCACTCCACTTGAGGCAAGCGCCCTTAGCCATTGCCCAAATTTATTAGAACCAGAGTTTGCACTACCTCGGAAATCATGGTTGAAATAGCTGGATTTTGAACTAGTATCCTTTTATTCTTTCTGCTCCTTTTCTGTAGAACTCCTATGGCCACAATTTGTTTTAATCGAGACTCCCAGTACCTTTACCCACTCATTTTCATTATCAACCCCCTCTTCCTTCTACAGCAGTGGTTGCCAACCTTTTTGGCATCAGGGACTGGTTTCATGGAAGATGCATGGGGGGACGGGAGGAGCAGCAGGAGATAACTGGGCATTAGATTCTCATAAGGCGCGGGCAACCTAGATCTCTCACATGCTCAATTCACAAAAGGATTAGGGCTCCTATGAAAATCTAATGCCACAGCTGATCTGACAGAAGACGGAGCTCAGTTTGCCTACCACTCACCTGCTGCATAGCCAAGTTCCTAACAGGCCATAGACTGGTACTGGTCTACAGCCCGGGGGCTGGGAACTCCTGTTCTATAGGAGGTCCCAACATACAAATAAGTTCTGTTCTGAAAGTACATCTGTAAGTCCAAGCTGTTTTAAGTTCAATAAACAGCCTAGGTACCCAACTAACACAATCAGCTACATAGTACTATATGTATTTATCAGGCTGTACCGACACCTGGTGGAGAGAAATAATACATTTAAAAAGTAGGTGTGCATCATTAAACTTCGTAACTTGAAGGTTCATGTGTAGGGGAATTATTGTAACTTTGACTTAAGTTCTATGAATGATTATTATGATTACTCCTGTGATAATACCTAGCTTTGCCTCTTTATTCACTGCTTGGAGAGGTAGAGAAACTTGTCTGATTGGAAAATTTGAGAAAAATATATTGGGTGTTCTCAGCTCAGTTCCTCCCTTTTACCTATTTTCTGCAGGTAATAAACCTGTCTGCAGAGAGACACATTTCTCTATATCCCTCTAAAGGCAGACTCTGATATTGTACCAAGATGGGAAGAGGGCTGCCTTGGCCCAGTGCTGCACTGTGGATGGGTGAATATGCTAATTCTTGGGTTCAGTGTTAAGAAACTCATTTGTCTACACATAATAAAGTACATTTATTACTGTATTAACTTAATATAGGTGATAATTTGGTTTTATCTACCTTATTTCTTTGTCTCCTTTCTTGGTTGTTCAGAACTCAAGCAGGAAAGATTCTGGTTTATTTGGCTTCCTCAAAAACCTCAGATTTTTGTATTTGCCACTTCTCCTGTATATTGTTACTATAAACGAGTAATATCTAATGCACTATCTCTATCTTGTTCTTTTCACTCAATTATCTTATACCTTTCCTCCCTTGCAACTAATGACAGTATCTCATATTTCATTGGAGGGTAATTCATCACTAGCACCCTCATCTTCCCACCACCAATCTGTAAGCCTAACTGTGTGTGCCAACTTTTTGAAACCGCCTGTATAATTAATTTCAGAACACAAGGTAAACGCTGTGGAAGAGCCCCAAGCCCTGCAAAGTTGCAGCTATGTTAGGAATTAATGGGCAGAGAGGGTTAAGATGGCAAACATGAGGCAGCTAGAGTGTGTTTTTCCTATAGAGTAAGCCAAGATAGAGTTTCCAGGGAGAAACAGGACCTGCAGCATGCCCCACAATTCTTCAAAGAAGTAATAGTAACCACATAGTGCAAAGAAGAGAAAAATCCTTTGACCTGAACTGGAACTAGCCAGATTCTCACCTGGATCACCACAGTCCACCGGTAGCCTCTGGATGCAGTGGGGATGGTGAGTGAGGGGAATTCAGGAGTTCTGTGCTCCTATCACCGACTTGGAGGGCCCCCTGAGCCTAGTGGGACTCCAGATCCTCGTGGGAAACTGCCTTATCCTTGTCTGTGCTCTGCCAAAAACCATGTGGAGTGATACAGGAAAAAAGAAAGCTCTGGGCATCTCAGAAACAACCCTTGCAGCAGCTGCTTTCTATTCAGCTTAGGAGGGAACAGACCCCAAGGGCAAACTCCATGGGAGCAGAGGGTTCCTGGCTGGGGTGGGCTGCTGTGAGAACACCTAAGGCTGGCTGCTCTTTGACATTCAGAAGACAAACAGCCTGAGGCTAAGGTGGGGAGCCAAGTGGGTCTTGTGGCCATAGTAACCTGCCCCTCCTCCCATGTAAACTCTTCTGTGCCAGTCCTGCACAATAGCATTACCCCCCAGTGGCCTGGGACTCCCTCCTAATTGCTACTGGGGTAGCAAAGAGTGCAACTTGTGGAGTGCTTGAGCTCCTATCCCCCTGCACTCCCCTCAAAGACCCAAAACAGATAGAGATCTTGGGTAATCCCCAGAGCCCTACCTTGGCCTAGGCTGGCTAGGCATTCTTTGGGAACAACACTTGCCAAGGAGAAACTCCACAGCTACCATTGCACCTTGTTGTTTCCCACAAGTACCACCTCTTGACTGGAGGTCAACAGCACAGCCCACTACGGTGGATATAATACTTCAGCTTTGGGGAAGGCCAGATCCCAGACCCCAGCTAACACAACTTTCCAAGCCACTCCAGCCACTCAGGATGCCATGAGCCAGTTCAGGGACTTAACACTGGACCATGACAGCCAACAATTTCCAAGCCACTCCAGCCACTCAGGATGCCATAAGCCAGTTCAGGGACTCAACACAGGACCATGACAGCTAACAATTGAGAAACTCACCACACCAAGACTATATATAACCAAAGGAACCCTACAGTGCCTATGCCAGCCCCCTTCCAACCTCAAATAAGAAGAAATAGTCTACCCAAATGAAAAGGAACCAGAAAAATAATTCTGACAATATGACCCAAAAGACCACACTAACTCTTTAGCAGTGGATCCTAACTACAATGAAATATTTCAAGTTGCAGACATAGAATTCAAAAAACTGATTATAAAATTGATCAATGAGCTTCAGGAGAAAATTGAAAACCAACATAAAGACATTTAAAAAAAACTATCAGGACGTGAACAAAAAATTATCCAAAGAGATAGACACGTTAAAAAAAAAAATTCTGGAAATAAAATAATCATTTAGGAAAGTCTAAAATGCAGTGGAAAGTATTAGCCGTAGACTAGAACAAGCAGAAGAAAGGATCTCAGAACTTGAAGGCAAGGCTTTGAATTAAACCAATCGGGCAACAATAAAAAAAAAAGAATCAAGAGAATAGAACAAAACCTCCAAGAAATGTGGGATTAAGTAAAACATCCAGACCTAAGAATCATAATTGTTCCTGAAGAAGAAGAGAAAGCAACATGTTTGGAAAACCTATTTGAAGGAATAATGAAGGAAAACTTCCCTGGCCTTGCCAGAGATCTAAGCATCCAAATACAAGAAGCTCAAAGAACCCCCAGAAGATTCATTGCAAAAAGGTCATCCCCAAGGCATATGTATCTGGTTTTGCAAGATTAATGTGAAGGAATAAATTTTAGAGCAATGTGATACAAACATCAAATAACTTACAAAGGTAAAACTATCAAACTAACAGCAGACTCCTCAGAAGAAACCCTACAAGCCAGAAGGGACTGGGGCCTCATCTTCAATCTCCTCAAACAGAATAATAGTCTGTCAAGGATTTTGCATCCCACAAAACTAAGTTTCATAAATGATGAAAAAATGAGGTCTTTCTCAGACAAGCAAATGCTAAGGGAATTTGTCACCACTAGACTAGTTCTACAAGAAGCTCAAAGGAGTTCTAAATACTGTTAGAAATTAATAATCTGTTGTTTCTAAGTTTGTTCTCCTGCACAGTCACTTCAAAAGGGAGCAATTGATTATCTTTATGTGCTGACCCCTGGGGATGGGGGGAGCTGCCTGCAAGGCAGATAAACATATTTTCTCTTAAACAATGAACCTAAGGTTGCACAGATCTCCCTAATGGCATCCAGAAGTTTGACTGGCCAAAGGCACAAACAGGTTTAATCTCCAGGGATTCTACCTCCTGCATACCTTCCTGCTAAACTACCTCTATCATGGCTTACTGGTTAGGGATGAGTAGCAGATGGTCACAGGACTTGCTTTATAGATAGACTCTTTATTGCAACACCTCAGAATGGTGTTGGAGATGTTTTTCAGACTTTGCACTATGATGGACCCATGACCACACTCAGATCCTGGACATACTACCAAGGAGCTGACTCCATCTGTCCTATGACTCCCCTCCCAGAAACTGGCTCTGTGCATGAAGACAGTTTCAACGCCCCTCATTACTTCATCTCCAACCAATCAGCAACACCCATACCCTAGAACCTGCCCACCAAATTATTTCTTTAAGAACCCTAGCCTAAGACTCTCAGGGAGACAGATTTGAAAAATATCTCCTGTCATCCTCGCTCAGCTGCTTTGCCATCATTAAACTCTCTTTCTGTTACATTGCTGCTGTCTCAGTACACTGGCCCTTATCTGGGCAGCAGACATAAGAACTTGTTCAGGCTGTAACAGTCTCTTCCCTTCCCTAACAATGAAGAGATGTTCTTCCTCCCATCATTTGTGTTCTGGATCCTATCTCTACTCTCCTCAAGGGTTTCATCTTTTCAGTTACTTCTTCCCTGCCCTGTATCCCCAGTCTCTCCCATCCACATCTGAAATGAATATTTTAAAAACCTTTAACTCTACATCATTCTCTAGCTGCCAGCATTTCTCTGAATCCCTTCACAGTAAACTTTCAGAAAAAGTTAGCTTATTTCCCACTTTTTTTTTTTTTTGGTAATAGACTCGGAGTCTCACTCTGTTGCCCAGCAACAACTTCTGGCCTCAGGAGATCTTCCTGCCTTGGCCTCCCACAGTGCTGGAATTACAGGCATGAGCCACCATGCCTGGCCTATTTCTCACTTCTTATTGATTCTTCAACTCAGTCCCAACTGGTTTCTATATTCATTGCTCTATGGGCACTGCCCTTATCAGAGAAACCAGAGATGTCCAGGCCCAGGTCCTCGGTGCCTTTTGAAATGCTTGAACACTCTCCCCTTCTTGAACACTCTTCTCAGTTGTCTTCAATGACATCATGGTCCCTTGGTTTCTCAAGTACTTTACTATTTTTTCTCATCTGCTGGGTTTCTCTTCCCCTACCTTATCTCTAAATACTGAAGTTGATTTCTAAGCCCACTCCTCTACATTACATTTCCTTTCTAAGTGATCTTATCAATTTCCAGTGCTTTAATTCCTTTTAATTTGTTTTGAGCTGGGGTCTTACTGTCACCCAGGCTGGAGTACAATGGTGCAGTCATAACTCACTGAAGCCTCAAACTCCTGGATTCAAGAAATCCTTTCCACCTCAGCCTCTCAAAGTGCTGAGATTACAATCATGAGCAACTGTGCCCACCTTAATTAGACTAATGATTACCACGTTTACATTTCCAGCTCAGAACTTTTCTTATGTATTCCATAATGTAAGTGAAGTTGTATTATACAAGCATTTAATTTATGTGCTGACTTGGAACCCTCTCCCTAAACTTAACTTTATTTTACCCAGCATATCCACTTGGGTGTCTCACACTCAATAATGTCCAAATGGATATCTTATTTTCTCTTAAACCTATCCCCACTACTTCCAGTCCTCCTCATCTCAGTCAACCATGTCAGAATCCCCCCTAAATTCTGATTACCTCACCCACAAATCTTGGTG
Organism: Cephalopachus bancanus; assembly: GCA_027257055.1. Taxonomy (NCBI): domain Eukaryota; kingdom Metazoa; phylum Chordata; class Mammalia; order Primates; family Tarsiidae; genus Cephalopachus; species Cephalopachus bancanus. The sequence goes on from JAPVLO010000306.1 coordinate 2,655,053, forward strand.
TGATATGTACTTAAATAAAATCTATACTTCTCTCTGTGACGTAAACATCACACAACCCATGTGTTATCTATATTTCCATTGTTATCTATCTTTCCATTTTCCATTTTGTCTGTGATATTTCATCCACATTGGCCTTTGATTTCCTTAGAACAATCCGACTCTGCAACTTCAGGGCTTTTGCTTTCCTCTGCCTGATTCACTCTTTCTTCTGCTCTTTTTGGCCATTTTCTCATTTTTTTCAGGTCTCAATTTGCACCTCTCTAAAGGAGTCTTTCCTGATTTTTCTATTTAAGTTGACTATTGCCATATTCTCCCATTACCATATTCTTGTCTCAGCCTCTTGTACAGTCTAACTTGAATTGCATGTATTGATCTAAAACTCAAAAGAGAAGGCATGTGCTAATTAGGGAAGAATACATATGGGCTAGGTAAATTTGGGAAACATATGGACATGAAATTGAGTTTCTTGGGAAGAAGGGAACAAGGCGGCCAGGCTCCGTGGTTCAGCCTGTAATCCCAGCACTTTGGGAGGCCGAGGTGAGTGGATTGCCTGAGCCCGCAGGTTCGAGACCCACCTGGGCAACTTGGTGAGACCTCATCTCTACTATAAATCAAAAATTAGCCGGGCATGGTAGCGCGCGCATGTAGTTCCAGCTACTTGGAAGGCTGAGGCGAAAGGATCGCCTGAGCCTAGCAGATCGAGGTTACGGTGGCCAGGAGTGGCCATTGCACTCCAGTCTGGGTGACAGAGTGAGACTCCAACTCAAAAAAAAAAGAAGGGAACAAGGCTATCAGTTGAGAATGTGAGAGTAGAGGCCTTGAGGAGAATGGTGGAAGTTTGTAATAGCTACTTAAGATGGGAGGTGGGGTGAAGAGAGGGAATTTTCACCACAGGATAGTGTGGCGGTATCTCCATCTTGGATGCTAATTCACTATGTTGATTTCTGATTAATCCCAGTTCTGGAAAGGCCTCTGAGATTTCCCATTTATCTATTGTTCCTTGTGTAAAAGCAGATACTTGTTGTAAATCCTGCCCTTTAGTCAAACAACCTTAATTTTAATTTTCCTAATCTTGACCAGAGTCTCAAACCTCATGTGTGTGTGTGTGTGTGTGTGTGTGTGTGTGTGTGTGTGTGTGTGTGTGTGTGTCTGTGTGTGTGTATGCCTCATAGTTAGGTAAGTCAATTTGTAATGATGAAGTGAATCAAATTGAAAGTAATGGGGGTTTTGTTTAGGAATAAACTTTGTAACTATTGCTGTTATTTTAAGTATTTAGAAGTTAAAGAAGATTTGATATATTAACTTGTGATTTATTTTATTTATTTATCTTTTTGAGTTGAAGTCTCACTCTGTCACCCAGGCTGAAGGGGAGTGGCACACTCATGGCCAACCCAGCGTCAACCTGCTGGGCTCCGGCGATCCTTCTGCCTCAACCTTCCAAGTAGCTGGAACTACAGGCGCGCTACCACACCCAGCTGATTTTGATTGTAGAGACTAGGTCTCGCCAAATTGCCTGGGCTGGTCTCAAACCCACAGGCTCAGGCAATCCACAGGCTCAGGCAATCCACATGCGTCGGCCTCCCAAAGTGCTGGGATTACTGGCTGAGCCACCAAGCCCGGCCAACTTGTGATTTAAATTAGAAAAGTTTAGTATAATTTGGTGTTACACTTAAAATTTTAATTTAAAACATAAAAATTAATTAACTTTGTAAATAGTATGTGAATGTTTAAGCAAGCCCTTAAACATGAATGAACTTCATTCATTAGACTTACAGTTATTATAAATCTTAGATTTTTTTTGTTGAATGATGAATCTTCCTTCTTAGTTGTTCGAAGTGGCTCAGATAATGTCTTAAATTTGTCACTGTTTTATAATAGCTAAGATAACTTTTTAGATGGGGAGTTAACAGCTTAAGGAAATTTAATTTGCTACGGTTATGAATTAACTGAACATCAGTCAAGAATAAATGAAAGGAATTTTATCCTCCTGCAGATAGGTAATGAGGAAAAAGCCTCACTATCCCATGTGTTGGGGAGGGTGAAGACCATGTTGCTTGAGGGAGAGAAAGTGACAGATTCTTTGGAACATGATTTGGCATACCTTATACCTGGGGCCTCTACTCCTGGGTATTTACTGAGGAAGATTTTTACACATATATACTAGAGATATGTTTAAGAATGTTCATAGCAGCCTTGTTTGTAAAAGCAAAGCAAAATTATACAAAAACTAAAAGTAACCAAAATGTCTATTGGCAGGAGGATGGATACATAAATTATGGAATATTATACAGCAGTGAAAAATAAGTGAACTATAACTAAATGAAATAATCTAGTGAATCTCAGCAATATAATGTTAGATTTAAAAAAATAGACAAGCATAAAGTATGACCCAATATAAGTTGAAAACCAAAAAAATAAAAAAATAAAAAATATGGTTTAGGAATATATACATGGACAAAGCAATTATGGAAAGCAATGGAATTGTAAACACAAAAATAAAATAGGCAGCTATTTTTGGCATGGGTGGCTGGAGAAGAGGATGTGCTCAGGGAGGGGGTTAAGGGCATTCAAAGGTCTTTTCTTAAGCTGGACAGTGGCTACATGGATGTTGACTTTATTATTCTTCAAACCATATATGTGTATAATTTTAATACATATCATTTTATAGATGTGTATATAAAATTTTTTATCATATATGTGTGAATATATATACATATATTCTTTTCTAAGTATGGACTGTTTTATAATTTTTTAAATCCCCAATAAAATAAAGTTATTAGATTCCAAATGGTGTTTAATGACTTAAGAGAAACTAATTTTACAACTTGAATAAGTTGGATATTAAAAGTACAACAGTTATTAAGTCTTGCAGCTGTTTTCACCTTTAAAAGCCATTTGGTCATTTACAAATTCCACTGGCATAATTGACACCCTTATTTCAAGCTCTCCTTTCCCTCCTCCTCACTAAGGGCTCCTGCCATAATATCTTGATGAATTTCAGCTTTTACAAAAAATAGAAAGAGCAGGTTGAGTATAAGGAACTTTTGCTTTTCAACCAAACGAAACAGCTGTACAACTCTCCTGACCAAGAGAATGCCAAGCAGGCCTGCCTGCTTGACATGGGAGGAGGGAAACACAGGAAACAGAGGGAGGACACACGCACTTCCTGTAGATGTTTTATTACAGTTTTATAATTTGTCTTTCTACATTCAACAGTTTTAGGATGCTTACCATTTATATGATCTCTTCCTATCAGCTTATGATAACAACATATTTCTTTTAAAATTCCATATCGTGTTTTAATAGCACTAATTCACAGATACTTCTCACAAATATTTTTTTTAAGTTTGTTTAAAATTAGTCTATTCCTGAAAGTCAGTCTTCCATCCTGGCAATGAGTCAATGAAAAAGTCTTAAGTCATCCCTGGTAACTTTATAATCAAATTTCCCTCAACAAAATCTTTGTGTAGGTATTTGCTGACTTAAAAGAAAAATCTCCCTACTTCAAATTGCCCTGTGGGTTCAGGGTTCTGTGCTCCTTCCTTCAGAAATTCTGCTTAGTTCTTTTCCTTCAGCAGAATGTTCTTTCCTCATGGATCTTGCAAGAGTAATTAGACATGATGCAAACTCCAGAACCCTTATGACTTCCTCCTCCTGCAACTGGCATGCTGTGTTCCTCTCCCGAGTACTCCTCCAAGTTCTCCCTGAACCTTCTGTCTTTTCCCTTCAACTTCTTCCCTGTTGTGAGTGTGTCTTTGGTCATTTCCTAATTCCCCAAATAAACACACAACAGTTCATGTCTGGTTGCTTTTCTGCCCCATATTTCTGCTGCATCTTTGCCTTATCTCCAGTCTTTTTCAGTTTGTTCATATTATCCTGCCTCATCCCAAACATAATTTGATGCCTTTTACCAAGCACTTTTTTCTTGGTTTTACTCTGTTTTAAATTTTGACTCACTTTTTCCTGGTCATTATTCACAAAAGTCTTACCTGGGACAAAAGCAATCAATGTGATCTCTGAATTCACCCATTTAGTATTTTACAATAAGGAAGAATTATTATTCACATTTCACAGGTGACTGAAGGAGGTGGTGAAAGGAAACTATCTTGTTTTAAACCATGTGTTAAATCTGTTAGAAAGGCAAATAGAGCAGAGAACTCCTGCCCCACATCCATCAGAACGTGGCGCCCCTCATCTGAGTCCAGCAAAAGTCATCCTTGGTGCTTTTCTACTCCAAACCCACAGATTTAAGACATGGGGTTCAGAAATCTCCTTTTTTTTTTTTTTGCCCCTCCACTCCCAAGGTTATTCTTAGACCCAGTAAAGTGAAAAAAAAAAAAAAAAAAAAGGCTGGGAGGCCATGGCAAGAGGACTGCTTGAGACCAGGAGTTCAAGTCCAGCCCTGAGCAACATAGTAACATAGTGAGACCCCTTTCTCTTTCTCATATATACATATACATAAATATGTATATGTACATATTTATGTATATGTACACATTTATGTATATGTACATATTTATGTATATGTATATATGTGTGTGTGTGTGTATATGTATATACGAGAGAGAACTACACACACAAAAGAATTATCTTTTGGAGGGCAGGCCCCTTTTAATACAGGGAAGCCCCCTCTAGGTAAGTGTTCTAGGAACACATCGGCATTTGTGTAACGGCTATTGTTGTTGTGAGAGGCTGTATTCAGCTTCAGTGAGTGTCTTTTGGGAGATTCTTTCAGTGTGTTTGGCCATTTCATGATGGGTGATTTATGAGCACACTTGCCAACACTGCTCTGAGTGTTCAGCAGTATTTGATGTTTTAGTTTTAGACCTTTGTGCCCCACCCTCCCTATTCACCTGGTCTCACCCCGAACACATTTTTTTGTTTATTTGTTTTCCTGGATGGAAAAAGTCCTCAAAGGGAAACGTTTTGCTGATGTGAAAGAGGTGAAGCAAACAAACAAATAACAGAAGCACTAAAAGGCATCAAAATTGATGAGTTCAAAAGCTGTTTTGAGTTGTTGACTCTGTTTTTCTAATTTGAATTGGAATTGCCATTATAAAAATGTCTTCATGAAATTAATAAAAGGCCACAAGGTTAGAATTGTGATAGGAACCCGAATTCTGTCATGTCCTGACTCCTGGGGGTGGGGGAGAAGGGAGCTGCCCACAAGGTTGATGAGCATATTTCCTCTTATTTCTGATGGCATCTGGAAGTCTGATCAGCCAGGGTTGTGAGCCTCCTTTGATCATCCTCCCACATACCTTCTGTAGTTAAACTTCCCCAGTCGCTCCTACAGATAACATACACTGTCACTGAGACAGTTTTCAGACTTTGTATTCTAGTAGACCAACAAACCCCATCTAAACCTGTTACCCATACCAAGGAACTGACTCAACCAGTCCTGTCCAGAAACTGGCACTGCACAGGAAGACACTTTCAATACCTTTATGACTTTATCCGCAACCTACTAGCAGTGCCCACTCCCTAACCCCCTGCCCACCAAAATTATTCCTTTAAAAACTCTAGCTTAAATGTCTCAGGGAGGCAGGTTTGGGACATATCTCCCATTCTCCTCAAACAACTGCTCTGCAATTATTGAACTCTTTCTCTATGCAGCACTGCTGTCTCAGCACATTGACTCTTTTCTGTGCAGTGGGCAGAAGGACCTGGTTAGGTTATCGCAAATCTTGCTCTAGGTTGATTTTGATTTTGATGTATCTATAGCCAAGAAGTTATTCCCGACTATGAATTTGGCTTTATGGTCAGATTATTTAGTGGTTTCTCTAAACAAATTAAAAGTTGACGGAGATCTTGTCTTATGATAAAAGATAACAACAGCTGGTTTGTTAGTCCTTTTTTCTTATCTATTTTTAACTCAAATTGATTATTTGTAGCCATTGGAAAGAGAACAGCACTTTGATATGAACTGGTGAGTTATGTAATTCTAAGTTTAGTCTTGATCATAGCTGAAATTTTGAAATGGAAGCTGTAAGGTATCTCTTTATGCATGTCTGTCTATGTCTCTAATTCAGAAAGGTTTTGAATGCTCATTGTGTGAGGGTATAATATTTTCTACCTCTGAATAATATTAATACACTAGATTATAAAATCTCTAGAGCTGATAGCTGTGGCACCACCTGTAGTCTCAGATACCTGGGAGGTTGAAGTGGTAGGATCACTTGAGCCCTGGAGTTTGAGACCAGCCTTAGTAACACAGTGAGACCCTGACTCTTAACAACAACAGCAAAAAGATAAAGTCTCTATAAGGAGCTCTATTCTGATTAACTTATAAAGACAACTAAATTCTTATATAATTCAATATCCCTAAAATCTCAGAAAATAAATTGAACTTCTAATACTTTGTGTGCTATTTTTTTTTTTTTGAGTCCGTGTTTCATTGTTGCCCAGGCTGGATTGCAGTGGCATGCTCACGGCCCCCACAGCCTCTACCTGCAGGGCTCAGGTGGTCTCTCTGTCTCAGTCTTCCAAGTTGGAACCACAGACATAAGCCACCACACCTGGCTAATTTTTGAAAATTTATTATTGAGATGAGGTCTCACCAAGTTGTTCCAGCTGGTCTTGAATTCCTGAGCTCAGGCAATCCTCTCACCTCTGTCTTCCAAAGAGCTGGAATTACAGGCATGGGCCACTGCACCTGGCCTCAGTATACTGGATTTTAAAAATATTCTTACCAAAACTAATTAGGAAATGTTTTAAGAATTCAGATTTACGTAATTTAGGTAAAGCTTTATAAAACATGTCTAGCTTAATATTTTTGGTTTAATAAAAACAGCTGTCGTTTATGATTTATTAATGTTAAGAATAATATAGCATAGATTTTTATTCTATTTGGGTGTATTCTTTCTAAACTTATACAGGCTACTGATCAAATTAGCTAGCTTATACTTAATGGTATTTAAAAAGTACATTTGTATTTAACCAAGTTGATTCATTATTCTGATTAAATTTTATTTTAACGGTAATTATGTTTTATAGTATGTCAACTTGTAGATAATTTCCAAGATCTATAAATAAGTTAAAACTTGCACTGATGTCAAATTGAGTTAATTAATGGCTATTCATTGGATGCTTAGATTATTTCTAAGTAAGATTGAAAACTGAAATATTGATTACTAAGCATCCTTTTAATATTGTGTTTTTGCTTCTGTTCATATGCTACAGAGAGACAATATTTTGGGGTCAGTTACTGTGTTCAATTTTGCCACCTTGAAAATTTATATAAAGTATGGCTATAGAGAGTTGTGTTTTTCTGTTTTGTTCTGTTTTTGAGTTGGAGTCTCACTCCATCGCCCAGGCTGGAGCGCAGTGCCATGCTCACGGCCACCCCAGTGTCGACCTGCTGGGCTCTGGCGATCCTTCTGCCTCAGCCTTCCAAGTAGCTGGAACTACAAGTGTGCACTACCACGCCGGGCTAATTTTTTTTTTTTTAATTGTAGAGACGAGGTCTCACCAAGTTGCCCAGGCTGGTCTCAAACCCGCGGGCTCAGGCAATCCATTCGTTTCGGCCTCCCAAAGTGCTGGGATTACGGGCTGAGCCACTGAGCCCAGTCAAGTTGCATTATATGTATTCATGAACTCTGCTACACTGCAAGGTTGCTGGTGTGTAACGTTCCAAGTTATTCCTACTTCTCACTTCCCAGTTTTTTCTGGAAATAGAAATTACTTTGGTTAAAAATTATAATTAACAAATGTAAATAAGATGCTACTCAGGAGCAGTTGTTTCAGAGAAATACAGTTGACTCTTGAACAATGTGGGAGTTAGGGAAGCCAACCCACCTCATGATAGAAAATCTACAAATAACTTTTGACTTTCCTAAAGCTTAACTACTAACAGCCTGCAGTTGACTAAAAGCCTTAATGATAACATAAACTGCCTATTAACACATATTTTGTCTGTTATATGTATTAGATACTGTATTTGTATAATCAATTAAACTGGAGGAAAGATAATATTATTAAGAAATCATGAGGAAGAGAAAATATATTTACTATTCATTAAGTGGAAATGGATCATCCTCATTGTCTTCCTACTGAGTAGGCTGAGGAGGAAGAAGAAGAAGAGGAATGGTTTTGCTGTCTCCGGGATGGCAGAGGCAGAAGTGGTAGAGGAGGTGGAAGGGGGAACAGGAGAGGCAGGCACACTTGGTGTAACTTTTACTGAAAAAAATCCACATGTAAGTCGACCTAAGCAGTTCACATTAAGGGTCAACTGTACACATTAAGGGTCAACTCACATTAAGGGTCGACTGTACAATTATGTATGTCTGTTTTTCAAGGGAAAGTGTTTTGTTTAAAGGTGTAGTTTTTTTTGGTCTCCAGACTTCTTTGCTCTTTTCAAGCTTGTTTATGATGTCTTTGTTATGTTCTGGATAATTTAAGGAAACAAAGGTTTCTCACTTAGGAAAAAGTTAAAGTTCTTTACAATCATGTTACTATCTGTTATTTTTAATATTTATTTATTTTTATTCTACTTTGGGTTATCTGCTTTGGATTTTTTTTTTAATTTTTCACTGTCACTTTAAAAATAAGTAGCCAAGTATTGTTTGTCAGGTATCCATGATCTGAATCCTACCTCAAAAGTTACAATTTTTCTGATAACTTTTTATTTTTACCTTCCCAAAGTTGAATCTTGAATGTAAAATAAACAAAATAAAACTTTCAGGATATTTTCGCATCTAAAACTATCTTTGAAATTTTCCAGAAGGTCCCTAGAAAAACAAAGATTTGGTCTTTCACTTTGAAAAAGGGAGGTGCTCAAAATAATTAGGTTTATTGACATGTTACTATTGATGAACTGTATGTGAAAAGTTGTCAAGGTGGAAGAGATGCTTTGTTTTCCCTAGATTAAATGTTTATGGACAAAATGCCATTAATATAAACATTTCATAAGTCACTATAAGAGAAGTTCTTAGAGATTTGTCAGCGCCCTCACTATCCATGATATGTTTCTGTCTATCAGAGTCCTGGTGCTGCTTTACATGGCTGTAGATAACATGAAATATTGGTCATAATTTCAATTGTCTTTATATTTTTAACCTAGTTGCATCATTTGTCTATGTCTTAGCACCACCACCTGGCCCATACCATCACCTGCAGTAGCAGACCTGGCATAAGAAGGCAGGTAGTGGAAATCAGGAAAAAAGCTCCCATAGCAGTGACAGGATGCCACTGGGTGACATCTTTTCAATTCCAAACTGAGCAGAGACTTGCATTGCCCCGCTCTGCTCTGTCCAGCCTTCGTCTTGGGATCCAGAGGCTATTATCTCATCAGACTCAGAGAGAGAGAGAGAGAGAGAGAGAGAGAGAGAGAGAGAGAGAGAGAGAGAGAGATGCCCCTTCCCCATACTGGAACAGGCACACTTTAGATCTGAGTGGGAGACTTGACAACAGCAGCAGCGAGTAGGGTGAGTCTGAATTTTATCTATTCTCTTCCCACAGTAGTCCATGGGACATCTGACCCATGCTGAGAGCAACCCTATCTGCCTGCACAGAGAGTGGAGAGGAGAGACTGGAGACCAGAGCTGCTCCCTGAGCAGAGGTCTGAAAGGAATCTGGACTCACAGAAACTGCCAGAAAGTTAGTTTTTTTTTCCTTCTTGTTTTTTTTTTTGTATTTTTTTTTAGTTTTAGCTGTTTTTCTTCTTTCTTTCTTTCTGTTTTTGTACTTGCTTTGTTTCTGTTATTTAAAAAAAAATTTTTTTTTAGATTGTGTATGTATAGGTATTTTTGAGTACACTAATGGGGGGGTTGTTTGTTTGGATGATTATCTGTATGTTTTTGTCTTTTTTGTTTTTTCTGTCTTTGTTTGTCTCTCTGTTTATTTGTTAGTTGGTACACCTCTCTGTTTCCCCTCTTCTTTTTCTATCTCCCAACCTCCCTTTCATCTTCCTCTTTCCTTTTCCATTCTCTTCCCTTTTCTTATCTCATTTTTCTTTCAGGGGGCAAACAGATACCCCCACTGCATGGACAGATTGTAAGGCAGTAGGAAGTGGGTTCCAGGGGGCCCACACACCTATCAATGGATACTGAGGTCTGCAGATAGCTTGTGAATCACAGATCCCCCTCAGTTAAATCTCAAAACTGCAAACAGCACAGGCCTCCACCCCCTAGTCCAGGTTCAGAATTGAACAAAGCCAAAGGATCTATATAAGGAAGAATAGGAGATTGAGCAAAACAGAAATAAAAGCTATCCTCCCAACTCTGAAAAACAAAATTAAAGAAGAGGTTAAACAAAAGGGGAGGGGGGAGGAAAATCTACACAAATGAAGAAAAACCAAAGGAAGAATATGAGTCTCAACACAGAGCCCTGGGAGGTCAGCCACTGAGAATACAGACTCTGAAACTAACACAATAAAGAGCTCCCAGAGTGACTGGTCTCAGACCACAAACCTAGATATCAAGATATTAATAGAGAGAATAAATAGGAATGAGGAGAGACAAGAAAAAAGAATGGAGGAGTTGATAACTGAGATAGCAGCAATAAAGAATACAGTGAATGAAATGAACAACCAACTGATAAGCATGGAAAGCAGAATTAACCAAGCAAAAGAAAGAATCTCAGAGCTTGAGAACCAAAATATGGAACAAATCCAAACTGTTAAAAACATAGAAAAGAAGCTTAACCTCCCAGAGATGAGTAATTATTTCAAGAGACTGAACCCAAGATTAATTGGAATCCCTGAGGTAGGTAGAGAGACAGAGACTACCCTGTAACAAACATTCCATGAAATTATCCAAGAAAACATCCCTCATCTCATCAGTGACATGACCATTCAAACACAAAAAATTCAGAGAACTCCTACAAGACAACAAATGAGAAGACCAATTCCTAGTAGTAATTCACCTACACAAAGTAGGTATAAAAAAAAAATCTTAAAGGCAGAAAGAGAGAAAGGTCAGACTTCCTACCGGCTGACCAATTAGAATAGCAGCAGATTTATCTACAGAAACACTTCAGGCTAGGAGAATTTGGAGTCCAATCTTCAAAGTTCTCAAAGATAAGCAATTTCAACTGAGAATTACCTACCCAGCTAAGCTAAGTTTCATCAGTGATGGACAATTAAAATTCTTCCCAAACATTCATCCCTCCAGATCTGCTCTACAAGAAACACTTAAGAAAGTATTAAACACAGAAGAAAGGAAACAAAGAATGACAAAGCCCTTCACAAGAATGCAGGAAAAAGATGGAAAACACACATGAATCAATCCAAAAATCAAAAGAAAGACAATAAACAAACAGCAGCAGCAACAACAAACTCTATAAGAACCTTATGACAAGGATAAACTCTCACATCTCAATAATTAGCCTGAATGTGAATGGACTAAATGCACCACCAAAAAGACATAGAATGGCAAATTGGATAAAATATCATGAGGCTACAATATATTGTCTCCAAGAGACTCATTTCACCAGAAAGGATACTCAGAGACTCAAAGAGGATGGGAAACAAAATTTCAGGTGAATGGAACACAAAAGAAAGCAGGAGTTGCAAACTTAATATCAGACAAAATACCCTTTAAGCTATCAAAAATTTTTAAAAATATGGAAGTTCACTACATAATGATAAAAGGTTCAATCTACCAACAAGAGATATCCATCCTAAATTTATATGCACCCAACATAGGAGCACCAGCTTTCATAAAGCAGCTTCTAGGTAAACTAAAAAACGATATTGACTCTAACACTATCATAGCTAGGGATTCAAACACCCCATTAACAACCTAGACAGATCATCAAGACAAAAAGTCAACAAGGAGATCCAGAACCTCAATATGACACTTGATCAAATGGACTTAATTGATACCTACAGAACATTCTACCCAACAACCATGGAATATACATTCTACTCATCACTACATGGAATGTACTCTAAGATTGACCACATCCTTGACCATAAATCAAGCTTAAACAAATTCCACAAGATTGAAATTCTGCCATGCACCTTCTCAGACCACAGTGGAAGAAAAATAAATATTAACATCAACAAAGTTCCCCCACAACCCACAAAGACATGGACACTAAACACCATGATGCTAAACAACTCCTGGGTCAACACGAAAATCAAAACAGAATTTAAAAGATAACTGGCAGCAAATGAAAGTGAAGAAACATCTTACCAATATCTCTGGGATGCCTTGAACATAGTTCTAAGAGGGGAATTCATATCGATATGAACACACATGAAGAAAATGGAAAGATCACAAGGTAACAGCCCAACAAATCACCTAAGGAAACTGAAAAAGCAAGACCACCAAAACCCTAACTTCAGCAGAAGAATCCAAATCATCCAAATAAAAACCCAATTTCTGGACACAGAAGACAAAAATATAATACAAATAAATCAGTGAAACCCAAAACTGGTTTTTTGAAAGGATAAACAAGATTGATGGACCCCTAACTAGACTAACCAAGAAAAAGCCTAAATAAACACAACCAGAAACGCAAAAGATAAAGTTACAATTGATCCCAAAGAAATACAAAATATTATCAGAGATTACTGTGTACACCTGTATGGAAACAAACTTGAAAACGTAATGACATGGAGGACTTTCTTACATCGCACAACCTCCCCAGGTTGAAACAAGAAGAAATCAAGACCCTAAATAGACCAATAACAATTCAGGAAATTGACTATGTCATAAGAAAACTACCTACAAAAAAAGCCCTGGACCAGATGGCTTTCTAGCAGAATTCTACAAAAAAATACAAGGAGAAGCTGATACCAATCCTACTGAAAGTATTCCAGGCAATCAAGAAAGATGAACTCTCCCCAAATCATTTTATGAGGCTAACATCACATTGATACTCAAACTGGGAAAAGATCAACAAAGAAAGAGAACTACAGGCCAATATCCTTGATGAACATAGATGCTAAAATTCTCAACAAGATTCTAGCAAACTGGATCCAACCACACATCTCAAAAATCATCCACCATGACCTAGTAGGCTTCATGCCCCAGATGCAAGGCTGGTTCAACATCTGCAAGACCATAAATGCAATTAAATACATCAACAGATGTAAAGACAAAATACACACCATTATTTCATTAGATGCAGAAAAAACTTTTGATAAAATCCAGCACCCCTTCTTGATAAAACAAACAAACAAACCCTTGAATATCAAGGCATAGATGGAGCATACCTCAAAATAGTAAGCGCCCTTTATGAGAAACCCACAACCAACAAACAGACAGAAATTGGAACCATTTCCTCTGAAAACTGGAACACGACAAGGATGCCCACTCTTACCTCTCCTGTTCAATATAGTATTGGAAGTCCTAGCTAGAGCAATCAGACAAGAGAAGGAAATCAGGGGTATCCAAATAGGAAATGAAGATGACATGATTCTGTACCTCAAAAACCCAAGAGAATCTGTCAAAAAAAAAAAAAACCCTTGCTCTGATAAAGGACTTTGGCAACGTTTCCGTGCATAAAATAAATGTGCAAAATAGAATTGCATTTCTGTACACCAACAGTAAACAAGCAGAAACCCAAATAAAAAGCACAATCCCATTCACAATAGCCACACAAAAAATGAAATACCTTGGCATCTTCCTAACCAGAGAAATGAAAGACCTTTGCAATGGAAACTACAGAACTCTGCTCAAAGAAATCAAAGATGACACAAACAAATGAAAAGATATTCCATGCTCATGGATTGGATGAATCAACATTGTTAAGATGTCCATTCTATCCAAGGCAATCTACAGATTTAATGCAGTGCCCATTAAATTACCAGCAGCATTGTTCTCAGTCCTGGAAATGACAATACAGGAATTCATATGGAAACTTAAACAACCACGAATAGCCAAAAAAATTCTAAGGGTGGGGGGAAGCAAGAGGTATCACACTCTCAGACTTTAAACTTTATTATAAAGCTACAATAACAGACATATAGACCAATGGAACAGGATAGAGGTTCTGGAAGCAAAACTTCAATTTCTCAACCAACTCATTTTCAACAAAGCCTCCACCACCAATCACTGGGGAGAGGAGAATCTATTCAGTAAATGGTGATGAGAAAATTGGCTGACCACATACAGAAGATTAAAAGAAGGTCCTTACCTATCACCATACACAAAAATCAGTGCTAAATGGATCAAAGATTTAAATGTAAAACCTCAAACTATAACAACCCTAGAAAATACAGGAGACACCCTTATGGAAGTTGGAACTGGCAACTAATTCCTGATCAAAACCCCAAGTGCCCATGCCATAAAAGATAAGATAGACAAGTGGGACTTCATCAAACTGACAAACTTCTGCAAAGCCAAAGAAACCATCAAGAGAGCAGGGAGACAGTCCACGGACTGGGAAAAAATATTTGCCAACTCCATGCCTGACAAAGGCCTAACATCTAGCATCTACAAGCAACTCAAACATGCTGAAAAGTGAGTGGATTGCCTGAGCCCGCGGATTTGAGACCCACCTGGGCAACTTGGCGAGACCTCATCTCTACAATGAATCAAAAATTAGCTGGGTATGGTAGTGCACACCTGTAGTTCCACCTATGGAAGCCTGAGGCGGAAGGATCGCCAAAGCCCAGCAGGTCGAGGCTGCGGTGGCTGGGAGCGGCCACTGCACTCCAGTCTGGGCAACAGAGTGAGACTCCAACTCAAAAAAAAAAAAAAAAAAAAGAAAAAAGAAAAAACCCCAAACAGTCCCATTACAAAGCAGGCAAAGGATATGAATAGGCACTTCTCAAAAGAAGACATATGAGCATCCAACAGATACATTTAAAAAATGCTCAGTCCCACTAGTCATCAAAGAAATGCAAATTAAAACTACACTGAGATACCACCTAACACCAGTCAGGATGGCAATCATCAATAACTCAAAAAACAACAGATGCTGGAGCAGATGCAGGGAAAGGGAACACTTCTACACTGTTGCTGGGAGTGTAAACGAATACAGTTTCTGTGGAAAACAGTTTGGTGATTCCTAAAAGGTCTAAAAATCAACCTTTCATATGACCCTGCAATCCCCCTACTGGGAATATACCCAGAGGAACTCAAATCACTCTATGAAAAAGATACCTTCACACGCATGTTTACTGCAGCATTGTTCACAATAGCAAAAACATGGAACCAACCATGCTGTTCATTGAAAGAGGACTGGATTTAAAAAATATGGCACATATACCTGATGGAATATTATGCAGCCATAAAGAAGGACAAAATTATAAACTTCACAGTCTATATTATTGAGTGATCTATCACAGAAACAAAGAACTGAGTATCACATGTTCTCATTCATAAGTGTACCTTGAACAATTATTGTAATACTATAAGAAAAGGATTGACAGTAGTGGGAAATTGCCAGCAAGGGGGTGGGGGACAGGATTGGCAGTAATGGAATTCTGTGAGGGAGGAGGTGCACAGCTCATCAACAAGGGTACCTGCATAATGAACATTTGTATACCTAACCCTGAATTGTACCCCACATCTTTAAAATAAAAAATAAATAAATAATAAATAAATAAATAAATAAGCCAGGCGTTGTGGTATGCACCTGTAGTTCGAGCTACTTGGAAGGCTGAGACAGAAGGATTGCCTAAGTCCAGCAGATCAAGGCTGTAGTGGCCATGAGCATGCTACTGCACTCCGGCCTGGACAACAGAGTGAGATTCCAACTCAAAAAAAAAAAGGCTTTGAGAATACAGGAATTTGCCTAGATTACTAATTTATTAGGTACTAAAGGCAAAACCTGGTAGTGAGTTCTTTCTTGGTTTAGTTTCCTAGCCTCCAGAGTCTAATCTGAGATTCCTTATGAAAATTTTTCAGCAAAACAAGCCTAAGAATGCCTATATGGAATATTAATAGTCTTAATTGTTTATATGTACCTATATAAACAATCAGGCTAAATATATGAGACCAATCTTGTGATCAAGAACATTACTTCTTGCGGCTAGATATGGTGGCTTATGCTTGTAATCCCAGCACTTTGAGAGGCCAAGACAGAAGTATCACTTGACCTGGAGTTTAAGACCAGCCTGGGCAACACAGTGAGTCCCTGTCTCTCCAAAAAAAAAATTAGCTGGGCAAGTTGGTGTGTGCCTGTAGTCCTAGCTACTCAGGTGACTAAGGTGGGAGAATTGCTTGAGCCTCAGAAGTTCCAGGTCACAGTGAGCTATGATCCAACCTGGGCAACAAAGTGCGATCCTGTCTCAAAAAAAAAAAGAGAGAGAAACAGAAGAAAGGAAGAAAGGGAGGGAGGGAATAAATAATATTTCTTGAGATTATTTTTTTCAAAAGTGGGGGAGAGAGAGTAGAAAAGTTGTGTTTTAATGGAAAACTATACATCTTATATAGCATTTTTTTTGGAATTATCAGATTCTAGCTCTGTTCATTATCTTTGAGTTATTTTGTAACCTTTTATAGCTCATTAGTAATTTATAGATATGTAAATTCTGTCCTGTCTTGTATTAATCTAATTTACTTTCTCCCTCCTCACCCCTAAAAGAACTAGTTTTGTGTCCATTTGCAATTCATTTCAACATTTCTGTACTTATAAATGTGTTGTTTGACTTCTTCTTTGAACTGGTTATAACATCTGGCTAATTTCTTCATATGGTATGAGTAAAATAAAATCTTCAACATGTGTTCATTTTTGTTTCTGCACAAGAGACATGATTTTGCCTTTTCCTGAAAATTATTTTTTTACAGTAGGAAATGTATAATCAAACATAATGACAAAAGAATTAAAAAATATGAATATACTGACTTTGTCACTAAATTATGATCACATGCTAATCATATAGAATGCAATGTCATATACTGACTGGGGCATTCTCCCATTCTTTTTCTGCTACCTGGAGCATGATTGCAATAGCTGGAGCTAGAGTAGCCACCTTGAATCATGAGTTATAAATTGAATGTTAAGGATGGCAAGAAGAGCCCGAGTTTAACTATATATACATAATTCTAGTCCTGAACTGCTTTTTGGATTTTACATGAGAGAAAAAAAAACCCTATAGTAAACTAAAAATAAATTCTAAACCCCCCACTCAACTGAATGGACCCCTTCTGTGCCAAGGAAAACCTGAAAAACTAAGTTCCAGGCCATGACTGTAAAGAAGATTAGACATGACTTGTTATGCCCCCTCCCTTTTGGAGTTTAGACACAACTGATTGCATCAACACTGAAACAGAGCTCATAAGACTGACAAAACAGACTCTGTGGCGATAAGATACCAAATTACAATCTGACTCTGGTATAGCATCTTATGACAGCTAGCAAGCCCTAAAGGAAATAAAGTATTTTACACCAAAATATATTTCTTTGACATATTTTGAAATGGCCCTTTTGTTAGGGTACAGACAGACCGGGTAAGGGTGGAGAAGTGCAGGGAGGCGCGCAGCACTGCTGGGGCTGGCAAGCCGGAGGTGCGCGCTGGGAACCCAGAGATCTGAGTAAATTGCAATGAATTGTGACACACAAAATGGTAAAGAAAGAAACGTTAATTTAAAAGTAAATTAAAGAGAGAAAGAGAAGGAAGAGAGAAGATTCGCCTCCCAAGCTGGGGAAGGGGTACCAAAGCCAGGAAGCATGGTGACAGCCATGGTTCAAAGAGCACATTGCCACACCAGACTCTAGCAAGGCAATGGCCACTGATTGCTTTTGGTTGAGTCCTTTTAACCATTCCCCTTGATGGGGGAAGATCTTTAGGGTAATTGGGTGGTGGTCTGCTTCCGTCATCACAAAGGGGCAGGCAAGAGCAGGTACTGATGATGTCAGGTGATGGACAGCAGGCAGATGGGTGGGTTAGTCACATGATTGCTGCCATGGTGGGGTTTAACTGTGTCACGTAATTCATAGAGGGCTGATTAGGTTAACCCTGGGTGGGGGCGGGGGTGGTGGTGGGGAGGTGGGGGTGATTCCTGCAAGAGACTTGTTGGACATTTGCAATTCACAAATTCCTTGACCAAAGGAATGGTGGGGTGGTTGTTTGGGTTGTCCTGATCTTGTATCTGAAGGAGGTTTGCCTAGGGGGGATGGGATAGGCTGCTGTTTGTCCTGAAGTAGAATGTCTGAAGGCTTTCTAATGGTTACACTGAGGCAAAAAAACTAAAGAATAAGCTAAGTTTCTTCTAGGTTTCTATAGGTACCTTTCAGTATCTCTTAGGGAAATTTGCAGTTTTAGAGAATCCCCTCTCCTAGGTTTTTTCAGCTCCAGGAGAGAGTTAAATAAGAGTTGGACACTTTGTAAGGTCCAAAATGAAGGACATTCACCACCTATTCCCTCTGAGCCTTTATCTACATAACAATAACTTTGGCTTTCACAAACCCCTTATCTTAACTCAAGCATTTTTTTTTCTACCTCTTCGTAAGTCTTTGGACAAAGCTTAACCCTTTCAACCAATTGCTAATCAGAAATTCTTTAAATCCACCCATAACCTACAAGCCTAAACCCCTCTCCAACCAAGGTATACCTTCCATGTATTGTTTTGTGTCTTTGCCTGTAACTTCTATCACCCTAAAATGTATAAAACCAACCTGTAACCCAACCACTTGGTACATATTCTCAGGACCAGGGCTGGGCATGGTGGCTTAAACCTGTAATCCCAGCACTTTGGGAGGTGAGAGGATTGCCTAAACTCAGGGGTTTGTGACCAGCCTGGGCAACTTGGTGAGATCTCATCTCTACAATAAATCAAAAACTAAGCTGGGTGTGGTAGCATGCGCCTGTAGTTCTAGTTACTTGGGAAGGCTGAGGCGGAAGGATCACCTGAGCCAGCAGGTAGAGGCTGCGGGAGCCGTGAGCATGCCACCGCACTCCAGCCTGGGCAACAGTGAGACGCTGACTCAAATAATAATGATAATAATAATAATAATTCTCAGGACCTCTTGAGACTGTATGCCAGGCCGTGATCACTCATATTTGGCTCAGAAGAAATCTCTTTAAATATTTTACAGCATATGACTTTTTTTGTCAACACTATTTTATTTAAACCCTATAATTTAGGGTTTCTTGTTCCTTACAGTTGAACCTAATTGTAAATAGTAATTACTTCTGTTATAAAATTCTAATAATAAATATTATGAAAATTCATAAAGCTTAAGTCAACAAAGAGAATGTAATATTTTAGTGGCAATTAATACATATATTAACTTTTCTTGATAGGTTTTCAGTTACAGTTATTGAAACTGTTTTGTGGTTAGCAATCCAGTGTAACATGTGTTCAAATTTAAAATACAAATCAAAGTTAGACTAAAAATGATGAAAAGGACATAGGTCCATTATGAAAATAATTATTTCTGATTCCACCGTAATATTTTAGAGACAGCTCTGCTATGTCAAAAATAAAATGAGTTTTACAGGATGAGTAATATACTGAGAAAACACAGAGACTCTCTCTTTCCAAAAGTTTCTGACCTGGTCTCTGACTCCATTGCATCAAGTCAAATGTCCCATATCTGTATAAAGTACTCTAGCAGATTTAGGATCGGAATGCCGAAATTACATTAAAATACAGGATAAAACTGGGGCTACTGGGAGGAAATATGAACTCTTGGAGAAAGTTCAAGTAGCAACTAAACTAGTCATGGAATTGCAGTTTATCATTATAATGGATATTTAGGAAAAATGTCTTCTGGAGAATGAAAGTGAAAATTCTGCCTTTCCTATTCTAGAAGTTGACCCATTGTACTTAGTTCTGTTGTGACATAATTTATTCCCATGTTTTCCTCTCCTTTTCCTTCTCAAAGGAATAGCATCACAGATGTAGGAGTTAGTGTTTTCCAATCTATTTCCATTGTATGTTTTGGGAGTGGGAACGTGGAAGCAGGTGGGATTTGGGAGCTCATAGAAAACATGAAGAATCAAACAGGATTTGGTTTCTTTAAAAAAGGAGAATTTAGTGTTTCTTAACTAGGATGGCAAGTTTTAAAATTTTTATCTCTTATTATTATTTTTGAATGTAAGATGCATTGAACAGGCTCAAACAGGAAACTGAGAAGTAAACTTTAGTGGACTAAATGCAGAACTAAACTTCTGCATTTAGAATAAATACCATTTATATTTTCCTAAGCATTTAGATTTTAAAAATAAATATGGCTTTAATTTTATAAATTTAAGTTGGATTTAATTGTATAAACTTAAGTTGGATTTAAGGTGAGAGCATAATTTCATCTGGGAATTTAGAGGCAGTCTCTGAAGCTATTAGAGCTACTACAAACCACCTCACAAGGATTGCATTTTAAGATCTTCCCTAGAGGACAAATTTAGTGAAAGTTCAATTTCTAATTTTCCTCCTATATAATGTCAGAAGACCAAACTGACCCTTTTGGGATTTGAGCCTTTAAGTCAGTGATTTCTCACCTGAGATTTGAACCATTTAATAGTGCTTTAAGTACTTTAGCAAGGCATTCTTACACTGCATTTCTAATCAGGAAAATATAAAACAAGATCTGTCCTTAAGCTGTTTTACTTTGCCTTATAATGGTCTCCATTTCCTTTCATGCAGCATTATTTTGATGAATTGCAGTTTTTAAAGATCACTTTTTGCCTGGAAAGTGTGCAATAGATCAAGCTTCGAGGGTTCTTGTTGAGATTGAGATTTTGGCCAAATTTTGTGTAACCCCATTGCATGTTTTATAAATACACCACACTATTCCTGATTTTGCTCTTTCTTTCTGATTTGTATACTAGACATTTACAAATTTGACTGAATGGATTTTTCCAACAATAAAGCATAATCTTTAACTAAACTTGGACTAAAAAGCAAAGAGGAATATTATATACTAAAAAAAAAATCTGCAGAGTACTAAAACTGTTGAGAAAGAAAAGAAGAAAGAGAAATAGAGAAAGAAAGAAAGAAGGAAGGAAAGAAAGAAAGAAAGAAAAAGAAAGAAAAAGAAAGGAGGGAGGGAAGAGGGAGGGAGGCAAGAAAGAAGCAAGGAGAGAAAGGGAACAGTCCTATAAGTCAGGTCACATTCCTTGAATTCAAATGTTAATTATTTCCAGTGAAAATTACCAGGTAATTGATTTATAGAGGTATGTTAGAATTTGAATCACTTACCTACATTCATCCCTAGAAATCTAGCAGTAGTTTAAAGAAAACTTACATGGTAATTTGTCTGTACTTATTACACTTGGAGGAACACTTAAAAAACACTACACATAAACAAAACACAAAGCAGGCACATTGCTGTGGAGCACAAGCTCCTTGGAGTGACAATACAATTACTATAAAAAGAGCAGTTTTGGCTCCACTGAGGACTACCGGTTCTCAAATGCAAAGGAGCAATTTAGAGGGAAGCTATTGAAATTAGTCACCATATCAGTGAATTGATTGTTAAGTATGAGGGGACCCCCCAAAAATCAGAATTATGTTTTTGAAGGGTAGGTCCCTTGTAATACAGGCTTCCTCTGCTAGGTATGTGTTCTAGAGACTAGTTTGCATCAGTATACCAGCTAGTGTTGTTGTGAGAGGCTGCATGCAGCTTCAGTGAATTTTTTTTTTTTTTTTGAGATTCTTTCAGTGCGTTTGTCCATTTCATGATGGGTGATTTACAAGCACACCTGCCCACATCACACTTAGTATTCAGCAGTTTTTGACCCCAATTGTCGTGACCCCTGTGCTCCATCCTCCCTATTCACCCAATCTCACCTAGAGTGACTTTTTTGTTTGTTTCCCCGCATGAAAAAAGTCCTCAAAAGGAAACATTTTGCCTATGTAGAAGAGGTAAAACAAAAAACCACAGAAGCCCTGAAAGGCATCAAATTGATGAGTTCAAAAACCATTTTGAGCAGTGGAAAACGCATCTCAGTAGGTGTATTACATCAAATGGAGAGTGCTTTGAAGACGACTGAAGTTTAAACACATAAGAATAAATACGTAATTTTTAATAAACAAATTCTGGGATTTGGGGGGTCTTTTCTTATAATGTCCTAAACTGTGAAATAACACATGGCTATAGCAATGCTACTATATACAGGCAGATGGTAAAGAAAACTTTTTTGAATTCATTTTAATTGACCTGATCTTTTTTTTCCATCAAATAAGTTTTCTTTACCACCAAAAAATAAAAACAACAACAAAAAAAACAAGTCGAGAAAACGTCTGTCCCTCTGTTATTATTATTATTATTATTACCAGTATTAGATGTACACGTCTATTAGAGAATTTTAAAACTGCTTTGTAATTATCAAGAACAGATTTCAAATTCTTATTTAAAAATAAAGTTAATGTCATGCTCGAAGTCATGGAGAAATTTAAAAGTGGTGTTTAAAATAGAAATTTAGACTACTGACTTGAAATCCCATGCCCTGACCACCAGACCACACGCCTGCCCAAAGATAGTTAAAATTTTTACTGAGTTATTCTTCTTTGTAATTAGATGCAGTGATTAGAGTGTCTTTTGCATTACTCTGCATTTTTTCTTTTAAGTCAGGGTTGTAAGCCACATAGGGCACTGTCCCTTACAAAACTAAACAAGGGATTTTCAGTTTTGCAATACAATCTTCTGATATTTGTTTATAGGTTTCACACATCAAAAACAATGAAATCTGTAATTTTTCAAATTACAATCTTCTCATTCTCTAAGTTATGTGCCTATGAGAATTTGCAAATCTTTTGAAGAGAATGTAATCTTTATGCTTACAAAATGTAGGCTTTCATATTTGGGTGCAATTACAAATCAAGGCCTTTTTTTCCATAATAATCAGTTTCTTAGAGTTGTGGGTTTTCCTTATTTGAAAATAAATTAATGGGAATTTTAAGATATAATTCATCCAGCTATTCAATCTTTTGAATCTTTAAAATTAGAAACCATTTCTATTCTCAATTCCCAAAGGAACAATGACAGAAAATGTTTTATATTATGGAATATTATAATGTGTTTATTTTTTGATTGTGGATATAAAAATAAACAGCTAAAACTGTTACATTTAAATTAAAAAGAAATTGTATGTGACTGCTTATTGTTTTATTTTTTTTGTTATAGGTATGTACTGTGTAACTTCAGTTCTGAGTTTATTTCTATCATGTACCTGTCAAGAAAGTAAGTAAATTTTGAAAGAATGAAAACTCAAAGTGTTACAGATGCTTTCAAAGGAATTTGAATTAGACAGCATTTGATGTTGCAAAAAACAGTGATATCTTTTATAGCTCTAAACATCAGTTTTTCAATAAAGATTGATCTACAAGGGAGCTAATTTTGCATAATCATTATTCATTTTAAGATAATAATATGTGATAGTTACTAAATTATACAGTATTTTTCTAATTATTTAGAAATTTCATTCTCAAAACCATGAATTTGGGACACGGGGTTTTTTATACTTTGAGAGAAATACGTGGTCATTCACGTTTTCCAGACCTACCTGAAGCAATCTGCAGGGTAGGGGTGGCACTGAGGTGACAACAGACATACAAAAAAGTTGTTAACTTCCATATAAGAAGTGGCACTTAAAAAATAATAATTTATCACTGTTTTACATATTTATTTAGTTCACTATAATGGGCTTTTTGTAGAATTATAAAGAATTTCTCAGAGGAAAAGTAAAGTGGAATTAGGGACAATAATGCCCATACAAAAAAGTTGTTTTGGCCTGGTGTGTCGTGGCTCAGGCCTGCAAGCCCATCGCTTCAGGAGGCTGAGGCGAAAGGATCGCTTGAGGCCGGGAGTTTAAGACAAAGAGGTAGTCTTGTGGGCCCTTGTCTAATCCACTCAACACTGCATCCTCAGTGTCTAGAACAACAAATGAACTGGATAAATGAATGGTCAATAATGATTCCCTTGAACATCTTTTAAATCAACTCCCCAAATTAACATTAACAGAGTTACAGTAAAGGTTTTACCACTGATCAGCAGGTGGTGAGGGAAATATCTGCACTGAAGATGTTGAGAGAACAGAGCCATGGCCAGAATCAGGAGTTCTTGAGGGCAAATGGCTCTCTATGGCGACCACTTTGGTAACCTGAACTTTTCCAAAATGAATGTAAGTCATGGAAAGATCAGTGATCTATTCACTTCAAAAGTCTCTTAAATTTATGGGGGGAGTATGATAGTTAGGCTTTCCTTTAAAATCAGACTTTTAAGGGCAGGGTGGAAGGGACAGGAAAATTTTATGAGGTACCGATGAAATAAATTGGCTACATGTTAATAATTGTTGAGGTTAGTGACATGGGATTTATGATACTCCACTTCTGTGTTCAAAATTTTCTGTAACAAAAAGTCAACAAACATACACCCCTCCACTCAAGGACCTGACATAATAGACATTTATACTGAGGTATGAATATAGTCTAATCTTGTAGATTAAGAATTTTTTTTTAAAAAAGTTTGTCTTTATGACAAAAAAATTACCTTGAGCTCTAGATGCAAAAAATTGCAATAAAAATGGGTGCCATATCACTGATAGATTTTTAATGATGTTGGAGAAAATTAAGGAGCTATTTATGCTACTTATCTTTGTGTGATCCCTAAATGATCCTCAGCACATCTTTATACTCACTAGGACAAGGGCTAAGTAAGTCAAGGAGAGTTGTTGGAGGAGTGCCCAAGTAACCAAGGTGTAGCTCAATAACTCACCTACTTATTGGGTTCACCATCTCCCAAAAAGACTTGTGTGTGGCCTGCTCTTCAGGTAGTGGGATTTCCCCGTTTATAGCATTTTCATGTGATTTTCATTGTTTGATCATGAGTCATATTCACTTATCAAATAAAATTAATCTTAGATTTTGGCTTAACAACCCCTTAACGATTTTTTATTTCTCTTCAAGTCTAATTCCTTAGTATGGGATACATGTATTTCCCTGTTTCTTTAGAGGCCTATCTATTAAGTAATTAGTGTAAAATGAGTTTGAACTCTCTGTTTATCCTTAGGCACAGTCATAAGCAAAGGGATACTTTCAAATATGAGGTAATCAAACAGAGTAAAGGAGGTGATTTTTCTAGCCCAATCCCTATACTTCCCCATTCGAAGCATAGCTCAAGGTTGGTTTGTGAACATTTGGCATGAAAGTTTAAAAAGGTCAGCTATGTGTTACAGGGTTCTAGAGGTCAGGAATTCTCTCCACAAGCACCTTTTTCATTTTTTCATGGCACCTAATACATAATTCTGTCGCACAGTAGACCCCAATACCATCCATTTAAAAAAATAATTTTAAAATAATAATTATTTATAGAGAGATGAGGCCTTGCTGTGTTGTCCAGACTTGTCTTGAACTCCTGGCCTCAAGTGATTCTCCTGCCTTAGCCTCTCAAAGTGTTGGGATTACAGGCGTAAGCCACCACACCTAGCCCCCAATATCATTCTTTACAATTATGACTACCACTCTTACTACACATCCTAAGATGAAAATATTAGGTTGTTGCTATAAGAAAACATAAAATAACATCAGTACTCAAACAATAAAAACTTTACTATAACAGAAAAAGGTCAAAATTAAGTGAGATGTTTACATAAAATTACACTTTAACTCTAGTTTTCATAAAGCATATTTAGTCATTTCCAGCTGACCTTCCACCCCAACTCTATCTACTTATGAAAACAAGGGTTTACAATTCAAATGTTATAGGAGGAGGAAATCTAATTTTGACCTTGAGTCAAATTGATGCCAAAGAGTTTATGGTTTTCTTTGCTTTATAAGCTGTAATTGCAAATACAGTTTTCTTCATCTAAAAAACTATTCCACCCTGAAATTTTCAAACAAAAATAGTTTGCAGAAACATTGGCAAAAGATGTCTTCAAAGGAAACTAACTACTTTGAATTAAAAGGAAAGGGAGGAGAGAGATGGTGGATATTTTTAAAGGGATTATGTTTTCAATATTTTGGGCACAAGATGTCTAATTTCTACTTTTTTAAAAAAGCATTTCTCACTTAAAATGTAAAGTAGATTAGTAATTTAAATGTGCTTAATTTGTAAATAAGATAAAAATAGCAAGACTGTATATAACTGTAAGAGAAAAACATTAATATGAAAATTCTTTCTTGAAATATTAAAGAAAGACAAAGTTGTGATCAGTAAGTGCCATAAAATACTAAAACATGAGGGTCCATATTACAGAATTAATAAAGGTGTAACAATAGTATGAAATCCAGTAACCAAAAGCATTGGGGCTGATTATTTTTATCAAAATATTTGATGGTATAACTTCATGTTTAAGTCCAATAAATAAGTTATATTAGTTTCTCCCAGCACTGTGCATTATGGCATATCTATAGGTTAAATTTGAAATCATGACACACTTTGACATTAACTGATCATCTTTGTCACAACTATTGGCTATCATTCAACATAAGACATTGAAATTCCAGTTTACAAAGTTAGTATATTTCAGAAGGTGAGAGGGCAAGAGGTCAGTGTTCAGTGGCAATGTCATCACTTCTTCCTCCTTGACACAGCAGGTTCCAATCTTTACATTGATCTTCTCATTCCTCGTAAATAGCTAACTCTTTTATTTGTGTGTGTGTGTGTGTGTGTGTGTGTGTGTGTGTGTGTATTTTTAAAATTCTCACACTCAACTACTTTTGATTCCAAGGGTTATTAAACATGGGTTTTCATGACCAAAACCATGTTTAATCAAGGTAGCACAAGGGAACACACTAAACGAGTCTCAAAATGTTTTTAGTTTACCTTTGAATGAAAGGTATCAAATACTGAAATGATCACTGAAGATCTTTGAGGTATCTCAAATATTGGACTGAGATAGTTCATTTATCTATAAAATGGCTATCCTACTGTTAAAGAAGAGGTTCAGAGGTTTTTATTTGTTTCTAAGAGGAAATAATTATATATAATATAAAGAAAAGGAGCTGGACAAGATATTCAGAGAAACATCATATCTTAACTGGAATGGCTCTTTGTCAAGACAGGCTAAAACAATAGATTTAGAATTATTAAGCTATTTTCTGAAGTGATAGCCCAAAAAAGTCCTGCTCAAAAGAAACTGACTAACAAAATCAAAATAAACCAAAACCAATCAGAAAATAAAGGTTAAAAATGGGTCGCAGGGCCAGACATGGTGGCTCTCGCCTGTAATTTCAGCACTTTGGGAAATCAAGGTGGGAGAATTGCTTGAGCACA
Source organism: Cephalopachus bancanus (assembly GCA_027257055.1). Taxonomy (NCBI): domain Eukaryota; kingdom Metazoa; phylum Chordata; class Mammalia; order Primates; family Tarsiidae; genus Cephalopachus; species Cephalopachus bancanus. The sequence goes on from JAPVLO010000306.1 coordinate 2,682,110, forward strand.
GGATTTTGAGACCACCCTGGGCAACATAGCAAGACCCTATCTTAAATAAATAAAAATAAAATGAAATACTTATAAGCTCACTCTTTTAAAAAGTGGCTTTCAGAATTATTAAAATTATAATAGCTTTTGTGTATATCCAACAAGAAAATAGATCATGTACTGACCTAAAGGTCTCTTTTGGTTTCTAAAATTTTAAAAAGTTTTTTGTAGAGAAGGGATCTGGCTATATTGCCCAGGCTACTCTCAAACTCTTGACCTCGAACTCTTCCATCTTGGCTTCCCAAAGTGCTGGGATTACAGGCATGAGCCACTGTGCCTTGGCCCAAAGTTATTTTGATTGTGGAGCAATTAAAGGGGTAAATGTTCAACAGGAAAAGATTGTTAAAAGATGTATGATTACAGTCTGTAAAATATGAAAGTTTCAGAGAATTAGAACCTAGATTTTGGAACAGTAGAATTAGAAATTATCTTTTTAAATTTGAAGACAATATTTACAAGTAAAATGAAGTCTTTCTGATGTGGTATATGTGGAAAAGAAATGGTATTAAGAAAAGTTAAAAAAACTTAACAGATAGTACTTCTACCTTTGATCACTAGGAGAGGAAGTTAGAGATGGTCTTGTTAGATCCCTAAACTGTGCAAGGCAACACTACTCAAATCATTCCCTGGTGCCATTCTCAGAAAGAGAATATTAAGGTTGGGCTAGTCTCCTACCTGGCAGAACAATTCAGACTCTGAATCTGTTAAACTGAAAAGGACATTGAAGAACACCTGGTACAGCTTTCTCACCTGACAGATATGGGAACTGAGACGCATAGAGGCTGAGTCATTTCTCCAATGTTATGCACTTGGTGACAGGCTATAGCAAAAATATGGTTTCTTGATCCCTGGTCTGAAGTTCTTTCCACTATGCAATACTGAGTAATCAGGGCAATCCCTATGTTTACTCAAAGCCAGGAACTGTGTTGTTCGTAACATGACTGTTGTCTTATAAAGGTGAGTGAGTTAAATAAAGCTAAATGCTTTTGCTACTATTGTGGTTGTGGTTGTTCAGTCTTGCTGACCTGATCCACGTGCTGGGGTTCAATTTTTAACCACAGAGACAGGCAAAGTAATCTACTGTTTTGCAATGTCAAATAGTCATAATTATGTGAGAGTTCCTGCAGGAAAATTTATCTTTTTAAGACCCTGCACTCTTACCACTTCCCATAAAATTAGATTTTAATTGCATCTGTTAATAGAAATGCTTCTTTCCGTATCAGCAATCCTTGTACTGCCCTTAGCATTTAATGCTCCTGGTATTTTTTGAAGAATATCTTATTTCAAGTCAGAAAAGAAGAAACCACAGGTTTTTAAAAAGAGGAAGGTCCTTCAAATCCATCATCTCCTTTTCACTGTGCTTTCCTTTTAGATTTAGAATAGATGTATATCAAATACATATTTAGGCCAAATTCCAAATGGCTAGGAGGTAGATCAACATTTTTCAGAGGCTGACGCTAGATATCATTGTAGAATAAACTTCCTGGATATAAGAAGAAATGTGAAATGTCATTGCAATTGCATTTTATAATATTATAAAATATTTATAATATTATATAAAATCTTCATAATCAAAATTTAAAAGTTTGACATCATGGTACGGGAATAAATATTCATATTATTGTCAATCTATATCCCTATTTCTCAACTGAAGAGCTTAAAGATTCTTACTTGTTTTGTCTTAAATTATTAGCTTTCACAATCTTTCCTGATTTTGCAACTTTGCTCTTTCAATACTCTCTGCATGTAAGGAAATTTTAATTCTAAGTTCTATCTGTACATTTGAAATGAAATCTGCACATTCAAGATATTAAACAAGATATTGACCTTCCTTGTCGCACACCCCTACTTTGCTGACTGTATGTGACAGTCACCTACATGGGGCAAACATGATGATAATGACGTAGGTTTGTGACCATTTGACTTTGCAAAGGCCAAAGGGGGAAGTTGTAGTTGAAGCCAAGCAGTAAATCTTGGCCAAATACCAAATTGGAGCTGAACTTTACCACGTCCCTAATTCAGAGTTTGGTAAAACATGTCAATAAGCAAAACTTAAAAAAAAAAAAATGTCTCTATTCTCTTTTCTTCCTTTACTGAAGAAATAACTAGGCATTGTAAACTGAAATCGATGAATTCTTCTAAGATCCACAAGATGGTGCTATGAAGTGGCATTTAGAAAATTTTCTAAAACCATATGACTTCTAGGAGCAAATTTTTAGGCAGGGTCAAATAAGTATCATTTAATGATATTGACTACAGATAAATGCTATTTTTAAAAGGCAATGGTAAACCAGAATAGTATACATAAGGAAGGCATACCTTTACTCCTAATGTTGATTTAAATACTCTATTCCACAAATTATACTTCCTTTAACTGTTTTTAATCTCAGATTTTAAGAGTATTTTGTGAGAAGATTAAGAATTAAATTTGGATCTCAGCAAGGCTAAGTCATAATGGAAAAAGTATTGGATTGAAATAGAGACCAGATTTCTAATCCCTGCCCTCTGCCTAAATTGCTACAACCAGTCATCCACTACTATATATATAACCACTATTCCTTAGTTTTCAACCAAGGGCGATTTGTTCTTGGAGGGTATTTGGCAACCTTTTGAGACATTTTTGGTTGTCGCTGCTTCATGGGAAGGGGTGGTGGGAGCTGCTGGTGACATCTAGTGGGTAGAGATAAGGGATGATGCTAAGCATACCCCAATGCACAGGGTAAACACCCACAACAAAGAATTACCCTGCCTGAGATATCAATAGTGCCAAGGTTGAGAAACGACCTATTCATTCATTCACTTCCTTGTTGGTTTGTTCATTTATTAACTCATTCACACTTCATTCATTTATGAGTGTACTTATCCACCCATCAGTCCATTTATTCACTCCTTCAACAGATTTTGCAAAGTGTCTACCATTATTCAAGACTAGGCTAAACTCTAGAGATTAAAAGATAAGGATTGACCGGGTTCAGTGGCTCAGCCTGTAATCCAGCACTTTGGAAGGCCAGGGTGAGTGGATTGCCTGAGCCCATGGGTTTGAGACCAGCCCAGGCAACTTGGTGAGACCCCATCTCTACAATAAATAAAAAAACTAGCTGGGTGTGGTAGCACGCGCCTACAGTTCCAGCTACTTGGAAGGCTGGGGCGGAAGGATCACCGAAGCCCAGTCGGTCGATGCTGGGGTGACCGTGAGCGGGCTATGAGAGTGAGGAAGAGGGTTGGGGGAAGGAAATAGAGAAAACCCTAAAACAATTGAACAGAGTCACTCTGGGAAGGGCCTTGGACTTCATCCTGTAGGTTCTTACAATGTAAAACAGAAGAGTGATCTTAAGCACCTGGCAGTCCCTTAACCTCTGCAAACCTGAGTTTCACAACCTTAATGTGAGAAACATGTCAGGGTTCCTTTAACTTTAAAATTATGTTTTATAATAATAAAGTTAATCCTTAAGTACTGCACGTTACTAGATTTTTATTCCAATGATCAGTAAAAATTACATCTATAAAGAAAATAGCTTAATATATAAAAATTGTGTTGTCACAGATATCTACTTTCATTATACTTAACAAAATGTTATATATTTATTTCATGTTTTAAAATAAACTTTTTTATAGAGATGAGGTCTCACTATGCTGCTCAGGCTGGTCTTGAATTCCTGAGCTTAAGCAATTCTCCCATCTCAGTCTCTCAAAGTGCTGGGCCAAACTGTGATATATTATTATTATTATATTTGGCATATGTTTTAAGGCTGGACATACTGGAGAAGACAAATTATCTGCAGAAGACCAGATCTTCCAAATGGCTTATTACTATGTCAATAACTAACTGGGGTCATTCCCAGAATAAATTTGAAAAATATTTTTTCCTCAACCTTCTCTACCATTTGTGAGTTAGCTTTAGACAATTGAACTAGATTCAACTAGCTTAGCATATGTCTTATTATTTGAATAATTACTTCAAAAGTGCTAGCATTTTAGAGAAATGAAAACTTTGGAGAGTCCTTTGTGTCTTACATTAATAAATGAAGAAAATCTAAACAGTTGTGTGAATTTTACTCCAGCAAAGTTAGTAGCAATCAAATGCATATTCGATATGATTTGATTCTGATTTACAAAATGTATTTTCATGATGATCTTGTTCATTATACATTTTTATATTTATAATTTAAATTTGGCTTTAAAATAGGGGTGTCTGAAACCACTTCTGCAGACAGTTCTGTAGTCATTCAAAAGTTAAGGTCATAAATCAAATGGAGTCACATGAGATATAAGTTAAAAAAAAAGGGATGGGGGTGCAGAAAACAAAAATGGTCCCTATGTCTAAATAAAATACAGACAACCCAGAAACCTCCCACAAGGAACATTGCCATCCTTTCGCCCAAAATAGAAATGCAAATACTGATGCTGAAAGTGACGAGGCTCTGGGAAGGACAGGCCTCTATTTCAGTCCTCCGAACTGGCTAATGATACGGTAACCAAGCTTCGTTCCTCCTCGCCTGTCATCTGAATTGTAATTGTCTACCCGGTTTGATTGCATCTTTTTTGAATCCTCTTTCCTCCTTCTCTAAAATCTTTTTTTTTGAGTCGGAGTCTCACTCTGTCACTCAGGCTGGAGTGCAGTGGCATGCTCACGACCACCCCAGCGTCGACCTGCTGGACTCTGGCGGTCCTTCCGCCTCAGCCTTCCAAGTAGCCAGAACTACAGGTGCGTGCTACCATGCCCAGCTAATTTTTGATTTATTGTAGAGTTAAGGTCTCGCCAAGTTGCCTGGGCTGGTCTTGAACCCATGGGCTCAGACAATCCACTTGCCTCAGCCTCCTGAAGTGCTGGGATTACAGGCTGAGCCACCGAGCCTGGCCCTCTAAAATCTTTATCTTTCTGGTTTCTATACCAGTTTCCTAAAGTCTTTGATGGATCATTTCAAATTTGAATAATCATTTATTTTCCTCCACAGAAATTATTATTAAAACCAGCCAGGCTCAGTGGCTCATGCTTGTAATTGAAGTACTTTGAGAGGCCAAGGCGGGAGGATTGCTTGAGGCCAGGAGTTCAAGGCTGGCCTGGACAACAGAGCAAGGCCCTGTCTCTAAGAAAAACAATTATTAAAACAAAGAAATTATTATTAAAACCCAGCCAATAATTGACAAAGTAATGTGGACTTTACATAGCACTTGCATTTTGAAACCATATCGTGGACCATGTTTCAAGAGAGAGGGTTAATTTTTAAAGGATAAAAACTTTGTATGATGTTATAAAAAGAATTTCAAACCCGAAAGGTTGAACTAGTCTGTGGTTTTTAAAGACACCTTAAGGCTCAGGGAAGGGCCATGGAAGAAGCAGTGAGTGGGGGACAAATGTGGAACTGCAGGGAAACCCCAACTGCCCATTCCAGTTACCTGGTTCCATCAGCAGCTCTGCTTCTGTCTCAGTTGTGTTCCAGGTGAGACATGATTTGAACAAAGGGTTATGAGGATGTATCAGATGATCTCCAAGATCTCTTCCTCCCTGAGAGTCCAGGGATTCTCTTCAAATCTTTTCCAGGAGCATAGACTTTAAATAATAAACCAGGAGAAAACATTTTAAAAATTCACACCAAGAAACTAGATTTTCCCATTTCTTCCTAAGAATTAAGCATGTTCTACTTAATGTAATGAAAAGGTATATTTTATATTTTGAATCATTAAATCCCTTCAAACACCGAGATATATAGTAAAAGACAAACAAGCCAGCAGGAAAGCCTTCATTCAAACCTTCCGTTGAACGTCCTGCAGAGACAGGGCTTGGAGACAGACCTGAGAGCAGGAGCTGCTTCTCTCCAGGAGGGCTCCTTTTCAAAACAAGGGATACTTTGAATACCCACCTGCATTAGGGCATGCAAATATCACATAGGGCTTCTGCTCAGTCTCTGATTCCTGTGCGTTCAGGACCGTACCTTCCTGGGGTCAACAAGAGTTGACATACACACATCATGTCTGTGTCCTCTTTCTTATTGAAAGTTGGCAGTCAACACCCACCGGTTGAAAATTTAAGTTAATATTTATTGATAAAATCTCATAACGCAAACAAAAATTCATGTTTCTTAGGGGTACATGTCTCTAGACATTCCCAGCACTTTTCTGAATATGATGTTACACTTTGTGAATTGTAATAGCTTTAGAAGTAAACTTAATGTAGCCCCATAAGTTAAAGCTAGTTTTCAGCAGAAATTCAAAGTCTATTTTAGGAATTGCTTCTCATATGTGATATAACTAATAGTTATGAAGAAACAATCTTGCAGAGAGGCGATAGAAAACACTTCATTTCCCTCTATGCTGGGGTTCAGTAATGAAGGAACACACAACTGAATGACCACATGGAAGGTATAAAAAGGCAAGGAATGAATTAAGGAGTGGGTGGATCATAGACTTTCAACTTTTGGCCAGTTACATGAGACATTCCAGCTGTAAGGGAAGAGAGCGCACAACAAGTGATTCCAATTTAAGCTAATAACTATGCTTACATTCTAGCCTACTGGTCTTTCATGATAAAGACATCAGCGGACTAAAGAGAAAGAATTGAATCCATATTGTGTAAAGGCAAAGTCATTTCCAAAATCTTAAGGTAAAAACAAAAAAAGTTCATTCTGGAAATCCTATGGTTCCCTGATGCCCCATCCCCAACCCATTAAGACAAAAAATTAAGACAAAAATGACTACTGATTATTTTAATTAAGACAGATGTGTGGTGGACAATAGAGGTATTTCTGTGAGTTGCTGGAATTTCTTTCTATGCCATAATACTCCTTTTCATCACTTAAATGAAATTAATAGCATAGCTGCCACCACTCCAAATTAAAAATGGCAGCAGTGAAACTCAGTTGCTATTTTAGAAAATGACTACTAGAACACATATTTTGTAATATCATGTTATACAAACAGTTTAAATCCACAAGTCATTAAAGACACTTCTTCACTTAACTTATCCTAGAATGGCAACCAAGGTCACTTTTTAAAAGTCTCTCATTTGTCACACTATATTTGTATGAAAGAAGATAGAGGCCAGGCTCGGTGGCTCAGCCTATAATCCTGCGCTTTGGGAGGCCGAGGTGAGGGAATTGCCTGAGCCCGTGGGTTCAAGACCCGCCTGGCCAACTTGGCAAGACCTCATCTCTACAATAAATCAAAAAAATTAGCTGGGCGTGGTGGCGCGCGCCTGTAGTTCCAGCTATTTGGAGGGCTGGGGCAGAGGGATCGCCGGAGCCCAGCAGATCGAGGCTGTGGTGGCCAGGAGTGAGCCACTGTACTCCAGTCTGAGTGTGGGTGACACGGTGAGACTCCGACTCAAATAAAAAAAAAAAAAAAAAGAGAGAATGAAATTTGATATAGTGCAAAAATATGGCAAAAGTGAAACCTTCAAAGAAAAAAGTTGCATTACGAATTAGACTTCTGTCTTTCTAAGGGTAATTCTCTACTCAAGTTGTCCTGAGCACAAATAAATACTAGAACATGAAAACAAAATACAGATACATAGTATTAATTCAGAAGTTCTTTAAAGCATTTCAAGATTCCACAGCACAATAAGAAACCTAATGATCATATTCTGAAATGTATTAGGTAAAGAGTGTTGATTGTTTTGCTTGTTCTAATAAGGGTTTGCCTTCTTTTGAAATAAATTGACTGTCTCCTATATATGGAAGCCTGGAATCTCTTTTATTTTTTGAGTTGGGGTCTCACTGTCATCCAGGCTGGAGTACAGTGACACCATCATGGCTCAACAGCCTCGGCCTCTTGGGCTCAGGCGATCCTTCTGCCTCAGCCTCCCGAGTAACTGGGACTACAGACACGTACCACCACACTCAGCTAATTTTTAAATATGTTTGTAGAGAGGAGGTCTCCCTATGTTGCCTAGGCTGAGCTCAAACTCCTGGACTCAAGAGATCCTCCCTCCTTGGTCTCTTGAAGAGCTGGGATTATAGGCATGAGCCACAACTCCCGGGGGAGAAACTCTTGAACAGACTATAAAGTACATGTTTCCACTGGCCTGGAAATTTCTACCTTTGAAATTTCTGGTTTTGTTGCCCATTTTGGCAGCCAGAAGAGAGGATGCAGTCAGGGCAGAGTGGTGCCGTTTCCTCTCAGCCCTACAATCAGAAACAGGCTGGCACTAGAGGAAATGCAGCCACATGGCTGGGATCAGGGTGAGGCCAGTGAGACTGGGTCAAGGGGCAAGTAAAAGGTAGAATCTTGTCTTTACTTGAATCTTTTTTATTTTTTAAGAGTTGGAGTCTTGCTCTGTTGCCCAGGCTGAAGTGCAGCAGCCTGATCATAGCTCACTGCAGCCTTGAACTCCTGGGTTCAAGCAATCTTTTTGCCTCAGCCTCATGAGATTTTTTTTTTAAGTTTAAAATTTTTGTTTTGCTTTGTTTTGTTTTGTTTTGCCAGATGTAGTGGCTCACACCTGTAATCCCAGCACTTTGGGAGGCTGATGTGGGAGAATTTCTTGAGCCCAGGAATTTGAGATCAGCCTGGGCAAAATAGTGAGACCTTGTCTCTACAAAAAAATAATTTAAAAAAATTAGTCAGGTGTGGTGGTGCACTACAATCCCAGCTACTTGGGATGCTGAGGTGGAAGGATTTCCTGAGCCCAGGAGGTCGAGGCTGCAGTGAATTGGGATCATGCCACTGCACTCCAGCCTCGGCTGCAGAGTAAGACCCCAAATGATCAATCAATCAATAAATAAATATTTAGAGACGAAGGTCTTGTTAGGCTGCCCAGGTTGGTATCAAACTACTGGCCTGAAATGATCATCCTGTTTTAGCCTTCCAGGCCGCTGGAATCACAAGTGGCTCATGCTTTACTTAAAATGTTGACATTTTGTTCTCCAGAAATTTCTTTTTTGCATTAATTTTAACTTTTAAAAGTACTGCATCACCGAGTTTTTTGGCACCCACTTCAATTCTGCACCTCACTCGCCTCACTCTAGTGTCCACCCGCTCAACCAGCACCCGGACTGTAGGCTGGGAAGTTTTTGGAGCCACAGCAGCAGGACCTCTTCCTTTTACCCTCCCCAGGAAAGGCTCCTATAAGAACTGAGTTCTCCTTGCTTGCAAAAAGGAAAACAGAGGGTCAAGAGAAAAGTGTCTCTCTTCTTTGTCTAACAGGGAAGCAAAGGGTAGGCTGGGGAACAGCTGTTGTCCACAGGCCCTTGGGGGTTTCAGCTGCTCTCTACCCCAGGGCTTGTTTCTGTTCAAGAACCAGAATGAGAGAAAGAACTAACGCTCAGAAAGTGGACTTAGCAGAAGAGATACAAGGAAACGGAATAATACCTTAACTCGAAAAGTATGAAGCACCCCTCCAAAGACTGCTAGGTTAAATAAAGATGAGAAGCTTGATCTGCACACGGAAATGTGACATCCAGCTCCTTCAGGTAATGACATGGTCAGGATTACACGTGGCACAGCTAGATGAACGCCACCAGTGGAGCCTTTCCATTCTTGAAGAGAACAAATCATACTTTCAGTCTTATGGCTGAACTTCTCATGGGACAGGTTGGTATGTGTCTCCTTGTATTTTCTCAAAACACACGCTTACCATCCTCGGGTAGGGGGCAGTGTCTGCCCCCACCAAGAACACTGGGTCCCTGTTTCCTCTCCATTCAAGTCTGAAGCAAGTAGGGTAGAGAAAGGGATGCTTTCAGAAATGCTTTCCTCCTCACCGCCTCTGCAGTAACATGTATCCCGGTAAGGGAGAAGTAGTCTCACTCACCAAGAGAATTTGGAAAAAGCTTTCCTGGCAGTTGCTGCAGCTGAAACCATGATGTCCCTAGGTGCCACACTGTTTTTTCCGGAAGGACATGAAAGACTGACGGGCTATCTTGTCACCACGCTGCCTCATTTTAGCAAGGACTGTCATCACATGTTTGTTTGGAAGGGTGAAATGCAGGGCCTTAAATTCTTTGCCCTACCATGGCAGGAAGCTTTGGACACTGCAGTACTTTCTAGAAAATGGAAGTTAAGCTATAGGCCAAGAGAGCTCTCAAAAGGAAACATGAAAGTTAGGGACCTCAATCTGGTTAAAAAGCTCTCAAAATTATCTAGTGAATGCTGACCTTTTTTAGATGGGTATTGGTCTTTAGGTATTAACATGGGTATATATCTGGTTTATACATTTCTACATAGAGTTGGTATAAAAAATAGCTAAATATATATTTAATTCCATAGGATCCCAAAGCACTTTGAGGATTGAAACAGATAAGCCAACCTCAAAGGGACTGATTCTTGCAACTAAAACACAGACACCTCTGGGGTGAAATGTGGCAACAGTTTGACAGGCATAGCAGTCAGTAGCTTAGGCCAGAAAGGATTTATCCAATTAAAATTATGGGATGAATTTTGGCTGGCAGAATGTAATTACCAGCCTTGGAATGTATCCAGGATCCTGAGGTTAACACCCCTCCTCGTGCCAACAACCCTCCTACCTGCCAACACTCCGAGATGGAGAAGGCTGGATCTGACATAATCGCACATAATACTGTTGTGACATCTAAGCACAATGATGATGATGTGAGAAGCATCATGAACCTGATTTTTTTTAACACTCATTATGTTACTTATTTTTATGCCACATTAGGCTAGAAACCAAATGTCCACATAAATGTTAATTTCCTCAAATCTGTGTTTAAAAATTATAATTAGAAAATAAAAAATAGATTTAAAAATTAATTTATTCCGGCAAAGTAGCTATTTAGTGATTATTTCACTACAGGAACAAAACTGGATCAAAATGGTGACATTTAATCCTTGCTACATTGAAAAAAGAAAAAAAATAACAGGTCTTGATTTTTTGGAAGAGAAATTTGTTCTCAAGGTTGACTGGCCTAGAAAAAAAAGGAAGTGCGGAAGCCTGGTTCATATTCGTTGTAACTTTGACTAAACGGCTATGTGTGAGAGAGCTTTTGTCCTGGGTTGGGTCTCAGGCACTTGTGGGCAGTATTCTCTCAGGAGGGACTTTACTAGAAGGTGTGTGTGTGTGTGTGTGTGTGTGTGTGTGTGTGTGTGTGTGTGTGTTTTTCCCAAGGGTGTGTGTGTGTGTGTGTGTGTGTGTGTGTGTGTGTGTGTGTTTGTTTTCCCAAGAAAGCCAGAGAAGAGCCCCCTGCTGGTGTATGATCAATGAACATAGCCCTCATCATTAGATTCTAATACCCTTTTTAAAGTTATTCATTGACCCGGCGTGGTGGCGCTCGCCTGTAATCCCTCCCAGCACTTTGGAAGGCCGTGGCGGGAGGATCGCTTGAGGTCAGGAGTTCGAGACCCCCGTTTCTACAAAAAAAAAAAAAAAAATCATTCATTTATGAGAATTGTGGAGAGTTCCGCAATCAAGACGAGCTGACGAAAAGAACCATCGGAAGCTTTCCGGGGCACTGGGCCAGTGGCGTCAGGTCCCGAAACCGGGCGGGGCGCGCGGCTGGAGCGGGCCCGGAGGGTGGGGCCGGCGGCGGAGGCTGCGCGCTGGTCACCCGCGGCGACTCCGTCTCCGCGGCCAAGCGACCCGCCGGCCCTCGGCGCGCGCAGTCGGTTCCCTTCCCAGACGCGGGGCGGCAGGCGCGGCCGGGCCTGGAGAGCCGGGCCCGGGCAGCGCAGCCGCCAGTGCGCCCCGCGGGGCTCTCGGGGCGGCGAGGAGTCGTCGGGTTATCCTTTGGCCCACGTGGCCTTAGCACTCGCCGTCTGGGAGCCGAGACCGGACGGTGCAGGGCCTCCAAGCAGGGGGTTGTGGCCCGGAGACGCGTGGCTGCCGCCTGGCGAGCCTCCGTGCGGCCTCCAAAGTGCCCTTGGGTCGTGCGCCGCAGGCACGGAAACTGCAGCACTCGGCCCGGGCCCGGCTCGTTCCTCCGGGGGGTGGGGGAGGGGAGGCAGGGTTTGGGTCGATCGCCCGAAGTCACCAAACGGTAACTGAAGTTGAAGGGGAGGGCTGGGGCGGACCAGTATCTCTGGGTCCCAAACCACCGAGTGTTCTGGGGACTTGCGCTTGGGGTCGATTTCTTAGAGGAAAGTGCTGTCCAGACGCCCGGTCCTGCCGCCCATTCCAACTTTTACTGTGAAGGTGAATTTTTCCAACACCATCTTTGTGTGATTCAGCTGTCCACGGGGAATCAAATGTGGAATGAGAGGATGAAACTAATCCTTTCTTTTGCACTGTTAGGGGTTGCCATAAACACCATTTGTTAAAAGGCATAATTATGTTGGGAAAGTGCCTGATGAGACAATTAAGCTACATAAACACACTGAAAACAAATGAAAACCAGAAGACGCCCACGCCCCTTGTGTAAAGCAATTTTTTGTTTACATAGAAATGAGAGGTCCGGGCTGCTTTACTACAACAATGTTATTAATGTCTAGAAAAACCTAATAATCGTATTTTTATGAATCTTTGTGGATGAGAGGACGGTCACAGTAAGAAAACCTGCCTGCAAACGAGAGCTAGCAACAAGCCTTGAGCACCCCCTCTAGGTTCAGATGATTAGGCCACAAACAATCCTCTTGAACAGAAGCCTGGGGTTTATTCATGGCAAGTACTATCGTTTGCACCAGAACACTTTCAACTAAAACTCTGAAGTTTAAAGTGTGCCTCAGAGTTAGACACGGTTCACTGCAGTATTCCTCACATGGAGAGCATTACCTGGCACAAAATGACCCTCAGCGCATATTTGTGGGAGGAATTCCTGAGGGCCACTTTCATTTTTAGTTATGACATTTAAAAGAGGCCAAATGATGTCCTGATCTAAAAAACAGGAATGATCTTCTCATTATTTTAAGATATTTTAGTTCATTTAGATCATAAATACCTGTATAATTTGAAGTGTGGAAAGATGAGTTCAAAAATGCCATTCTAGCGCACTGAGAATAATCAAACAACCTTGAAAACTTGTATAATTTATCCATTTTCAACAAAAGAATCAGTCACATTTTTGCCACTAGGGTAACATATCAGAGTTTGTGTCATATTTCAGTTCAAGGCACAGAGTCCTGTAAAAGATTTTAAACTGATATAGAAACTTGGAGATCAAAGTACAAGGAGGAACTTAGTCAAACAGTTGTCATTTAAAGCACCCAAATGTATTTCTTCTGTTTGTTTGTGTAATGTCTGTGGCCTAGTCTGTAGAGATACTTTGTCTTTTTTTGCACAAGAATAGCTTTTTAAAAAAAAGAATTAGCAAATTAAATAATGTCCCTCATTTCCCTCTTCTGCTTTTCTCCAATAAGTCTAGTTTGATAAAAATAATTATGCCTACTTGTTAAATAGTGCAGACCCCGAAAACTGGTAAGCTAAGGAAGACCGTGCTTAAAAATGGGCTAACATACTTTATTGAAAAAGTTCCCTTACCCAGCAGAATTCAGACTGAGTAACCTGCCAGGTATTTTCCAGTGTTGTCACTATGTTCATATGTTCATATGTGCATGACCAGCACACGTGGTTTCCTGTTTGGGTAATGAGGAGTTTATTTATCCTTTAAGGGCTAGTCTCTAGGAATGAAATAATGAAGTGTCCATATTATGACTGCTGTGTTTCCAAAGAGTTATGATTTTTATGGTTAAAACATGAAAATATGACTATGAAAACTCTAGAGACTGAAATAAAGAATCATTTTTCTCCTATTCTAGAAAGATCATGTCTTCCTCCGGAGTGGGGGTCTGTTTGGCTGCCTGTTCACTAAACGTACCAGAAGGCAGAAGACAACACATTGTTGAGAACATAATGGAACAGTTCTTCTTGACAAGAATGGTAGGAACAGCAGACAATTGAAGAGAATATTGTAGTGTTTTGGGAAGACAGTATTTTCTGCACGCTGCACACTGTATCTATGGAGCACTGTTCTTTCTTTCTTCCTGGATCCTTTGCCTCCCCCCCCACCCCCCACCTTGTTCTTGAGCTAACATAGCTTCTCCTGCACGACTCCAGGATCCTGAGCTAGATTAGACGCTCAGATGTGCACAGTTTCCAAACACCCGCAGACACTCACAGCGCAGTCCTTCCTGGCTGTGTGTGGGTCTCTGAGATGTACGTTGTTCAGGTTATTGACAGGCTTCTGAGGAAGATATATTTACATAAAAGTATAATGTTTCCCTCGTGGGTCGTTTATTTGGTCATTAATAGAATGAGCATAATCGTACCTTATGCTTTTTATTCAGCAGGTTAAATGCAAAATAAACTTGCCAAATACCAACTACTTTTCAAAGCACTCCTGCCAGCAAAGCCCACGCTATCATTACTGTATTATTATTTCTACTCCATTTTCTCTGTATAAAAGACTCTTAGGCAATTGCATTTAAATGATGCGTGTAAGATCACTCAGTGATTCAGTGACAGAAGACTGGAACTCAAGCCTCCTTACTTGGCCAGTATTACTAGGAGAGATACTCTTTTTTTTTTTTTACCCTTCTTAAAATGTTCTTGTGGTGACACATGGTTTAGATATCATTTGTTTTTACTTTCACACACACACTAACACACAACAGACTTATGATCATTTAAATACAAATGCTCTGGTAGTAAATCAATAGCTTTTGGCAACAGGTGAGCATTAGGGTCACAGTCCTACAGCATTTGAGACAGCAAATTTTAATTTCTGATTGTCATTTTTGATGTGATTACTGCTTTCATGAGAAAGAAGTGCTTCCCCCCAGCCCACTCCAAACCAGGAGCACATTTAAGTTACTGTCTTGCAACTTTGCAAGAGCAGGAAGTGTTTGTGAAAATTCCTGATCATTGCTGATAAGAAAACTCCTTTGGAGTCCGTGTGCAGCTGTGATTTTGCCTGCTCTTTGTGGAAAGAGCCAGCTTGAGCCCTTCATTGCCGGAAACGGTGCATCTAATGGCACTGGGTTGCTGTCACCGTGAGTAAATGAATGTGCAGAGACATTTGTGGAAGACACACACTTATGGAAGCCTGGTTCTCAACTCACAGTTTTTATCAGCTTATTAGTGGCAGCAGCTCAAATGGAATTATAGCTATTATGCTCCATTACAAATACCAAACAATTTACTTCTGCTGAGATTCATACTGACAGCTTCTCTTGCCAGCAGTAATTTTTTTCTATATGCATGCTTAAGAAATTGCAGGAGAGAGTGTTTCATTCTTTCAGCATTTGATTCAATTGAATCATATGAAACTGAGAATAAAAGCTTTTCAGAAGATTTAGGATTTAAAAAAAAAGTCTCTTTTCTTCCAGGAGCTAGAGTATGTTGAAAAACTCCATAAGATAGGAGACTGCATGATCTTGTTCTTGCTTCATTTTTTATAGTTTTAAAAATGCAGAGAAGGTAGCACTAGTTAAGAAAATGAACTTGCTGTTTTACAAATATTTTAAAGACATTTATTTTTAAGTATGTGGAATAAAACTATATAAGCTATATGCTTTTCTAATTAAGCAATGTGAGTACGTTTAAATGGCCTAGAAAAGTCTTAGGTAAAGGAACCTGACTTGTAAATGTTAGACCTACACCAGGGCACGCTCTGTACATGCTTGTTTGGCTATGAGTGAGTGACATATGTTTATCTTCTCACACTATTAAAATTAATAGTGCAAGGCTGCCGTAAGCTCTGTAGTTTCTGGGTGTAACTTATTTTTCCTTTCCTCTGAAAAGATGAATTGTTAAGCTGCCAGGGGACAGGGGGACAAGGTATAATAGCGAAACCAAAGGTTTAATTACTACCCGAAAACCTTTGTCCTTCACTTTGAATTTGCTTTTGTAGGCATAAGGGGGACTTTTAAGGAGGTTGGACCAGGCTTGTAAAGGTCAAAAATAACTTTGGGGTTGTGTGTGGCTGCCACACAAGGGAACGGCAGCTTTCTCCTCCAGGATACATGTATTCAAGTGAGTCACAAGCCACCCAAAGCTGGAAGCTGTTAACATCTGAAGGCTGTTGGTGGTCTCCAAAAAGGCGATGTTGGAGTTAGAACAGTTGCTAATGGACAGGTGCTCACGTCTCCGAAACCTCTGCTCTGGGCACTCGTTAGCCTATTCTGGTTTTTCCAGATGTCAGATCTTGACCCCAACAGTTTGATTTCTGGGTTTTCAAAGGAAATATTGATAAGACCTAGGAGATGAGATTGACAAGTAACAAAATCAGAGTGATACGATTTGGCCTTTGAAAAGAGGGACTACCATCTTAGACTTGAGTTTGGAGAACTTTGGTGAGTTCAGTAACAAGTTCAAGAGAGGGTCTCTTACAGACATCAAAGATGTGTGTCTCAGCTGAGCCATCTGTTTATACAGTAATATGCTCTAAGAAGAAGTAGACATTCCTACTCACACTTATTTCTTGCTCATTCAAAGTCACTTCCAAGGGCCACATCTCAGAGTTTTTAGTTTTTCTACTAAACAAAATTGAATTTTATTAGAAGAAACAAACCATTAATTTCGTCACAAAACAATTCTTGGATTTTTGTGTTGTTTTCTTTATAGGACAGAAACGCCCTGAAGTATCAGTGCTCAATATATTTTCTGATCAAGACTACAACAGATCAGTCATTACAGTAGCGGCTTCTGTGGACAAGTTGGGTAAGATTTCAGTTTCTTTCTTCACATGTATGTCTTTTTTGGATGAAGTGTGGGCTTCAGGTAGACTTGAATGTTCTCTCATCATTGATATCCGGTGTAACTCTGAATATGCCACTCCATTAAGTAAAGAGTCAAAAAAACTACATTTTATCATTTTTCTGAGCATGTACATCTTAGTTGTTTCCCATTTCCTCTTTATTACAGTGTCCTTGGGGTCCAAGATTTAACAACATTCTTTTTCTGAAGATAATCATATATCCTTTGTGGTTAAGAAAAACATCTTTGGGTCAGGCACACTGGCACACACCTGTTGTCCCAGTGCTTTGAGAAGCCCATGCAATGAAGATCGTTTGAGGCCAGGAGTTCACAACCAATCTGGGAAACATAGTGAGACCTCGTCTCTACAAATATCAAAAAAATTAGCTGAATGTGGTGGTGTGCACCTGTAGTTCTAGTTACCTGGGAGGCTGAGGTGGGAGGATTGCTTGAGCCCAGGAAGTTGAGGCTACAGTGAGCCATAGTAGAACCTATACTGCAGCCTGGATAGCAGAGAGAGACCCTGTCTCTGAAAAAAATTAAAAAATTAAAAAGGGAAACATCTTCAGGTTTAGCCTGTGAAGTCAGCCTCCACTTCACTGGGAAGTTGGCATGGAATGAAACATGCTGAGCAGTATGTTGTGGGTTGGGAGCCTAAGAACGTGAGCAGGACCCTAAGTTAAAATGAAATGGTTCCTTGTCTCATAGGGATGTTGTAAGGTTTAGTAGGACAACTTGAAATGGAAGAATCACAATTATTTAAACAAAAACCTATCCTAATATTGTGTAGTAAAGGATTAAAAATACATTCAAGATCAGAGGAGATTTGGTGTTATGGACATAGATGGGCTAAAAATATTTTCAAATAAACTTGTTTTCAACTGGGTGGATCGTCTTCTTTCAAAAGGTCTGTCTAGGCTGGGTGTGGTGGCTCACACCTAAAATCCCAGCCAAGGTGGGAGGATCGCTTGAGCACAGGAGGTTGATGTCAACCTGGGCAACATGGTACAGCCTGGGCAACATGGTAAGACCCCTGACTTTACAAAAAAAAAGGGTTTGCTTGCTTGAACAAGAGAGGGAAGAGCTGACTCATAACTCCCAGTGATCACAGTACAGATGATCTTGAATGCTAATCTTAACATAAGATTAAAATCTGCTTTTATCTCTGTTGCTATGGTCATTCTGTGCTACTAGTGAAAATTCAAGTAATGACATAAAACTCTTAGGTCTATAATATGTACTTAGATATAATTATTCAATGAAAAATCTACTAGATAAGAGCAAAACTAAAATATGCTTTTATAAATTTATGTTTGTGTTTATAATTACTCATAAAACTTTCTGAAAGTAGCAAGGAGTTTGATCAGTTTAATTGGAGCAAATTGAAAAAGTTTAAAGTAGCCAATTGTAAAAAAAAACCCCACAAAAACACAAAACTTGTGTAAGACCAATAAACCCTGGCCTAATTCCTCCACTCCAGGGAGAAAAATGCTGGAAGAAATGTGAAGTTTTATGATTATTGAGTGGGGGAGGGGACATGCTGGATCTTTTATTTTTCGTTAGTTTTTATTTCACTATTTTGGATGAAAAGGCAATCTTTGGATAAAAAAACACATTGCAAAAGAAGAACAACTAGTAGGATCACAAAGTCACTGCTTTTTATTTACATGCAATTGAAAACTTACTGTTTTTTAAAAATCATTTTACACTTATAGGCAGTTCTATTCTGGCCACCCACTTGGTGGCTTTCCAGGCTGTCAATTTGGAGGTTCAAGAGGGAATTCGCCCTTGCGGGAGCCATGGCCCTGGCTCCAATTTACCCTATATCTGGTGTTGGAGTGGAAGAGTGTAAAACCATGGCCAGAAATAAGGGAAAGTCTGGGGCTGTGTGTTATTCCTTACTGGAAACCATCTTTATGAACCCAAACAGCTTGTGACAATCTGATCACTCCTCAGCCCCCTGGGAAGAGTCAGTCTTGAAGATTGTATCAACAGTAAGGTTCCAGGGCTGTAGTGTCTTTGTGACTCATCCTCCTGTTTGCACCCCATGAACCGATGGAACACTAAATGCTGTGGGATGTGGCAAAAAAGAAAAATTAATCATTTTGTCCCTTACAAATTCATATTAGATCGTGAGGGAACAACAGTAGTTTCTGATGAGTCCCTTGGACTCTTTAGACGGAACAATGGTGTGTTTTGCCAGTCTGTGTCCTATTTTCTTGAGCAGGAGTAAAGATGAGGTTGAAAAACCACCTAAATATTAACTCCTACCCCCTTTTCCTCTGATTTTTTTTCTTTGTTCCCTGTGCACAACTCTAAGATTTCTTTAGCCGAACTGTCACATACATGGTTTCAGCCCCAGGGATGAAGTTAATTTGGAAAATTTGAGCTATGTCACTTGAGGTGTTTTTGAATTAGGTAAATTGGGAGAAAAGAAAGACCTTTTGCCTGGACTGTCTAGCTGTACCATGGTTAATTACGAGATGCTGAGGCTCATAATCTTGGGGAAAAGTCGGCCTTAGGATAATTACATTCTTTTCTGTATGACCTCAGAAACCCTCCATGATGTTGCCTCGTTTTTAATTAATGGTGAATTGTCTAACATTTGGGATGTAGATTTTGACTTTAGTTGAGCATCAAACTAGTTACATCAAGCACCAAAAATAGGAAATGAGACTTGTTTCCAAAGGAGTACTTCACTGCTTGTGCTGCATTTTAATGTGATCTGACAGTTGAAGGGTTATTTCCCAGGGAAGTCTTGGCCCCAGATTTGCTTAACTTTTTTATCCAAGAAAGAGTTAAACATTCAGCATGGGGGAAAAATACGTTTCACATAAAAAATGAAGAGTTCAGAATTGTCCAGACCAGAATAATGATTTTAATTGTCTTCAAAACGATTATGGCCAATTACATTAAATCTCAAATTAGCTAGGACATGAAGTTCTTCATTACGTCAGGACTGGTCCACCCCAGATGTTCGTCCTGTGGAGACGGTGGAGAATCAGGGGGCCTGGAAACAGTATTTTTCTCTTCCCTTGCCCTTTGCTATTGGCAGCTACTGTACCTCATGATTTAAACATGGACATTTCTAATTAAATGAGAGCTCAGCTGCATTCTTGAACTAATTTATAACATTTGATTTGAAATGTAATAGCTTCAATCTTCATCTGATTAAAAACAGTCATATACTGTACATGGTTACTATTTTGATGCTCCAACATGCAGTTTTTATTTTTACATTCCCCTTTCTACACAGCTGTTCATCTAATATCATCCAAATTTTTTTAAGTTTTTTTTTTTTTGTAACAGTATGTTCAGGCATTCTTATGAAGCAGAAGTATTAACATTCTAGGATCCTGCTGTTCTCAGAACAGTGAATGGATGTTTTTCACTAGAATAAAGTCTTCCCAGGGAAACCAAGTTTAAGGTAATAATTAGCTAACTGGTTGTGACCAGCCTAGACAATATAATGAGGCCTCATCACTACAAAAAAATAAAAAAATTAGCTGGGTCGGCTGTAGCGTGCTTGTAGTCCCAGCTACTCGGGAGGCTGAGGTGGAGGATCCCTTGAGCCCAGTAGTTTGAGGCTGCAGTGAGCTGTGATTGTGCCATTACATTCCAGCCTGGGGATAGAGTGAGATCCTGACTCAGAAAACAAAACAAAACAAAACCCAAAACATTAACTGACTTTCTTTGGACAAAGGGCAATGGATAGCATCCTGGTGATATAAAAGATAGTTAATGTTGATGTGTGTAATTTATGTATGTCTTGTATGCAAAAATGCTGAATAATTTATTTCAGAGTTTGTTGATATCAGCTATAAGCTTGCTTATAATTTAAGGACAGGATTCTAAGGTGGGTCCAAAGTTGGCATTCAGGGCATTTACAAATGCTGTCAATATTTTTTTGCAAGTTTTTATACATGTGCATTTTTGTGTACATACATAAAGACATACACTCACGCATAATTTTGCATATAATTTTAGTTTGAAAACTTCTAGAATAAAGGGAACAGCAATGCAGAGGCCCAGAGGTGAGAGTAGCTTGAACTTGAACACCTGGAAAGGGCTTCATTGTGGCAGGACAGAACTTAGAGACAGGGTGGGATGGAAGAAAGGGCCCCTTCCTGGGAAGGTTAGGAGATGAGGCTCAAGAGGCCATCAGAGGCCAGACTATGAAGTTTTAGATGCCACAAACCTTGTCTTAAAGACAGTAGGGATCATTGAAACATCTTAAGCAAGAAAATTATGTGATTGGCTTTTTATTTTTTTTTTAAGTTGTTATAAAGATGTGGGGTACAATTCAGAGTTAGGTATACAGACATTGATTATGCAGGTACCCTTATTGATGAGGTATGCACTTCTCTCCCCTAGCAGTTTCCCTCAACTGCCAATCCCACCCCCTGATTGGCTTTAAATTTTAGGAAGCTCACTTTGTCTGTGTGATAGAGTACAGGAAGGAGGCAGACCAGTTTGGAAACATGATCGCAGCCTAAGAAGATAGAGAATGGGCAGACTTTATACAGTGTGGAAACTGAGGGACACAGCAGTGGCGTGACAGTGTCATCACTTACAAATGATGGAAGAAAGGGGATTTGGGGGAAAGAGCATGAATACTTTTTTTAACATACTGTCATTTGGCAGTTGGATATATAGCTTAGAGCTTAGGATGGATGTAGCTCTCATCTGGCTGTTTTTTTCAATATTTTAGACGTTGGTTTTTATTTTCTTTAAAATCCACGTTTGATCTATTAGGCTGCATCTTATTTTTATCTCTAATAGTTTTCTAACATTTTTCCTCTCCTCCTTCCCTCTCTTGCTTTATCTTCCCTTCTCTTCTTTTTGTTTTTATAAAAATGATACATGCATGTGACAAAGAGCTACATATTCTACAGGGTTTATTCCCAAAACTCTAAAACTCTAAGCGCTTCTCTGACTCTCTTTATACCCCGCCATGCACACTCTTCAATTTCCTTCTCGTAGTCAAGTACTTTCAACTCCTTTACCTTACTATTTAGGATTGAACTCCAGATATCTAAATACCATGCTTATATTGGTACTTCTTGGTTTTTCAGTTTTAGGTATTATCTTTTGACTTCTCACTGCAAAATATGAGAATTTAGCTTTCTCTCACCCTACCCTGCTACACACACACACACACACACACACACACACACACACACACACACACTTTCCAATCCTCCCTCCTCTCAATTTGGATCAATAGTTAATAGTTACATTATTATAACTATGTAAGTATTTTTCACAATGAATCATTTAGAATGTTATTATTATTTTGCCTTTTCTGCATTACAGTTTTATTTGACTGGAGTTGATCATTAACTTTTTGATTATTTGTTTGCTTAGCATTTATATACTTATCACTGATTTAACCCCCCAATTCTCTGCCAATAACTACATCCCACTGTGCATTCACATAGAATACTGTATTCCATGCATTTGAGTGTTCCATCAATTTCATCTTCTTGAAGAAATCTCTTCTAGAACTCTCTGAACTGTTCCACAGTTAGGACAAATTCTTCTGAGTTATTCCATTGATATTTTCTTCCATCTTCTCACTTCTTTCTAAAATCTTCCTTATTTGGATATTAGAATTCTTCTGTTGCCAGGCACGGTGTCTCATGCTGTAATCCCAGCACTTTGGGAGGCAGAGGTAAGAGAATTGCCTGGGCCTAGGGATTTTGTCCTAATTTTTTTTTGAGGATAGCTGTCATCATGGGCTGTACCTTTGCCATCATCTTCAGTATTCCCTTCATCTTTCACCATTGTGGATCCTGTGATCCTGAACCTGAATCCTTTCTCTCTTTTTCTCTACTTTCTTAGTTTATACCCTTGTTTTGATAGAACAACTTCTCTAGTAACTTTCTAAAAAAAGTGAAGCACATTTTTTGAGACCTTGCATGTCTGAAAAATGCCATGTTTCTAACTTCATACCATATTGTTAGTTTGGCTAGGTATTGAATTATGGGTAGACATAATTTTCCTTAATTTGAAGCCATTGTGTCATTGATTTTCTATTTTTATGTTGCTAGTGAAACTTTTGGAGCCATTATGATTCCTGATCCTTTGTATGTGACCCGTCATTTCTCTCTGGAAGTTTATGAGATCTTCACTTTGTTCCCAGTGTTCTGAAATTTCTGTGATGTGCCTTTGTGTGCATCTGTTTTCATCCATTTATGCCAAATACTTGATGAGCTGTTTCTTGAAACTCTTGTCCTTCAGTGCTGGGCAATTCTTCTGAACTATTCCATTGACAACTTCTTCCATTTTTCAGTTCTTTCTAAAAGCTTCCTTATTTGGATATTAGAACTCTTCTGTTGCTGGGCATGGTGGCTCATGTCTGTAATTCCAGCACTTTGGGAGTTAGAGGTAAGAGGATTGCCTGAGCCTAGGGGTTTGAGACTAGCCGGGGCAACTTAGTGAGACCTAGTGTCTACAAAAAAAGAAAAGCCAGGTGTGGTGGTGCATACCTATAGTTCCAGCTACTTGGAAGGCTGAGGTGGAAGGTTTGCCTGAGCCCAGCAGGTCAAGGGTGTAGTAGCCATGAGTGTGCCACCACACTTCAGCCTGTGCGACAGAGTGAGATGCCAACTCAAAAAAAACCCCTTTTCTATTGGTCCTCTCCATTACTTTTATTTTCTGTATCTTTTAATAATACTTTCTGGCAAATTTCCTCCACTGTACATCCCAAGCCTTCTATAAGTTTTTCGTTTCTTCTATTAATTTTTAAGTGCTTTTATTTACTCTATAAAGTAATGTTCCTTTTATTTCATTATTTAAGACAGTATCCTGGTTTTTTCTCACGAATGCATTCACAATGGATAATTTGGGCATTTTCTTCTTCCTGCATAGTCTCCCTTCTGCTTCCTTTACCCAGCTGCTTTTTTATGTTTCTTTTAAAGTCTTTCTTCAGATGTCTGATGATCCCTTGTTGGCTGCTCACTCTAAGAGTGATGCTATAAAGCTGAATAGACATTCTGAATATGCAGGTGGGGTTTGTCAGCTGTAGGGTGATCTGACTGGGTTTCTCCTTTTTAGCTGTCCCAGTTCCCCAGAGAAGGATCTTCCAGTCTTTTATCTGGAATGCAGATGCAGCTGCCAGTGTCTTAGAAGTGGAATTGCAGAAGACAGCTGAAAGGTCTCAACATTTAGTTTGTAAATGCACATGTTATTTTAATTCCTGTCTTTTCATCCATCATCCCTGCCCTCAGCTGTGCCCATACTTACCAACCCAACACAATGAGTTTTGACTCTTATGTCTTCTGCTAGGGCCGGGCAGGGCAGTGGAGGAGGGATGTATGGAGCAGGAATGGGATCTGACTGCTTCTTAAACAGACTTTCTCACCAGTCTTCCTGTTTTTGAGCTTCTCTTTTATCTTCCCTCCCAAAGTGGGGCTGCTGGTTCTGTGTTGTCAGGAGTCAATGCAGTGAAGTACATTTTTGATACCTTGCATGTCTGAAAAAATGCCATGCATGATTCTACCTTCACACTGAATTGTTAGTTTGGCTAGGTATAGAATTCTAGGTTAGAAATAATTTTTCTTAACTTGAAACCATTGTGTCATTGATTTTCTATCTCAGGTTGCCTCTCTGCTGTTTGTTTTGCTGCCTTGAGTCTGCTGAATTGCCTACCACTCATGCATTTTCTTTCCAACTTCCAACACAACTGCCTCCTCTTCCATTACTGTTTGTTTAAGTTAATGCTCGAAAAAAATAGAAGCAAACATGTGGATCTACATTCTCAACTTTTCCTAGAAGTCCTCACTTCTCTAATTCTTGGTGATTTTTAATTGTCTTGGATTCTTCAAGAACAACAAAACTGGGCAAGGTGGCTCAAGCCTGTAATCTCAGCACTATGGGAGATAGAGGTGGGAGGATCTCTTGAACCCAGTTTGAGACCAACCTGGGCAATATAGCAAGATCCTGTCTCTACAAAAAATAAAAATAAATTAACTGGGTGTGGTAGTGTTTATCTGTAGTCCCAGCTACCTGGGGAAGCTAAGGCGGGAGGATCATATGAGGCCAGGAGTTTGAGGTTAATGTGAGCTGTGATCATACCACTGCACTCCAACCTGGGAAACAGAGTGAGAACCTGACTCTTTCTCTCTATTTTTAAAAAGAAACAATAAATTCATTTAATTTGGAATAATTGGTAAATTTACAGGAACATTCTTCTTTTGTCTGACCTCTAACTCAATATTGAAGATATTTAGTCTGACTTTCTGGACTTCTATAAATTTTTTGTAGATAATTTCTCTGCAGGATTACTGTGGCCCATAATGCATCTGGTATGTTTTCCACATCTTCCGCACTCCATGTTTTCACATGCAGGAGCCAGCATCTCTGTAACCTGACCCTGTTGCCTATTTACAGACAAACTTTCATGAAGAGGCTTGAGTGATGGAGGGTTGGGATCAGGGTGGGAGATCCTTAGGCAGATTCTTCCAATGAAAACCAGTGAAAACTAATGAAGGCCAGTGAAAACAGCCTTGCCTAATATCTAGGTTCATAAAATTCAACTTGAAGAGTCTGGGCCATAGTTCTGGATTTTATATTTTATTTTAGTTCTGGTAAATTATGTGGAAGCTTGATTTTGGTTTTATGTCACTGATCAAATGGATGTTTGAACAGTCCTGTATCAATGGAGTTTATTATATAGAGGATGGGAGAAACAAATTGTTAGCTAAGCATATGATATGAATCAAGACTTAGGTCTTGCACAGTTGATTTTTATTTTTTGATTTATCTTAAAATATGTAAGACATTAATGAATTTGATTAGAATGATCAGTGTTGTAGATGCTTTTTCCATTATTTTTATGACTTGGAGGACGTGTGCCATGACACATTCACAAGGCATCAACACTTGCATGGTAGTCTTGAGACCCTTTGATTACCTTATTACAGATTGTCAAAACGTGGACTGATCTGGCAAATCAGGAACAACTTTTCATTTTAAGAATTTCTACTCTGATTCTCCAGTTGCTATGGAGATTGTCTCATAAAACAGCATTGGATTTGGTTGAGATCAGTCAATTTTGTTGCCGGGTTCTGTTGTAGTTCTCACCATCAGCACTATCCTCATTGCCATGGCGTAAAAACAATTGATTTTGGTTTTACAATATGCATAAACATATTTAAGATATAGCATTTAGTTTGAGGATTATGGGATTATAGGATACTGCCACCGTAGAAAAGGTGTGCATTGGGAAAGTATATAAAACATGAAGATGGATTTCCAGTGGCTTTAACTATGAAGGAGTTACCAGGTTGTTTGGAAATGCATATTGCTGCAGGCTTAATAAATGCAAGAGGATTCTATCTCCCACTGTCAAACAGGGGTACTAGTGAGGAAGGAAGGGTGATGGAGGAGGGGTCAGAGCAGGAGGTCCAAATGGGAGAACCAGGATAAAGTAACTTCGTCTTCCATGGCTAGCAATGATGGATGAACACAATCATAGTTCACTGCAGCCTTGAATTCCCGGGCTTAAGCAATCCTCCTGCCTCAACCTCCTGAGTTGCTGAAACTACAGGTGTGTGCCACCACACTGGCTATTTTTTTTAAATTATTTTTTGTAGAGATGAGATCTCACTATGTTGCCTAGGCTGGTCTCGATCTCCTGGTCTCCCACCTCGGCCTCCTAAAGTGCTGGGATCACCAGTGTGAGCCACCGTGCCCAGACTGCACTCTTTTCTCTCCCTCTGGCTCTTATGTAACCTGAAGTGTGAGTTAGCACGTTGACAACCCCTGAGGCACCCTTGAACAGTGGGGGACAGAGCTGGTAGATAAATGCCCTCCTCTTTTGTGCCCGAGATGGACAATTCTTAGGCCCATTCCCACAGGATTGAGTCCTGGGTGCTCAGAGCCGTGACCAGCTTGTTAACACACTCTTGTGTTGGCTTTTTCTCCTTCCCTGTCTTACTCTTGATACATACTGAATACGGTTTATTGAAAGAGCAAAAAGAATAAATGTTCTATAAGAACCGCATAATTGGGATGAATAGGCGGAGCATGTGAATCGATGCTGCCTACTGTACCCTTCTTGTCATTCTTTCCCAGTCTAAAAGCCACATATAAAATTTATAGTTGCCTGGGCACAGTGGCTCACACCTGCAATCCCAGCATTTTGGGAGGCTAAGGTAAGAGGATCCCTTGAGCCCAGGAGTTTGAGAGCAGCCTAAGTGACATAACAAGACCTTGTCTCTAGAAAAAAGTTAAAAAATGAGTCCAGTGTAGTGGTGCATGCTTGTCATCCCAGCAACTGGAGAGGCTGAGGCAGAAGGATTGCCTTAGCCCAGGAGGTCGAGGCTGTGGTATGTTGCGACTTCACTCCAGCCTGGATGACCAAGTAAAAGTTCCAACTCAAAAAGCAAAACAAAGCAAAACAAAAAGCAGAGGCCTTGGAAAAGTAGGGCATAGAGTTTGTGCCACAGCAATAGAATTAAAAAGAGAATAGAAAAAGAAGGAGGCTCCTCGCTCCCTGCTCCAGGTTGTAAGAGTACTGGGGTGGGATTAGGAGGAGGAAGACATAATGAATAGCATCTTTCTCCCTTTCCCAAAGTTTGAACCAGTTCCATAGAAGAGAAAGGCAGAAGACACATGGAGATCCTACCTTCATTACCGATAAAACATATTGGTAGCTAGGCCTACCCAGCTAGAGAACTAGACAGACTCACCTCCATGTCCCTGAAGCACCAGGCGGCACAGACCTGTGGCGGGATGGCTCCCTGGCAGGAGGAGTGGACTGGAAAGTGTCTTTCCTACTGCCAACTGGCTCCTAGGAAGGAAGAGGAGGCAGGAGTGGCCTGCATATGCCCAATTTCTCTTCCGACCTCCCCAGCGGAGCATGGAGGCTGGGAAAAAGCGAGGCCAGTGTTTCAGGTTTCTAGGGCTGCTGTAACAAAAAGCATCACAGTCGGGGCTTAAACAACAGAGTTATCGTCTCACAGTTAGGCAGGCTAGAGGCTGCAGTCAGGCTGTTGGCAGGGTGGGTTCCTTCTGAGGCTGTAAGTTGGCATCTGTGCCATCCTGGCTTGCATGAGACCCTCTTTGTGTTCACATGGCACTCTTCCTGTATCTTGTCTGTGTTCACATTTCACCTTTCCATGAGGACACCAGCCATATTGGATTAGGGACCCAACTTACTTTACTTATTTATTTATATTATTATTATAATTATTTGAGACAGGGGTCTCGCTCTGTTGCCCAGGCTGAAGTGCAGTAGCATGATCATGGCTCTGGCACCCTCAAACTCCTGGGCTCAAGGGATCCTCCCACTTCAGCCCCTACCTCCTTTGTTTAGGATGACCTCATCTTAACTAATGGTGTCTGTAATGACTCCATTCCTGAAAAAAGTCACATTTTGAGGTACTAGAAGCTAGGACTTTAACAACTTCTTCCCTTCCTCTCCTTCTTCGGGATGAAGTCTCACTCTGTTGCTGAGGCTGAAGTGCAGTGTCATGATCACAGCTCACCACAGCCTCCACCTTCTGGCTCAGGCAATCCTTCTGCCTCAGTCTCTCAAGAAGTTGGGAATATTGGCCTGCACCACCACGCCTGGCTACATTTATTTATTTATTTATTTATTTATTTATTGAGATGTTGCCTAGGTTGGTCTCGAACTCCCGAGTTCAAATAATCCTCCTTCCATGGTGTCCCAACGTGCTGGGATTACAGGCATGAGCCATTGTGCCCAGCTAGATCTTCACCTTATGAACTTTGTGGGGAACACAATTCAACCCATAACTGACAGCAAGCCCAGCAAACTGTCTCTGTGTGGAAAGAAACATCAGTAGTGGCAAGAGCATTTTCCTTCAAAAGGCGATTGAAAGAGGCAGGAGTCGGGTGTGTAGAAATGGACATTGTCTGAGGGGTGGAAAAGCAGGGAGGGGCTAAGAGAAGCGGGGGGGCAGGACTTGATTTTCTTGGGAAGCAGATGGCAAGATGTAAGGCAAGTTGGAGAGCACCGTTTGTAGCCAGCAGCCAAGAAGACGTGGTGCTGGACACGGACAGAC
The DNA here is from genome assembly GCA_027257055.1 of Cephalopachus bancanus. Classification (NCBI taxonomy): domain Eukaryota; kingdom Metazoa; phylum Chordata; class Mammalia; order Primates; family Tarsiidae; genus Cephalopachus; species Cephalopachus bancanus. The sequence goes on from JAPVLO010000306.1 coordinate 2,710,760, forward strand.
ACACAAACTGACTCATGCCAAGCATTTGTTTGCCTTTCTGGGGTGCACTGAATGGGTGGAAGAGCCAAGTTAACTCTTTGTGGCTTTGGGGAACAGGCTTTATTCTGAAGGCTAATGTACATGTTGCCAATATGTTGTCCAGCACGGGGATTCCTGGCCATCCCCATGGCCCATCTGAACTGCTCTTTGGGGAGTCCTCAGCTTCTCTTTAGCCCCACTGGAAGGGAGTAAAAGGTCCCTAACAAGCGGGGAGCAGTACATGGAAGCAAAAGGCCAATACCTAGCCTACCCACCCTGTACACGTGTGTGCATACTGCCCCTGATTGGCATGAACTGACCACTGACATCACACTGAGTGGCTACACAGGGAAGCCAGATGGCCAGTGGGCAGAATAAGAATTCAGGAGCTGCACAACCTGGGTTCAAATTCCACGTCTGCTACTCGTTTGTCAGCTGACTTGAGGAAAAATGTTCAGTCTCTTTTTCAGTCTTTTTAGGCTTTGTATTTGTAAAATAGGAGAATAATATCATCCGGGCAGGATGGTTAGAAGGAATAATGACTGTGTGTAAACCACACTGCATCCCACCAGCTATCGTTCTGTCTGGTGATTCTCTATAACCTGTGGAGGGAGCCTTGCACATTTGCTGCCCAGGCAGTTTCCTCCCGCCATGATGAGAGTGGGCTCCTCTTAAGGTACCTTTTGAGGAAAGGGATTGCATGACAAGATGTTAGAAAACCACTTGAGCGGGAGCCATCTGAAGAGCTTTCAGCTCTAAAATTCTAAATTCTATGGTAAACAGCTCCTCCTTGATCAGTTCTTCATTTGCAAAATGATATCCAGTACTTGTTTCAGAGAAATGTTGTGAAGCTAGATGGAGAGGTGTTTATGGACATCCAAACAGCATTTTGGAGTGCCTGTTGTGTTTCCATTTCCTTTGACAAATGCTATCATGACTATCAGAGAAGTATAAGAGAGTACCTTTCCCCAACAAAGCCACGGCTGTAAAGTCTACAGTGAAGCCATTGGAGAGCGCTGCAGGACAGAAGAAAGTAAGTTACTGAGTGCGCTAAAAGTTAAATATGTTAGTTTATTCAGGAAAGCATCATTCTTTAAATGGTATCATGTCTACACAAAATGGTAAATAGATCAGCATATGCCCTACAAAGGAATAGTAAGTTTCTATTAAATCTCCATAAAAATGTATGTTATATACAAGGATATAATGACTTTCTTGGATTACTAATTTACCATCCATTTTCATGGGTACTGATATCTGTATTTCCATGGAAGTTTGTGGTGTATTAAGAGTTCGAGGGCACAATATTCTTCTGTTTATAAGAAAGATAGAGAATAAGCCCAATTCTTTCATTCTATAGCTGGAAAACAGGCCTAGATACATTAAGAAACTCACTCAGTTTTCCATCAAGAATGGGTCAAAGGATACTCACAACCATCTATTATTAAACTTTGCCTGGAACTTTTTTTTTTATTAGCACTCTCTCTCTCGCATATATATATATGAGTCAGAGCCTCACTCTGTTACCCAGGCTGAAGTGCAGTGGCACACTCACAGCTACTGCAGTCTCGACCTACTGGACTCAGGCAATCCTTCCACCTAAGCCTTCCAAGTAGCTAGAAATACAGGTGTGCACCACTAACACCCAGCTAATTTTTTATTTATTGTAGAGACGAAGTCTTGCCAAGTTGCCCAGGCTGGTCTTGAACCCCTGGGCTCAGGCAGTCCTCTCGCTGCTGCCTCCCTAAATGCTGGAATTACGGGCATGAGTCATCATGCCAGGCTTAATTCTCTTTTTCAAAATCTCAAGCACCACAGATAAGGTTACAATTTACCTCTGTTCACTACCCTCATTCTGGATCCCTGAATAATGAATAGCCCTTCCACCAAGTTATGATATGAGTATAATATGCTCCAATCCAGAAATTTCTACATGCTTTTACTTATATAAAGAGATATATACTGTTAAATTCAATATAGTGTTGCTTGTATGTGTTTGTACTACAAATGTAATACTATAGCTTTGTCATTCAGCAAGATATCTTAGAAATATTCTCATATTGCCTACAGTTATAGCTCATTCTTTTTAACTGCTGTGTAATTATCACAGTATGAATATGATACTTTTTATCTATTCCCCTATTTGTGGACATTAGATAGTTTCCTATTTTTTCTAGTGCAAATAATGTAATGATGAACATTCTTAACTAGTCTCTCTTGTGCAAGGCTTTTTCTAGAGCCAAAGCAAAGGAATGAAATTGTTAGGTTCAAACATTTTAAAATATTTTACAGATTAATTTTACATGAAAATCAGTCAAGTGCTTATCCTGACCTCATTTCCATGATAGATAAGTTGATTTTTTTCCATTTTATTTTATACTGCTGTGCCAATAATAAATCGACAACTCAAAGACACAAGTGAAATTACTTTTTCTTAGCAAGGCCTGTTCATTTCGAGTCATAGATGTTGTTATCAGCATGCCATTATTTGTAAGCTTATTTGTCCTTTTGAGGTGAAACTTGACAGAGTGAACAGTAGCACCCAGTGATATGCAGTAGAGTTTTGTTTCCCCCCCAAACTGTTTTCTGCTACCTCAAAAGAGAACAGGCCACTGAACGTGTCTGTCGAAATGCAATTTAGAATTGCACTTGATCTTGTTCTCCAGCCTGTTTCGGTTCTTTCATCATAAAGATCAGCTGCATTTTATTTTTCCCAGTCCCTTAGAATAACATCCAGTTCTAGTCAGCATGTTTAATGTGCTTCTCAATGATGTTCTAGCACAATAAATTTTTGTATCTTGTGCATGTGTACATATGGTAAAAATTTCTTTGAGTTCTGGCCATGTGTGGGGGGGGATATTGCGGTTGCTTTGTTAATGCAGTGTTTGTGTTGGAGCCGGTACGGCCCCGCGCCTTAACTCTCAGCACTGGGCATAATGAGCCGGCTTTGATGGTGTGTAAGAGTCTAGTGAGATGGTCACAGCTTCACACTTCAAAGCCGAGCATATGGGGCGAATACTGGTTAGCTTTGTACTCTTTGGGGATGGTTGGGAGACAATTCTTAACAGCTCTGTTTAATGAAGACATTGGAAAAGAAATGTTCTATCTTTAAAATAATTTTGAATTGCAAAGAGAGAAATTTCCACCACCACCCCTTTCATAGACTCAACTAAGAATAATTTTTCCTAGTCTGCACTTAATTAGAGGCACTACAGCCTCACGCCTCTAGACTGTATTTTCAAATGCCACTCTTTTAAAATGTGCTGTAGTGAGATTAATCGGCCGGTTTAGTTTATGTGGTTAAAAACTTTTAGGGCTATCTGATTTAACATCTGAGATTTTTATGGTTTCTGGTAGAGTTTTTCCCCCTTCTCATTAAAAAATACGTAAGTAAAAAATCAACTAAACAAAACACTTAGCTATATTAAGAGAGCTATACTAAAACTAGAGGATGTGTGTAAGATTTTGAGTCTAGCACCCGGTTTAATTTTTAGACTGTGCTTTTTTTTTCTTCTACTTGATTTGAGCTTCAGGTGATAGGAGTTGGAAAGTATTCTTTTTGATTGGGATGTGCTTTGGAAAAGATTTGATGCCTTTTTTTTTATTTGATACTTTTTTTTTTTTTGAATTGGAGTCTCACTCTGTCACCCAGGCTGGAGTGCAGTGGCATACATGTGGCCACCCCAGTGTCGACCTGCTGGGCTCTGCCGATCCTTCCGTCTCAGCCTTTCAAGTAGCCGGAACTACAGGCACATGCTACCACACCTGGCTATTTGTTTTTTGATTTATTGTAGAGATGAGGTTTCGCAGGTTGCCCAGGCTGGTCTCGAACCCATGGGCTCAGGCAATCCACTCGCCTCAGCCTCCCAAAGTGCTGGGATTACAGGCTGAGTCACCTAGCCCAGCCTTGATACTTTTTTGAGTGTCCTTAGAGTTCAGGTTTTAAAATAATAATAACAGATCACCCATTCATGAAATGGGTCACAGGAATAGGGATTGAACTCTTCTTAGAGGAAAGGGAATGACAGACTTGATGTCTTTGTTCTAAATTGTACATTTTGGCTGATATAAAAAATGTAACAAAGCGAATGAGTTATGTGCCTGAAATGCAATTCTGCTTAACAATTCAATGTCAACTTCATTTATATTAGTAGTCCTAGATTGCTCCTGAAAGAAAGAAAAGCAGAAAAGAACAGGATGGTATTAAATACTGCTGTAGACCTGAAGTTTGTGCTCGTGTAAGGCAGGCAGACACATTTAATCAAGCAGATTCTTAAGTACTGTCTTCAAGTACTACTTCTATTATTGTATATTCTCAATAAAATACTACATTTCAGCCACAGTTATGTTTATTATGGGTTTAGAAAAGACATTTGTGTTAAGAATATGAAGCTTAAACTTCTCATCACACTGAGAAATGTCTCATTGCATTGAATCTCCTTCTGCAAAGAGTAATATAACCAAACTTAAAGAAATCTTTAAAGACTAAAAAGGAAGTGCTAGATATACATGTATAAAAATGACTAAAACTCACGTTTTGGTAATTAAGGTCAGCCAAACATGAAAGTTAAAATTTGTTAAAGTGTTGTCATCAAATCAGCCTTTTTGGAATATGACAAGAAGAAATGGAAAGATCAGAGCCACCGATAATACTGGTGGCAAAAAACTTTTTGAAATGGCAGAATAAACTAAAAAAAAATTTTTTTTAAATAAAGAGTGATTGAGGAAGTGGCAGAGTTTTGTTTTGCCTGTGTCAAAACTGCACGGTAGCATCATAGACCAACTGGCTTTGACTGCTGTGGACAGGACCATTGTTCCGAGGACAGCACATAAAAGTTAACACAATGGTGGAAGATGCATCTCAAGGTTTGTCACTGGGGAGACAATATGCTTTTGTTGGTGCTGCTCCGTTTTCATTTTGTTAGCATAGTGACTCCTTACTCTCATTTGTAAGCTTGGAATGGTCAGTGATATTTCAGGTTTGTAGTGTCCAGCATCTGCAGAATGCTTAGGAACTAAAGTCAGTTAGTTCAGTTTAATAAACGCTTATCAAGTAACTACAAGGCACTGCCTTCCGGAAGTATGAAACCTAGAAAGAGAAACAAAAGCAGCTGGGCTCGGTGGCTCAGCCTGTAATCCCGCGCCTTGGGAGTCTGAGGTGAGTGGATTGCCTGAGCCCGCGGGTTCAAGACTCGCCTGGGCAACTTGGTGAGACCTCATCTCTACAAAAATCGAAAAGAATTAGCCGGGTGTGGTAGTGCACGCCTGTAGTTCCAGCTACTTGGAAGGCTGAGGCGGAAGGATCGCCGGAGCCCAGCAGGTCAAGGCTGCAGTGGTTGGGAGCGGCCACTGCACTCCAGTCTGGGTGACAGAGTGAGTCTCCAACTCAAAAAAAAAAAAGAGAGAAACAAAAGCACACAATTAACTATTTAATACAAGTAGATTAGATGTGATGATATCAATAAAAACAAAGAGAAACTATAAAATAGTGAACACTGGAGAGGGAGAAATGAATTGCAGTGGAGGAAGACCCCCAAGCATGAAGCAATGACTTCAGGAGTTCTGGTCTTTCAGGACCCATTGACAGTGCTGCAGGTCCCTGCCTTGGAAATGTTTGACTCCACTGTAGAGGGTTGCACAGTGAGTAGGGCTTTACAGCACAGGTCCACTGAGCTGTTGCTTTAAAGAATAATGTCACTTACCTGACAACTGATGAAACTCAGTTTCCCATAGGACTGAATTAGAAGTATTTAGAATTTTAATATTTATTTACTTATGTATGTATTTATTTATTTAGTCAGAGTCTCACTTTGTCGCTCAGACTGGAGTGTGGTGACACAAGCATGGCTCACCATAGCCTCAATCCTCTGGGCTCAGGTGATCCTTCCACCTCAACCTCCAGAGGAACTGGGACTACAAGTGCATGCCACCATCCCAGATTGGTTTTTTTTTTTTTTTTTGTACAGACGAAGTCTCACTATGTTTCCCAGGCTTTTTTCAAACTCCTGGTCTCAAGCTATCCTCCCGCCTCAGCCTCCCAAAGTGATGAGATTACATGCATGAGCTGCTATGCCCGGCCAAGAATTTTTATCTTCTTTAAGGGTCTATTTAATTTGCTTGATGTGAACATTAGAAATTACAGGGATAATTTTTATGTAGGTTGAGAAAATAAAATAATAAAGTTAAAAATAGCTCTTTTGAATAAACAACTATATCACAAATATAATAGCTTGGTGGTAAGTAATCTTGTGACTAAATAATGAGACATTTCTTTGAAATACTAAATTGTTTTTCAGCAAAATTACCGATCCCTACTTGCTATAGGCCCTCAGGTTGTAATCATTGCAAACACAAATGTTATTTCCTTGAGTATGAAGTTGTCTCTATTACTAAATATCAATTTGGCCCTGGTTTACTCTTCATAGTGGTGATGTAATAGATTGTTTCCTTGCTTCATTAGAGAATACAAATCAAGTTTGACTCCTTCCACCATGATTTTATGTGGGAGAGATAATGGAAGAGGAATGTTGTTAAAATCTAGGGGGATTGCTAGAAAGTAGAAACATGCCAATTTAGGAAGGTATTCAGAATTTTCAGATTCAGAATTCAGAACAGTGGCAAAGTCTTACAAAAGGGAAAGGTAGCTAGTATTTACTGAGTAATTCCTCTGTACCAGGCATTGGTCTAGATGTTTTTCTTACTTTATATAATCTCTCTGTGCAGTGTATGGGGGTAGTTTCTTTTTTCTCTTTTCTTTGCTTCATGTTATTTTCTCTCCTGTCATCATTCTCCCTCTTTTTTCCTTGGTTTTACTATATCATTTTAAAGCAAACTCCAAAGATCCTGTTATTTCACCCCTACATAATTGATACACATCTCTAAGCAATATGGATATTTTCTTCTGTAACCAAAATGCCATCATCAAACCCAACATCTAACACCCAGTGTGTAATCCTGGCAAACGTTTGTCTCTCCATAGGGACTTGTTTGAATCTAGGTCTAACATGACTCATATTTCACATTGATTGTTGTGTCTCTAAATCTCTTTTGATCTGGACTAGTCTTCCTGCCCTCCCGCCCCCCAATTCTTTCTTGCCATTTACTTGTTGCAGAAGCGGGTCAGTTGTCCCCTAGGAGTCCCACATTCTAGATCTGTTTGATTTTTTGTGGTGTCATTGAAGTTGTGTCTTTAGCCCTCACGTTTCCTTTAAACTCTGAGTTAGCACTAGAGGCTTGATTGTTTTGAAGTGCTTTTTTTTGAGGGGGGGCAAGAATTCTTCAGATGTAGGCTGTGTGCCTCATTCTTTCTTGCTTCGGAACGCTGCAGTGTCTAGGCATCTCACTTCTGGTAATGCAAACATCAATTACCCTTGTCTGACATTTTAAAGTTCCTTGTTGACTTTTTTTTTTCCCAGTTGGAGTCTCACTCTGTCACCCAGGCTGGAGTGCAGTGGCATGACCACTACTCACCGTGGCCTCGATGATCTTTCCACCTACAGCCTCCCTAGTAGCTAGAACTATAAGCATGCACGTGTGCCACCACGGGTGTGTGCCATCACATTTGGCTAAGTTTTTGATTTTTTGTAGAGACAAAATTTTACTGTGTTGCTCAGGCTCATCTTGAACTCCTAGGCTCGAGCAATCCTCTCCCCACAGCCTCTCAAAGTGCTGGGATTACAGATGTGAGCCAACACGCCTGACCTAATTGTCTTTTCATGAGGTTTCATCCATTTGTAATCCTTGCCTAAAACAGTCATATTTTTAGGGACTGCAAAATGGTGATTTTTCTAATTCTATCATTACTTTCACATTTATTAGTTGGATTTTTTTTCCTATTAATTTTTTTTCTCTCATCAGTTTAAGTTGTCTGGGTACCCTGAAATCCTGTTCATATAGGAATGACAGGATACATGCTTCTTCTTCCTTCTTCCGTCTTCTTCTTCTTCTGTCTTCTTCTTCTTCTTTTTCTTCCGTTTTCTTCTTCTTCTTCCGTCTTCTTCTTCTTCTTCCTCTTCTTCTTCTTCTTCTTCTCCTCCTCCTCCTCCTCCTTCTTCTTCTTCTTCTTTGATTGACTAATTTCTAGATAAGGAGTTGGTGACTTAGAGGAAGCTTTCTTTTTCTTTTCCTTTTTATAGAGATGTCAAATAAATTGTACAAGACCCCAAATGGCTATTGAGGATCTGACTTAGTATTCAATCCTATAACTTCTGGCCTTAAACATGTATATTGCTTCTGCTAAACCTAAATGCACCCCTGCCCTCAAAACCCCAGTTGCAGGCAGCTGGAGGTTGCTCCTGTATTGCCCTTGAGGAAGCAGGCCTCAGGAATCCTACTCCACAGAGTTCTGACTGTATAAATGTATGCAGTACTCCAGAATGGTAGCTCCAAATGGGGGTGCTGGCTTGGATAGGCAAAGAGCAGGACAGGACCAGAAAATATGGTATGGTATTTAGTGGGAGAGGATTTTAGGCATCGCAGTTTCCTTTAGGCAACTGTAGCAGCCAAAGCTTGGGTCTAAGTCATAGGTGGAGTCCATCCATGGGACCAGAACAATTTGGAGAGTTGTAAAATGTTCTGTTGTTCAGATTTTTTTTTTTTTTGAGTTGGAGTCTCACTATCGCCCAGACTGGAGTGCAGTGGCCGCTTCCGGCCACCGCAGCCTCGACCTGCTGGGCTCTGGTGATCCTTCTGCCTCAGCCCTCCAGGTAGCTGGAACTACAGGTGCACACTACCACGCCCGGCTAATTTTTTTGATTTACTGTAGAAATGACGTCTCGCCTGCCCAGGCGGGTCCAGATCTTTTCTAAGTGTTCTTCCATTTCTCTTGCCTTTTCCCACTGCCCTTCTAGATCTGAAGGGAGAATTTAGCTAACTACCTAAACATTGTTTTGCAGTTTCTAAACTGTAGTTGACCATGTCTCTGACATCTGTTCCCCCCCGCAGAAGCTGTGTCCCTTTAGTACTGGCATACAGCATACCTTGTTTTATTGTGCTTTGCTTTATTGTGCTTCGAATATATATATATATATTTTTTTTTTTTTCCTTATTTTTTTTACACACTGAGGGTTTGTGGCAACCCTGCATCAAGCAGGTCTGTGGGCCCCATGTTTCCAACAGCATGTGCCTACTTTGTGTCTCTGTGTCACATTTTGGTAACTCTTGCATTGTTGCAAATGTTCTTATTATATCTGTTATGCGATCTGTGATCAGTGATTTTTTTTTTTTTTTTTTTTTTTTTGAGTTGGAGTCTCACTCTGCACCCAGACTGGAGTGCAGTGGCTGCTTCCGGCCACCGCAGCCTCGACCCGCTGGGCTCCGGCGATCCTTCCGCCTCAGCCTTCTGAGTAGCCGGAATTACAGGCGCGCACTGCCACGCCTGGCCGATTTTTTTATTTATTGTAGAGATGAGGTCTTGCTGCCCAGACGGGTCTCGAACCCACGGGCTCAGGCAATTCACTCACCCCAGCCTCCCAAAGGCGCGGGATTACAGGCTGAGCCACCGAGCCCGGCGATCAGTGATCTTTGATGTTACTATTGTCATTGTTTTGGGTGCCGTGAACCATGCCCATTTAAGTTGATGAACTTGATCGATGAATATTGTGTGGGTGTGTTCTGGCTGCTCCATCAACTGGCCAGTCCCTCATCTTTCTTCCTTTTCTTGGGCCTCCCTATTCCCTGAGACACAACAACATAGAAATCAAGCCAATTAATAATCCTATGATAGCCTTTAAGAATTCAAGTGAGAGGAAGAGTTGCGTATCTTTCACTTAAAATGATTAAGGTTAGTGAGAAAGGCATGCCAACAGCCGAGATAGGTCAAAAGTTAGGCCTCTTGTGTCAAACAGCCAAGTTGTGAATGCAAAGGAAAAGGTCTTGAAAGAAAGTAAAAGTGCTACTCCAGTGAGGACAGGAATGATAACAAAGCGAAACCGCCTTATTGCTGATATGGAATGGCTTGGATAGAAGATCAAACCAGCCACAACATTCCCTTAAGCCAAAGCCTAATCCGGAGCAAAACACTAACTCTCTTCAGTTCTTTGAAGGCTGAAAGAGGTGAGGACGCTGCAGAACACAGGCTGGAAGCTAGCAGAGGTTGGTTCATGAGGCGTAAGGAAAGCAGCCGTCTCCATAACATAAAAATGCAGGAAATTCTTCAGAAGATCTAGCTAAGAAAATTCTTCAGCTACACCAAACAATGGATTTTCAATGTAGGCAAAACAGCCTTCTATTAGAAGACGATGCCATCTAGGACTTTCATAGCTAGAGAGAAGTCAATGTCTGGCTACAAAACTTCAAAGAATAGGTTGACTCTCTTGTAAGGGGCTAATGCAGCTGGTGACCTTAAGTTAAAGCCAGTGCTCATTTACCATTCTGAAAATCCCAGGACTCTTAAGAATTATACTCTAAATCTACTCTGCCTGTGCTCTAAAAATGGAATAACAAAGCCTGGATGACAGCACATCTGTTTATAGCATGGCTTACTGACTATTTTAAGCCTGCTGCTAGACCTACTACTCAGAAAAAAATATTTCTTTCAAAGTATTACTGCTCATCGACAATTCACCTCATCACCCAAGAGCTGTGACGGAGACACGAGGAGATTAATGCTGTTTTCATTCCTGCTAACACAACTGTCTATTCTACAGCTCACAGACCAAGGAGTGATTTTGACTTTCACATCTTATTATTTAAGAAATGCATTTTGTAAAGCTATACCTGCCATAGATAGTGATTCCTCTGATAGATCTGGAAAAAGTAAATTGAAAGTCTTGGAGAAAGGATTCTAGATAACATTAAGAATATTCATAATTCACAGGAGGAAGTCAAAATAGCAACATTAACAGAAGTTTGGAAGAAGTTGATCCCAACCTTCTTGGGATGGCTTTGAAGGGTTCAAGACTTCAATAGAGGAAGTCACTGCAGATGTGGTGGAAATACTGAGAGAGCTGGAATTAGAAGTGGAGCTTGAAGATGGGACTGAATTGCTGCAAGTTCATGAAAAACTTGAACAAATGAAGAGCTGCTTCTTATGGATGAATAAAGAAAGTAGTTTCGAGGTGAAATCTATTCCTGGTAAAGATGCCGTGAGCATTGTCGAAATGACATCAAAGGATTTAAAGCTTATTTTATAAAGCAGTGGCAAGATTTGAGAGAATTGACTCCAATTTTGAAAGTTCTACTGTGGGTAAAATGCTGTCAAACAGCACTGCATGCTATAGAGAAATTTTCCATGAAAGGAAGAGTCAGCTGATGTGGCAAACTTCATAGTTTTATTTTATGAAATTGCCAGAGCCACCCCAATTTTCAGCAGCTGCCACCCCAAGGAGTCAGCCACCATTAACAGTGTTATGGTTTTGCATAAAGACAGTGACTCCCTGAAGGCTCAAATGATCACTGGCATTTTTTAGCAATGAACTATTTTTAAAATTAAGATTATGTATTTATTGTACTTTGAATATATATATTTAAAATATATAATATTTTTAAAAATATGTGATTTTATTACACACTTAATAGACTATAGTATAGTGTAAGCATAACTTTTATAGGCACTGGGAAACCAAAAACCTGTGTGGCTCACTTTATTGCAGACCATATTCCAGACCATATCTGAAACCAAGTCAACACTATCTTCAAGGTATGCCTATATCTTAAAGTGTCCTAACCAAGCAGAAATCACTTAGGACTGAGATAAATTGAGTAGATTTTCTTGGCTTCATGGTTTCTTCCACATCAAGGACTTCTAATGCTGGAGTCTCTACCCAACTCAGAGAAAGAACATTTCTCAAGACTTTTTAGGTCCCAGTGGTACAAAAAAAAATTTTGGGGGGCATCTTTCACATTTTACTTTTTCCATGGACATGCCAGCTTACATTAGAAACAGACAAATAACAAACTCTGAAGTTGCAGTGGGAGAGGTCTATTTGTATAGGAGTCAGAGGCTCCATCTGAGATGCATTTTCCATGATGTATCTCCAGATAAAGAAGGCCCCCACTCCTGCTCTTTCAGGCCAGCACCAGAATTCCCTGAACACCCACATGTTGGGTGTTCAGGGAATTGTACATCAGACAGAAAATATGTAGTATCTTTATCCTTGCTTATAGGGGACTGTGATTAGTCCCTATGACATAGCTACAAGCAGAGGTTGTGTGAAGCAGTAATCTAGAAAAGACAGGAAAGCAATTCTATATTTTTGCCTTGAGAAGATAAAGTCAGGTCCAGAGAATCCAGTCACAAAGAATGGCAGAGGAGGGTGAAAATGTTCCGTCATTTTAGAGTAGCCTCCGATTATGTTTAACTATTAGGCTTCCTTACAGAACGCCTGCCCAGAGCTGTCCAGTAGAACTTTCTGTGATGATGGATGTGATCTTTATCTGTGCTGTGAAATAGGGAGACCACTGGCCTCATGTGGTTATTGAACACTTGAGATGTGACTGGTGCAACCTAAAACCTTAGTTATTCATTTTATTTAATCTTAACCAATTAGAATTAAATTTTAATAGCACACGTAGCTAGTGGCTACCGTATTAGACACTGCAGTGACTTGCCCTTGCCCTCTAAACTTTTTATATCTTCTAAGAGTATATACAAGTCAGGCTGTTATAAAATTGTTCAAAAATTGAAGGCAACAATTTCTTTTAGTGATAAATTTTCCTTGTGAAGTTAGATTTGTAATGGGTTAACAATTCAAACCTCCTTGTATAAAGGCAAATATTATTATAAGACTAACTTCAATAGACATGAATTATGCTCAAACTTTGATGTTTACAATGTGTGTAGGTTATGTACTTTAGCAGTGATGGTGCTCAACAATGTGCAACTTCACGCCACTGGGCTATACACTTAGAAATGGCTAAAATGATGAATTTTATGTTAAGTATATTATATTGCAACAAAGAATGGTACTGTGTTTTCCTTTATTCAGCCTGATTTTGATTTACTTTCGTGACAGTTTCCCACTGCCACAGGCCTTGTGGGTAACCTGGTCATGCATATGCCAGTGTGTTCTCTCTGGTGAGTGCAGTGTGTTTCTCTCTGGTGACGCTGACCTGCCTAAGAAACAAAGTCTTGCCCAGAGGAGGAAGCAGCTGGGCGGGTGCACAAAGAGGGATTTCTGTGCTCTGGAGCCTGACCTGGGAGCTGTCCCTGCTGAAGATGTGTCTTAACAGGATTTCACTCCGCTCTGTTTCCTTTGTTAAACATAGCATCCCGAGGTCTCTTCCTTGGGCCATGCCTTCATAAAGCAGGGAGAGTTAAAGTAGTGGTTCCTGCCTGAATCAGGTCAGGATCTCCTCTCTGCTCTCATTCTCACCCAGGTCCTCAGAAACTAACCCATGAGCCCAGAAGCTCCGGTCATATATTGATGAGGGGCCCCACGAGTGATGTTTAAGATCTACGACAAGTCCTGTAACATGACCACTGGTGATGAGAATGCATGCAGCTCCTGAAATGGGGGCAGGGTCCTGGAGGCCCCCATCTGTGCTAGGTGTGGGGTTGTGTTCTGGAGTGTGATGGAGACACAGGTGGGTAGGGGAGGACTCAGGGAGTGAGTGGAGAGAGCTACCTGGTGGAGGGGTCCTAGGGAGAGGTTACTTCTATCTGGTAGAAAGATCCTTCGGTACTTGAACATCCAGTGTAGCCAAGTAGGTGCTCAGAGGGGGAATTCCATTCTAGAGATATCCTAGAGAAAAACTTTTCTAAATTTCTAGACAGTGGACTTCTAGAACAGAGAGAACAAATACCAGGGCGAGAAATTCTTCCTTCCTCTGGACCTCACCAACTTTTGCCTCTCTCTGCCTCTCCACCTTCACTCCCCACCCCACTCCTGAGGGATTACCTTAGGAATCCCTGTAACCTGTCTTCCACCATCCCAGTCGCAGTTATTTGACTCTTAATTCCTTCATTCTCGAGCATCTTTTGTAGATGTAACAAATTAAGCACATTCTGGTGGTCAGTGAATACCTTGGCAGTTACTAAAATATTAGATACCCAAGGAGCAAGAGGAGGATAAGTGTAAGAACATTCCTCAAGGCACAGCTCTGCCAAAGCCCTTCAGGGTTATTTACTCATTCATCTTTGGTTACTAACCCCTGCTGCAGAATTCTGATCTTAAATGAATAACAGTTATAATCAAGTCAAGTAGTGCAATACAAAAGCACAGGTTTTTGAGGCTGTGCTCAAATCCTGGCCTTATTGTTTGCTGGCTCGACCTTGGAGAGTCCCTTAGTCTCCTTAAGCTTCAATTCCCACATCTATAAAATAGGTATAGTTTGGGCAACCTCTTTCAGGTCCCCTCCCGTTGTGGGAGCTTTTCTGCCCTCTGAATAAATCCTACTTTCTTAAAAAAAAATAGGCATAATATTATCTCCTTCTTAATACTGTGAAATCAAAATGATGTCTGTTAAGTGCCCAGAACAGTACTAAAGGGCTGTTTTGTTCTTCCCTATAAAAAGGAAATTTACAAAAATGTTATAAGTGTTTTTCATTCAGTATTTTGCTATAGAAAAAAGGAAGAGACTGATTGCTCTCTGCCAATTTGAACCTCACATATTTTCCCATGATTTGTCTCACAAATGGAGAAGTGTAAATTTTGTGACTAAATTTTCAGAAAATCTATCTCCTGGTTTCTAATTTGAGCCTCCCTAAAGACTGAAGGGATTACACCACAAATGAAGTCAGTTTAGTGCCAAGGGGACTAGTATTGCAGTCAGGTGGATGAGAATTAGAAACACAAGTATACTGGTGTGAGAGAATAAAAGAACTGGTTTTAACATCAGGTTGAGCATACACTTGAGTCACTTAATTCTCATTTTTGCAATGCTGTCAGACTAAATGGGTCAATTTTGGGGAATAACTTCAACCTGATATAAAGGACACATCTGGACCAAATACTAATATTATCACTAATCATGTTTAGTCTCCTAAGAACAAACTCAATAGGTAATTGTTTAAGCCAAAGTGAACATGGCTTCCTAATCTCATCCATCAATTGCCCGTGGTTAGGAAAAGGGGTGTTTCTACTCCATCATCACCTGTTTTATATTGTTTGATTTGAAATGACCAATCCATTGGCTTTTCTGATCTTTGTCTCTCTTTTTACTCCACATGGAGATCTATAATTTACATAAAGAATTTCATCAAAATTTGCAAATCCCAAGTTAAAACTTTGAGGTGCCAAAATTGGCACAACAGATGTTTAAAGATGATATTTTAGGTAAGATTTAATACTGGTGAGGATGTAGTTAGTGACACCCATGCTGCTAATGGTAGTGTAAAAGGGTATAAACTTTTTGGAAGTGAGTTTGTGATATGTACTAAAAGTTCTAAAATTGTATGTAACTACTTTTCAGTAATTCTAGTTCTAGTGATACATTCTAAGGGAATAATAAAAGGTACATGAACTTATGTGCAAATGTGTTTATCACAGCATTATTTATAATAACAACAAATGCTGGAAACAATGGGGCTGTTTACTCTTTGGCAGTGATTACATAGACTATGGCATACCCAAGCATGATGTTTGAGAAGAATTTTTAGAGGCATGGACAATGCAATCTAATGTAGAGAGAATTTATAGTTAATTAATGAATGCAACAAATATTTATTAAGTACCTACTGTGTCCCAGGCATTATCATCCATGGACAGAATACAACTTATATGCCCTCAAAGAACTTATATGGTAGTTGGGAGAGAGGTAAGGCAACAGACAATACATAACAAGCAAACTTAATAAATAAATGAATCATATATTATGTTAGAAAATAATAAGAGCTATAGCCAAAAGTAATGTTGACCAGGACAAGGGCATTAAGAACTCTAGAATGGGGCTGAATTTTGATTTTAAGTGGAATAAACCCAATTAGGCCTCACCATGAGGGCATTATTGAAGCAAGAGCTTGAAGGATTGAGGCTGTTAGCCATGTGGAGGTGTCCAGAAGAGTTTTAGGCAGACGGACTAGCCAGTGTCAAGGCCAAAAGACACAAAGTTGTATTAATAGTGTGATCTCAATATTATAAAATATATATGCACTTATTTTATTTTTATCACGTATTTATAAAAAATTTTAAATTCTTAAAACTTCCAACGTTTTTCTTTTTTTCTTTCTTTTTTCTGAGTTTGGGGGTCTCTGTCACCTGGCTGGAGTGTAGGAGCACAAATAGCTGGGACTACAGGTGTGTACCATGAAACCTGGCTAATTTTTTTAAACTTTTTTTGTAGAGATAAGGTCTTGCTATGTTTCCCAGGCTGGTCTCAAACTCCTGGGCTCAGAGGATTCTCCCAACTTGGCCTCCCAAAGTGCTGGGATTACAGGCATGAGCCACCGAGCCCGGCAGCTTCCAACTTCTTTTCATAATATCTCTAAATTGATCTTGTGATTATTTCCATCATCTTTCCTGGAGAGTTATTGGAAAGATGTTTTAATGGTAAACTTTATAAAAGTGAGGTTTCAGTGCCTTCATTCAGATTAGATTTGATGGAAGATTCATGATAAGAAGGGTAAAGTAGCACAACTTTCCCCCACCTGTCTTTTGTCACTAGTATCTGCTGACAAAGGAGAGAAACCTTAGTTTGTGGCACAAGCATGAACACTACAAGCTGCCAAGTTGAGGCAGTTCATTTTTTATCCCTCATTAATAGGCTCCAAACAGGTGCTAATAGCAGAAAAGTAAAATATTTCAAAGAGGAACAGTGAATAAGGAACGTGAATAAACAATTAGTCTCTAATATTCCACAAACCAGATAGTGGAGTTTAAGACTCTTCACTGAAATCTTAGGTTGCCTTAATTGCACATAGCCTTCCTTAAAAATTGTATCTAAAAGTAATTGCTTTCATTTTTAAAGTAATATCTATTGAAGTACAATTTATTGCTTTCATTTTTAAAGTAATATCTATTGAAGTACAATTTATAATACCTCTTTGAGGTAGAAATATCATTTGTCTACTTTTTTCAATGAATTTGGTTCCTAACAATACTTATTTCCCCTTTATTTTTAAATTTAATGACTTTTTATATTTTTCTAATTTTTCTCTGGTTTTGTCAGTGTTTCTCAACATATTTTTCCATCTCCCCCAAAGAGAAAAACCTCAGCACATTGTTGATATGTTTATTTTTTTTCTACAAAAATTAAATAGAAATGGTTGGTGCTATCAACTGAAGACTATAGTCAACGATCCAGTGACAAATTAATTTCCACAGTACCCTATAGGAAACAGCATTTATAAGGGAGCAGGTTTCTGTTTTGAAGTTCTTGAAGAATATTATAAACAGAAGAGAAAAAGGAGTGAGCTCAGAAATGATTAACACTCACAGTCAGTGCCAAACACACAAAATCTTTTAAGCCAAATTCCTTTAAAAGTTTGTGGCTGGCCAGCTCATGGGGAATAGGAATAAGGACAAAGCAGTAATAGTTGATACTTTTAGATCTATAAATAAATACTTTATCCACATATATTTTAGAGCCCTAAACATTTATGGTATAATTTAAACACTGCTTTCTGATATGTTGTAGGAATGGCCGGCATGTATGCATAATTGTTTAGAAATGCAGGGAACATTCTTTGAACTATAGTTTCATATGATGCCTTAGGAATCAGAGAGGGAGGTCATTGGTACATCTTGGATTCAGGGATCTCTGTTTAGTTATTGAAATGAGTTACTGACAGCGGCCTGTTTACTTCTTTCTACTGCAAATAAGAAATGCATCATCGGGCACTTTTCTTGACATTGAATAATCCAGTTTACTCCACACCCAAAATTTTACCTTGTCTTTAAAAAATAATTTCTAGTTTTAGAATGAGTCTTGTTCTAAGGAACCTATGTTTATTATTTTCTAATGCTTGCTAGTAAGTCTAGCTGAGATGATGGAAGACAAAAATCTCAACGTGTAACTCAGTATGCAACCTGTAACTGAAGCATGAAGGACCTAGAGTTTGCATGAGCTCAGGAAGGAGACTATTCTACTGTTGAAAAACCCGGAAGCAAGTGAGTCACCTGAGTTTCCCCTGGCCTAGACCGGCTTCCTTACAGGAGGTTAATTTTTACCTATGACTATAATCTTCTCTTCTGAATTATTGCTAGTCTGAAAGATCCAAAGTCGATAGAATGAGTTCACAATGCTTCACAGAGTGGGAAAAGTCACAGCCACTTTGCAGAAGGACAGCTGAGCAGGGGCAGGGTCCTGTTGAGGTGGAACTTGAATGTGGACCAATGGGGAGTCCTTCCCAGCCCTGTACCACGAGGTTCTCACTTTGCTTTCTTTTCTGTGGATTCAGCCACATGGATAAGGGTCCTGCATTCTTGCCATCATGGGAGCATCGGACTTAGCAATTATGTTTGTGTTCTATGGCTTTAGGCATCAAACGTCCTGTTTCAACTGTGGTTTCTCTTTAGCACATGTTCTCAAAAATTTAAAGTACCAATATGTAATGGTAACTCATTGCTTTTGGTATAATAGCTGTTGATATTTTTGAACCTGTGTTCCGAGCCTGGTACCTTGCTCTGCTTGTTATTCTGAAGCAAAGGCCATCTTTAGGCTAGAGTTTTACCTTATTTTAACCTTCTTCATGTTTTTATACCCATCAATCTGCATAGTTTCTGGCTCTCAGCAGGTTTTCAGTAAAAAAGCATTTAATGAGGGTGTCGAACTCATTGAAGAGAATCTGTTTATTCAAGCTGCAATGCAATCCACAAATTTCAAGTTCTCTTTTCAGCTACAAAATGCTAAATATCCTACAACTCCACCTCAGCTTTCTCCTCGTGCGTGTTTTGATACTGACCACCATAAGGATTATAATATAACAAACAAAACTTCTAAAAATATCCCAGAGCACCTTCTGACCTCCAAAAGTGAGATTCTTTTCTGTGGAGTAAAAGTACATTGAATCTTTTCACCTCTAATTGGTAGAAAATGATGGTGCATAGAACTATTTTTTAGAATAATTTCTAATCTAAGGGGCATCTAAAGGGCAAAAATACATGTGTTTCTTCTGAATGCTGCTTTTTCATTTGCCTAATGGGCTCTTCACTATTGTTTTGTCTGAATGCAGTTTTTTATTTGTGTTATTCCAGACGTGGTCCCACCGCAAGCATCTTTAAACCAGACATTAATAGCATAGTTCACAGTCATTACTGCCAGTGCTCAAATACAAATATTGCATTTGTGTTTGCAAAAGCTACACATCAGATGTTAATTAAGTGCATTTGGGTTTTTTTCCTGCTTAAACAATCTGGCATAAAGAGTTTACATCTATCTCAGTTCACCATAAGGTCTCAACAATATCTGAATCACCAGCCATACAGTAAAGTATATGATAAATATAATGTTTCCACACAAGAAAATAACAGAATTGTCAGGAAAACATCAGGCCTGTTATATTTCCCTGTGAAATAATAGCAACTGGATCTCAGTTTCTTTCTTTGTGTTAAAAAAAGTATTTAACCGGAAGTAAACACGAATATTTAGAATGATAAATTTTTCATTAAAGAGCACACGGAAAGTGAAATTATACCAAAGATTTTTTTCTCTTGTTTTTAGCTTGCTTCAGGGCGTTGTGACAGTTGTGTTGGAATAAAATTGGGATTTAGCCTTGCAGTGAGGAGATTGGTACCACCACCCCAGCAGTCGAGTGCCAATCTGCAGGAGGCGGGAGCTGAGCGAAACCACAAACTGAGAAACAAACTTTCACATCAGGTTTCTAATTTTAGCACAAAAAGTGGAATTACTTTAATTATATGACATTTAACTAGAAATACGATGTGCTAGGATTAATTATCTCTCTCATTTAAAATACCTTCTTAGTAGGTTTAAATTAACATAAAAAATCAAATTCAGCATTTAAATAAGGTCAATGGGACTGCTGGATTTAAACAGAATTTGATTCAGTATAATTAGATCACCATATTGGTTTTTACTTGGAAGGATTAAATGGAGGAAATTGGAAAAGCGTGAATGTGGGCAGAAAGAGGAATTTTCTCTTCTTTTTTTCTTTCATTTTCCCCCCAAGGGAGAAATGTGTTGAAGTCTCATAACTCCTTGGAGAGGAAACTACTACCTTGATTAGGTCAGAAATATCTCAGATTTGTTAACTGTCTCTGCTTATTCTTTGCTTGAATAAGAAATAGCAATAAAACACAATAAAATTATTGTGTAACTAAAATTTAATAAAATAACTTAAAATACACACACCAAGGCCATACATAAAAAATGATTATCCTGTGTTGTTTAGGTGGTTGCTTCTTATTTTATCTAAAATCATGTAAAATTTTTTTCTGATGGTTATTTTTATTTTTCTAGGAAAAAATACTTTTAAAGTATGCTTTTAAAGAAATTTTAAAAATAGAGATTCACTTTAACTAAGTCAGTCAGTGTTGGTATTCTGTACAACATACATGTTGTATCCTTTCTATTTTTTACATTAAAACACTTCTTATTAATTTTTATATAGAGGCAAAACTCGCTATGTGGTCCAGGTTGGTTTCAAACTCCTGGCCTCAAGTGACCCTCCCACCTTGGTCTCCCAAAGTGCTGAGGTTACAGGCATGAGCCACTATGCCAGGCTCATATTATATTATTTATGGAACTCTTGTGCTTCAGCCTTAATATCTAAGCTTGTTCTATCCTTCACAATTTTTCTTAGGCAATGAGTTCATTTCTAGCAAGAATGATGAACTTTGGAAATTCTATTAAAAAGGGAACAGTTATTGGGCACACTGTAGCAAATGTTCCCTGGAATTTGCTGGGTAAGGGATTCAGGAAAAGTCCCATGGCTATAGGGATGGAATGTCCATGTCATAGTAGTACATAGGGAGATTCCTGGGTCCTTGTGAAGCTTCTCCCCTTGAAAGTGACTTGCTATGTCAAGCTGGTAAAGCACATATGAATATCTGAATGCTGATTGGGCATATTTTCAAAAGTATGGAGTAGTGGAGCACAGTAGTAAAGCACCATGGGCCTAGGATGAATTTTGTTTTTTGTCTTTTTGAGTTAGGGTCTCACTCTGTTACCTAGGCTGGAGTGTAGTGGCACGATCACAGCTCACTGCAGCCTCAACCTCCTGGGTTCATGCAATCCTCTCATCTCAGCCCTGCCCCAAGTAGCTGGGACTACAGACATGCACCATCACGCCCAGCTAATTTTTTGATTCTTTGTAGAGATTGAGTCTCGCTAAGTTGCCCAAGCTGATCTCAAACTCCTGGGCTCAAGCAATCCTCCTGCCTCAGCCTCTCAAAATTCTGGGATTAAAGGTGTGAGCCATCTGGCCTGGCCTCTGGGATAGACTTTAAATAGTTGTACTGACTAACCCAGTGTGTATTGACTCTTCTACAAAACCAACTATTTGTTAGAATGGTGGTAAATATGTTGTCACTTCTTGAGTCAGAATAGATCAGATTTTAGAAAATAGGACAATTTGTTATATTACTTGTTGGGGGCTAGATGAGAGAAAAAGGTTTGGACTTTTTCCGTTAATGAATGGCCACATTAGCATTGACCAAAAAAATTCCAGTTATATTCTGTGAAATGTTAAAACTGATATAATTCTCAAAGATATTTAGAGTAAGTGATTGGTACATGAGATGATGAGAGAGAGATGTATTGACTGTCAGGAAATTAAATTTTTATGAAATCAGCATTATGGGGAAATACTGTAATCTGATTCATTCCTGCAGAATTCCCAGTAGAAAGAGGCCCAGCCTTGGGAGTTGAAATGTTTCATTATGTACATGTGTGGGAAAAAGATGAAATGTGGTTTCCATGTGCCGATTTTCTGTAAAATGTCTATTAGTATGAGAGTAGCCAGGCTAGGCAACAAAGTCCCCAAAACACAGTGGTCTGGGGAGAGTGAACCCAGAAAGCATTTCTCTGATAGATACTGACATCATGAGCAATGAGTTTGAAAGTAGCAAGAAAAAACAATGACAGTGAAATGATGTTGAAATTATAGCTAAGGAATTATCATATGCCTAAGATGAGGTCATCCTTTTATTCATCAATCCCTACTTGACTTTGCCTTTAGAAATGTAAGGATTCCCCAAAATGAGGAAACTGCAAACCTAAGCTTTTTATACCAATGCTAATTTAACCAAGTTGTCCATCTTATAATGTAAACTATAATTAGAGCAGTGCTATTTATGTAACGTGAGCTTTGCTGTTCCTGAGGCAGGGAAAAGTGGGACATTTGTCCCGGGCTCTAATGTAACAGCCTTAGAGTGGCAATGGTGGTCCCAGGCTCTTAAGAAGCTGAAGATGGAAGAAAGAGGTGCCTCCAATGGGCTATGTGAAAGAAGAGCATGAGCTTGATAAATACGTGTGAGAGGACTCTTGCATTCTGTTTGGCTCCAAACTCACGTCATCACGAGACACAAGAGTCCTTTGCTCTCCCCACTTCCAACGCTATTTGTTGCTTTTTAGTGACCCCCTTTCCGTGAGGTTCATTTAAATCTGATATTAACCTAATTCAATAATGACTTGTGTTTGGGGGAAGGGGTGGGCCCAGAGGTAGGATTTACTCCTTCCTCCAAGGCATTTAAGGCCTGCACTGAATCACAACTCCTGGAAATGAATGGAAGTCCAAGGCCCATTGCTGATGCTGGCACTTTATTCTTCCTTTCTCTGTTGGTAATTTGGAAAGTCTGGGCTCTTCTGAGCTCTTCTGGAAGAAACTCATACTTCAGATGCTTTTAGAGTAGATAAAATTATCTGATTATAGTTCAAGTGCTGCTGTTATTAAAAAATATATATGACCTTTAGAAAATTCTGGAGTTGACAATGAGAAATATTTGTATTATTTAAAAATAAAACCAAGTAAAGGAAACCCCTCGACCAAAGTTGGTTAAAGAATAAAATCTTCAAGATGAGGCTTTTGCTTAGCGTGAATAACATGTTTCCTCATGATGTAGGTGCTGGTGTGAGCCCATATGTGATAAACTGCAACATCACCACAGATTCTCAAGAACTGTCTGCAGGAAGGGAGATCACCAGTGCCATTCATGGTTCACATGCAAATGGACTGAAGAGCATCCAAGTGATAGTTTTTCCCCATGAGGGAGAACTGAGATAGCCTGCAATGTAGAGAATTTTGAAGACCAAGAAGCTACAGAAATCTCAGAAGACTCCCAATATGTGGGTTACAGTGTGCTTGGCAACGAATTTTCTTATGTGTTTCCTCTTCACATAGGAAAGTTGGTGAGTGCTGAGCCCAGAGGTTCGAGGCCAGCCTGGGCAACTTGGCAAGACCTCATTTCTACAATACATCAAAAAAATTAGCTGGGTGTGATAGCACGCACCTGTAGTTCTGGTTGCTTGGAAGACTGAGGAGGAAGGACAGCCTGAGCTCAGCAGGTCGATGCTGGGGTGGCTGTGAGCATGCCACTGCACTCCAGCCTGGGTGACAGAGTGAGACTCCAACTCAAAAAGAAAAAAAATGTTGGTGAGTGATCAGGGAATGGGTATGGTAGGGAGAGCTTTAGTTGGATTTATACCCTAAGAGTGCAGGAACTGTGCTGAATATGCTATAAAGGAAAATATTGGGGAATTCTGAGAGATTCAGGCAAGTGTTTTCATGTGAGCCAATCTAAGTCTTCATTGAAATTTTAAGGAAGATTTTTAGTTATTGCAAAGTTTTCTTTTGGACAGGGAAGATGTGGAGATGCTACAAAGAGCTCGGTTGCAACTATGTGTTAGAAAATGGGAAGCATTAATTTTTCAGCAACAAAAGATGTTCATAGATTATCCGTAATCGCTCTATGATATTTCCCGGTCATCATTACAACTTAAAGAGATGGCCAGGTGTGGTGGCTTACACGAGTAATCTAAGCACTTTTGGATGCAGAGGTCAGAGGATCATTTGAGGCCAGGAACTCAAGAGCAACCTGGGTAACATAGCGAGACCCCATCTCTATGAAAAACAAAAAAATTACTAGGTGTGGTGATGAACATCTGTAGTCCCAGCAACTCAGGAGGCTGGGGCAGAATGATTGCTTTAGGTTGAGAGTTCAAGACCAACCTGGGCAACATAGTGAGACCCGCGTCTCTATAAAAAACAAAGGTGTGGTGCATGCCTGTAGTCCCAGCTATTTGAGAGGTTGAGGTGAGAGGATCACCTGAGCCCAGGAGTTTCAGACAGCAGTAAGCTATGATTGTGCTACTGCACTCCAACCTGGGCAACAGAGCAAGACCCTGTCTCTTAAAAAAGAAAGAAAGAAAGAAAAGTTTTGAGAACCTACTCTGAATCAGGTGTTTGTTACTGACTTTGTGAGCATTAGAAGTTCTCCTGAATTAGTTGGGTAAAATGGATTTGATTTTCTGAATGACCTCTTAAGTTCCATATTCAGCTCTCATTTTTTTGAGTAATAATTCTTTTAAAATGTGTATTTTTAAAAAAATCAAGATCTAAGTGACTAAAAAGTGAGAAAATTAGAAAATAAAATCTCTCCTTCAAAGCACGATTGTTCTTTTTTGCCTTGCCACTTTTAGGATGGCCTGTTATTCAGAGACAACTCCGTAAGCCAGAGTTGTCTATGTTTTTAAGGTTGATATAGGGAGATGGCATGGTGGTGTTGGACATTACTTCAAGGAAGTGTTTATTCTTTTTGGAATTTAAATGGAAAGTCTGAAGGTTTAGAACATGTATTGCTTTTGAGCAAAGAGGAAGGTATCAGTGGAAGAAACTTTATTTGAAATAAATCAAAATGTGTAGTTTCTTTGTGAACTAAAAGAAGCTCTTTGTTGATTCTGGCAATTTTATGTAAATCCTTAGTATTTATATTGCTGCAGTACAAGATGCTTTCTGTCCATAAAACTCAGAGAAATAAGTTTTTCCACAAATTGTGTTTAACAAGAAAGGTCATGATCTTCTCTAATAAGAACACATAATGTGAATTTATTTTAGAGAATTAAAATTTTAAAATAGGTTGATCTTAGTCTTTTTACAAGACTCAGTGATTTATCCTAATATTATTTTACTTTGCATGTGACTCTGAATCTGATTGCACTTATTTTGTTCCAGAATTGCAATCCTGTGTGTGTTTTATTTTATCTGTCAATACAATTACAACAAAGATGGAAAAGGTATGGGTTTCAGACCTAAGGAATTTTAGTTGCTCTGATGAAGAGAGAAAATCCTGTCCAGTTAGACCCATGGGTCGGTTTCTCGGTCTCCAGGATCTGAGAAACAGGAGGGCCAGTTCTTCCCTTGCTTTGGCAGGCGCCACGTGACCTATTAGAAAGTGCCCCAAACAATGGACTGGGGGGTGTGGGATCTGGGTCTTTGCTCTTCATGTAGCCATCGTTCCATCATCATGCAATAGGGACAATAATTCCCACCCTGACTGAGGGCCGTCTTTTGGGGGGAATAAATGTCTGTAAACTGTAATGTAAAAATGAAATGTCTCATTAACAGTCTTTCCAGATCTGTTCTAGAGTGTTGCTTCAGTTTTGGCTATCAGCATTAAACAGGCCAGAGGGGGTTAAAACACACGGTGGCGCTGATTCCTTTTGGGTTGTAGGAAAGGTTGACTCATTTGCCAGTTACCTGAATTAACCTGTCCAGGTGCCTGTCACTGCATTCCAGCCTGCTGGCTTTGAGCAAGGCCTATTTAAAACTAAACGCCTATTTAATAAGTACAGTGCTTCAGTTTTGGAAGATGAGAAAAGTTCTGGAGATGGAAGGCTGGTGATGGCTGCACAACAGTGTGAATGTGCTTAATTCCACTGAATTATACTCTTAAAATGGTCAATTTTATGTTGTGTATATTTTATAATGAAAAAAGAACAAAAAGTGTATATTTATCCCACAAAAGTTAAGAAAAACAAAAAACAACAACCAAAGAACCCCACATCAGAATAAGATAACTTTACTAAGTCCATATGTTCAAAATAAAATGTTGGCTGAATTCTAATATCCATTAATGTATACAAATATATGACCTGTTTCCCCTTTGTTGATCTATTATCATGGACTTTGGTGCTCCATGTGAGGTTTAGTAAATGGTTTAAAATAAGATGATTAAATTTGGCCTTTGATTCAGCTATCTATTAAAAAAACTTACCATTTTTATTATAAGTGATTTTCAAAACCAACACAATCATGCTTCTTACCTGTCACTTATGTTCTAATTCTCCCCCCACTTTTTTTTCTATTGTCTTTCTTGCTTCCCTTTCTTTCTTCCTTTAGAAAATCAGAGCCAGCTGTGAGTTGCTGCAGGTTTTCTGGTGAATGCATAGAGTGCCCTCAGCTCTTTCTCTGCGCGAACTGGTAGAAATAGCTTGGATGGATCTATAATAACTAAGAAGGATTATCCCATCAGGTTGAGAAAAATCTGATAAAATGAGCTAAAAATACCCTGCCTCTTTTAACCTTTTCTCAGATTGACTTCTTAGAAGTAGACGCGCAGTTTGTGCAAATGTTTCTTCAGTATTTTAAAAAAATCTTAACCACAAGATGGACATTGTGTGGAATGTGGCTTCATAGCCCATTTACCTTCCATCTCCTGCCAGCTGACTTTGCCCATGACTTGAGCCAGTTGTCAATTTACTTTCTATTAATTCTTTTGTGTTTTTATTCTACCCAACGTTAAACTGACTTTTAGTTTCTTAAATAAGGAAAGCAACCAGCTATCTACAAGGGTGATATGATTTTGTGTGTGTGTGGGAGGGAGGCAGTTGTCATTTGTTTCCAACTTATATTTGAACTTGACTCATGATAAATTAAAACTATTTAAACATAAGGGGGATGGGGTAAGTAAAATATAACTGTGAAATAAAACAAAATGGGGGTAATATTTTCAATCCTTGACATAATGAAAAGCCTTGGTCTGTAATTGGTTTGTACTGTCTTGGAAGTGGCGTCCGTGGTCAACAAAGGCCCACTCTATGAGAGATCTGCAAGGAATTTATCATTCCCTCTGGCTGAGCCAAAGCAGGCTTGATATACAGTTTTGTTTCGTATAAATATTCTCATGTTACTGTTTACTCTGTGGGAATATGAGGATCTCACTGACAGGGTACGTGCTCCACTGCCTTGCTTTTAAAGGCATTTATTTGACTCTGTTGTTTTACTTACCCAGAAACTTCAGAGAACAGCCCAGGAACTTGTTTGATAAGCATCCAGACCATGCTCCCAGAGTATGTTGTGCTCGGGGGTTAGAAAAGCTTATTGTTTTAAGCAAGTCTGCGCATGGCCTCCAAGGAGCCCATTTTTCATAGGTAAAACAATTAGGACACTAACAGCAATCTCTCAGAATGCTTCTCTGTGGCGTAAGAAAATGTCCTGGTGGGCATGGGTTGCACTCAGACTGCCTTCAGAATTACTCTGTGACATCTTTTGTTTTTATTTGCAGTATTTTGAGGCACATTAGCGTATTGTGAGTTAGGATGTGATGTACAGACTTGAACAGGGGGTGGATTTCTCTCTCTACATTTTTAGCGTGTGCTTTGTCAACCTGTTCTCTCTCAGTCCCACATTCACCCTTCCATACTCTGCTTTCTGATGCTGGGCCTCTGCACACCACATATCCTTTGCCAACTAGTTCCCTCTTAGGTTCTGCCGATATGGGGGACTGGATGGGGAGACTGCGAGGCTGGAGAAGGTGAGGGAATGCTCCTTCCTGTGGGCCTCCTGTTTCTGGCACCACCCATGTTGATGAAAAGCCCAACTCTAAAATATTTAAAGAGGCTTATTCTGAGCCAAATATGAGTACCATGTCCTGAGGTACAGTTTCAAGAAGTCCTGAGAACATATGCCCCAGGTGGTTGGATTAAAGCTTGGTTTTATACATTTTAGGGGAAAGAAGTCACAGGCAAAGTCACAAATCAATACATGTACGTTGGTTTGGCCTGGAAAGGTGGGACATCTAGAAGGGTGGTGGGGGTGGAGGCCTTACCGGTCATAGATGGATTTAAAGATTTTTCCGATTGACAATTGGTTGAGAGTTAAGATTTATCTAAAGAATTTGAAGTCAGTCAAACCAAGGTTCTTGTTATATAGATGAAGCCTCTAAATAGCAGTCTTCAGAGAGAATAGGTGTTAAATGTCTCCTTTTGGACCTTAAAAAGTGTCAGACTCTTAGTTAACCTGGGAAAGACCTAGGAAGAAGATTCTCTCTCTACAGATGCAAATTTCCCCAAGAGATGACTTTGCAGGCCCATTCCAAAATATGGGGAAGAAATATAGTTTGGAGTAAAATGCTTTTATTTTGTCTAGTGCCTGCTCTCTGTCAAGTGATGCTGTAGCAGAGTCAGATTGGAATTTTTTTTTTTTTTTTGAGTTGGAGTCTCACTCTGTCGCCCAGGTTGGAGGGCAGTGGCTGCGCCCGGCCACCGCAGCCTTGACCTGCTGGGCTCTGGCGATCCTTCCACCTCAGCCTTCCAAGTAGCTGGAACTACAGGTGTGCGCCAGCACGCCCGGCTAGTTTTTGATTTATTGTAGAGATGAGGTCTCGCCAAGTTGCCCGGGCGGGTCTCAGGCAATTTACTCACCTCAGCCTCCCAAAGGCGTGGGATTACAGGTTGAGCCGCCGAGCCTGGCTCAGATTGGAATTTGGTATTTTATTGCCAGGCTCTGTTTCATCAGTCTTATGGTCTCTATTTTAATGTCAGTACTGATCAGTTGTGCCTAAAGGGAGGGAATATCATGAGGTGTGTTCCATCTTCCCTCCTGTCATGGCTGAATTCAGTTCTTCAGGTTTTCTTTGGCACAGAGGGGGTCCATTCAGCCAGCTTGGGGACTTAAGGATTTTATTTTCAGTTTATACCCACCTCAGCTATGGCTCTTGGTTCCAGGGTTGAGGTTTTTTTGTGGGTTTTTTTTTTTTTTTACACTTTGAGAAGTAACCTCATCGTGCCTTTCTGAAGCCCCAGCATCAGCTGGGCAGCGCCACCTCCTCAGATATCTGAGCCCCAGGCCTGCAAGGCCTCTCCTTTAGGCTTCTAGGCTCTGAGAACCCCTACCTTTTCTCTTTGTTCCTTCCACTTTAGCAGTTACTGCTTCTGCAGTTATATCTCTGTGATGCCGTGTTCTTACTCTCTCTCTCTCTCTCTCTCTCTCTCTCCCTCTCTCTCTCTTTTTATGTCTTTTTTAGTTCTCCAGCAACCGTTGACCAATTTTTAAATGTGATCTCTTTTGTAATACTTGGTGTCATTTCTGGTTTCCTGACTGGGCCTGGGCTGAATCCTGTCAGAAACAAACCAATCAGCAGAGCTGGGGTAATGGGATAATAGAGGGAAATGGAGAGAGAATGCGGAAGGCAGAAAATATTCAGTGTGAACATAGTTCCTAGTGAACATAGCCCATTGGTGGTTCCTTTTGTTTTCTTCACATTAGTTCTTTATTCTCTTATCACACTGTCTTCTTATTGTCAAATTTTTCTGGTATTCTTGCTATTCTTTCAGTTAGCAGTGGGGCTGAATTTGTGAGTGTTCTTGACTTGAGGTGTGGGTGGGAAATATAGCGAGCCATTGGGTAGAGTTTTCCAGTGAATGTCTTTCATGTAGTAGTTTATCCCACCATTTATAAGGCAAGCTAATGTAATTATATAATTTAAAAAATTGAAGTCTTTTCAGTCTCATGATAGTACTTGTCTTTCCTTTTGTAGCCATCTTCACCTGCCACATAGGTGATTCTTTTTAGCTGATGGTAGGCCCCCAACCTAACACCTTTCCCAAAACTTCTGTGGGAAGGTTTCATCTTATCAACGTTTCAACATTTAGCAGCATTTTTTTTTTGAAACCCCATCGGCAGCCAGTCACTATTTCCTTGCTTTTTAGGTATGTGTGTCTCCATGAAGACTAACTTCATTGGAAAAGGTAGTAGTTGATATATGAGGGGGTACCCAAAAAAACTTGGGATTACTTTTTGGAGGGCAGGCTCCTTGTAGTCCAGGCTTCCCCCACTAGGTTAGTGTTCTAGGAACCCATTGGCATCAGTGTACCAGCTAGCATTGTTGTGAGAGGTTGCGTCTGGCTTCAGTGATTTTTTGTTTTGTTTTTTTGAGATTCTTTCAGCACGTTCGCCTATTTCTTGATGGGTGATTTACAAGTGCACCTGCCCACACTGCTCTGAGTTTTAAGCAATTTTTGACCAAAACTGTCATGACACCTGTGCCCCACGCCCCATATTCACTCCATCTTGCCCTGAGCTACTTTTTTTCCCCCTCAGGTGAAAAAAGTCCTGAAAGGGAAACGTTTTGCCGATGTGGAAGAGGTGAAACAAAAAATGGCAGAAGCATTAGAAGGCATCCAAATTAACAAGTTCAAAAACTGTTCTGAGTTGTGGAAAAAGAGTCTCGATAGGTGTATTGCATCAAATGGAGAGTACTTTGAAGGTACTGAAGTTTAAACATGTAAGAGTAAATACACAGTTTTTTTTAAATAAATGCCAGTTTTTTGGGGGTCTCCCTTTGTAGATACAGTCTAGCAATGACCCACTGGCCCACTGTTATAAAACTATGTTGTTTTATAAGCATAAAGGATTTTTAGTGTCAGCATTAGTGTCAGTATTACACTGTGTCTATCCCAAAATTATTTTTAGTAGTTCATCTTCTTTTAAGGCATCCACTCTACTATTTCACAAGGATAAAAGAAATAAAATAGTGAGATACAGGAAAAGAAGTAAACCATGTTGACATTATCATTTGTAGCTACCTTTTATTGAGGACTAGCTAAATGTTAGGTATTATATGATTTTCACAATATCCCTCTGGAGTAGGTGACTAAAATAATAAAATTCCCCAAGTTCTCTTAGCCTATAGGGTCAACTGGGAACCTCCTCCTATCATATCCTGTGCCCTGTAGGTTTATATCACTGCCCTAACCCTGAACAATGCTCTTAACCTGCATCCTCAGGTCTCCAGGCCTCTCTTCCTAGGTCTGATCAGCTTTCATCTCTAGTTTGTTGTGTTCTATAGTTGGAAAATTATAGTCCTGTTGATTGACCCACCCATCTATGGCAGTTTTGTAGCACAGCCCACCTCAGGATCCTGAGACTTCTTCCAGACACTAGACCCTTCTCTAATATGTCTGTCCTCCTTCTTCATTTTAAATTTATTTAAAATTTCTTTCATTTCTGTGCTTTACACAATTTTCAGGTACTGAGTTCTTGCCTACTTATTGTTTTCCATACCTGGAAGGCATCTCAGCTTCTAGTTTGCAGACTTCTTCCCCTGGAATGTCAGTGCCTCCTCTGCAGTACAGTGTACTCCAGCTATTCACAACCTTGTCTCATCCAGTGGGGAAGTGGAAAATGAGCCCCATATTCCCAGATCTCTCTCAACTGAATTGAAGTCACAAACCTGCTCCAGCTCATTGAGAGATGCCTGGAATCACTCCAAGATTCTGGAATAACCACGTCAGCCATAGGATCCAGAAAGGTCCCCACTGGTATTTAAGTCAGGGAGGAAACTTGCCACCAAATGAGGCCAACACTACTTCTAGGACAGAGATGGGTTTGGATTATGCAGCCGGTACTCCAGAACTCCTAGCAGAGTCACTTGGTCATTCTTTTTACTTTGAATTCACTCCCCCAGTTTTTATGCAAATATAGTTTTTGAATTTGACACATTGACTTGTGGCAGGGTTTTGTTGATCTTCACTGGTCTGTTTTACTGTCTAGACTGTAAAGTCCTTAGGCTAAGGCTTCATTCACAATTTTTTTTTCTTTTCTTTTTTTAAATAGGGGCTCACTATGTTGCCAGGCTGGTCCCAAACTTCTGGTCTCAAGTGATCCTCCCACTTCAGCCTTCCAAAGTGCTGGGATTACAGACGTGAGCCATCACACCATGTCTCATTCACAAATATTTGTTAAGTTCCCACTATATTTCAACAGGAGCAGGGTGACCATTATGCTAACGACTCTGCAGCTGCTCCTGACCTCACTGGCACAAAGCCCTTGAAAAGCCTGGGTAATATGTTCACAGCCCCAGGAAAATGCTCACATGATTGTATGATTTTGTAAAATTTGCAAAAGTTAGATATGTCAGGCACAAGCTGTTGAAACTGCTGCTTCTTCCCATCTCTGCTTCTTTGTTAAACTTCTCTTTGTAGCATTGGAGGAGCCAGGGTGACCTTGTGGGCTTATAACCTGTGCAATAGCACAGGGTCCTACTCTTGGTTCAGTGCTCTGCTATTGCTGCTATTGCTGTCATGAAGCTCTGAATATATATATATATATATATATATATATATGGGGTGTTTGTATGTGTGTATGTGTGTGTGTGTGTGTGTGTGTGTGTGTGTGTGTGTGTGTGTGTGAGTGATATGATATCACTCTGTTGCAAAGGCTAGAGTTCAGTGACTCCATCATAGCTCACTATAACTTCAAACTTGGGTTCAGGTGATCCTCCTGCCTTAGCCTCCTGAGTACCTGGGACTGCAGGTACAGGCCACCATGTCTTGATAGTTTCTAAACATTTT
The DNA here is from genome assembly GCA_027257055.1 of Cephalopachus bancanus. Taxonomy (NCBI): domain Eukaryota; kingdom Metazoa; phylum Chordata; class Mammalia; order Primates; family Tarsiidae; genus Cephalopachus; species Cephalopachus bancanus. The sequence goes on from JAPVLO010000306.1 coordinate 2,743,187, forward strand.
TTGTGGAGATGGGGACTTGCTATGTTGCTTGGGCTGGTCTTGAACTCCTGGCCTCAAGCGACCCTCCTGCCTCAGCTTCCCAAAATGCTGAGATTACAGACGTGAGCTACAATGTCCAACCAGAAATTCTGAATAATTTTAAAGACAGGGACCCACATTTTCATTTTACACTGGGCCCCACAAGTTATACAGTTGATTCTGGGAGTGGCTGAGGACAATTTTGGACCTAAATAAAGGGGAAGTTGAATCAGGGATAATTAGGATTTAGTGGGCTATATTTATGTGCTTCACGGTCACTTCCATGTGAAGGTGAGTTATTGCCAGCTCTTCCAGTGTAGGAATGGCTTCCAGGAATACGTCTCTCACCCTCTGTGATGGCTTACCCAGTGTTGTGACACAAAAAGCAGGGCTGGAGGGTTATCACAGATGAACGTGTCCCCTGCGACTCAGCACCAGAAGTATGTAAGAGGTGAAGGAGAAACAGAGTTCAAAGGTATGGAACCAGAAGCTAGTCTGTGGAAACTTTTTCTAGCTATTAGGAGCATAATGCTGTAAGTAAATGATGTAGTTTTCAAAATACCCATCCAGCCAAGTATGGATAGCTCATGCCTGTAACCCCAGCACTTTGGGAGGCTGAGGCGAGAGGACTGCTTGAGGCCAGGAGTTCAAGACCAGCCTGGGTAACATAGTAAGACCTCATCTCTACAAAAAAAATAAAATAAAATAAATTAGCTGTGCTTGATTGCACGGGTGCCTGTAGCCCCAGCTACTTGGGAGGCTGAGGCTGGAAGACCACCTGAGCTCAAGGCTGCAGTAAGCCATGATCATGTCATTGTACTCCAGCCTGGGCAACAAAGTGAGACCCTGCCTCAAAAGATAAATAAAAATAAAAATAATGTCCATCTAATACAGAAGCTCTGTGCTGCAGGGGTATAGGTGTTGATGAAGTACATACAATTACATGTGTATAATTATACCAGATTATTACTTTTCTCATGATAATTGTATAAAATAGGATTTATACAATTATCAGAATTCCTGTTGTTTTGGGAACAAAAATCTTGGGTAGAACTGCAAAGAGCAAGTATGTCTCGTGGTGGGTTACCTGTTGGGAAATTGCATCCCAAATATTAATGATCAAAACCATATTTCTTTTTATCTTTTTTTGAGTTGGAGTCTCACTATGTTGCCCAGACTGGAGTTCTGTGGCCGTTCCCGGCCACCGCAGCCTTGACCTGCTAGGCTCCGGCGATCCCTCCGCCTCAGCCTTCCAAGTAGCCGGAATTACAGGCATGCGCTACCACACCCAGCTGATTTTTTGATTTATTGTAGAGATGAGGTCTCGCTGCCCAGGTGGGTCTCGAACCCGCGGGCTCAGGCAATCCACTCACCTCAGCCTCCCAAAGGCATGGGATTACAGGCTGAGCCACCGAGCCCAGCTTCAAAACCATATTTCTATTAATCATTCTTAAAAAAAAGAATGACTTCACTTTATGTTCTTTTTATATAAAATGGCAAATGTTGCCATTTGAATAGGTGACCAAAGAGAATGTAACTACAAAAATGTGGAAAACATGTAAAGTATTATACATATAATTAATAAAAATATGTTACTTTTCTGGAATTTACAATAATGATAGTATTTCTGTTTCTAAATATGTGGAGTTTGTAATGGCTTATTTTCTCACTCTACATTCACTTATATAAAACTATTTTTGGATTATTTTTCTCAAAGACGATGCTCAAAATTGTTCAGCTTCAGGCTTCCCAGAGCCTGGGTCTGCCCCCAGGTGCTGGACACTTGCCGAGCACTTGGCACATGTATTATCTTATTTAGTTGTCACAATATCCCTCTACACTGATATTACTCCCACTCCACAGCTACAGAAACAGAGGCTCAGAGAAGTTAAGTAACTCCGTTGAGGTCATGCATCTCATACGTTGCAAGACCGGCTTTCTGTCTAGGTCTGTTCTTTCTGAAGTCTTTTTTTACCCTTTGCTCTCTAGGTCCTAGAGCAACAGAGATGTCATTTCCTCTGAGAAGTCTTCTAAGACCACCAGGTTAGGTTATACCTTCCACATGTCTGTCCTTTTTCCATAGCTCACAGTTAATTAATTACTGCAGTGATTATCCTCATTATACTGTAAACTCTATGGAGGAAGTCGTTTTTATTTACAGTGTAGAGACTCAGTGTGTCTGTTCAGTGAATTCGTTCCTTTAGGTCTACTCCTTTCCAGAGGCGCCTTAGGACAGCTTCTTGCTTCAAACACTTTCTTTCCAGTTTTCTTTTTTCTTTTTTGTCCCCCACTTTCTGCCAGGCCAAGGAAAGGCCTGGAAACAGGCAAGAGTTGCGGGGTTGTGCAGTGGGAATGTAGAGACACTATTATTATTTATACATGCACACCTTCATATGCATTGCCTGGTACCTGTTTCAAGTACCAGACAACTCTGGGGGTGGGGCAGTTATGTCATAAAGTTGTCTGTTTCATGATTGTGTATTTTCGTAAACGGAGTCGTCTTAAAATGGAGGAACACCTGTATTCGATTTCCCCTGGAATGTACTGAATTCTCTTATACTCCTCGTTTCAGATGAGGTTTTTCTGGATGACACCATCTGGGAAATGTCACTTTGATTAAAATAAATATGCAGTATAGTTAACACTGGGAACCTATTTGAATTTCTCCAAGTAGCCCTGTCTTACAGAAGCAGAAGGCAGCCAGCTCTTCGGCTCCTCGTGTTGGGAGAACTTGGGAGAGATGCATTCCACAGCTTGGTGTCAGTCGAATGGCGGTGTGTGGCCCACTGAGCTCTGGAGGATTTTGTGTATTTTCCTTTTCTTATCTTTGGGCTACTTCCCCAGCCCCCCCTTCCAGTTTATTTTGACACTGAGAAAAAAAGTATATAAAAATAAAAAACTTCGCTTTAGAATTGCCAAGTTTTTCTTTCAAACTAAGAAAAGAAACCAGTTGTTGAAAAATATGATGAATGGCGTCCTTTGTTTTCTTTTCAGTTGTAGCACTTGAGGGCACTGCCATTGGAAGGAGGCCAAATTCCCCAGGCAGGAGGGAACCTTGGGCTGAAAGGAGGCCTGGTGATTGTGGAGGCTGGCAGGTCGGGATTTCCTCTCAGCTGTGGCAAATAGCTCCTTCCTTTCTACAAGATTCCCTTGCAGGCCCACCCCTCCTGGCCTTCAGTCACTCCCTGTGTTTTCAGCACTTGCTACTGATGAGGATGTCATCTATTTGTAAGAACACCATCGGTACAATGTGGGGCTTCCAACATTTATGTAGTGGTTTTCCCATCCTCCACAGTTACGGACTTTTTGGACTATAGGATCATGTATGGTTGAGGGCAGCCGTCAGTTGTTAATGTACAAGCAATTCCTGAGACTGTTAGCGGTATTCCTCCTTTCTGTTTTGTCACCAAGTGGTTTGGGAGATCCAAGGGGCAGAGTGTAAATTTCTTGTTCTGTAAGTCATCCTCAGGGCAGGCCTCTTCAGATCTTTCTGGATGGCATGAAGAAGGAGTGGGTGGGAAGGGTCAGGCTTCTCTTTCAAGGAAACAAGGGAAATGTCTCAGACGCCTTTAAGGCATCTGCATGTTTCCCGTTAAGTGAACTCAAAAGTTGCTCTGAGGACACAGGTGAACTGTAACTTAGCACAACCTGTAGAACATCCTCAGTTTGGAAGCTCTTTCTGAAAACTTTATGTACCTTGGCCTGGGGTATCTAATGCATTTATTATAAGCTTTGTTTGCAAGGGTGTTTTTTCCATTAGACTGTGAGTTCTTTGAGAACAGGGACTGTTTTATTCAACTTGGTAATTCCAGTGCCTGGCTTCAGAAAATCTGAAAGTTGAGTTACATGTATGAGGTGCAGTTCAAGGAAAAAACTCTTTGGAATTTCTAGGGAATGGAAAGTCTGGCTCAGGCTATGTGTGAGGCTGGGGAAAGGAGGTAGAGACGCCAGAATTCCACATAAAGACAGACAGAAAATGACGCAAGAACACAAACACCTGACCTACTTCCTCAGGAAACGTCAGTGGGAAAAGTGTGAGTTTGAGCTCCTCACGCCTCTTCCTTTTGTCTTTATTCTTAAATCCAGGCTGCCTTTTAAATGCCCCCACAATCCACTTGTAAAGTCTTTAAGCAAAAATGATGCCAGGTTCTGTTGTGTGGCTACCAGATTGGAGCTTTTCTCTCCCCGCTTCATTCAGTTAATTGAGCTGTGCTGGGAGGTTCAGTAATTTATTCTATGAAGTCTTTCTGTGCAAACAATTCCAGGCGGAGGGAGAGAGACTTAGTTGAATCTCTCAGACACTTGAGACGCAGAATTTATGTTTTGGAAAACACCAGTGAGTCAGTGTCCTCAAATGTAATCAATAAAAGACAGTTTCCATCATCAGCTTTTCATTAACTGAGCTCAGAGTTTTCTCCTTTTATTGCTTTTTACATGTTTACAGTATCTCATTCTTTCCCTGATTCTGGATTTTCACACCATATGGCCACATCTTTAAGTCATTTTTCAGCTGCTCTATTAAATAGTAAAATGAGATTCAGAACAGATTTCTTTGATTTTAAAATAGCATTTTGGGTGTGTGACTTTTTTTTTGTAAATAAAAAAAGAATTAAGGCACTCAAAAGCATGAAATTTCAGGTATTTCTACCCAGACAGTGTAATGTGTAGCTTTCTACTTACTTAGAATAAATAGATGTTTATCTTGTGGAATTTCACCTGCAGCATAAATTGATCCATTCAGTCTGCATATTGAAATTCATTTCTACTTAAATAAGATTTAGCCTTCGCTGTTGCTAATGAACATAGACTGAAAATGAAACTGAAAGTATATCTTTGTAACTATTCAATATTGTACTGTATTTCTCATTAGAAATGATTCTATAGTTTATAAGCATATGTACTATATGTCAATAATGCTCCATTGCTGTAATTGTGGTTGTGATTCTATTTGATCACATAAAATATGGTATTCTTTTATGTTTTTCCTTTTTTCTGTACTGTTTAGTGGTCAGTTTCTTGAGAAACTGCAAAGGAAAGATGGTTACTACTAGCATTCAGATGCCACAGTTCAGAATTAATTGATGAGGATTTAAGGCATGCAGTCTACCATTTAGTACAGTTTACCTCGCAAAGGGTTAGACATTTAAAAGGCTATTAAATATTTACTGCTTGTTTTCTGGGGCAGAGAGGGCATTTTGGTATAGTTTGATGGTGATTTTTTTTTTAAAGGATAGTACTTAACAAAAGGAAACTACTGCATGAGCACATTTTGTAATAGGAGTAAATTTGCCATTGATCTAGATGTTAGCAGCAAGGACTGTCAGTCACAGTTAATCAGCTTATGAGTATGTGCTTTGAAATCCTCAATTATCCATTAAAATCTGGACATCGACTTGAAGAAGTGACTGACCTAGAGTTGATTGTTTAAAGTTAAAATCAGCTGCACTCAATGTCCAGAAGGTCGATAGTCTCTTAATTGTGTTTCAATAAAGTCAATTTTAAGTGATATATAATTTGTGAGTGTTATGAATACAGCTCACATATTTTGACTCTAGTTATTGTACTATTTGCTAAAGAATGTATTTCAGTTGAGGATAAGTCCGTTGAATATGTATATTTTGATGACTATTAATATTTTAAAGTTCATTATTTAATATGATATGTGGGAAAATAGTAATTTGGAATACCCATTCTGAATAATTCAAGTAAAATTCTACTTTTTCTTGAGTTATCCTGGTATTATTCATTGTTTTTACTGTCACTATATCACTAAACGTATCTTTAGTCCTGTTTATGATATTAAAATCACAATCACTTCTGTATGTTTTAGTGTATCTTTTTTTGGTAGAGGTGGAGGAGGTCTCGCTATATTGCCCAGGCTAGTCTTAAACTCCTGACTCTCAGGCAATCCTCCAGTCTCAGCCTCCCAAAGTGCTGACATTACAGGCATGAGCCACTGTGCCCAGCCTGCATCTTTTTAATAACATAAATCTCTAGAAGTTATAGATTATATCTCTCAACCTGTTGTTTACCATTTCTAGACTAAAATTAAGAGCACTGCATCTTTTTCATATAGCAAAAGTCATTATCCCACGGCATTTACTAAGTATCTAACAGTGATAGTGGAAAATGTTATTGACATGGTGCTTTTACCTAAGAGCTTGAAATTAAGATGGCACTTACCGAAACAAACAAAAGAACTATGAATGACAGTGTGATATAGTCAGTCCACTGACAGATCAGAGGGAAAAACATTTTTCAAACTCTCCGTTGTCATTTTCAGCCAGAAGATCAGCTCAGAGGGGACCCTACCTTGAAGTATATCCACCAAGGGTTTTGGAAGTAGTACCAGCCTTCTAGTGTTTCCAGATCATTATCTGGTAGCAAGCAGTTGATTCTTTTGAGAAAAGTATTTATTCAGTAAGTATACATTGATCTACTGTGTGCCAATCAGTGTTCTGAGAGACAGAACTGTGACATGACAAAGTCCCTGCTCTTAGGGAGCTTGCTTTCTAGTGGCAGGAGACAGGCAGTTTACAAATAAAGAAGTAGAAAAATTGTCAGGTGATGCCAAGTGCCACATAGAAACATGGAGCAGAATAAGGAGGACATTTTTGTAAGGTGGCCAAAAAAGCCCTCATCAATCAGGTGCTATTTGAGCAGAGAGAAAGATCGAAATAAGTGCATGTGCTTGTGCTGGGAGAAAGGCAAGGCAGGCAGAGCAGCTGAAATAAACCCGGCAAAAACTCTTTTCTTCAGCCGCTTTGTATCTGGCCATGTTTGACATAGTATGACAAGTGGGTAAGAGACAACCTGGCAGATTACTTAGGTCAAAGGATCCCTTATTCTCCAGTCAATACCCCCATTGGAAAGATAATTTTGTCAGCTACCATTGATTAAGTGCTTTATATTGGGTCAGGCATTTTGTAACAATCCAGGTCAATATTTTTATTATTTCTTTTCTCTCTCTCTTCTTTTTAGAGACAGGATCTCACTCTGTTGCCCAGGCTGGAGTGTAGTGGCATGATTGTGGCTCACTGCAGCCTCGACCTCCTAGGCTCAAATGATTTTCCTGCCTCAGCCTCCTGAGTAGTTGGACTACAGGTCCTCACCACCATGCCTAGCTAATTCTATTTTTATTTTGTAGAGCCTGGGTCTCATTATGTTGCCCACACTAGTCTTGAACTCCTGGCCCCAAGCAATCCTTCTGCCTTGGCCTCCCAATGTACTGGGATTACAGGCATGAGCCGTCATATTCTCTAGTAAGGAAACTGATGCTTAACTGAAACTAAATGAGTTTCTCAGGCCTACGTGACTTTGAATGATGGGGCCAGAATGCGACCTCGAGTCAGTCTGACTACAGTGTCTCTGCATATTGTTGCTTTTCCTAGAGGGTAAGGTATCTGCGAGGCCAAAAACATGATGGATTATTAAAATATCCCCCAAATGGGACAAATATTATTGCTCTCAATTGAATGAGAAAGGCTGAGTTTTCTGTTACAAAAAGTCAGAACATGACTGGAGTCACCGAGGCTGCAAGGTTTTCCACCATGGAGAAGTAGAAATGTGGCTACTCTCTAGTAAGTTTGGAATCTTTGGGCCACTGATCCACATAATCCATGACTTCTTTCTCCCCATAAGTGAGAAATATTTGCTTTGGCCACAATACTTTTTTATTTTTAAACTTTTGTGTACTTTATTAAGAGTGCTGATCTGCTATGCAAATATTGCCAGCCCATTATCATGAATAAATCTACTCAGTTCCTGTAAGGAACATTGGAAATATATTAAACACTTGCCAGCTCTCAAATTTTCCACCAGTCTGTACTCAAATAGATAATATTAATAAGATTAATATCCATTACTGTTCATCTGGAATTGTAAAATTTTCAGGGTGTCTGTATTTTCAATGATGAAATTTAGAGTATTTCTATCTATCTAAGACATGTCAGAGTCCACTGGGGTGCTGACTCATTTGAGCATCAACACATGGAAAAGGCATCTTCAACTGAAATAATTAGAAATGCAGATTTGACTCCTTTCTATAAAGTTTTGGTCCTACACTTTGAACTAACCTTGCAGAAAAAAAAAAGATAATGAAGTGAAGTACGCATGTAATGAGTATCTGTTAAAATAATAGCTCTGGAAAGAAACTAAAGTTTAATGCAACACAGGCATTTTCTCAACTTCTTTAGCGGATTCACATTACAGCTGGTCTTAGGTCACGGCCCAAGTGGCTGGGAGTTCTTGATGTCGATGCCATATGTTTAGCGGGAATATCAATCCAATAGACATTTGGACCTTTTCTTCGTTCCCTGTGCTTTGCATTATCATATCGGACTCTTCTTTTTTTTAAAATGAAAATGCCTATATCAAAAGTCAGCTTATATTTTTAATTGCCTTTTTGATCAGATTATGGTTGGCTTTGAAGAATGGATAAGATTTTGTGGAAAAGATTCCCAAGGAAAAAATGTCTGTATAAATGCACTGCACCAAACTTTGAAATGCTTTTATCCCCTCTTTGTTCTCCAGCTTGGTTTTGGAAACTTTGTGATGACTCTTATTGATGATGGATAATCATATGTATTTTTTGTTTCTTTCACTTGCTTCTCAAGTCGTGCAGCACCCCATCCCTCAGCCAATATACCTGGCAATTTTTTTTCCCCAAGTTGAGTCTCAATCTGTCACCCATACTGGAGTGCATGATCCCAACTCACCTCAACCTCCCTAGTAACTGGGACTATAGGTGTATGCCACCATACCTGGCTAATTTTTTATTTTTTGTAGAGACAGGATCTCACTATGTTGCCAAGGTTGATCTCAAACTCCTGGGCTTAAGTGATTCTCTCGCCTTGGTCTCCCAAAGTGCTGGGATACAGGCATGAGCCACTGCATTCAGCCTTCAGGCAATTTGAGACTAATTCTCAGAGGGTTTCTGCTGGGTTATTTATGTCCTGGGTTATTTATCCTTTATTTACATCTCACCTACTTTATTATTTTTAAAATTTTATGTCTTATTTCCATTTTCAATAGTCTCATTATGTCTCTAAGAAAACTTTGGGTATAGAGATACCCACATGAAGTTAGAGATGTTAATTCCATATGTACAAGAGTGGCAATCAGCACCAAGAGCCGTCTCTAGTAGGAGGAAGGAACTCAGGTCCTTGTAGGGAGATGAAGACTCATTTCATAACTTTTCCCAGCGTCTGTTCTGGCCATTGTGTGATTCATTTTGAGGTCATTGCTTGTGTGTAAGTGCTCCTTAATCCATCCATTAAATACAAATCAGAAAATTAGAAATTTAATGATACATTTGGCAGTGCAATGATAATCTTGAGGGAAACAAAAAGATGTGTTCCTTTATTTAACCAGCACTGATGGTTAAATTACTTATGCTTGATACTAGGATATTAGGACATTAGAAAAATAGCCCACAAGGTTTCTGTTTAGGATCTTGCTTTGGATACCAAGGGTGCACATGTGGAGTAATTAGAGAGCAATTTGAAGCAGTGCATGGACACTAAGGAGGTAAATCTCTGTGCTGGGCATCAGTGAACTGCAGAGATAAGAAATCAACAGAGGGAAATACAGCCAGTTTTGCAGGAAACATAGATTAGTAAGAAGGGTGAGAATATTAAAGAATGCAAAAAACAAGAGCAAGACATCAGAAATGGGAAATAAGTGATGCCTAACTGGGCAGTTGGTAGATGTATATGAGGGGGGGACCCAAAAAATGCTGAAATTTATTTATAAAAATTGAGTATCTATCCCAAGGTGTTTAAACTTCAGTCACCTTCAAAGTACTCTCTGTTTGATGCAGTACACCCATTGAGTAGCTTTTTCCATTGCTCAAAACAGTTTTAAACTTGTCAATTTTGATGCCTTTTAATGCTTTTGCCCTTTTTTGTTTCACCTCTTCCACATGGATAAAACGTTTCCCTTTGAGGACTTTTTTCATCCAGGAAAACAAAAAAAAGTCACTCGGTGAGATTGGGTGAATAAGGAGGGTGGGGCACGGAGGTCATGCTGTTTTTGGTCATAAACTCTTGAACACTCAGCACAATGCGAGCTGATTGTTCATGTAAATCACCCATCATGAAATGGGCAAACATGCTGAAAGCATCTCCAAAAAAAAAAAAATTCAGTGAAGCCAAACACAGCCTCTCACAACAGTGCTAGCTGGTGCGCTGATGTCAATGGATTCCTAGAACACTTACCTAGTAGGGAAGCCTGTACTACAAGGGGTCTGCTCTCCAAAAGATAATTCCGTTTTTTGGGGGGGTTTCCCCTTATACCCTTATATATGTAGCAGTCCAGCACCAAAGGGACAGAAATGACCAGGCTTTGGGTTTTGCCTTCAAGGAGCTCACAGTCAAGGAGGGAGAAGAGTGTACTTTCCTCCTAGGATTGTACCAGTGGTAAGAGAGAACAGACAGTAAGCGTAGAAAGTCTTCTGATGGAGGCAGTAAGGGAAGTCTCCTCAAAGGAGGAAGTAATGTTTGAAGAATGAGGCAGGGACTTTCAACGAGAACCTCAGATTTGGTTGGCTAGAAGTGAGAGCCCGGTGAGAAATAATCTTTGATGTGCTTTAAAATCTAGTATCAATTATTTATTTAAATTTTTTTTTTTTAAGTTTTAGAGATGAGGTCTTACTATGTTGCCCAGGCTGGTCTTGAATTCCTGGGCTCAAGCAATTCTCCTGCCTTGGCTTCCCAAAGTGCTGGGACTATTAGTGTGAGCTAGCACGCGTGACCTACAGTCTAGTATCAATTATTTCTAAATTTACAGAAAGACCTGTACTTTGTGAGACCTTGTTGCACAGTTGCTTTAAAGGCTTCACATTTCAAGTATTTGTGAAATTTGATTGATTAAGTATAATAGAAAATTTTTAATTTTTTCAAAATTGTATCTTCCACCATTTTTTGGTTTTTCCTTTTCAACAAGATTTACTGTAAATTTTTTTACACAAAAATTGAATGGAAGAAAAAAGCAATATTCATAATAGAAAACACTCCACATTATTTACATATTATTGCTCTCTAAAGGGGGTAGCACAGCTAATTGAAAATTAAATGATAGAAATGATGTGACTTATAATAGGTGATAGTATATGCAAATATAGTATGGCATATAGCATATACAGATAGATATATGCACAGATGTGTATGTATATTTGAAAGAAGCACATTAATATTTGCTTGTAGCCATCCTCATCGCTTTGTAATGTAGCATCACAATTTTTTCTTTATGCCATTAGCCCTTTGGAAATCATAGTCATCAAAGTAAACAAAAATAGATGGCCTCGACTGCATAATATTATATGGATTTAATATAAATTTTATATTATCTACAATGACACTATTAAATGAGTTAATACAACACATAAAATGACCAATTCTCTTTAAATTTTAGTGTTTAGCATATTTGTTTTGATTGTGCGTGTGGGAGCTGTGAGAACAGTTCTGCAAAAATACTTTGCAAGTTACCATAGTGACTAAATTGTAGTGCTTTATGATGTTATCTCTCCCCAGGGTCTTAATTCAGTTGCGTGTTTTTTAAATCATAATTCAACAGTTGACGTTTACATTTTTCTATCTAAAAAAATTGTATACACACATACCAGTTTATGACTTTACTTAAATGTATAATTTGATCATATCACACACCCTCAAGTAAAAATCTTGCTTTTCTCTTTCTCTTTTTGCTGTGTTCCCATATCCCTTTTTTCTCCTTCTTCGTCCCTATCCCAGTGACCTTGGTTAACAAATGGTATGTATCTTTGTATTTTTTTCTGTTTTCATACAATTTTTTTCCCCTGCATCTCTGGTGTTTGTTTCCAAAGGCATGTTTTACTACAGTTATATACAGACTGGTATATGCAAGTATAAAATAGCCTACCTAATTAATTGATATACAGCAGTTCCATTTAATTCCTTTTAATGGCAGTAATGCTTAATACTTCAAGTTGTAAATGGGCCATAATTTATTTAATCACTTTGTTTCCATTTTTCTGCTATGAATAATACTTCAATAAGCATCATTGTATCTAAGTCCTCACTTGCTGGTGTTGTTTTCATTTCTAGGTTTTAAAAAGCTGAGATTGCAGGCTCCAAGATTGTATCATATATTTTAAATTTTCAGAGTAGTTGCCATATTACTTTCCAGAAAGGGTAGAACACATCACATTTATACCTAGCAGTATTTGTATATTTCCCCATGTCTCTGCATGCAATAGAAATCACATATAATTCTTTTTAATTTTTGCCACTCTCTTAGGTGTAAAGTAAAATTTCATTGTTACTTTAATTTGCATTTTTCCCCATCTATAAGTGAATTCGCTGGTTGACAATTTGGATGTGCTTAAAGAATGTTTGTTAAAAATTTCATTTACTTAAGAATTGCCTTTTTATATTCTTGCCCTCATATTCAATTTTTATCTTTTTCTTATCAAATTGTGAGACTCTGTATTTTACAGTTATACCCTCTTGTGTCATTGCTGATGTAATTTTTTATGTAGCAAGTGTTTTTCTCTTGCCTTTAAATGTCTTATGCTATCAGAAATTTTATTTTTTTTACAGTCTTTCAAAAATGCTTTAATATGAAATTATCTAATTCTCTTCCTACCCCACTGGAAAAAACCTTGTTGAAATTCTAATCAGAAAGGCATTACATTTTGATTAGTTATATTTTGACAACTAGCATTAAAAAAAAAAAATTAGGTATTCCCAAGCATGAACCTGATATGTCCTTCTGCTTGCCAGGTCTTATTTCATGTCCCTAGCAGTGTTATGGTCTTCTTTATCCAGAGCCTGTATCTTTCCTGGAAAATTTATTCTAAGTATGTTATTGCTTAGTTCTACTGTAAATATAATATTTTCTTATTTTCCATCTCTAGCGGAAGAAAAGGTGTTGATATTTAGCTATTTATCTTATATCCAGCTACCTTGCTAAGTTTGTTAAATCTAAAGATTTTTTTTTTTAGTTTGAATTTTTTGGAGGCTTCCTGGACATGGATTTATATTATCAACAGAAAAACATAATTTTATATATTTTTTCCCCTAATTTTTATGCCGGCTATTTTATTTTCTCCAAAATTCAGAGATAATATTAAATAATAATGAAGATACTGGGCATCCCTGCTAAGCTTTTAATTTTAATTATGATGTGTGATGTTTTACCATTTAAGAAAATATATGTGCTTGCTTTTTTATAAATACTCTGTGTTGTGTCTTCTTCTGTTGCTATTATTCTTACAGTTTTTATAAATAGAGATGACTGCTGAATTATGTCAAATAACAATTTGGCATTTATTCATATTTTCAATGATTTTTTTCTCCTTTAATGTGTTGATGTAAGGGGGGGTTATGTTGGCAAATTTCTTTTCTTTTTTTTAACTTTTAATTTTTTTATTTTAAAGATATGGGGTACAATTCAGGGTTAGGTATGCAAGTATTCATTATGGAGGTACCCTTGTTGATGAGATGTGCCCCCTTTCCCCAGGCAGATGCCCACTAATGTTGGCAGATTTCTTACCATTAAACCATTTTGCATTCCTAAACAATCCTTGGTCATATTCTACTATTCCTTTGACATTCTGTTCTACTTTTGTGGAGGTTTTGCTTAGTATTTGTATCTATATTTATAATAAGATTCTTCTATAGTTTGTGTGTGTGATTGTGCATGTGTGTTACTATCTTTCATAGGATTTGGTGTTAAGGTAATGCTTGCTATTTGAAATAAATTCAGGAGCTTTCTATTTCTTCTATAGACTGGGATAACTTAAATAAGATTAGAACTGTAATAGTTTAAAGATTGAATAAAATCTCCCTGATGTCTTTCTCAAAATGATAGCTTTCTTCTATGGTAATTGCCACATTCAAGTTTTCACTTAGGTCAATTTTGGTGATTTATATTCAGCTATGAAATCATCCATATCCTCTAGATTTTCAGATTTGTTTTCCATGGAGTTATATTTAGAATTCTCATAATTTTAAATCTCTTCTGTATCTGTAGTTATTATGCATGCTTTCTCTATCTCTCTTTTTAAAAAATAATCTCCCCTTTATCTTTAAACAGGCTTTTGAGTCTTTTTTTAAAAAAGCACATCGTTTTATAGTCTTTTCAAAGAATGGACCTTTTTTTTCTTTTAGACAGAATCTTGTTCTGTCACATAGACTGGAGTGTAGTGACTCGTTAATAGCTGACTGCAGCCTTGACATCCTGGGCTCAAGTGATTCTCCCACCTGAGCCTCTGAGTAGGTGGAACTACAGGTGCACACCACCATACCAGATTAATTTTTTAATTTTTTTGTGGAGACAGGATCTTGCTCTGTTGCCCAGGTTAAAGAATAAATGTTTTACAAGGTATTTCTCTTTCCCAATTTTTGTGCTCTATTTTATTAATTTCACCTCATTATTGTTAATCTTTTCTTCCTATTTTCTTTAGGTTTATTTTGTGCTTATTTTCCTATTTTTTAAAGAGAGAGTGTTTAATTGTTTAATTTTTAGCTTTTTTTTCTTGTAATGGCAAATAATTTAAGGCCACAAATTTTCTTCTGCAAAGATATTGTTGTATCTCTTAGATTTTATGATCTAGACAGTTCCTAATTTCTCTTTCCAATTTATCTTTGGGATTTATTTACAGTTTATTTAAGAGTGCTTTTAAATTTCCAAGTTGTAAAGATGATTTTGATCACCTTTTATTATTTGCTTTTAATTGTGATTAAGAATATGCCCTGTTAAAATTTCTACTTGAAACAGCAACAACAAAACTCTCTCTCTCTTTTTAGATTAGATAATATAGTTTATTTAAAAACAAACTTAGTGAAGGGGAGAGAGAGAGAGATTGAGAGAGAGAGAATGAGAGGACATTCACCTCCCAAGGTAGGAGAAGGGGCCAAGCAAAACTTAAGAAAACAAACCCTGGCCATTGCTCAAAACTCTTTCCCTCGAATTCCTCTCTTTCCTGTCCTCAGTAGAACACAGTGCGTCATGACTGACTCCTGGCTGACACATATGCCAACCCCTGCTTCATGTCAAGGGCTCTGATGCCTTTGGGGAGGGCAGAGTAACAGGATAGAAAGGCCCTGGTCCCCAAATTGCCATATGGAAAAAGTTGCATCTCTACCAGGACTACTCACTTGAGCACTATTTTGTGAAAGAAAAAGAAATCTAATAAATAAATAAATATTGCTTTTTTCCTCCCTGTTATAGCATCTTAGCCCTTATATTTGCTTATATAAACTTTGTCTGCGAGCTCGGTGTTCACATTACCCTTGGATGTTCGGCTATTATTTTCCAATGCAGAAATGTATGCAATGCTTGAATCTCCATTTTGCGTTTAATGGTGATGGCACCATCACCACAGGGACACAGAACAAAATTATGTCCTTGGAAAAATATAAATGTGTTCATACATATTTGTATCTTTTATATTTTCATTTGAATATGAAAATATAAAAATTGGCTGTCTGTGAATGCATACTCTGTTTTATTCAACCTAAGATGCATTGGTTGTAGGGTCAGAAGATTGCAAATCATAGATGATATTTGTATTTTTTCACACATGATACACTCTTCTGTGACATGAAGAGCCTTGGCATGTAAAATATTTTACAAGAATGCTTCACCACAGTCTCTGAGAAAATCTCCAAACCTCTTACACCAGTTCTGCAAGTTTTGATATACTTGTGTGTGGTAGGCAGAATATTGCCCCTCCCCCCAAAGTGTCAGCATCCTAATCCCTGGGACCCGTGAATACGAAAGGTCACATGGATCTAAGGCAGCCTATCAGCAGACCTTAAAATATTGAGATTATCCTCTGCTATCTACATAGGCCAAAGCAATCACAAGGATCCTTAAATGCAAAAATGGGAGATAGAAAAGGAGGTGAGAGCAATGCAATGTGAGAAGACTTCCTCCTGCTATTGCTTTGAAGATGGAAAAAGGCCATAAGCCAGGGAAAGGGAGCAGCCTCCAGAAGGTGGAACAGCTCCTGCTCTAGAATCTTCCATAGAGGAATGCAAACCCGCCAACACCTTGATTTTAACCCAGTGAGACACACTTCAGACTTCTGAATCCCAGAATTGTAAGATAATAAATGTGTATTGTTTGAGGTGCTAAGTTTGTGACAACTTGTTACAGCAGCCATAGCATAACGAATACGTGCAAGCAATGGTCTTACATCAAGACTGACTCCCAGCTGACAGCAATTTGAAGACTCACCCTGATCTCAGAGACATTAACTTATGAAAAAATATATACCTTAAATCTGATGAAATATGGTAAATGTATGTTAAAAAGGTGTCAGTGGAAGGACCATCTTAAAAGTTGTAACCGTGGGCTCAGATAGTCTTGTGATACTCAATCCAGTTAAACATCATTTTATTTTTTTATTTTTTATTTTTTTGAGTTGGAGTCTCACTCAGTCACCCAGACTGGAGTTCTGTGGCCGCTCCCGGCCACCGCAGCCTCGCCTGCTGGCTCCGGCGATCCTTCCGCCTCAGCCTTCCGAGTAGCCGGAATTACAGGCATGTGCTACCATGCCCGGCTGATTTTTGATTTATTGTAGAGATGAGGTCTCGCTGCCCAGGCGGGTCTCGAACCTGCGGGCTCAGGCAATCCACTTACCTCAGCCTCCCAAAGGCGCGGGATTACAGGCTGAGCCACTGAGCCCGGCTAAACATCATTTTAATGTCCGAAGTAATTATATCATTACCAAATAAGAAAATATGGAAAGAAAGTGGAATTCCATGAAGTTCAAAGGTCTTTAGTAAGGGATAGGTAGGGTAGGAAAATATGTAAATACCTTAAAAGCCAAAGAAATGGAAACCTCAATCAAATTATGTGGCAACCAGGTCCTGGGCTAAGTGACACCCCTTTTTAAAGTTCTGAAGTCCTCATTATGTATTATAAATGGAGTTGGAGACAGCCTATTGCTGTCTCAGACAAGAATTGAGACAATGTTCATACCTGTGGTCACTGCACAGCCTCACACTCAGAGGTGTACTCAAACTGTTTAGGACAACATTGTTCTATTGGTGACTAACCAACATTAAATCCAATCGAGTGAGCCAGGCATAACAGTGTGCTTCTGTGGGTCCAACTACTTGGGAGGCTGAGGTGGGAGGATCACTGGGAATTCAAGACCAGCCTGGGCAACATAGGGAGACCCTGTTCTCCCCCTCAAAAAATCCAATCATGCAGATCACTGCCAATAATAGCTAAAACTTTATTAAAATGTAATTTGAAATAATATCTTTAGGTTAAAAGTAAAAAGGACTGTAACTTGAGATTTTGGAAAGTTTTGGAGACTCTTGCAGGAATAAAGGTATGTGATGACATTTGCTATTTCAGATCATCCTGTGTGAGATCTGTGAAAATACTCAAGAATACGTTCCAACTAGACAGTGAATGAAGCAGAACAGATAATGCAAGTTACGGAGGATGAAAGAGCAAACTGTGAGCAGCAAGACCTGTCACTTCCTAGTGTAGCTGAGAAATTCCAATTTTTAGCCTTGGAGGAATAGCATTAAGTAGTCCTTATTGTTCACAAATGGATCTCAAACTTTGTCAGCAATTCTAGCTAACTGGGCATGTGTTCTGTGTGCTTTAACTGTCCTCTCAGTAGAAATCCCTCTTTGATCAGTGATCAAAAGATCCAGATGTTATTTCTTCTCCTTCTCCTGGGAAAGTTGCTTGCTGACAACTCACAGATGAGTTGCTCCCCAGGAATTGCCCCCAGTGGAAGTCGGTTGACTGGCTCGGGCCATGCTTCCTCCCTGGGAAGACCCCACGTCCCCAGACTGGCTGTTGCCTGATACAAAGTCCTGCCTCAGTCGAGGCAAGTCTGAGGGAGCATCCCAGCTCCAACCGCTCCCAGTGAGACTGGCTGAGGCTTCCATCCCATTGCAACTACATTTCATTGATACTTCTCCCTCTGCCTAATCCTGCTTCCTCACCCCTGACAGGTGTTTTTTCAGGAAGTACTCCCAATAAACCTCTGACATGCAAATCTCAAAGTCTCAGAGCTTGTTTCCCAAGGAACACAATCTTCAACAAGGATGTTAGACCTGAATTGCCTGCTGCAGGTTGGCCATCACTGGTGTGAGATGGAGCATGATAGTCCATGGCATACTGTCTTGGCAAAATTCCTAATCTGTACCTGGAGCTAAGGAGGGATGGTATATGTGTATGCACTGCATGCACCGGTAGAGGAATAGCTCAGATACTTGAGAGTGGCAATTATAAGGACTTTGGAATCAGGATTTCTGTTGCTAGGAGCCGTTAATACAATAGAGCAAGATAATTTGGGGATAATTAATCACCAAACAGGCGTACTTGGTAGCATATAAAGACATTCATTTTCTGTAAATGGAGGGTAGAGAAAGCTGAGATTTGGCTACAAAATTTAATTATAAATAGGGCACCAAGGAAGATTACATTTTCAACTCTGAGAGGTTGGCTAATCTTAGGTTAGAGTCTTGACTGGGGAAGAATAAGAACCTGAGACTTGGAATGGGGACATGTAGGAAGATGCACTTGAAAACCTTGAATCTTGAATCTCCAGATTCACCTGAACTCTTTGGGCTTGCAGAAGTGGCCCACTCCTTGTCAAAAGCTAGCATTCCCCTCTCACTTGAGCATGAGACAAAGTCCTCCATTTTGGAGCACAGCATGCACCCCACTCAGAAGAAACCCCACCTGGCTGTGTGGCTACAGACAAGTAACTCAGGGGATACACAGTATAAGGTGGTTAGAGGAGTGCTGGGCCTGCTGAGGGCGGAGGAGAATCATGTCCTGAGGGCGGCTGCTGGATCCTGCTAACATGTCT
Source organism: Cephalopachus bancanus (assembly GCA_027257055.1). Taxonomy (NCBI): domain Eukaryota; kingdom Metazoa; phylum Chordata; class Mammalia; order Primates; family Tarsiidae; genus Cephalopachus; species Cephalopachus bancanus. Next base: position 2,762,037 of record JAPVLO010000306.1, read on the forward strand.
GGGCAGGAGCCAGGAGAGTACATGTGGTTCTGAAACCTGAAGGAACTGGCTTGATGAGGGTGGAACATAAATCTGGATATGGGAGATTTATTGGTATGGGCACTCTTCTGATGTATAGGATTTAAGACCCTAAGAGGGTCCCAAGAGACAGTGCTAAGACCCTACTAAATTTGCTCTAGGAAGCTGGGTAAACATGATGGCTCAGTCCATGTGAAGTTGAAATACTAGAACTATGATGGCCAATAGTTTAAGGGCTGCAAAGACCCAGAAATGTGGGGATGGATATTCTACACAAGGCCAGCAAATTCACCAGCCTACTATGTGATGTGGGAGAGGATGGAATATGCTTATTTACCATAGAATGAGAAAAGTGCTGGTGAGAGGCGTCACAGCCTTGTTATGAAGCTTAGTGGTGGCCCTCTTCTGTGGTCTGGAGCTGACACTAGGCAATGATGCTTCAGAACTGGGCTCCCTGCTGGTACTGTATGATAGGATGCAGAGTAAGCACAATTACTCTCATTAGCAGCAAGTCAAAGTGACATCCAAGAGTGCCAAACCTACAGAGATCTTTAGGGATGGTTAACAGAATATGAGCAATAGATTGGGTTGTCAGTAAGGAAGTTACTTATTCCACACATTCAAAAGATGGATTCAAGGATGGATGACTAGGAGGTTAAGGACAACTACCCAACAAAAAGTCACAATCCTCTGTCCATTTTATAAAACTGAGACACTTTTTACATGGACAACATTGACTGAAGGAGAGGCTGGATCTTAAGGATGAAGGGACCTACAAAACCATGCATGGCTGTAGCATACAGTCATAATACAGCGAGAAAAAGAGGAGTCCCAGACATCATGAGGCCTGCTGAAACATGTTTTGGGATGGACATTGAAACAGACTTGACGTATCAACACGGTCTCCTCTTAGAAGCATATGTGGATGCCAGATAAGAGATGAAGTCCTGGTTCAGGTCTACTGGTTCCACAAACCCATCTGGTGGTCATCTCTCTTAGTGTATTATTGGAATGGAAATAATAGCCAGTTGACTGAATTTTGACTGAACCGCACTTTGAATCTTAGGACGGGAGGTTAAGAAACCTTCTAGTAGAGAGGTGGATGAAATCCTTTGAAACTTTCCCCCTCCATCAAAATAGTAAATTGAAAGAGGTCACAAAAGAACCTATTGGAACAAAAATAACATATAGAACATTTCATTGTAATATATTTTGGTTGTGGTAGTGGTGGTGATTACATGGATTCATGCTTTTGTCAAAAGTCATCAACCTATGCACTTAAAATGGATTCATTTTGTTGTATGTAAATTGTTCCTCAATAAAGGTGATTAGAAATATCATCTTGCAGGGGAACGATAGATATCAAAAACATAAAGAAACCATATTTCCTTTTAACTCACAGTCAGGTGCCTGAAAAGTCCAGATGGATCCTGGAGCATGAGTGTGAACTGTCACAAATTCAACAAATACCCAGTTGTAGCTCTCATGCCAATTGTGGCATCTTGGATAGAGCAGATTAACACTACATCACATGCAGGTATGTGACCATTTATCTGGCAAATGTATTCTATTCTATCTCCTTCCATAGGAAGGAGAACCAGAAATAGCTCACAAGCTTTGGAATGAATAACAGTATGTATGCTTTGGTGCAGGGCTGTGTTAACTTTCCCACCGTCTGCCATTGTGTAGTCTGAAGAGATATGAATTGCCTAGACATTCTACAGAATATCACATTGGTCCACTGTGTCAATATATTGTGACATTGTGCTAATTGGACTGAGTGAAATATAAGTATCAAGTAGGTTGGAGGCTCCATGGGGTAGGAAATAGTGTCTATAGATGATTCAGAGGCCCATCAAAATAATACATTTTTTAGGGCTTTGGTGGTCTGGGAGATGACCTCCAAAGAAAAGGAAATGTTATTACATCCTGGAACTCAGTGCCCCTTCAGATTCTGGTGGCAGCATATTCTACTCTTGAGAGTCTAGCTTTTAGGTCAAAATAAATAGGTACATCTGGGGAATGGTGAATATCTTGTTTGTTTGGTCAAATACTTAGATGGAGAAATATTGGATAATTGAAGATGAGGACGTCTGAGCAAGAGACTCATGATGGACCTACAGGAATGAGTATGAAGTAGGAGATCCTCGAATTTCATGTGAACATCTAGATGGAAATGGAAACAAAATAATCTAGCAGACAGAAAGACCTGACCAGTTGTCACCAGCCAGCCTCTGACAGTCACCCAGTACTGGGACAGTGAACATTGAATGGGGTACATCGTGGCAGAGTTGAGAGCTATGCATGGGCACAACAGCATGGGCTCTCACTTGCCGAGGCTGTGCTGAATGCCCAACCCACTACCAGCAGAGACCAGTGCTGAGCCCTCATCAGAGTCCCATCCCTGAAGGAGGGAAGCCAGTCAATTAGAGGCAAGTCAACTTCATAGACCTCTTTTGGAAGGGGGAGAAATTCTCCTTGACTGGATTTGAAAAATAGTCTGGACACGGGGTTCACCTTTTCTGCCCAGAGGGCCTCAGCCATCACTGCTATCTACTTGCTTACAGAGTTTGATAAACTGACATGGGACTCCGCATATTACTTCATTGGACTAAGAGACTCACTTTATAGCAAAGGAAGGCAACAGTGGATATGTGACCATGGGATACCCCAGTCTTATCCCATATTGCTCCACCCAGAGTTGCCAGTCTCACAGAGTGTTGGAGTGGCCCTTTGAAAGCAGAGCTGAGGTGCCATCTTGGAGATTATATTTTATTAGGTTGAGGCACTCTCTTCAGGATGCATCACACACCTTACTGATGGGAGTTCCAGGATGTAATAAGATTTCCTTTTCTTTGGAGATCATCTACCAGAACGCTGAAGCCCTAAAAAATTTAGTAATTTAATGGGCCCCTGAATCATCTACAGGCATTATTTCCTACCCCATGGAGCCTCCAACCTGCTTGATACTTATGTTTCATATAGTCCAATTAACACAATGTCACAATGTATTGACACAATGGACCAATGTGATATTCTGTAGACTGTCTAGGCAGTTCATATCTCTTTGGACTACAGGATAGCAACTTAAGTCAAGAACCTTAAGTCAACAACCATTGTGTTGCTGTGTCCCCAGTAGGTTGATTATATGGATCTAGAAAACAAAGATCAGAATTAGAGTGACCCCACAGTCATCATGCCAAGTGGCTCTCAGAGAATTTGTGCTTCCTGTCCCATAATTCTAGGCTTCATGGGCTAGAGATCATGGTTTCCAAGAGGAAGAGCACTTCCATGAAGGGACACAGCAAGAATCTCATCATACTCATGCCAAGAGAACAGCAGGCACAGAAAGAAACCACTGTCCTGGCAGGGACTTTTGATCCTGGTCACCAGAAGAGGGTAAGGGGTATTGTTACTTACTGGTGACAGTGGAGAATATGTTTGGCACTTGGGTGATTTGCTGTGGTGTCTTTTGGTGTTCTCCTGCCCAATTGTGGTATCAAATAGACATGTGCAGCAGCTGTCCCCTGCATCAGGGCTCAGGACCCCAAAGGATGAGGGTCTGGGCCATTGCACTAAGCCATCTAGGTCAGCAGAAGTGCTGCCTAAGGATGGAGGAGCTTTAGCAGATGACAGTGGAAGGGGATGGGCTGGCTTTGAGACCAGCTGCTTCTGCAGGAAGGACAGTGCTGCAATTCATTCCTCTAACTTTCATCTATTTTTCAGGAGAAGAGACAAGTCAAAATCCTGGGGAAACTGATCCCCAACCCTGTTATATGAAGTACACAGGTCTGAATGACTTGAGGGTGGGCTGAGGTATCATGCATATGCTGCCAGAGCCCTGACAGAAGAAGTTGTTTTCCAGGCTGTGGGCAGTGGACAGAGCACAGCTATCAGCATTCCCTCCCAGGGCTTGCCCTTGGAAAACTTCTTCTCCAAGTGAGACAGCATCTAATGGAGGGCACCGTGAATTAAGGACCTGACTGCTTTGCCCCATCCTAGTGAGGCGGGCTATCCTGAGATCTTTGCTGTGACTACATCCTAGTTCCAGTTTTTCTGTCTAGCCCCACTTCCCTCGCCCCACAGGTCCTCCTGAAAGTGCCTCCTGCATACCAGTCTCCATCATGGTCTGTTTCCCACGGAGCTCTATGGAGTGCTATTTTTCCCTCGCTTTTCATTGTGCTCAGGTCTGGCTGTTGACACATGGTGAATGGTGGCGGTCCTGTGGGTAGTGAAAGCAAGGTGTCTCCATCCCTGTGGGCCGCGTTTCTCTGCCAAGGCCCTGGGGGAAGCCTCTCAGTTGTCTTGCCTCCTCATTCTTTTCGGAGCAGGGCGGACGTGATCAGGCTGTTGAGCTCCTCTTAGGGGCAAGGACAAGCCAGAATACTTAGGAATGACGTCACCATCTCTGTCTAAAGTACATTCACTTGAGGCTGATGTCAACCTTCTCACTGCAGTTCCCGTCCCTACCTGGGGCATACAAATCACATAGGGCCATGGTTTTCCAGGATTTTTTTTCTTTCATTTTTATAGGACATTATTTATTTATTTATTGAGTTGGGGGTCTCATTCTGTCCCCCAGGCTGGAGTGCAGTGGCACGATGATAGCTCACTGCAGCCTTGACCCCCTGCTCAGCCTATCCTTCTGCCTCAGTTCTCTAGTAGCTGAGACTATAGGCACACGCCACCATGCCCAGCTAATTTTTTTTTTTGTAGATGCAAGTTCTCTCTATGTTGCATAGGCCGGTCTTAAACTCCTGACCTCAAGTGATCCTCCCACCTTGGCCTCCCAATGTGCTGGGATTACAAGCATGAGCTACCAAGTCAGGCTAGATTTTATCCTTAATGGTCAAAATGTGAAACAATTCAAATGTCTATCAAGAGGTGAATGGATAAGCAAATTGTGATATGTGCAAATTAAGGAAAACTACTCAGCAACAAAAGAGGAAAATCTACACATAACACACGCAGCAATGTAGATGAATCGCAAGTTTTCCAGGGTTGACTGCCCTTGTGTCCCTGCCCTAGGACCCCTGTCATTGCTCTCCAATATCAGTGCAGTCCCTGGAAGCTGATCACAGAGGGGTTCCCTCCTCTAGGGGTGTGGGGAGCCCTTTGTTTCAAGAGAGGCACATGGATTGAACTCAGGGGTGCACATGTGGAAGATGGATGGGGAGCTGCATTCAGCTCACCATACTCCCAGAATCCTCTCTTGTTTTCATTCTTCTATTTTGTTTTCTGTTCCCTGCTCTGGAGATGGTTTGGGTTTTGTTTTTATAGAGACGGGATCCCGCTATGTTGTCCAGGCTGGTCTTGAACTTCTGGCCTCAAGCGATCCTCTCACCTCAGCCTCTCAAAGTGTTGGAATTACAGGCATGAGATGGTTTGTTTACACTATGTTTGTGTGCTGGTCTTCCCTATGAGATAATCACATCAATCTTAGATCGCTGGTGAGGATGCTCACACAATTGGTCTGGTAAATTTGGGAAGTCTAGCTTTCTTAGCACTCCGAATAACTCTTCTAGAATATGTTTCACTTCAACTCTATAGTTCCAGTCTTAACATTTTACTTGGCAAGTAGTAATAAAGTCTTTTTCCCAGCTGATTGAGCCAACTTATAAGAAATATTCTCTGTGTATGACTTGAATACATGTGGATATTTCACTTGGCTTTCTCTTCACTTCATTAATAGGGAAAACAGGGCTTTGCTAAGTCTTTATTTAACCACCAAACTTTGCATTTAGGCACATGGAGAGCTTTTAAGACCGAGCAAATGTTTCCGTTATAATCTGGTGGAAAAGCACATGACCAAGTGCTCCTTCGAAGCACAAAGTGATGACTGACTTGGGACCCACGTCCACCGAGAGAGGCTGCCCTGAGCCGTTACTCACGTGCTTTACCGAGCACTGCAGTCACTAGATATGCTTCGCCCGTCACAAGAATTTGCAATTATACTAGAATGTCATCATTTCAGGAAACTATAAAGCGAAGGACATGTTTATTTTCAGCCACAAAGGAAAAAAATATCCTGAGAACCAAATTTTCTTGGCAGTTTGAGGCATTTATTAGAAAATCTGTAATTTCTTTCTGTAATCCCACACTCAGTGGCACCCCCTTTCGTGGAGGTACGTCAAGTCTGGAGAATTATATGGTATGCTCTAAACTTGCTTTGCTGGGAAAATAGGACTCGTAACTTGATTTATAGACCCGTTGAGCTTACCACCCTCCTGGCTCCCTGGAAGGAGGAATTAAAGTCTTCTAATGGCTTAAAGGGGCCTACAGCACTCTCAGGCGACTAAAGGCCCTTGGGATGGAACATACTGAATTTTGGCATTTGTGGGGTTTTACCTTAAGTGTTGTCTGCAAGTTTAAACTACTCTGGAGGCCTTTGGGTAATCCCATTGAGTAGAGATTGTCTCCATTTTTCTGCATTTCTATTGTCTTCCCAACTTTTTATTCCTCACCATCTAGAAACATACTGACTTTTTAACTGTTTGCTCCTTAAAATGTGCTCTCAGGATGGAGAGGACCAGAATCACTGGGGCATTAGGGAGATAAACCTAGCTGCTCTCGACCTAGAAGTGTGCCAGCTGCCACATTCTGCCTACTGACTGTGACATGCTGGATTATTCTCCTTTGTGTGTGGTGACAGCTTCAACTGGGACCAGGAAGATGTTTTGGACTTCCTCTTCAAGAGGCCAGTGTCTGTGCCTGCAGTTAAACCTATTTTGGTTAATATTTCTTCCTCTTGCTTGGCTCTCTTTTTTTTCTTCTTTTTTCTTGGAGACAGGATCTTACTCTGTCACTCAGGTTCGAGTGCAGTGGCGCAATCATAGCTCACTGGCAACCTCGAACTCCTGGGTCCAAGCTATCCTCCTGCCTCAGCTTCCCAAGTAACTGGAACTACAGGTGTGCATTACTGCACCTAGCTAATTTTTTTTTGGTAGAGATGAGGTCTTGCTGTGTTGCCCAGGCTGGTCTCAAACTCCTGGCCTCAAGGAATACTCCTCCCTTGGCCTCCAAAAGTATTGGGATTATAGGTATGAGCTACCATGTCTGCCCCTTGGTTCTCTGCTTCTATTACTATATTTTCTTATTCATTTAACAGAGTGCACTCTGCATTTCCATTCATAACAGAGCCTGACTCCAGTGTTTGATATGTGACTGCTGACATTTTTAGGGTGCACCCTTCCTCCCTCCCCTTGTACCTGCACCCACACATCCAGGATAGGCAAACCTGGATGCTCCCTCCTTTGGCATTGGAGACAGGTTTGTAGGTACTGACAACTCTGGACTATATAAAAGTGAACTGTAAAAGTCTGGATGGTGAGCAGAAACATTTCAGAAAGACCGCGAGTCTGGCTCTGCTCCCTGGATTTGAACTCAGAAAGAAACTTCTTTCTACCAGTTCCCTGCCCCTTTGATTTATTGGCATCAAGGGGAGTAGCCGAGCATTACTTGTACCATAACAAGTCCCTGACCGTGTGTGGAAACCACTGCCCTGACCCCATCTCCTAAGCTGTCTCTTCTAAGCTCTCTTAAACGATTTCTGAGTCTGCCTTAAAGCCACCCTACTCCTCCAGAATACCTCATTATGTGAGTGAGAGTGTGATGGTTAATTTTGTGTGAACTTGGCCACAGTATCTAGATATTTGGTTAAACATTCTTCTAGTTGTTTCTGTGAAGGTGTTTTTTAAAGAATTAGATTAACATTTAGATGACCAACTTTGAGACTAGTAGATTACCCTCTGTAATGTGGGCGGTCCTCATCTAATCAGTTGGCAGGCCCAAATAGAAAAAGATTGACTCAGAGCCTGGGTGTGGGGAGTGGAGTATGGGTAAATACAAAACACAGCACCTGGCAGTGCATCACTCTAGCTTATGTTTACGCAGCTAGGCCTTGGGAATGTGTTCCTGTTCTTTGGGACTCTGACAGAGAAAGCAAGAGTTAAGTGCTCTGAGCGGGGAAACCCAAGGTGTTACAAGATGATTTCCATTACAGTAGTAATCCCCCTTATTTGTGGCTTCAGTTACCTGCAGTTAACCACGGGTAAATATTAAATGGAAGATTCCAGAAATAAACAGTTCATAAGTTTTATGTGATGTGACAAAATCTTCTGCCATCCTGCTTTATTGTGCCTGGGACATGGAGCCTCCTTTTGTCCAGTATGTCTATGCTGTCTACACCACCCGCCTGTCAGGCACTTAGGAACCAGCTGGGTATCAGATCACAGTGCTTGTGCTCAAGTAACCTTTATTTTACTTAGAAATAGCCCCAAAGTGCAAGAGTAGTGATGCTGGCATATTATTATAATGGTTTTATTTTATTATTAGTTGTTGTTCATTTCTTACTGTGCCAAACTTAGAAATCATCAGAGGAATATATGTACAGGAAAAAAGCATAGTGTAGACAGGGTTCAGTAGAATTCAAATTTAAGGCATCACTGGGGTCTCGGAACATGTCCCCTGTAGGTAAGGGGGCACTACTGTGGCATTATCTTAAAATAAAAATGGCATAAGACACTGGTTCTCTATAAGAAAATGTAACAATACTCACCATCACCGGGTAGGGTAGAAATGCTTTTTAGTTTATAAAGAATCTTTATAAAGAACTTATAAAGAACTTTTCACTGAATGCACTAAATGACCATGCGTGATCCATTTAAATTATGACCTCTACTTTCCTCATTTACCATTTGCTTTTGTTCTTTTATGCCACAAGAAATTAATGAGGCTGAGAGTCTTAAACTGTTTTATGTATTTAAAATAATTATGATTAAGGGCCCTTTACACATGTGTATTTATCATGAATTCTTGCTCAAAGAATGATTTTTCATGGTTCAAGAAGCAAAATTAATTTAAATCGTCAGCTAATGCACAGTTCTCAATTGCACAAGTCAACTGGAAGCTCTGACGTTTTTATGGGGCGCCTCTTTTAATGTAATAAAATGTTGCTCTCAGTGATGTCTGACATGGGCAGGGATGGGACATTCATTGTCTGAAACCCACTCGGTGACGTTCTGGATTGTGTCCTCACGTTTTCTATTGTTCTGCAGTTGACTTGAGGTGACTTCACTGAATGGTGTCATCCGGGATGCATGCTTACACTCCTGTGTGTTGAAACTTGAGGTGATGAGTCCACGAATGCTCACGCCAGCCACTCTCACTCTCCGGGAGAGGAGGAGATATGTTCACTCCTGCATGTTCAGGATCCCCTCACACAGGCCAGAGAGAGGACGGCAAGGAAGCGGGCTCTGTCGTTGTGCAGGTGCCCTGAGAACTTGCATTTGGTCTGACTATTTGGGACTCCAGGGTTCAACCTTGACAGGGGCTGGATTTCACGGCAGGAGAAGAGCTTGCGACTCTGCAGTGCTCCCTATGTACCTACTGGCAGCCGGGTGCTCCTCAGAGGACAGGGTGTAAGGACAAAGATTTCCAGTGCTGGTGGCTGAGCTCTTTTCTGTTCAGCATGTTGCTGGGAGGGAAGCTACAGACAGTGGTCAGAATACTCTTTGCGTTCACCTGGCTTTATCTGAGAATATTGAAGTAGAGAACCAAAGGGCTTTATTCTCCCCTTCCCAGAGATGTGGGGGAGAAAAGAATCCAGTCTTAGTTTGGGTAGTTAATTTTTAAAGTGGTATATGCAGGGAAGATGCATGAGAAAATAACTGCTCTCAGGCTAGGGGCTCAGGAAAATTGTATTTCACTGGGAAGAACCAATACATGCTAGTTTGGAAGGGGAAGAAATATGTTAAGTATTCAGATAGGATGAAGTATATTTTTTGATAATGTGGCATTGAAATACTAACAACCAGTATCAGAAACAACAAGGAAGGTAATAAAAATTCCTGACTCTGGGCTCCAGATTTGTTACTCACTGACTGTGAGATGTTGAGCTGTTAGGTCGCCTCTGTAAGTCTCAGTTTTCTTATCACTATAGTGAAGAGGTTGGGCCAAATTATCTCCCTGGTTTCTTACTCTAATTATCTACGATCCTAAGACATGCTCTGAGGACCTTGAGTGAACACATATACTTTTCTTCAAGGGAGGTAGTGATCTCTCTAGTTCAATAAAGACTTGAGTGCCTAGTACTCAGTTGCTGCAGGGCCAGGCTGTAAGGCTGCAAGCAAAGGATGTTATCAGCCAGCCAGGTATGGTGGCTCATACCTGTAATCCCAGCACTTTGGGAGGGGAGGAAGTAGGATCTTTTGAGCCCAGGTGTTCAAGACCAGCCTGGGCCACATAGTAAGACACCATCTCTACAAAATATAAAAAACAAAATTAGCAGGGTGTGATGGTGCATACCTGTAGTTCCAACCACTCAGGAGGCTGAGGCAAGAGGATCTCTTGAGACAAGGAGTTTGAGGCTATGGTGAGCCATGAGCATGCCACCGTACTGCAACCTGGGCCACAGAGAGGAATCCTAATTCGGAAAAAAAAAAAAAAGATCTTATCAACTTTGCTGGCAGTGCTGAAATGAAAAGAGGCTGAAACAGAGGCCACACGTTGGGAGCTATAAATTACAAACTGAAAGAACATCCAGTGGGAGATATCAATGTACATGCACAAGGAGGAAGGTGAGATTTGAGCTAAAATGTGAGCTGAGCTTTAGAGGACAGGTAGGATTTGAGCAGGTGAAAAGAAAAAGGAACAGCTGTTCCTGGGTGGAGGAGGCTGGGTGTTGTGGCTCACACCTATAATCCCAGCACTTTGGGAGGCCAAGCTGGGACGATAGTTTGAGTCCAGGAGCTTGAACCAGCCTGAGCAACATAGCCAGACCCCGTCTCTACAAAAAATTAAAATATTAGCCTGGCGTGGTGGCATGCACTTGTAGTCCCAGCTACTCGGAAGGCTAAGGTGAAAGGATGACCTGAGTCCAGGAGGTCGGGGCTGTGGTGAGCTGTGATCACGCCACTGCACTCCAGCCTGGGTGACAGTGTAAGACTCTGACTCAAACAAACAAACAAAACCCAAGCCTCCACCTGGGTAGAGGGTGAATCATTCGAGTCCCTGGCAGAAATAGATGATTCAGTTAAACTGGGAAAAGTTTAATAAAGAGAGCATACACATAAGTGTCTCCAGGACTGATATAAGCCAAGGCAGATGGTACTGTGCCCTGGACAAGTGACTGTGGGAAACAATTGCCACCTTGAAGGAGCAAAGGTAGGAGTGGGGTCCGCAGCTGGACGTAACTCCTGAGAGGAAGGGAAACCTTCGGTGGAGGGACTGATGGAACCGACAGATTGATCATAGGCAAGCAGGAACTGGGGGAGTAAATACCTGAAACTCATTCTCTTTTCTTCTTCAGTTTTTTCTGGAGCTTCTCCCTGACTAAATTCAACAGGAGGATGGTGAAGGTCAGCAGCCATGGGGAAGGATGAAAGTGAACCCAAGCCGGGCTCGGTGGCTCAGCCTGTAATCCCACGCTTTGGGAGGCTGAGGTGAGTGGATTGCCTTAGCCCGCGGGTTCGAAACCCACCTGGGCAACTTGGCGAGACCTCATCTCTACAATAAATCAAAAAATTAGCCGGGCGTGGTAGCACGTGCCTGTAGTTCCGGCTACTTGGAAGGCTGAGGTGGAAGGATTGCCGGAGCCCAGCAGGTCGAGGCTGCGGTGGCCGGGAGCGGCCACTGCACTCCAGTCTGGGTGACAGAGTGAGACTCCAACTCAAGAAAAAAAAAAAAGAAAAGTGGACCCTAAGAGGCCAATGGAGGATGCTCAGCAGAGCTAAAGACAGGAGCATCCTTAGAGGCACAGGTGGAGACTAAAATGAATGGTGGGTCTGCAAGTCGGAGAGGGGAGTCCCACATGTCTGGCCACTGAGCAGGCTGTCCTGATTGCAGGACTGCAGTCGATTGCAAAAAGAGTTTGGGCAGGTGTGGGGGAACCTGGAGATCATCCCCTAAAGTTCCTGGTCATGGTGAGAGTACCCACCACACCCATCCACCCAGAGCTTCCCTTTGTGGAGGGACAAACTTAAACCACTCATCCCTTCTCGTTCCTACCTTCAGCCTCAGGAGCCAAGTGTGTGTCAAGGAGATAAGGAAGGTTGGCGTCTTAGTAAATAATGATACAAGCAGAACTCTAGCCTTTCCCATGGGAACTCGCCCCCGAAAACCTCCAATGCTCTGAGGCACCACATAGGACTCACTTCTTTTGGCCTCTCCTAGCACACCAGATACCTGCCATTACTCTTTAATTGATCTGACTTCCTTCCTCAGATGTTCTTCTTTCTGATTTATGATTTTTTTTTTTAAACAAGTCTCGGCAAGGCGCGGAGGCTTATACCTGCAATACAACACTTTGGGAGGCAGAGGCAGGAGGACAGCTTGAACTCAGGAGTTCAAGACCAGCCTGGGCAACATAGTGAGACCTTGTTGCTACAAAAAATAAAGAAAAATATTAGCTGGGTATGATGGGAGGCTGAGATGGAAGGATTGCTTGAGTCCAGGAGGTCAAGGTTGTGGTAAGCCAGGATCACTCCAGCAACAGAGTGAGACCTGAATTAAAAAACAAAATAAAACAAATGTCATGGAAATGGAGACATAGCAAATATAAAGTTTACCTTCTCCATGATTTTGCTATGGGCCCATAAAGCTAAGTGGGGTTGTGGATTCTTCCTTTAGAAAGGCGTTGAGATAACTGTGAAAGACTCTTGTTTGTCCGGAAAGTGGTAAATGTCATAAAATATAAAACCGCAAAATGATGTATCAGACCCCTTTACTCCTTGCCACCCCTTGATCTGATAATAACTTGTGCTGGGTTATGTAGTATTCTTGTGGTAGCATAACAATGTTATATTAAGAATTTTTTTGCACGCAAGTATAAGAACCACATGATGATGTGATCTTTCATGCAGGATTGATCTTTGTTTTTGTTAAGAATGTGCAACTTTCAGAATATACCCTGGAATCAGTATAATTTGTTGCCATATTTTGCATCTCTTTCTGTCCTCCCCAAAGGTCTACACTGTCTTGAGACTAGGTATAATGAGGCAGGAAACCCTTAACTGTCTATACCACATCCTGCTTACTAAGTCCAGAAAATGGACCAAATGTTAAACATATATATTTCAGATTATATGGAATGCAATTAATGTTCTCCATTAATTGGCATATTCCTTGCTTTGTAAATGTCCTTTTAATTCATTAAAATAAAATTCACACTGTGCTTATCTGTGGGTTTTAAAAGTTAGATGTACAAAAATTAATTGTCTTAGTCTGTTTTTGCTGCTATAACAAAATATCTTAAGCTGGGTAGTGTATACATAATAGAAATTTACTTCTCATGGTTTTGGAGGCTGAGAAGTCCAAGATCAAGGTGCCAACAGATCTGGTGTCTAGTGAGGGCTACTCTCTGCTTCCAGGATGGTGCCCTGCTGCTGCTTCCTTGGTGGTGACTGATGCTGTGTTCTCACATGGTAGATGTGACAGAACAAAAAGACCAATCAGCTCTCTAGAGCCTCTTTTTATCAGGACACTATCCTTATTCATGAAGGCAGATCCCTCATGGCTTCATAACCTCCCAAAGTCCCCCCCACCCATTTCATATTATCATTTTGGGGCTTATGTTCCCACATAGGATTTTTTTTTACGTTGGAGTCTCACTCTGATCCCCAGGCTGGAGTGCAATGGTACGCTCATGGTCATCTCAGCATCAATCTGCTGGGGTCCAGCAGTCTTTCCGCCTCAGCCTTCCAAGTAGCCAGAACTACAGGCATGTGCTACCACGCCCAACTATTTTTTATTTTATTGTAGAGACGAGGTCTTGCCAAGTTGCCCGGGCTGGTCTCAAACCCACAGCTCAGGCAGTCTACTTGTCTCGGCCTCCCAAAGTGCTGGGATTACAGGCTAAGCCACCAAGCCCAGCCTTACATAGGAATTTTGGAGAGACACAGACATTTAATCCATACTGTTAATGAATGCAGCTCTTTCACTATCTTACAAAATTGAATTAATACCAATGAGTGAAAGTTAATTCACAAATCAAGCTGTCTCCAATGAGGTCAGGTGATAATCAGAGGAATTCAAGCAGAGACCAACTGACAACATGGCTATTACACATGAAAGGATTCAGGTGTTGAATGAAAGCTTAGGTACCAGGGATTTCTGAGTCAAGTCCTAGGATTATCTGAAAACTAAAACCGATAAGCTTATTCACTAGTACTTGTGGAAAACATGGTACCTGGTGTGGGAAAGCATCTAATTTCTCAAGAATCTTTTTGTTTTCTAAAAAATTATTTGGCACTTCACTTTGAAATTTTTATCAAAAATCAGTTTGGTTTTATAAACTTATGACCTCTGAGCCTGGTGTTGTCATATTAATCAATCAAAATTTACATTGGTATTTTGGATCATTAAATTCTATTTATATCAAAATGATTTGATCTGGAAATTTAGTACTGAGCCACAACATTGCTTTGTTTTTTTCTTACCTCCACCACCCTCCATAACCACAAATACTATGTATTTTTAAGACCTTTTCTTATGTTGCTCCCGACACATTTCAGTAAATCATTATTGTCTAGACGCCAAGAGGAAGTCAGAAACCATTTCTGGAAGTGAAAATTCTTTAGGGATTTTTATTCAATAATAGAGCAATTAAATAGGACATACTATTGAACAATAGAAAGTACTTTCTTTATTTTCTGCACACTTAGCAGACACATCATTAACCGTCAAGCCAACATTTAAGTTCAGGGCCACATACACTGAAAAATACACTGTTTTATACATGGCTATGTTATCTTTCTTTGGAAAATACTTAACACTTTAAGCAGAAAATGAAATATTGAATTCTATATTAAAGCTAGCATTAATGTGGTATGTTGGGATTATCTACATATTTCTGATTCCTAAATTATATAGCAGAAACAAAATGATAACTACAACCCTGCTCTTTTAATCCGAAGATAAATGTCTGATGGAATTCAAATCTGCCACAAAACAAAAAATGCCTCCATTTTCTCCTTTTGAGACTTTTTTGTTTTTAATTGAGGTCTCACTCTGTTGTAGGTTTACACCTGTAATTCCAGCACTTTGGGAGGCCAAGTTGGTAAGATTGCTTAAGTCCAGGATTCAAGACCAGCCTGGGCACCATAGCCAGATTTTGTCTCTACAAAAAATTTTAAAAAGATTAGCCAGGGTGGTGGTATATCCCTGTAATCCCAGCTGCTCAGGAGACTGAGGTGGAAGGATTGCCTGAGCCCAGGAGGCTAGGGTGAGCCATGATCATGTCACTGCACTTCAGGTGAGCAACAGAGACCCTGATTCAAAAAAAGAAAAAAAAAGATGCTATGTGGTTGTAGTTTCATGATGGGATTTGTTTGTGGCCTCCTCTTCCAGAGACTGAAGTAAAAATCCATTTTAAAAATGTTTTTAAAAATTAATTACGTAATTATTTTTAGACAAGATATTTCTCTGTCACCCAGGCTGGAGTGCAGTGGTGCAAACCTGTCTCACAGCAGTCTCAATCTTCTGAACTTAGGTGATCCTTCCACCTCAGCCTCTCCAGTAGCTGGGACTACAGGTGCATGTCACCACACCCAGCTAATTTTTCAAGTTTTTGTAGAGACGAGGTCTTACTGTGTTGCCCAGGCTGGTCTTGCACTCCTGGGCTCAAACAGTTCTCCCACCTCAGCCTCCCAAAGTGCTGCGATTTTATCCACCCCCCCAATTCATCTTATTACTGCTATTTTTGAATGGATTTTATTTTTAGAACATGTTTAGGTTGGCAGCAAAATGGAGCAGTAAGTAATAGAGTTCCATATCCTTCTTACCCCTGCAAATGAGCCTCTACCAAGACAAACATCCTCACAGAGTGGTACATTTGCTACACTTGATAAACCTTCATTGATACATCATCACCCCAAATTTAGAGTTTACATTAGGGTTCACTCTTGGCGATGTACTGTCCATTTTTTTTTAAGTTAGGGTTTCACTAGGTCACCCAGGTTAAAGCGCAGTGGCATGATCATGGCTCACTGCAGCCTCCAACTCCTGAGCTCAGGTGATTCTCCTGAGCAGCTAGAACTATAGGTGTGCTCCACCACACTTGGCTAATTTTTTAAAAGTTTTTGGTAGAGACAAGGTCTCGCTAAAAAAAAGAAAAAGAAAGCTGCCTCTTTTCAGGGTCCAGAGAAGTCTGCCTGCCGCTTCCTTTACTGGGGCAGAATTTACTATGGGTGCCATAATGAAAAGGCCCTCCGTACACCTAGGCATGTGAAACCTGGAATCCACGTGTGCTTTCTGTTGTGACAACCTCTGTGCATACACGGGAGCTTCAAAGACCCTGCACAGTGCCCATCGGCTCTTCCCTGACACTCACTTTTCCCAGCCTCCTAACCCAAGCACTTAGACCTGCCCAGGCCCCAGTTTTTCTAGCCTGAGCACACAGCTGTGACGAAACTTTCTCCCTTCATCCTGTGAGTGGTGGGAGTGCCCGAACACAGACTTTCGTGTTGCTTGTGGTTAAACAGCCCATACCTGGGAGCTGAGCCCATACCTGGGACCTTCTTTCTCCCATCTCAAGATCAGTAAGAAAGGATTCAGTTCCAGAATACTCAACATCAAAAAATAGCACGAGGAGGGATGAATAGGCAGCACACAGGGAATTTTTAGGTCAGTGAAACTACTCTGTAGATACTATTAATGTTGGGTTCGTGTCATTATACATTTGTCAAAACCCATGAACCGCTAGGCATAGTGACTCACACCTGTATTCCCAGTACTTTGGGAGGCCAAGATGGGAGGATTGCTTAAACCCTAGAGTTTGAGACCAGCCTGGGCAACATAGTGAGACCTCATCTCTACAAAAAAAATGTGTGTGTGTGTGTGTGTGTGTGTGTGTGTGTGTGTGTATGTTATAGTGGGGCTCAGCTATAGTCCTAGCTACTTGGACGGCTAAGGATGAGACTTGTTTGATCCCAGGAATTTGAGACTGCAGTGAGCTGTGATTGTGCCACTGTACTCCAGTCTGGGTGACAGAGTAAGACCCTGACTCAAAAAAAAAAAAAAAAAAAAAAAGTGGGGAGAGGAAGTAGAGAGAACCTGGCCAAATAATCCATCTATTCTGTGACTATTAGACATGTCAGGATGTGATAGAAATGGAGGCTTTGGGAAAGCTAGGTCATGGATGTCAGCACACAGACTGGTTATAATCTAGGTGGCAACATAGCACAGTGGATGATAGCCCTGGAGCCAGGCTGCTTGGTTCAGCACCCCAGTCTGCTGCTTTGTCACTACACGACTTTGGGCAGGTTGCTTAACTTCTCTGTGCCTCAATTTTTTCAACTGTAGAATGGGGACAATAATCATGCTTGCCAGAGAGGGTTTTTGTGAAGATGAAACAAAGTCATGTTTTAGTAATTTAGTCATGTTTTAGTAACTCAACCATGTTTTAGCAGTTTATCCCGTTGGATCTTGCCTAGCACAGAGTGCGTGTCATGACAGTATTTGTTAAATATATGCTCCAATCTTGTCACTTAACCGATGAGAACACTTCTCTTAGATGTAAATTTACTTTAAAATCTCATTGGAATTTCTCCAATCTAACCCTGAGACCTCATCGTTATTAAGTGACCAGTGTCAGAAATTTTGAGATTTTTCTTCTCAGCATCTGATGATGGGGTTCTTTCCTGCAAAGTGGTCTCAACATTCAAATTCCCAGGCTGCCCCTTCCCTCGACAGGACTGCCAGGAACAGGTAGGAGGCCAGGCAGATCCAGGCAGGGAACAGAGGTGGGTGAGTGGGGACTGGGGAAAGGCAAGCAGGGAGGAGGCTGAGGAAGGCTACAAAGACCTCCAGTGAAGACCATCATACTCAGTGAACGATCAGAGAAACAAGGAACTGAATACTTCATGTTCTTACTGGTAAACGAACCCTGATCACTGGTCACAGTAGCATATATGCGGGATTAGCAGACAGGCACTGCTAGGGGAGGGAGAGAGGGAAGAGGGTAGAGGCACATGACAACACAAAGGGTACCTGGTCCATCCAATGCCAGGGAGAGTGAGGGCCACCTTGAAGCCCCAACTTCACCTGCATGCAACTTATTCATATAGTAAAGCCTCCCTTTCACCCCATAACTCTTAATTTTTTTTAAAGGATCCCTGTAGTTCTGGCTGCTTGGAAGGCTGAGGTGGAAGGATTGACAGGTCCTTCCGCTTCAACAAGGAGCTCAGCAGGTCGATGCTGGGGTGGCCATGAGCGTACACTCCAGTCTGGGTGACAGAGTGAGACTCCAACTCAAAAAAAAAAAGAAGGATCCCTAGTGAACCTCCAGCTGGTGGGGACTACATCAAAGTGTCCAAAGCAGGGAGCCCCCTGTCCCCTTCCATCCTTGTCATCTGTATCAGATTCGTTTGTTGAGAAAGCAAATCACTCACATCACAAGAGGCCCTGCAACGCTGGGTACACACTGTGAGTCACGCTGAGGGAGAGGATGGGGTCAACACTCACAGCCCCTGATGGGACAGTCAGTATGGGGCCTGGTTTTCCTGCATGGCTGGTGGAATCCACCTCATTAGGGAGGGCGAGGCCCTGGAAACCACTAGAGCACTGTCATCTCTGCATGGTGTCTCTGTGATTGTGGTGACTCAGACCTGGATGGCCCTTGAGCCGTGCTTTTGGGTTGGAAGACAATGATGTGCTATTACTTAGAGCCACATGTACTGAGAAGTGTCTCTTTCACTCCTTTGCTTTTCCAGAACCCCCTTTATAATTGGACATGCATCTCATGACAATGATGATGTGACCTCTCTAAATGATATGACAAAGCAGAAAACATCAAGGTTGACACCAAATGTGTGCTTTTATTTTAAAACTGAACCTTGTATTTTATAGATACGATATTATATTTTTTGGTTTTCAGAATATTGTTACATTTCTTTTTTTATTTTTTTTTTGAGTTGGGATCTCACTCTGTCACCCATACTAGAGTGCAGTGGCATGATCACAGCTCACCGTAGTCTCAACATCTTGGGTTCAGGCAATCCTTCTGCCTCTGCCTCTTGAGTAGCTAGGACTTCAGGTATGCACCACCATGCCTAGCTAATTTTTTTTTCAGGCAAAGTTTCACTCTGTCACCTAGGCTGGAGTGCAGTGGCAGGATCATGTCTCACACTGCAGCCTCGACCTCCTGGGCTCAGGTGACCCGTCTTCCTCAGCTTCCCAAGTAGCTGGGATTATAGATACATATCACCATGTCTGGCTAATTTTTTGTAGAGACAAGGTCTCACTATGTTGCCCAGGCTAGTTTTGAACTCCTGGCCTCAATCCTCCTGCCTTGGCCTCCCAAAGTGCTAGGATTACAGGCATGAACCATCATACCAACTTTTTGATATTTTTTTTTTGTAGAGACAAAGTCTTACTATATTGTCCAGGTTGGTCTCAAACTCCTGAACTTAAGTGATCCTCTCACCACAGCCTCCCAAATTGTTGGGATTACAGGCATGAGCCACTGAACCTGGCTTATTACCTCATTTGATTGTTACATATAACCTGTAAGATGAACTATGCTATTCTCTTCAGATATACCATTATATGATACATACAAGTTGTATATGTAACATAATATATACAACTTAGGCAGATTGCCACTCTACAGATGGGATACCTGAAAGTCAAAGAGTGTATAAATCACACAAAAAAGGGTAACATTGCAAAAACTCGTTCATTCATTTACTTATTCATTTACCCACCAAATATCCATTTATACTACTTTACTGGGCCAGATGCTATTTTACATTCTGGGAAAAATAGCAGAGAACAAGTCAGAAAAGACCCCAGCTCTCCTAGAGCTCAAATTGTAGTGGGGGAAAGATCAGCATTAAACAAACAATGGAAAGATAATATGAGATAGTAAAAAAAAAATGTTAAGAAGAAAATAAAATGGAACAACTTTGGGACAGGTGATGACAGATGCCACTCTGAGGAGGTGACAAGTGATCTGAGGGTTGAGAAAATTCCGAACATGTGATGATCTCGGTACTGAGCACTCTGCATGAAGGAAACAGAAAATGCAAAATCCTGAAGTCAGGGCTCAGGACACCAACGTGGCTGGAGTGCAGAGGATGGGAATGTCGAGGTTTGGAATTGTACGCAATTACAGGCTTATTAATTGGCCTGTTACTATTTCACAGAGGCTGGAAGAAGACATGAGACTCTGGGTCACGTGATTCACAACACAGTGAGTGATATTGAGCACCATGTTTTCATTGGTTCCCTTTGTCCCTCAAGTCCCATGGGGGCAGCACACACAGGCCAGGTGGGTGGTGCACACTCAGCCAGGTTATGTAGAGCTGAGGAGCACCAAGCTCAGGAACCCACTGCCGTATTTATAGCAAATGATAAACAACATTGCTCTTTTTGTCCTGTGGGGAGACATGATCTCATTCAAATGGCCTGGCCAACAGTGGCCAGGGCTTTGCATTTTCAGTGTATAAATAAGAGCAGTTAGGATGCTAGGTCCATGGCGGGTCTTCCAACAGGGAGCAGAACATGCAGAAAGGCAGACTCACGTTGTGCAGGACTTGATGTAGCCCTGGCCAGGGTTTATTCAGGAGGAGCAAGTAACTTCATTTGTCAGTTGCTGACTTGACACCAGTGTTCATGAACACCTGCAGACTTCTTACTCTGTGCAGTGAACAGTTAGGGTCCTGGCAAGACACTGATGACATATTCAAAGGGATAACTGAACAAGAGAGTGGGGAAGGGACTACTTACAGATGTGTAGGCTGTATCAAAGACACCAATAAGGGTCGGTGAGGGACTTAGGGACCATTGTCAACCAGAGCCCGAGAGAGCTTGGAGCCTTAGAAGACAGCTTCCAGGTAGCATGCCAGTGAGGAAGCAGGGCAGGAATGGGGATGGAGAGGGGTAATGTCCTGCCTCTCTTTCTCCTCCAAATGCTAATCTCTCTTTCCTTTATTCCCACTGGACAAACCCAAGAAGTTGGAAGGTAAGGGCTGTTGTGGAGATCAGCATCCAGGGGCCAGGGCAAGGCAGAGAAAGATGCAGAGTGGATCTGGGGTGATTCTTGGAGAATAACCAGCACACAGTATCATTTTATTCTTTTTAAGAGATAAACAGAAAATTACTCCATATCCAGAATTATTAAACTTTAATGAAGGTGTATTGCATTTACATCAATTAAAAATATTTTCCCACTTATCTTTAAATTCCTTTTAAAGATGTACAATGAAGGACATTTAACTCTTTATTTAAAAAAATAATTTCCTTATTAAAGCGGGCTGACTCATTCACTTGTACACAATAAGGTGCTGAAGGCATTTGTGTTTGTTCTGTTTATACTCAGGAAGGAGCCCTGGCCTAAGGGACAGGAAACCTAGATTCTAGTCCCAAATTCGTCATTAACTGGTTATAAAATGACAGGCTTGTCAATGGTCTCTGAGCACTTTCCGGTTCACTGCTGTGTTTGAATACCGCATTTGATCAAGAAAGCAGGACTTTCTCTCTTCTAATAGGAAAAAGTTGACTGAAGTTTACAATTAGTTTTGTCTTACTCAGCTTTTTAGTAGAATGGACTTTTCTTTTTAGTTCTGATTTAATCAGGGATCTTTCATATCTACTTTTGACCCCCAGAATTCTGGTTTATTCAGATTTCTCTATATCTTGGTCAAAACAAATCCAGAATGCATGATACAAGCCATTTCTTCTCTTAATATTTTAAGGTGATACATAACATTGAAGATACATAAAGTGATTGACACAAATCTCTACCTTTTCTGTTAGAAACATAATATGACACTGACTATGATCATAGCTATTCAAACCAACACCAGCTATATGCCTAGCATAAACACAAGTGCACCATGTATGTGATGATTGTGTGGATCAATGCATTCTGCCTATGGGGGTAGTCCCACTGTTTATGTTCACATATGAATGTCAATGGAAACCAGGGGCCTAAAGAGTCACTGAAATTCAAGTCCCTGGATAACTTTGAGAAGTAATTTGTTTTATCAGGTCTCTGAAGTTTTATTTTAGGCTCGTCGCCTGTAATCCCAGCCATGGTATATGCTGGACAGTTGGGCTGTTTTCATGTTTCCTCCATTACAGTGTTATCACACAGTGCTTCTCAAAGTTTAGTGATCATCAGAATCACCCAAGGAGCTTATTAAAATGGATTCCAGGGGCCCAGCTCGCATACTGTGATCCAGCAGTCCTGGGTTGGGATCCTCACCCCATTTCTAACTACCTTTAGGAGATGTGCACACTAGTGGACCAAAGACCTCACTTTGAGTAGCGCTGCTGCCAAAAATGATCGGTGCATGAGCTTCTCATTTAATTCATGAATGTTCTTGCACTGGAGTGACAGGAAAGGAAGAATTTGCTTGGTGGTAGGGCATGTGCATTTTAAATTTGGCGATTTAAGGCAACCTCCTTGGGTCCCCTTCTACTGTGGGAGCGTTTCTGCCCTCTCAATAAATCCTGCTTTCAAAAAAAGAAAAATTTAGAGATTTAGAGACACTGATAAATTATCCTCTTAAGTGGCTACACAGTGTACAAAGTATGAGGGCCCTTGTTTCCCAGATTTTTTGGGGGGAGGGTGAGAATGGCCTCTTGTTTTTCCCTGACCACTAATGAGGTTTATCATCACTTCATATGTACACAGGTCAATTGAATCTCCTCTTCTATGAGCTGCATATTCATACCTTAAGCATTTTTTCTTTTCGAGTTGAGGTCTCATTGTGTTGTCCAGGTGGAGTGCAGTGGCACACTCACAGCTCACTGCAGCTTCAGTTTCCTGGTGATCCTCCCAGCTCAGCCTCCCAAGTAACTGGGACTACAGTTTTGGTTCTTTTTTTCTTTTCTTTTTTTTTGGTAGACACTAGGTCTTGCTGTGTTCTCCAGGCTAGTCTCAAATTCTTGGGCCTTGGTCTGCACCCGGTCCTGAGCATGTTTTATAAACAGATTATCAATTTGCTTGCTTTTCTCATTGATTAGTCACAATTTAAAAATAAATATTTTTGATATTTATTCCTTGCCTATTTTACACGTCTGAATTTTTTTCCAGTTCTCTTTCTTTTATACAACCCAGTTATTATTACTCCTAATTTTATAATGTTACATGAATTGTACTGGTCCCTCTGAGGTTCATAAAAATTCCAGAATAAAATATTATTTTCCTTTCAGACTCTCAGTTCAGATCCTGTGCTTGTACTCCCGAATGTTGGCTAGGGACCAACAAAGGTTAGAGAACCCTAGAAGCTGAGTAGGTTCAAGACTCCCCAAAGGATATCCCGCTGGGAGTGGGGGAGCACCCTGACTAACTTAAAGGACTAAGACTCACATATGTAGCTGAAATAAACAACCTCCATTTTGTCAGAAAGCCGTTGCCGTAAGCTCCTGAGTAAAAGTTCTTCTAAGCCACTTTGACATAGGATTATTCTCTTTTGACATATTATAAACATTAAAGAAAATTTAATGCCCATCTGGACAGGTCGCTTTTGCCAATTGCTACCACCACCAGCTGCAAAACGACACTGACTACAAGCCATCCAGCTGCCACGCACGCCTCGTGCCAAGAGAGCACAGGCTGCCAACGCCGCTTCGAGTGGCTGGGCTGGTTTGCAGCCAGGATCCGAGGGAGGATGAGCAGGAAACACGGTAGCAGGACTTGATTTTCAGTGAGTGTTATTTGTGTTTGCTTTTTTTTCCCTGGTCATCTACTGTGGGAGGCTGCTGGGGACACCATCCCTTTCCTGGAAATGGCAGCAAAACATGTTGATCCTTCTTCCTCTGCCTTTTATGTTCTTGCTGGCATCCTCTGCATTCACATTCTGCTTCCACGCAGTCATTAGCTGCAGCTGCCTGGAGCTGCAGAAGAGGGTGTCATTTCTCCAAGGCTGGGCTTCCCCCGCGCCTCATCTCTCTCCCATCCCTGTACCCCCTCCTTGGAATTATTTTCCTCTTATTTGTTTGGCATTTATTTTCTCACAAAATAGAAAAGAGAAACTTTTTCCCCAGCTAGCATTTTTCTAGAAGAGTTCTTATGTTTGTGTACTTGGGTTCAAAGCACCCCTGTGTTATGGACGTGTCCCCGCAACAAAGAAGAGATTTATCTTCCTTCCTTTTAGGCACAAATCACCGTCTGGTTCACGAGATAAATCCTCTGTTGACATCTGTGGTAGACTGTATTAGTGTTGGTCAATTATTCTGTTCCTTTCCCTGCCATGCTTACTGTGGGAAGATTGATCATTCATCCCTTTCTTGGGCAAGCCAGGAGAAGCCATGTGACTTGCTGGGGCTACCAAAATGTGGGAAGTGATGTGTGTGACTTCCACACAGTGGTTTCAAGAGTCAGCTTGAGCTTTGTAACATCTCTTTTCCTATTGCCAGGAGAACAGTAATGTCCAGGTGGTGACAGCACCACTGGCCAGGGTTCTGGAATGAAGGGGATATGAAATAGAGTCACAGATGGTCCATGATGGCACGTAACATAGACAAAAATAAAACTGAGTTGTTGAAAGCCACTGAGATATTTGGACTCATCTGTTACTGCAGCATAACCTAACCTATGGTGACTGATATAACATCCTTGCATTTGTAGATCTACAACAAAAATTCTAATCAACATATGGAGATTTCAGGGTAGAATATGAGATAGGAAATCTGGGAAAGTCACCCTTAAAACTAAACCATGTTGCCTGCCTACTAATGTGTGTTTGGTCAGGTGAACATATAATCTTTTTTTTTTTTTTTTTAAGAGAGACGGAGTCTTGTTATGCTGCTCGGGCTGGTCTCTAACTCCTGCCCTCAAGTGATTCTTCCACCTCAACCTCCCAAAGTGCTAGGATTACCAGGGTGAGTCATCATGCCCAGCCAACATAGAATCTTAGACTGTGAAAAATTGAGGGAATCTTGGAGTTTTTCTCATTAAGCCTCCATGTTTTGCATTTGAGGAAACTGAGGTACAAAATGTGAAGTGAGCTGGGTACAGTGGCTCACACTGTAATCCCAGTGTTTTGGAAGGCTGAAGTAGGAGGATTGCTTGAGCTCAGGAGCTTGAGATTAGTCCAGGCAACATAGTAAGATCTAATCTCTAAAAAAACAAAAAATAAAAAAATTAGCCAGGCACGGTGACACACACCTATAGTCCCAGCTACTTGGGAGGCTGAGGTGGAAGCATTGCCTGAGTCCAGAAGTTGGAAGGTGCAGTGAGCCATGATTGTGCCACTGCACTCCAGCGTGGGCAACAACAGAGTGAAACTCTGACTCAAAAAACAAAACAAAAAAACCTGGCTGGGTGTGGTGGCTCATGCCTGTAATCCCAGCACTTTCGAAGACTGAGGAGGGAGAATTGCTTGCATCCGGGAGTTTGAGACCAGTCTGGGCAACATGGTGAGACCTCGTCTCTACAAACAGTTAGCCATGGTGGTGTGTGCCTGTAGTCTCAGCTACTTGGGGACTGAGGCAGAAAGGTAGGCTGAGCCAAGAAGGTCGTGGCTATGGTGAGCTGTGATCATGCCACTGGGAAGTGAAACTCTCTGTTAGTCAACTGGCCAGTGCAAGAACAGGGCTCAAACAGGAGGAAGCCAGCCCCCCATTCCCACCTCCGCCCTCACGCCTTCTCCTGAGATTTCAGCCTAGTTAGAACATGACTCTTAAATTTTTCTATCATTTTATCGAAAATATTTCTGTTCACCTTAAACATATTAAACTTTTGTCTGCCCACTGTAAACCCTCACTGTCTCCCATTCTCTGTACTCCTGTTTCATGATGAGGGTACCCCAATGAAATGCATATTTAGAGAAGCAAATTTGTTTTAAAAGACAAGTATAAGAAGTTGTTCTTTTAGTCACTGTTCCTTCATAGCCACATTCACAATCCTTTTCATTTCACCATACCGTTGAGAGTTGGCTCTGTGTAACTTGACCAAATCAGTCAAGTCTCGTTTTATTTTATCGTTTTATTTTAGGACGTGTAAAGAGGTTGGCTCCCTTCCTGGATAGCAGGCCGTCTTATGTTGTCAATTATGACTCCTTGATAATAGCAGAGCTAATATTTATATCATGCTTCCAGGTAACAAAGTTCTGTTGAAAGTCCCCCTTTTTGTTTTTTTGAGACAGAGTCTCAATCTGTTGCCCAGGCTGGAGAGAAGTAGTGTGATCATAGCTCACTGCAGCCTCACACTCCTGGGTTCAAGAGATCTTCCCACCTCAGCTCCCAAGTAGCTGGGATTGCAGGCACAAGCCACCATTCCTAGCTAATTTTTAAAAATTTGTTCATAGAGACAGGGTCTCGCTATGTTGTTCAGGCTGGTCTCAAAATCCTGGCCTTAAGCCGGGCTCAGTGGCTCAGCCTGTAATCCCGTGCCTTTGGGAGGCTGAGGTGAGTGGATTGCCTGAGCCCACGGGTTCGAGACCCGCCTGGGCAGCGAGACCTCATCTCTACAATAAATCAAAAAATCAGCCGGGCGTGGTAGCACATGCCTGTAATTCCGGCTACTTGGAAGGCTGAGGCGAAAGGATCGCCAGAGCCCAGCAGGTCGAGGCTGCGCCACAGAACTCCAGTCTGGGCGACAGAGTGAGAATCCAACTCAAAAAAAAAAATCCTGGCCTCATGTGATCTTCCTACCTCGGCTTCCCAACTTGCTGTAATTACATGGTGTGGACCATCACGTCCGGCCTGTTGGAAGTGCTTTACATGTTTTTACATGACTAATCCTCACAGCAAATATGTGTTATATTATTATCATCCCTCATTTATAGGAAAGGAAGCGGTGGCACAGAAAAATTCAGTGATTTATCCAAAGTCATACCGTTCGGGAGTGGTGAAGCTGGGATTCGAATCCAAGCAGTCTGGATAGACCTCTCGGAATGACTGTAACCATGATAATGACAAGAATGGCAGTAGCAGCAGCTGCTGTGTCAGTGTTATGTCACTTGGGAGCAGGGACTGTGGCCGCTGTATATCCATCATCTGTGATCCCTAAAATACGTTTCACAGTAATTTAGAAAACAGAGGATTCAGACATGAAGGGACTTGCCCAAGGTCATATAATGGGTGAAACTGGAGCTCAAGATCCTCCAAGTCCACTCTCCAAGTCTGACCTTCCTGCACTTTGCTGTGGTGTCCTTCCCATCTTCTTTTTTTTTTTTTTTTGAGTTGGAGTCTCCCTCTGTCCCCAGACTGGAGTGCAGTGGCCACTCCCAGCCACGGCAGCCTCGACCTGCTGGGCTCTGGCGATCCTTCCGCCTCAGCCTTCCAAGTAGCTGGAATTACAGGCATGCGCTATCACGCCCAGCTGATTTTTTGATTTATTGTAGAGATGAGATCTCGCTGCCCAGGCGGGTCTCGAACCCGCGGGCTCAGGCAATCCACTCACCTCAGCCTCCCAAAGGCGCGGGATTACAGGCTGAGCCACCGAGCCCGGCTCCCATCTTCTTTATAGGAAGGCAGTGTAGCCCAAGGATGGGCTGCTTTAATGTTTTTATTTGCATATGAGAGGAGGGACTCAAAAAACAGAATTATCTTTTGGAGAACAAGCCCCTGTAATACAGGCTTCCCCCACTAGGTAAGTATTCTAGGAATCCATTGGCATCAGTGTCCCAGCTAGCATTGTTGTGAGAGGCTGCATTCCACTTCAGTGAATTT
Source organism: Cephalopachus bancanus (assembly GCA_027257055.1). NCBI lineage: Eukaryota > Metazoa > Chordata > Mammalia > Primates > Tarsiidae > Cephalopachus > Cephalopachus bancanus. The sequence continues at coordinate 2,789,676 of JAPVLO010000306.1, forward strand.
TTTTGGAGATTCTTTCAACACATTTGCCCATTTCATGATGGGCGATTTACAAGCACACCTGCCCACACTGCACTGAGCGTTGAGCAGTTTTGACAACAAATAGCATGACCCCCCTGCCCCACCCTCCCTATTCCTTTGATCTTGCCTTGAGTAACTATTTTGTTTTCCCCAAAATAGTCCTCAAAGGGAAATGTTTATGTTGATGTGGAAGAGGCCGAAACAAAAATGGCAGAATCACTAAAAGGCATCAAAACTGACGAATTCAGAAATTGCTTTGAGCAGTAGAAAAAGCCTCTCTGTAGGTGTAATACATCAAACGAAGAGTACTTTTTTTTTCATTATTATTTTCAAGATGTGGGGTACAATTCAGGATTAGGTACATAAGTGGTCATCGTACAGGTAGTTTGGGCCTCCCTTTGGTCTCCCCTTCGCCTAGTTTGAGATCAGGTACCCTTATAGATGTTATGTACCTCCCCCTCACCTGGTAGTGTCCTGCTGCTGCCAATCACTTTCTCATAGTATTATGATAAATGTTCAGGGTCCACTTATGAGTGAAAACATGCGGTACTCAGTTCTTTGTTTCTGTGATAGATCTCTGAGTATAATAGATTCCAAATCCATCCAAGTTGCCACAAGTCCATAATTTTGTACTTCTTTATGACTGTGTAATATTCCACCATGTATATGTACCACATTATTTTTTTTTGAGTTGGAATCTCACTTTTGATCAGCTGCCTAACCCTGCAGTGGCACGCTCATGGCCACTGCAGCCTCAACCTGCTGGGCTCAGGCAGTACCACATTTTTTTTTTTTTACCCAGTCCAGTTTCCATGGGCAGCATAATTGGTTCCATGTTTTTGCTATTGTGAATAGTGCTGCAATAAACATTCATTGCAGGTATCTTTTGTATAGAATGATTTGAGTTCCTCTGGGTATATTCCCAGAAGGGAGATTTCTGGGTCGTATGGAAGGTCAACTTTTAGATCTTTTAGGCATCGCCACACTGTTTTCCACAGAGCTTGTTCTAGTTTACACTCCTAACAACAGTGTAGAAGTGTCAAACAGAGAGTACTTTGAAAGTGACTGAAGTTTAAACATGTTAGAATGAATACATAGTTTTTTATTAGTAAATTCCAGGTTTTTTGGGTCCTTTCTCATATATACTGGGGATGCCAAAAAATGTATACGCATTTTAAGAGATGTTACCTATATATTACTTTTCTAAGTTGAATTGAATTACAGTAGCAATGTATAGTATGACATTTATTCAAAAGATGGTATTAATTAAATGAATGCTAGTGTCACCATGTAATAGGCAGGACAGTCAAAGAAAATGGCAGAAGCATGGCTGTCATTCAAGGAGCAGAAGACCATTTTGAAGTGGTATTTGAAATTCAAGAACGTTGTGGAAGTACAATGGCAATGGAAGCGTGAGTATGCAGCAGATCCTCCAACATGCCTAACAATTGCACACATTCGTGATGAGTTTGAGATGCATGAGTTTGAGATGTGTGTGATGTGCACCAGGGACAATCTGGGAGGCCTCGCACAGCAACAAGTACTGCAGTAGTTCGCTGTAATCAGAAGTGTCTGGACGCTGATGGGAACCACTCTGAGCACCTCCTGTAACTGCAGAAGTCAAACGTAACTTGTATTCATCTTTTGTTATCGGTATACATTAAATACTACGAACCTAATATAGTTTTTTCCTTTCTTAAAAGGTGTATACGTTTTTTGGCCCCGTGTGTATACATATATATAGTGAGAGAGAAAGAGGGTTAGGGACTCACTCTCGCCAGCTTGCTGTGCAGTGGCACGATTAGGGTTCACTGCATCCTCAACTTCCTGGACTCAAGCGATCCTCCCACCTCAGCCTCCTGGGCCATGCCTGGATAATTTGGGCTGCTTTCAGCTGAGCAAATCTGTGTTGCTTGATGTATCCAGTGCAGGAAGTAGCATGGTAGTAAGGTTCCTGTTCCTGGAAACATAGACTCTGAGCCGAATAGATAGAAGCCTGCTTATCTAGCAGGTGATGAAGGGTAGAGTGTGGACCAAGTACCCAGAACATCCTTCTTGCCGTGAGCTTCCAAGAGGCTACAGTCCTTACACATTTCTTGAAGAGCGCCGCGATCTTTTCCTTCACTTCTTGAGATGTGAAATTGAGGTTCAGAGCAGCAAAGTGCCTCCAGCTGCCTAACCCTGATGTTAGTTGTGGGGCTGGTAGTAAAACTTGGGTCCTTTCACCCAGAGATCACACTCTAGATGATGGATTTCACAGTTCTGACCATCTGGGAATGTCTTTTGCAGTGATTTCCAAAGCCTGCCTGGAACTGTCTGCCCCTAAAAGCGTTGAAGCTGTTATTAGAAAGAAATATTACTAAAATATTTATCGTTTTAAGTTGTGTGAGTGTGTTTTAATTTTTAATTAATGACAGCTAGGGAAGTAAGTGGCTGCAGGGGACACTAGTATAACTAAACTGCGTAAAGCACTGCAAATACTTAAACTGCAGGGCACAGTCATGAATGGGGTTGTGGGAAGAGTTGATCTTGTTCTTTTACCCCACACCTCAAGGATGGGAGGAGATGGAACACTGTCAAGGTCTCTGAGGCTCCCTAGGAAACGACTTGAATTAGATGGAAGTTCTTTCTTTCTTGCATCCAAGTCTGGGCATTCACCCTCCTGACGGGGGTGGTGACCTTGTGGTGCTAAAGACCCCAGCTTCTCCATCTATAGCCCCACCAGCCCTGATTTGCTGCCTCTGTCCCATCCTCCTACTTTGCTATTTGTACAGGACAGCCCATGGACATGGAGAAAGGGGCTAGGAGAGGGCATGCTACTTCCCTTTGGAGCTTATCTGGAAGCTTCGCATATTCCTTCCACTTACCCCATTAACTTACCCATAACTTGGCCACAGGGAGACTGGGAAGTAGAATCTGTATTCTGGGTGTCCAAGTGCCGAGCTAAAAAAGTCAGATTATTTATGGAAGAAGGCGAGAACAAATTTTTCTGCCTTTTTTTTTTTTTTTTTGACACTCGGTCTCACTCTGTCACCCAGGCTGAAGTGCAGTGGTGTGACCATAGCTCACTGCAGCCTCAAACTCCTGGGTGCAAGCGATCCTCCGGCCTCAGTCTCAGTCTCTCGAGTAGCTGGGAACACAGGTATGCACCACCAAGTCCAGCTAATTATTTATATTTTTTAGAGATGGGGTCTTGCTATGTTGTCCAGACTGGCCTTGAACTCCTGGCCTCAAGTGATTCTCCTGCTTCAGCCTCCCAAAGTGCTGGGATTAGGGGTGTGAACCACCGCGCCTGGCCCCTCTCCTGCTCTATCTCTACACCTCTAGAAGGTCCCGAGTCTGTGCTCTGTCCTAGCCTGGACAAAGTGTTGACGCTCTTGGCCTTAACATCCCTCTGATGAAGGCCTACATAGTCTTGAAGGAGTGCAGTCTCCAAGGAAACACTCCCACAACCAAGTGAAATTAATAAATACCTCAAATCCTTAAGTTACTTTTCTTGATAAATATAGAAAGATCCCATCTTAATCCCCAGTAAGGATTTTAAATTCCCTTTTCCTTCTCCCTGGTTTTCTATCCCCAAAAGCTGCTCCAGTGCTTCCCACCAGCAACTCCTTTCCCCACAAATCATCTCTGAATATTTAGCCTCAAGTGGCTTTCTCCCCCTCCCATCTCTCTGTGTAATCACATATTTCAGCTGCGTCTGTCTGTCTCATGTAAACAAGCACCTCTTCTCTTGAGAGGCAACTCTCAAGGGGAGGAGGGAACACAGCTTTCCAGCCGGAGAGGGGAGAGAAAAGACCACCAGCAGGACTTCCCAGTGGTCATGCTTGTCCCATCACACAGGGCTCCCCAGGGGGGTTTGCTGGTCTGTGCTCCATATCGAGGTAGCCAAAATGGAAATGAGGATAAAGACGTCTTGGCTTCTCTCTGGACTTGGAGAAAATGCTCCATCCTTGGTGGGGCAGCCAGGCTACTACATGACATGGCCCTGCCTGTGGCTGCCTGGCCTCCACCTCCAGCCCGTCCACCTGCTCACGCTCCTGCCCTCCAGCCCGCCCGCCCTCCAGCCTGCCTGCCTGCTCTCCCCTGGGTGCTTCCTCCAGATCCTTCTCCCTCAGGCTCCATACCTGCTACCACCTTGCCTAAAGTACTCTTCCTCAGCTTGGGCAACTCCTATTAGTTTTTCAGTTTCTCTAAAATGTTCTCTTTGGAGATACCTTTGCTGACTTGTCATTCCAAAATTAAACAGGGCTACTTCTTTTACTGGGACACAGCAGACATTCCCACATACATATACACATGTCCAAGAGTGTGAGCTCCAAGCAGTCTAGGCCCCCTTCCTTGGAGGGTGGCATTCTCCTTCTAAACTTCTCATTAATGTGTGCCACTTAACGCCAATGAGATAGATCGACGCTTCTTTAAGCAAAGGGTACAGATGCAGTACTCCAGTGAGCAAAAGCTCACCCCACCTCTGCCTGCTTCTTGACCACCTGCTATCTGCTCTGCTTAGCCTGGGACACGTTCCCCAGTGACCAACCAGTTTCAGATCAGGGGATGCTGCTGTCTCAGAGGAGACACTAAAGCTCACCTTTCCTCAAGGCTCATGAGGTCAGATCACTCTCACACACCCTAACCTTCTGGAGTGGCGTGGAGTTTGTAGTCATTGTCATTGGTATAAGTGTCAGAGTTTTCCAGAAAACCAGAACATATATATGTGTGGGTGTGTGTTTATGTATGCATGTATGTATGTATGTATTATGTATGTGCGTGTGTGTGTATGCAATATATGGATATGGGGGGGGACCCAGAAAATCCGGGATTCATTTATAAAAATTGTGTATTTATTCTTACATGTTTAAACTTCAGTCGCCTTCAAAGTACTCTCTGTTTGGTGCAATACACCTGTCGAGATGGTTTTTCCTCTGCTCAAAACAGTTTTTGAGCTCATCTGTTTTGATACCTTTTAGTGCTTCTGCCATTTTTTGTTTCACCTCATCCACATTGGCAAAATGTTTCCCTTTGAGGACTTTTTTCATCTGGGAAAACAAACCAAAAAAAAGTTGCTCTGGGCTAGGGATTAGGGAAGGTGGGGCACAGGGGTCATGCTGTTTTTGGTCAAATACTGTTGAACACAGCATGGTGTGGGTAGGTGTGCTTATAAATCTCTCATCATGAAATGGGCAAATGTGTTGAAATAATCTTAAAAAAGAAAAATTCACTGAAGCTAACTGCGCGTCTCACAACAATGTTTTCATATACACTGATGCTGATGGGTTCCTAGGACACTTACCTAGCGGGGGAAACCTGTTCTACAAGGGGCCTGCCCTCCAAAAGATAATTCTGGGTTTTTGATTTTTTTTTTTTTGGCGGGGGTGCCCCATATATATACATATTTATGGAAAGAGAGGGAGAGATGGCAGGGGGAGGGGAGAGACACAGACAGAGGGGTACTTTTAAGGAATTGGCTCACGTGATTATGGAAGCTGGTAAGTCCAAAATCTGCAGGTAGGCTGGCAGGCTAGAGACCCAGAGAAGTGCCAGTGCTGCAGTTCAAGTCCAAAGACCTTCTGCTGGCAGAATGCCCTCCTGCTCTGGGGAAGACAGTCTTGTTGTATTCAGGCCTTGCACTGACTGGATGAGGCCCATCCACGTTACAGAGGGCAATATGCTTTCCTCAAAGTTCACTGATTTAAATGCAAATCTCACCCCAAAACACCCTCACAGAAACATCCAGTATAATGTCTGACCACATATCTGGGCACTGTGGCCCAGCCAAGTTGACACATACAATTAACCATTACCTTCTACGAACTTGCTCCACTGGAGGAAGAAAAAGTTCCAGTGTTCTTCTGAAGACAAGAATGACTTCCAAACAAAGATCCTGCATCAAATGGCCAGGAATGCTGTGGGGTGGAGGGGAAGAAGAGGAAGAGGAGAAAGAGGAGGAGGGGGAGGAAGAGGAGGGCACCTTGAGCCCTGGGGAGGGTTTGCTGTTCCCAGAAGCCAGGGTGTCATAGAGAAAGGCAGAGAGGAGACAGGTGAGAAGGACTCACAGAAAGGAAGCAGCACCCTCGTCGGGGAGGGTGCAGGGTCCGCTCCCCTTCACCCCGTGCCTGCCTGTGGGCAGCCAGACTCCGTCTCCCCTCCTCCACACTTGGTGACCCACCCGTGGCTCCCTGCCACTGGGTTTATTTGGAAGCAGTAGATAAATGTCAGCACTTAGAAGCTATGAAACGTCCTAACTGGCCCCCCTAGACTAATAAACATAAAAAAAAAATCCTGATTCAGGCAGCCTGATGGGCTCATTGGTGAGAGGGAGATAAAGTTTCCCTTCAGGACATTTATAATTTACATAATAAAAAGCTTTTCACCTTCCAGTCAAGGAGCAAAATTAATTACTGTGGCCCTGTTACCTCGTGGAACATTTTCTGCTTAAACTGGCAGGAACAGTTTTGTGAATTCTTAAAGGAGGGGTGGGAGCAGAAGCAGGGGAGGAAGAGGGGAGGAAGGAGCCCCCCCCCCCGCAGTTCACTTTACCTGAGCCTGGAACGGCAAGTGGGGGGTGGGGGTGCCTCCGCTTTTAACAAAGACCTCCTCAGCCTGACCTGTCCTTTCCATCCCTTCGCCACCAGATAATGCACTAATGATAATGGACTCAGGCAATCTGAGGCTCTGTAATCACCTCCCCTCGGACAGATGTTGAATGGACAGACACCAGAAGGGTTGTCTCGATCATAGCCTTCAGTCATGCCTTGTCCCCTTCCCTTCTGGGCACCGTTTCAAGTCACAAATCGAAAAGCTGGTGTGCCCGCACCCCCGGTTCTGAAGATATATGGACGGCCCCGAAGTCCTTTGATTAGGGCTATATTTGATATCTGGGCAGGGCCTCACATTCCAAATACACGGAGCTCATCAGGAAGCTGACAGCGTTAGCCTAATATCATTAATTCTCCGCACAATCCTGCGAGGGAAGCAGGTGGCCCGCATTATTTGGGCTATTTTGCAGATGGAGGGAAAGAGGCGAAGGGAGGTGAAGTGTCGCATTCACGTCCCGCTGATGGGCTGGGAATAGAATTTAATCTCAGGTCCGCAAGGTTACAGTGTCTCTTGATAGACAGAAAGGTTTCACTGAAGCTCTCTGGAAAGGAGGTGGGGGCTGTGAGGGCGAGGAGGGGGATGTCAAAGCCTCCTACCTTTCAGGGATGAAGTCAAAGCCTCCTACCTTTCAGGGACGAGGAACCATGATTACTTTAATAGTCATTGCTAGTTTATAGCAATTATAACATAACACAGAATTACAAAAGGAAATAGCAAAGATGGCATGACAAAAATTATGTTTTTCATCTCCCTTAAGACTAGTTTCCTATCTTGGATGATCAGAATATTGATAGACAAGTAAGGTAGTTGCTTTTATTCCAAAGTTCAGATTTATTATTATTGTTATTATTATTATTTTGGTAGAGATGGAGTCTCTCTATGTTGCCCAGTCTGGTCTTGAACTCCTGGCCTCAAGTGATTCTTCCACCTTGGCGTCCCAGAGTGCTGGATTACAGGTGTGGGTCACTGTGCCTGGTCCCCCCAATTCAGAATTTTGAGGGGAGAGCAGGATATGTGGACAGAGTCAACCCCCATGGAAAACTCAGGGCTCTACCCACCTCTCATTCCATGACTTCACCCCAGATTTGCATTTGGTTGGTCCTTTCTGGAACCTGGAGTCCCGGAAGCTGCACGGCACTCATATTTCTTGCTTTCCAGGCAATGATTAAGTTAAGGTCTTCTCAACACCAGTTTTCTGGGGAAAGGGTGCAAAAATTAGTTTAGTCTAGTTGGAAACAACTTGTCCCCCCAACTTTTGGAGTGTGGTGTATTATGAATAAATCAACCAATGGGAAGGAAGGATCTGTCTCTAGAGTAACCGGGATGCACAGAGTTTTTTTGATCTGAGTGTAAGACAGACGTCCTAGACACCTTAATTATGGCTCTATACTGGGAAATACGTCTTGCTCTTCCTAGTGGAGACCACACAGCAAACATGTGTGTCCTCAGAGATAGCATCACCTGTTGGGAGACAACATGACCCGGGCAGCCATGGCTAGTGTTCAGAGCTTGGCCATGCTTGCTGGGTGCCTGCGAGCAGGTTTCTCATCCGTGAAGCATGCACCTTCTGGAGTTTTCTAGGCTTAAATGAGTGGGTCCACATAAAACACACAAAAGACTGCCTGGTGCACAGTAAACACTCAAATGTTAACAAATTTGATTGATAATTGTTGGCATATACTCTTTTTTTAGGGGGAGAGTTTATTTTGTCTGTGATTTGATCCACAAATGGCTAGTCTCATTTGCAGGTAAAGATGACCAAAAAATGCTGGGTACAAGTGGCTCACACCTATAATTCCAGCACTTTGGGAGGCTAAGCCAGGATGAATGCTTGAGGCTAGGAATTTGAGACCAACCTGGGCAACACAGCAAGACCTCATCTCTACAAAAAATGTTTTTTAAAAAAAACTGGGCACAGTGGCATGTGCCTGCAGTCCCAGCTACTTGGGAGGCTGAGGTGGGAGGATCACTTGAGCCCAGGAGTTCAAGGTTGCAGTGGGCTATGATTGTGCCACTGCACCCTAGCCTGGGCAACAAAGCAAGACCCTGTCAAAAATAAAAAATAAAAAAAATAAGAAAGAAAAGAATGAGTTCAGTTGTACCATAGTCTGGTCATTGCTGGTAGTTCTGTGGCCAAATTGTACGGTAATCAGATATTGCGAAGCCGGGCTCGGTGGCTCAGCCTGTAATCCCACGCCTTTGGGAGGCTGAGGTGAGTGGATTGCCTGAGCCCGCAGGTTCGAGACCCGCCTGGGCAACTTGGCGAGACCTCATCTCTACAATAAATAAAAAATGAGCCGGGCGTGGTAGTGCGCGCCTGTAGTTCCAGCTACTCGGAAGGCTGAGGAGGAAGGATTGCCGGAGCCCAGCAGGTCGAGGCTGCGGTGGCCGGGAGCGGCCACTGCACTCCAGTCTGGGCAACAGAGTGAGACTCCAACTCAAAAAAAAAAAAAAAAAAAAAAAAGATATTGCTACAACCTGTTCACAAAACAGTTCATTTAGTCAGTTCATACAGACCTGTCTACCATGATTTTCTTTCTCCATGTATTTATTCTCACACATCTATTCACTCAAAGCCATCAGGCATCTGCTATGGGGAACAGAGACCCCTATGATCCTATCTCATCCCTCAGGGAGTTCCTGGAGTGGGGAAAGACAACCGCATGCCAAGTCATCATGGGAAGGGCCAGGTGTGTTCTGGGTGATGAAGAAGTCTCTTCTGTCAGGAGGGAATGAGGCTCCTTGGAGGCTTGTAACATGGTGTCGGAGGTGGGGTTACCCAGGAAAGAAGAGCACTTCAGATGGAGGAAAGGCAGGCACTCCGGTAAAGCTCAGGAGAGAGTCTAGAGCTTGGAGTGGCTGCATGTTGGCAGGGCGGGGAGGGCCAGTCCTTCAAGGAGCTGGTGCTCTATAGAATCTGGACTTCATCCTGTAGGCCAGAGGGTTTGGGCGCAACAGGGAGGAAGGGAGGCGAGCAGGAAGAGGGAAGAGGGAAGAAGCTCCACCTCAGAATGAGCTGTAGAGCTTTCCAGCTCCCCGCCAGCTCCCGCCTCATGTTGGAATCAAGATGAGGGGCCGTTTTTGTAGAAACGGTGCAAAGTATGGAAGCTCCTTACAGAGATTCCAGTCAATTCCCTTCCCTCCATGCCTTGACTCTTGAGAACCACCTTCCTTGGTAAGGGGAGACACGGAAAGATTTAAGCAGGGCAGCTCTCAGAGGTGCACTGAGAGCTGTCACTGACGGTATGGATGACGGACTGTCTCACAGATTGGGGTGGATTAAGATGCGATAGGTAGTTCAAATTCAGGCAGAAGGACTCAGGTGTGAAGTAGAGGAAGCATTTAGCAAATGACCTCTCCTTGTGGCTTCTTGGGCATGGGAGTGTGGGAAAAGGCGGCTTTATCTGGTACACTTAACAAAGGTAGGAATGCGGGAGAGGAAGCAGTTTCCTTTTTATTTGGAGGTGTCAGTAGGACTTCTCCAAGAAGATATTTCAGTAGCAATTAAAAAATAAGTGTGGGCCAGGCACAGTGGCTCACACCTGTAATCCCAACACTTTGGGAGGCTGAGGTGGGAAGATTGCAGGAGCCCAGGAGTTTGAGAGCAGTCTGGGCCACATAGTGAGACCTTGTCTCTACAAAAAATAAGAAAATTTAGGCGGGTATGGTGGCATGTGCCTGTAGTCCCAGCTGCTTGGGAGGCTGAGGTAGAAAGATTGCCTGAGCCCAGAAGGTTGAGGCTGCGGTGAGCCGCGATGGTGCCACTGCACTCGAGCCTGGGTGACAGAATGAGACCCCCAACTCAAAAGAATAAAATAAAAAAAAGATGTGTAGTTTAGGAGAGCGTTCTAAAAATTATTAGACTTGTTGTATATGAAGGGGACCCCAGAAAAGCCAGAATTATCTTTTGGAGGGTGGGCCTCTTGTAGTCCAGGCTTCCCCCACTAGGTCAGTGTTCTAGGAACCCATCTGCATCAGTGTACCAGCTAGTGCTGTTGTGAGAGGCTGCATTTGGCTTCAGTGAATTTTTTTTGTTGTTGGAGATTCTTTCAGCATGTTTGCAAATGTCCCGATGGGTGATTTACAAATGCACCTGCCCTACCATGATGAGTGTTGAGCAGTTTTGGACCCAAAACGGTTTTTGACCATGGCACATGACCCTAGTGCCCCACTTATTCTATTCATCTGATATTACCCAGAGTGATTTTGCTTGTTTGTTTGTTTGTTTCCCAGGATGGCAAAAGTTCTCAAAGGGAAATAATTTGCTGATGCGGAAGAGGAAGAGGTGAAACAAAAAAATGGTAGAAGCACTAAAAGGCATCAAAACTGATGAGTTCAAAAACTGTTCTGAGCAGTGGAAAAAGCCTCTCAATAGGTGTATTGCATCAAATGGAGAGTACTTTGGAGGTGACTGAAGTTTAAGCATGTAAGAATAAATACACAATTTTTTATAATTTCATTTTAATGGCTCCCCCTTCATAGTCCCAGCAAACCTATCTGAATACCAGAGATGACTTTATTAAAATTTTTTTCTATAACTTTTGTTAGAATTTGTAAGAATGATAATGTACAAGACAGGAGAAATGGATCTTCTTTCCCTATATGGATATAGTCTACATACTTCCATACCTTCTAAGCTGATGCAGTTTTTTCCCAGATATTAGACTACTCTTTTTGATGCCAATCTTCTTTCTAATTTGTGTGTGTGTGTGTGTGTGTGTGTGTGTGTGTGTGTGTGTGTGTGTGTGTTTGTGTGTGGTGTGTGTTGGGGTCTCCCTCTGTCACCCAGACTGGAGTGCCATGGCATGATTGCATCTTACCACAGCCTCAACCTCCTAGGCTGGGGTCATCCTCCCTTGTCAGCCTCCTGAGTAGCTAGGACTACAGGCATGCACCACCATGCCTTCTTTTTCAAATTCTTACTTACCTTTCAAAAGTTGACTTTGTTCCGTGTGCAAGTTAAAGACTCATGGGTAAAGAGAGCTGGAGAAAATCAGACCATTATGGAAGTAAATGGTAGGATTAAATGCAGGAGGAAGAAAAGAAAAAAATAGAGTAATTAGCAATGCAAAAGTAAATGAAACCCCAAGTAGAGGTTCCCGGCCTGGAAGGGTCTTGGGCAGGGTGAAGAGAAGAGAGACTGCATGTACTCACGATGATGTTCTTTTCTTGTATACAGTTTAAATCAGATTTGGCGTTGGCTTTCTGGCAGCGCAGACTGTGCAGAATGAGCTGGAAAATGGAGACTTCTTGCTTACTACTTTTAGTTCCCACCATCCTGCCCAGCTGAGACCTCTCAGGGCTCAGCATTCGGCAGTGAGATGCAAATCTCCCACGGGGAGCAGGAGCTCAGGCCTGGGGGGGGGTCCTGGCTGGGCTCCAAGGTCTATAACACAGAGAAAAGACATATTTCTTTGTCACACACAGTAGATTCTCCCTGAGGGGCTCAGCGATGGGAATAAGAGCACTTGGGGGGCGGGGGTGAGTGGTGGTGGAAATCATTACAACCGCCTTCTCTCATATGAAGAAACCAAACAAAAACAAACCCTCTGCAAGTGTGAACACAGCCAGGCTTAAGGCCCTGCGGCCTCTCTTCACAGAACACTCCATACACCATAGTGATTACCCTGGGCCACAAGAATGCCTGTGCCTCTGTGGCTGCCTCTGTGGCCCTGCCATGTATAAATCTACACGTGTTCATCACGTGGTGTGACCCAGGGTGGGGGAGAGCTGTCGAGTCCATTTGAGATGATTTTTTTCAAACATTTTGAGTTCAGGAAAATTCAGAATACATTTTTCCCAAGCACTTTCCCTCTGAATAGTTCAACCCACACGTATTTGGAGGGAAATTTAATCCACATGTTTCTGATGCCTTTATACTTAATTCATCAAATTGTTGTTTTGTAAGAGAATTTGATGTCCAGGGAACTTTATGAGTTTTTTTTTTTTTTTAATAAACCTTATTTGAAACAGGGTATCGTTCATGCCAACCCCGGCTAAACAAGATGAAGAAGAACATCAGTCTGAATTTGAACTTGAAACCCGGGAGGTTTAAAGTAGTGAGAGGAGCGGCCAGGTGTGGTGACTCACAGCACATTGAGAGACTGAGGTGAGGGAATACTTGTGCCCAGAAGTCTGAGACCAGCCTGGGCAACATACTGGGACCTTGTTTCCACAAAACATCAAGAAATTAGCCCGGCATGGTGGCAGCCACCTGTAGTCCTAGCTACTCAGGAGGTTGAGGCCGAAGGAGAGCTTGAGATTGAGAGTTCAAGGCTGTGGTGAGCCGTGATTTGGACACTGCACTCCAGTCTGGGTGACAGAGTGACACTCTGACTTGAACAAAGATAATAATAAAATGAAATAATAAAGTAAATAATAAAATAAAATAAAAGTAGTGGGAGGCATGAGAGAGGGAAGAGTACTGAAGAGGGGCCTTGGTTTGGCAGAACACAAGGAACATTCTCTCATCTTTAACTGTCTTTTCATTTAATCTCCCAAAGCAAAACAAGTGCAAGGAACACTTTGTCCATGAGAGGTCATAGCCACCTGCTAGTGATTCCCGGCGGTGGGTGTTTGCCATAGTTTCATCCATGAGAACGCACGTGGGCATCTTGTTGGTCTTCAGGAGGACCTGAACCCTGAGTAGAAAGATCATTGATGATTTTCAAGGCCGGGCTTGGTGGCTCAGCCTGTAATCCCAGCGCTTTGGGAGGCTGAGGTGAGTGGACTGCCTGAGCCTGTGGGTTCGAGACCCACCCGGGCAACTTGGCGAGACCTCATCTCTACAATAAATCAAAAATTAGCCAGATGTGGTAGTGCACGCCTGTAGTTCCAGCTACTTGGAAGGTTGAGTCGGAAGGATCGCCGGAGCCCAGCAGGTCGAGGCTGCGGTGGCTGGGAGCGGCCACTGCACTCTTGCCTGGGTGACAGAGACTCCAACTCAAAAAAAAAAAAAAATGATTTTCAAAACCAGCTTGATATTTGCTGGCCAAACATCAGTGATTTCTAACAAAGCTTGTTTTTTGTTTTTTTGAGTTGGGGGTCTCATTTTGTTGCCCTGACTGGGGTGTGGTAGCATGATCATGGCTTATCACAGCCTTTACTTCCTGGGCTTCGACGATACTCCCACCTCAGTCTCCCAAGTAGCTAGGACTACAGGCACACACCACCATGCCTGGCTAATTTTTTTATTTTTTACTTTTTTGTAGAGACAAGGTCATGCTATGTTGCCCAAACTGGTCTCAAACTCCTGGGCTCAAGTGCTCCTTCTGCCTCAGTCTACCAAAGTGCTGGGCTTATAATTGTGAGCCACCATGCCAGGTCTGAAGCCTTTTGTTTCTAATGCTCCTAAGGCTGGTTCCATCTAGATACTAAATGCTGACCTTGCAGGGGTCTGAGGGCAAGGGCTTGGATTTTTCTGGCCAGCTGGCACCATGACCTGGACATTAAGCTTTGCCTTGATGATCAGACTGGCTTGTCTCTATATATCCAGTCCTAGAGCAGTTTTGACTTACCCCTCCATGACAGAAGCCAAGTGGTGGCAATTTCTCTGAAACAAGTTTCTTGAAATTAAACCCTATTCCATTTTGACCCAAACACATTATCTGCCCAACCCCCACTAGTTGTGTTGTCACCATCGTAGTTTTGGAGAGGGTGAGCTTCCAGGATGGTAAGCTTGTTAGGAATTAAGAAAGAAAGCAAGATACACAGGGATGATCAGTCACAGCCTAGAGAAATTCCCCTGCTTGGACATAAAACCTTGGGACACTGACAGTTGTCTACTGATTTTGGTAGGGGGAAAATACATTTTCTTCAACACATGAGAGAATATTAAAAACATCTTTATATTCATTATAACTATAATAAAGGCTGTTTCTAAGTTGGTTGACTTTAAAGAAGAGATTTTTTTACACTATGATAAAATCTGATCTACATTACTGAATCATTTATATTTAATAGGAACATTTTGCACATAAGTATAAGTTGGCTTTTACATGTTTTCAGAAAACAGTGCTTTGAATCCAGATAGCAGTTTGATTGAGACTTGCTATAGTTGAAAATAAAATAATGAGAGGGTGAATTCAGTGTTTCTTGGATAGGAGCTCATGCCTGTTACTCCTACCCAAGGTCTCTGATCAGCGTGCAACATGCATTTCACTGTCATGACCTTGCTTGATTTCGTCTGAGCCCATGCAATGGAGTTCTAAAAAACCAGCCAAGAAACATCCCTGTGGAGAAGTTATGGGGAAATTTGTTTGCATTTTTACTGCCAGTACAGGGCTTAAGTGGAAACTAAGAATGTGCAGTCCTGTGCTCTGCTTGTGGGTGGTGAATCTGCACTCCAGATTTTGGAAATCCTCGATGTTACGCCTTGCATTGATCTGGTGTGTGGAGCTGTGGGAGAAGGCAGGTCAAGTGATCATTTGTCCTGTGACGTCTCTCTTGGAAAAATGGACGAATGATCATGTCATTCACTTTCACAAGGAACTGGTCGGAAACACAAAGCTGTCACAGAGTCAGAAAACGCATCTTTAGCCTGTGAAAACTAGAGCTGTGCTAAAACAAAATAAAATAAAATAGAATTCTTGCTTGATTTAAAGTCGCCTAATTATATAATGGACATTGGAGACTCGGAAACGGGAGGGTGGGAAACGGGTACAACGTGCATGGGTGGGGGTGGTGGGATCACTCAGAGCCCAGATTGCTTTGCCACTCTATAATGCAACTGTGTAACCAAAAACTGTTTGTACCCGCTCAAGGTATTGAAATAAAGGGGAGAAAAATTAAAAAAAAAAACAAAACACACACACACACAAAGAAAGAAGTTAGTTACTTAGAAGAGCTTACGATAAAATATAAACTCCAAGAAGACGGGGAATTTTACTTGTTTTTCTCACTGCAAAATCCCAAGTCTCTGGAACCATGCCTGGTGCTTAATAGGCATTCAGTAGATATATGTTGGATGAAAGAATCGATGAATAAGTATCAGTAAAACTAGGGACAGCAGTGGAGTGATAACCCACTTTCTTTTTTCCTCCTCCCTTAAAGCCAGGAACTGACATGTGTGGAGGAAGTGACAGGTAGCAGGAACCCACAGAGCAGAACCAAATTCTGGGGCGCAGTCTTCTGGGCCGCCCTGCTTGATGATGTGCCCAGTGTTGCTAGCTGAGAGGCAAGTGTGAAGTCACCAGAAGTGACTAAGGACAAGCAGAGAGGCCGTGGGCACCTTCCAGTCTCTTGGCCTGTGACCGAATTTCAGAGGCTGGGATACCAGGGGGTAGCTCTGGGACAATCAGCCTTTTACAAAGCGTGGTGTGATGAAGAAATAAGGTAATATGAAAAGAAGTTAGAAAATTCTGCCCTGATTCTTTTTTTTTTTTGAGTTGGAGTCCCACTCTGTCACCCAGACTGGAGTGCAGTAGCCGCTCGACCTGCTGGGCTCCGGCGATCCTTCCGCCTCAGCCTTCCAAGTAGCCGGAACTACAGGCGTGCGCTATCACGTCCAGCTAATTTTTTATTTATTGTAGAGATGAAGTCTCGCCAAGTTGCCCAGGTGGGTCTCGAACCCGCAGGCTCAGGCACTCCACTCACCTCAGCCTCCCAAAGCATGGGATTACAGGCTGAGCCACTGAGCCCGGCTATGCGCTGATTCTTCAACTCTGGAATGATTACTACAAGTGGTCCTGATGTAAGTCATCGGGAAAATGTGGATGTTCTTTTGGGGATAACACAATGTTGGCTTTAGGGGTATATGAGTCTGCTCAGACTGCCATAGCAAACACCACAGACTGGGTGGCTTCAACGGCAGAAATTAATTTCCTCACAGTTCTGAAGGCTGAAGATTCTGAGATCAAGGTATTGACAGTTTTGGTTTCTCCTGAGGCCTTTCTTCCTGGCTTGTAGATAGATGGCCTCCTTCTTGTTGTGTCCTCATAGGACCTTTTCTCTGTGTGTTAGGAGAGAGAGGGAGGGAGTGGGGAGGGGGCAAGAGAGAGAGAGAGAGAGAGAGAGAGAGAGGAGGGAGGGAGGGAGAGAGAGATATCTCGTGTCTCTTCCCCTTCCTATAAGAACACTAGTGTTATCAGATTGGGACCCCACCTTTCTAACTTCATTTAATCTCAGTTACCTCCCTAAAGGCCCTATCTTTAAACACAGTTGCATTGAAGCTTAGGGCTTCAACATATGAATTTTAATAGAGACATAATTTGGCCCATATAAGGGGATTAATAGTCCATTCTTAGGTGAAAGTGGGAAGCCATGTTCAGGCATGTTCAGTAGGAAGAGAGGCAGCCTATTTCTTTTTTTAAAAAATCAATATTGTTTATTATGATATTGTGGGGCACAGTTAAGGGTTAGGTATACAAATATGCTTCGTTCAGGCACCCTTGTTGCTAAGAGGTGTCTCCCCGTCCCCAGACAGATATTTACTACCATTAATCCCATCGCCCTTCCCCTCCCCCCCCATAGTTTCCCATAGTTTCCCACCACCACTGTCAGTCATTTTCTTATAGTATTACGTTGGATGTTCAAGGTCCACTATATGAGTGAGAACATGTGATACTCAGATCTTTGTTTCTGTGAGAGGTCACTCAGTATTACAGACTCTAGTTCCATTCAGGTTGCTGCAAAATTCATGATTTTGTTCTTTTTAATGGCTGCATAGTATTCCATCGTGTATATGTACCACATTTTTAAAATCCAGTCCTCTTTTGATGGGCAGCATGGTTGCTTCCAGGTTCTTGCTATTGTGAACCATGCTGCGATCAATATATGGTGTGCAAGTATCTTTTCTATAGAATGATTTGAGTTCTTCAGGGTATATTCCCAGTATGGGGATTGCGGGGTCATATGGGAGGTCAATGTTTAGAGCTTTTAGGAATCTGCCATACTGTTTTCCACAGAGGTTGCATTAGTTTGCACTCCCACCAACAGTGTAGAAGTGTTCCCACTTCTTTATTCATTTTATTGAAAGGCGAGCTACATACTGGAAATAAAATACTTAGGCATTTGAATTCTTCTGCAAACCACTGAAAATGCAAATTATTTATCAGTCACATTGGCATTCCTGGGGGAGTTTCTACTCCTTTCAATTTGGAAACTATCACTCTGGAAATGTAGAGTGAGAAGTACCCTCAGATAAATCTATATCATCATTTTATCAATGATGGCCTGCAGACCCTGAGACGTTAAGACCCTTGGTGACTGTCACAGGCAGAGGCAGGAGGCACCTGGGTCCACACAACACATGGTCGTGTGAAGTGACAGAGCCTTGTGGCTGGCTGACTTTGTCTCCACCACTTGATCTACATACACATTTGCTTTTGGTCTTCATTTAATCGGTGCAAAGATGTTCAATGAACAGCTACCCTCTGCTCAACAACAATAGACAAAAAGCATAGAACGTTCCATCTCAGGAGAAACACAGCCTAGTTTTGGATGGCCAGGCTAATGTTCAATAAAAGAATACAAGAGCATAGACAGTTTCATGGAGGCAGCTAAAATCCTAGAAAGCTGTTAAAGACTGCTTGGTTTCCTCGGAGTCTTTCAAGGGGCTTTGAAGTCAGAACTGGGTTTGAACTTAACTTTGTTACTCACTGGGTGACCTTAAGCCGTCACCAGGCTCGCCGAGCCTCAGTTTACCCATCTATAAAGAGGAGACCAAGATCTCATCTTAACAAAAAATTTAAAAAAATTTAACCAGACATGGTGGTATATGCCTGTAATCCCAGCTGCTTGGGAGCCTGAGGCTGAAAGATCATGGCTCTTGCTACTGCACTTCAGCCTGGGCAACAGAGTGAGATCCCAATTCAGAAGAAAAAAAAAAGGTGACTTCAGGACTGGGACAGGTAAGTTTTGGCTGTTGGGGTGGTCTTGGTGGTTAGTGTCACCAAACTGACTACAGTTCCAACTGCTATTAAAACAGCTGCACTGATAGTCTCTGTGCCCCCAGGGAAAGCACAGCAGAAGGCTTACCAGAGATGAGTCTCTAGCTGGCCCTCAAGGTAACTCCTGAAGGCTACTTCATTTTCATAGAATAAATAACATTTCCAATCTTCTTTGTCGTGCTCTCTGATTTTCTCCAAGAACCTGGCAGGTTTTTTCAAGACCTGTTTGTAGTTCCCCTGTGTTCTTCCTACACTGGCTGTAAATATCTGGGTGTAATTCTTCCTCCTCCACGGTGAATTGCAGGAAATCTCATACCTCATTTTTTCTACTTCTAGTGTAGTGTGCTTTTCCCATGTTTAAATAGGCACATAAACATTTTATAATGTAAGAACTAAGCATTCAGGGTGCAAAATCCCAGCTCTGCATCCAGCTGTTGTGTGATTTTGAGCAAATTACTTAATTTTTATGTGCCTTGTTTCCCTGTCTATAAAATGGAGATAATCATATATTCATATCATATGGTCATTGTGATCATTAAACAAACTTTCCTTGACAAATACTTAGTGTGGAGACTGACACATGGTAAGCATTCAATAAATATTAGCTATTATTATTAGTATTAATACCATCAAGACTTTTAAGAAGACATAAAATTGCTTTGTGTAGGACTACTTTGAATGAAGAAGGAAGTGAAATAAACAAGGAAATGTCAGAACAAACTTCCCAGGCATTGATCTCTGAGTGCTCCAGGCATTAAGAGGAGTCCTGAGAAACAGTGTTACTCTGGGTCTCTGAAAGAGTTTTTGGGGGAGACAAACAGGAAAAAAAATAAAAACCACACAGTGGTATGTAAGTGGGGGGTACCCAAGGTCCAGGGCACAGAAAGAGCAGTGTCTAAATCTTTTCGAGGGATGTTAGGAGAGGGGTCTTCATCAAGTAGGAAGAGTTGACTTGAAGCTTGAAATAATAGTTAGGATGTGGCCAGGTGGAAAAAAGAGGACCAAGAACCCTGTAGGCATATTTAAAGTAACATGGCTGGGCAGAGTGACTCACAGAGGGGCGCAGTGGTTCACATCTGTAATCTCAACACTTTGAGAGGCCAAGGAAAGAGGACTGCTTGAGTCCAGGAGTTTGAGACCAGCCTAGGCAACATAGCAAAACCTCGTCTCTACAAAAAAGTCTAAAAATCATTCGGGTGTGGTGACATAAGCCAATAGCCCGAGCTACTCAGGAGACTGAGGTAGGAGGATCACCTGAGCCCAAGAGGTGGAGACTGCAGTAAGCCATGATTGCACCCCTTCATTCCATCCGTCCTGGGTGACACCCTGACTCAAAAGAGGAAAGGAAAGAAGGAAGGAAGGGGGGGGGGAGAGAGAGAGAGAGAGAGAGAGAGAGAGAGAGAGAGAGAGAGAGAGAGAGAGAAAGATGAAAGAGAAAGAAAGAAAGAAAGAAAGAAAGAAAGAAAGAAAGAAAGAAAGAAAGAAAGAAAGAAGAAGGAAAGACATGGAAGCATGAAAGAACAAGATACAATTTGGAAATAGTAAAGAGTTGGGTCCACAGCAGGGAACATGGAGGAATACTATAGGAAATGAACCTGAAGATGGCAGGCAAGTGCTGGATTAAGAAACGCCGACATGCCATGCTGAAGAGTCTAGATTTTTATTCCAGCAGCCAACAGTCCCTAGACAGTGTTCCCTGGACTCCTCAATATGTTAATAGGTGCTCCATTAATAAAAACATTCTGTGGTCCAATGCATTTGAGAAATGCTTGACATAACAAGGTTCAATAGTTTTTCTGACTGTAGGATTTTCAGAGCATTAATGTCAAGAGGAGAATAAAAATAAAGCTTCTTCAAAACTAATTTGATTTTAAAATGCTTTTCATACTGAGTGCTTGTTAATGTCTAGTAACAGAGGACAATCAAGAATTTTGAAGGGGGGAGTGTTGTATGATTACATTTTATTTAGGGTTAGAAAGACAATTCTGAACTGGGTGCGGTGGCTCATACCCATAATCTTAGCACTTTGGGAGGCAGAGGCAAGAGGATTGCTTGAGTCCAGGGGTTCGAGACCAGTCTGGGCAATTTGGTGCAACCTCGCCTCTACAGTAAATCAAAAAAATTAGCCAACATGGCGGCACATGCCTGTGGTTCCAGCTACTTGGAAGGCTGAGGTGGAAGGATCACCTGAGCCCAACAGGTCAAGGCTGCAGCGACCTGGACAATAGAGTGAGACTCAAAAAAAAAAAAGGAAGGGCAATTCTGGAAGCAAAGTGGGGAGGCATTTTAGAGAGCGCTTATGAGGGACAGGAGTTTTTGAAGGAAGATTTTTTTTCTGTAAGTATAATAATTATTCTGAAATTGACAATATAAATAAGTCACTGAAAGGGACTGCTACTAAAAAAATTCAATACTGAATTAGTATTGGTGGTTCTTTTCTGGCCAACATGACTTCTCACAGGAAATGTATTAATTATTTGGGTACACAGTTGATAGAATTTTTTGATTACCCAAGGTAGCACACTGATATTCACATTGATATGGTGATCTTTTTTTTTTTGGAGATGGGATCTTGTTCTGTCACCCAGGTTGGAGTGCAGTAGTGACATCATAACTCACTGCAGCCTCAATTTCTGGCTCACGTGATTCTCCTGCTTCAGCCTCCCAAGTAGTTGGGACTACAGGTGCACAACACCATGCCTGGCCAATTTTTAAAAATATTTTTTTTGCATAGATGAAGTCTCACCATGTTGCCCAGGCTGGTCTCAAACTCCTGGCTTTAAGCAGTCCTCCCACCTCAGCCTCCCAAAGTGCTGGAATTACAGGTGTGAGCCATTGCACCTGGCCTTTGTTTTATTTTTATTTTTATCTCATTGCTTTTTAGAGACAGGGTCTCATTCTGTCACCCGGGCTGGAGGACAGTGGTGTGACCATCGCTCGCTGCAGCCTTGAACTGGGCTCAAGCGATCTTTCTGCCTCAACCTCCCGAGTTGTTGGGACTACAGGGACCCACTACCAACCAAGTTCATTGATTTAGTTTCATTTTTTAGAGACATGTTCTTGCTATGCTGCCCAGGTTGACCCCGAACTCCTGGCCTTAGAAGCGATCCTCCCTCCTCAGCCCCCTGAGGAGTGATACGGTGACTTCAGCAAGTGGAACCATGCGCCCACTCTAAAGATGCATATGTCAGGGTAAACACGGGGACTGTTCTACCTACCAACTGCATGAACACGAGCGGTTTGTCCAATCTTCTAAATTCCAAATTTTCTCTCTTGTGGAGGGGAGGGCCTAATTCCCGCCTCAGGAGTCGCGCTGGTAAAGGAGGGCCTTCAGGATCTCTGTGACCTATAAAGGGCTGCTTAAACCAAGCGCTCAGACACTGTGGCCCGCAGGAACCGTGGCCTGCCCTTCCGGGGAAGGAGCCCCCAGCCCTGTCTTCCAGCCGCGTGGACAAGGGCACAGGGAGAATGTTTCAATCGGGCGTGGCCACTCGTTAGCGCCCCAGGACCGTGGACTCCCCGCCGGCTGGATCTGAGCTGTGCTTTCCAGGGTCCCTTCGGCAGCCGTCGCGCTTTTCCTAACTAGCCGAGGCTCCGGGGGTTCCACTACCCGCATGGGCCGGGAGGAGGCAGGAGCAGGCGGCACGCTGCTCCCGTGTGGAGTCAGCTGGGGGCCTTTCTCCCTGGGGATCGCCCTGGCAGCTCACCCCAGGAAGCGGGCAGGGAGCTGGGGAAGGGCACCCCGCGGAAGGTCGCGTGCTGGCACCTCCCCGGAACGGGGACCAACCCTGTGCTTCTGCCCCCCGGGAAGCTCTGTTGTGATGCTCGTATTGGGGGTGCCTGCCCCCACCCCGGAAGCCTCCCTGGGGCTCAGATTGGGAATGTCTGCTCCCGGGGAAGCTCTGACCTGATGCTCGGATTGGAGGTGTCTGTCCCCTGGGAAGCTCCGTCCTGGGGCTCGGATTGGGGGTGCCTGCCCCCCGGGGAAAGCCCATCCTGGGGCTCGGATTGGGGGTGAGCAAGGGAACGCGGCGACGCAGAGGTTTTGAGCCCTGGGAGCTGTAGCTGGGCCTGAGCGCTGGCTCTGCCTTTGGTGCTGGGACTGGCCACGTCAGAGCCTCCCAGGCTTTCTCTTCTGCCTTCCTTGCTGCGCCTCAAGAGCTCCCGTCGCCACCGAGGCTGCTCGGTCCCTCTTGACCTCTCCTTTAAGTTGGATGTTTGCCAGTGATGACAGTTCCTAAAAACGACTATCATGACATAAACCAAGTTGTCTTACTCTGCACTAGCGATTTTCTTTTCTTTTTCGCAGGTCTAATTCTTCCGAACTGACAGCTAAGAACTGAAAAAAGGTGAAAGAATTAAGTCGACTTCCCGGTTTCACGGGGCTTGTCTTCCACGCGGCAAGCTCCTCTGGCGGCAACGCGAGCCGTTTCCAGCAGGGGGCAGTGTTCATCTGTAGATGACGAGGGCCTGCGGGCCCGGCTCTTGGCCCCGCGAGCATCCGCGTCCAGGGGACCCTCCAGAGCGAGCGCGGGGGACTCTCCCTAAACGCAGGCTTCTTGGCTGCAAATCGTGTGGCTTGGTACGTCTCGATCTGCTCTGAGATCTGACATTAAACAAAAGCACTCGCATAAAACGGAATGACGGGGACTTTACGGCAGCAGACAGCCTTATCTTCGTGGTGAATAATGTTTTAATCATTTCGGGTCGTTGAGGTGGTTGCAGAGTGGCTGGAAAAAAAAATCACCATTATCATAGCAGCTATGGTGGGTTGTTTTGTGTTTAAATTTTTTTTTTTTTTTTTTTTTTTTAGTAGGGGTCTCTGTTGCCCAGGCTGGAGTGCAGTGGCGAGCTTACGGGTAATGCAGCCTCCGCCTCCTGGGCTTAGGCCATCCTTCCTCCTCAGCCTCCCGTGTAGTTGGGACTACAGGCACGTCCACAACGCCCGGCTAATTGTTTTATTTTTTGTAGAGATGAGGTCTTACTGCTTTGCCCAGGCTAGTGTTGAACTCCTGTCCTCAAACGATCCTCCTGCCTCAGCCTCCCAAAGTGCTGGGATTACAGACATGAGCCACCTTTTTTGATTGTTGTAGCCAC
Source organism: Cephalopachus bancanus (assembly GCA_027257055.1). Taxonomy (NCBI): domain Eukaryota; kingdom Metazoa; phylum Chordata; class Mammalia; order Primates; family Tarsiidae; genus Cephalopachus; species Cephalopachus bancanus. Next base: position 2,813,276 of record JAPVLO010000306.1, read on the forward strand.
CCTGAGGCTGTTGGAACAACTTGTTACTCATCAGCCAAACCTGAGCCGAGGCCTCTGTGTTCTTTCCAACGAGTGTGTTCCAGCCTCCAGAACAGAAGAGAGTTGTCCACAGTGTGCAGACTTGGATTTTGAATGAAAGGACTAGGATCATGCTGTGTTGCAAGTCAACTTTTAATGAATTGAGTCATAGACGATAAGCCAAATATACTCTTGGCTTTACCCATAAAACCTCTTCTAAAGCAAAAAATGGCAGTGTGCATTTGAGCACATCCCTGCAGCTTTAGCCCCCTGTGGATAACAGCACCACACTCCAGAGTGGCAGGGGACGGGAAAAGGGAAGGTTATCTCTTCCCCAGTGGCCTTGGGCAGGAACCAGCATTCAAGAATGTGAGGGGGGAGGGGGGAAGTCAGAGGATTAAAGTAGCCACACTGCTTCAGACTCTGAAATCCTACTCAAAGCACAGTCTTTATTTTACTTCAATGAGAAACACACACTCTAAAGAAACATTTCAGACTATTTTTTCCAAATTCTTGAAGGATTTTACTTTTTTTTCTTCTATCCAAGGCATGGTTTCTAGTAATTTTCCCATACAATTTGTGCTTCCTGTGACTGATAGTTTATTGTGATGCCTGACACATTTTATGGTGCTATTACAAAATTTAACTGAAATATATGAGAATGGTGTGTTTACAAAGATTGTGCAATCCTCTGAGTTAATAGAAACAAAGTTCCTTTGGAAGAGCTAAGTAGGTCTTAAGCTATAGTACTCAGAGAGAGAGAGGGAGAGAGACACAGAGAGAGAGAAAGAGAAAAAAATTAGCCCTTAAATTCTTCACCTTGACTTTAGCCAATTACGATTTACTTCGTTTAATTATCATCATTTGTAATTGAATTCTGTGTTCACACCAAAGTGGCTGTGTGTTGAAACCAGCTTCTGTACGAGTTAAGGAATTTAAAGCACTGGGATTTTGGACTTTGGGAAACACAAATGAATCATTTGACCTTGAATTGTGTATCATAATCCCTTGTTTCAGCATAAAAGCTGCATATATACATGTTTAATGAATAAGACCCTTAAGGTTTGCAAAAAAAAAAAAAAAAAAAGCAACACCCTAGATTTATATATTCCATTAAACATGATCTTCACAGGCTAATTAGTTAGTAATTTCACCCTTGCTTGTAATATAAACCATTTTATGCTCAATAATAATAAAATCTATGTAAACCAGGCTCTTTATTAATAAACATTATGTGCTTCTGGCTTTCAAATAAAATAATGCTTTACGTGATTCTCTCTCTATCACGCCTAGACTAATCACACAGTAAAAATCAAACAACTAAAACAGTCTTTTTATCTCACGCTGCAGAAAAACAATCCAGAGACCATGTCAGGAGCTTCTGAATGAGCCATGAGCAAGAGAAAGAGTAGAGATATGCTATTTAACATTTGAAAGCATCCAAGGCACTGGGAAATTCTACTCATGCTATGAAGACTCCTATCTGAACTTTGCTTTTGTTAGATAATAGTAACAACAAAAATAATGGCTAATGCTTATTGCTTAATAAGAGCTTTATGTGTATTATTCATCCATCAATCACCATGGAAGGTAGAAATCTGAGTCTTTATTTCTATGTTTGATATCAAGAACCTTTTAGGTTCTAAAGATTATTTGAAAAAATTTTTTTTTCAAGTTGGGGTCTTACTCTGTTCCCCAGGCTGGAGTGTAGTGACACGAGCATGGCTCATTGCAGACTCCATCTCCTGGGCTCAGGTGATCCTTCCATCTCAGCCTCCCGAGTAGCTGGGACTACAGGAACATGTCATCACGCTTGGCTAGTTTCTTTAGTTTTATAGAGACGAGGTCTTGCTATGTTGTCCAGGCTGGTCTCAAAGTCCTGGGCTCAAGCAATCCTCACACCTCTGCCTTCCAAAGTACTGGGATGACAAGCTTGAGCCACTGCGCCTGGCCTGAAATCCATTTTTGAATAATGAGCTGATACCCGTGGGATGCAGATGAGGGAACTGACTCCGAATCCCCTGCTTCCCTGACCTGGGAGAACCAGTTGGGGTAAGCTCTTTGAGTCTGGGCTATCAGGCAGCTGTGGTCCTTGAGGCAGCCCCTTCACAGACAGTACCTGCAAGGAACCTTATGTTTCAGCTCCAAGATTCATGCAGGTGTCTTCTAACTGAAAGGTTCCTATTAGCAGAATGTGTATTGCTTTAGCTACCAGTGCCAGGTCACATCTAGGAAGGACCAGCTACATAATTCACAGGGGTCACTGCAAAAGGAAAATGTAGAGTCCTTTGTTCAAAAGTTGTCATGATTTTCTAGATGACAACAGTGGAACATTAAACCAAGTGCAGGGCCTTCTAAACTCGGAATCTCTGAGATTGCACTGAGGCAGCCCATGAGACACAGTGGCTCCAGACCCACGACACAAAATGCATTTTCCCCACATATTTCATCTCCCTAATATATCACATGTTTTGGAGGCCAGGCACGTTGGCTCATACCTGTAATCCCAGCACTTTGGGAGGCTGAGCTTGAGCTCAGGAGTTTGAGACCAGCCTGGACTACAGAGTTAGACCCCACCACTTCAAAAAAAAATTTTTTTTAATTAAAAATTAAGAAAAAAAGATGATATGTGTTAGTCAATATAAAAACAGCTCTGATCATTTTGGTGCCACTATGAATTTTCAATAGGATAATTCCAGATAAACTTTCTGTTGGTATTATCTAGTATGATATCCGAGAGTCTTTGGAGAACTCTGGAAAAATGAAATATTTATTGATAAATGGAAATGTCTTTTTGCTAGGAGATATGCTATTTCACATTTAAAAAGATCCAAGTCACTGGGAAATTGTACTCATACTATGAAGACTCCAGTCTGAAGCTTCCTCTTGGTAGATATTAGCAACAAAAATAATGGCTAATGCTTATTGCTTAATAAGCACTTTATGTGTATTATTTAATCCATCCATCCACCAAACGACCCTGTCCTTTGAGATAGGTAGTTGTATGCCTAAATTATAGATTGGACGCAGAGAGCAGATATGTATACTTAGGGTGATACTTAGCAGATATGTATACTTTGTGACACTTAGGGTCACAAAGATGGTGAGTGACAGAGAGGAGATATGGTCCCAGGGGGTCTTGGTTCTAGGGTTTGTGCCCTTAGCCACGTCACAGCTCTCAGACAAGGTGAATAACACAGACTGAACAGCTGCTCTTTCAGAAGTTAATCCTGTGACCAGTCAGACGCTGTGGGTCAGTGATCCGGCAGCCAATTCCCTCTGCCAGCCACTCCTGTTTCCCTGTGTCTACCCTAGTCTATGTTCATTCCATCAGGGACAACCTGATGGGCCCCACATGGGCCCCAGGATGATTGCCTTGAACTGAACTCATCAGGCTGATCAACAGCCATTCAACTCAGTCAAATTATCACTTCACCTGACTGTCGATTTGACTTGGCTGTTGGTGTCTGACTTCCGTGGATCTGAGTCTTTGGGGGCAATGTAGGCACAGTTTCAGGTGAAGGGATGCACCTACTGTGATGCTGAATGACACCAGTCAGGTTCTTCTGTAAAAATCAAAACCGCCGTGCTTGACTCTGTGGGAAGGAGATTTGCTTCTTCTCTAATGGAATCCAAGCTGGTTAAAATATTGCTTTATTTATTTTATTTTAGAGTTGTAGGATACACGTAAGGTTTTGCCACATAAGTAAGTTGCATGAAGGTGAGGTGTGGGCTTCTAGTGAGCCCTCTCTCCCCCGATAGTGGACCTGGTACCCAGTGTATTACCACGTGTCCCCCATCCCTCCTTTTTCCCTCCCTCCCCTAGCAGTGTCCAGTGTCCAGTGCCAATAAAATGTTGTTACTCCTCTCTGATGGCAGCTAAATGGATCGAGTAATGGATTGAATCAGTAACACAGAAGTAGAGACAAAATAAGGGACAAAAAGCATCCTGCTATTTCTACCTTTCAGAGAGAATGTTTGAGATTTTCTTCCATCCAGAAAGTCAAGGTTAGCATCCACATTGTGAGCTCCGAGGAGCAAGACAGGCAACCTCCACAATCCTGGAAGAACGGGTCGGAGGCCAGAGTGCAAACCCATGTTTGTTTAAGGTTGATGAAGGTGGTAAATGATCCGAGGAGGCTCACGGAAACAGTGAAGGGCAGGAGTCGGGGACCTGAGGAATGTTTTTAAGAGTCAGGTTGATGGCTTCTTTGCTCTGTAAAGATCTGAGGATGAGTCCACTTAACCTGACCATGTCTCTTTATCACTGTTAAATATTTACAGATACATGCTTAAGCATCTGGAAGCTTGGGGGAACTTTCCTTATCAGAAAGCCCCTTTTAAAAGGCACTTAGTGCTGGAGCTGGCAGACCCATGAAGATGCCCTCTGGGTACGTTTACTTCCCAATAGTGGCAAAGTTAATGGGGGTTGACATCGCTAGTCTAACGCCTTTGCTGGGCAGAACATCTTGGAACATTCCAAATGAATTCAGAGTTGTGAGAGGAAAGGCCATTAGAGGGTAGTGCACATAACCAGACGAAAGACTTGTCTACTGACGGATGTGAGTCTCTGATTGAGGAAAAACATTGGAGCCCAGTTATTCTGGGTCTGCTTTATTCATTTATCAGTCTTCAGCAAAGATGTATCAAGTGTCTTCTTTTTGTCTGGTGCCGCTAGGAATTAAGAGAGAGGTGTGACTATGGCACACAAGGGTGCTGCCTTCAGACAGATACCACCTTGGAGAGAGAAGAACTCAACTCTGGTATCTACATGCCACTTCGTCCCCATGCACCACCAAACATGAGAAGAAACCTTCTTCTTATGCTTTTCTGTTTTCTCTGCCCATTTCTATGAAAGAAGCTTTTGGAAGCAAATGCTTCCTGTCCACCACTAAAGATATGACTGAGAAAAAACCAAGGAAGCATGGAATAGGACTCAATAATAATTTAAGCTGTAAAGTTTAATTTGTTATACACACTTTTTAAAAAAGGCAGAGTAATATTCAGTATCGTATAAATCAAACCAACCATTTACCCTGTAAAATATTTTTATGTCCAATGGATCTCATAAAGGGGAACATTTAGTCTATTTCACTAACATTGTTGTGCTTGTTACCAAAGCGCAGCATAAATGATGTGGCATAGAAAGATTTTTCTTCCACCTCCTCCAACATTTGGGAAATCGAATAGTCAAAATCATGATTATGCTATTCAGCTCTGGAGTTGATTGCCCTTTAAAAGTCAAGACTTTTGTAGAGTTCTATGTTGTTAACCACTAGGATAATCTCAAATTTATGACTGATTTTCCTGAGAAACTATCAAAATTTTCCCAAAGTTAGTGGTGGTTTTGTTGGTTTGACTACTAAAGGAGCTAGATAACTTTCTAGTCTTCTGAAGCTCTGGTATGAGTTCGATGACACCTTCGTGGTTAGTACCTGGGAGAATAAATAACCAAGCTGAATTTTGTATTGGCCTCATTTCTTCAACGCTCTGTCAGATGTTTGGGGTTTGGCAAATCCCTTTGGCATATTTTGCCAGGCACTTTCCCCATAATTTTTAAACCCACGCATGTTTCAAGAGAAATTTAATCTACGTGTCTCTGGTTCATTTACACTTAGCTCATCCGAATGTTATTTTACTGGAGTTCTTGCATTGTCTGGGAGACCGGTGAGTCCTCTAGCTAACTCTATTCCTTTTCTGTCACATTTTCTGAACTTTATAATTCTATATTCTCAGGAACCAATCATTCTCTGGGTGCTGTTTGAAATATCAAAGCGTTTGCAGCTTTTGATGATGGTGTGCCGTCCAAATTTGTTGGGCCCAGAGTAATAATAAGAAAAAATAATTTGATTTAAAGATAACTTTAAAGATAAGTACCAACTCTAAAAGAAGAGGTTCGGAAAGTGGGATATTTAGAGAAGTTTTATAATCTGTAAACATCCTGCCTGCTATAAAATCATTAGTAATTGATTCAAAATATTGGTTGAACTAACTTGAAATGGATTCATTTGAAACCAACCTGAAATTCTAGAGTTAAATAAAATAGAAAAGTTGGAAGACTTTTATTTTCTCTATCTTATCTTAAATTTCCTTCTGAGAATCACTGCAACACACATTGCGTGTTTTATAAAGTAAAATGGTTAGTGTGTCTCCTAAGAAGCAATTTCAGCAACCACACGCAATACTATATGTGCTACTAGATAGAGACGCTTTGGCTGAGAGTCAGACACCCTGCTTTCCAGACCTGCTTCCCACTCCCTACATTTTTGTGTGACTTGAATAATTTATAAACACCCTCTAGAATCTCACCTTATAAAAACTTGGGGAAACCAGTCTTGCACTACTTATTTTGAAATATTTTTCAGGATAAAATGAAATAGCTAAAAAATACTTTGAAATCTTTACATGTGAAGCACATTCTTCAATGGTACTTCTCAAACTATTTTTTGATGAAAGATAGTTTTCTCCCCCCTTCGATCTATCGTGGGTTTAGATCTTTATAAAATGTGATTACAATGAATTGCCGGAAAAAAATCAGCTAAAAGAGACATACAAAAATATAAGTACAATTTCAAAAATTATTAGACACTATGAACATAAAATGTTAAATTGATGTAAGAGTTTCTCAGTGCTTTTGCTTAAATTCAACTCCCATCTCATCACATAAGGGTCACATACAGCTTGTAGACTGGCGCTGGTCATTGGACCACACTTTGAGTAGCTGTGTTTGAGCATATGGAGCAGGGACAACTTGATTTTTTAGCGTCCTGGGGCTGTACCGTCGTCCTCTTCTCTCAGTACTTGGCATGGATGTTTCCTAGTTCCATGTCATGTTGTGGCTTGGAACTGCCATCTCTCTCCCTGCCTTCCTAGCTACATAGCTCCATTAATGAAACATATTTCTGACTATTTCATATTGAGACTTCCAGTGATGCTCTTTTGGGTTTCCTATCTTGACATTCTCTTTGATTCTACCAGCTCACTTACCTAATTCCCGTAACTAACTTCTCAGGCATCTCCCTTCCTCTATTCCTGTTGCTACCATTCCGGGCAGGTCTTCTCGCTTGGACCATTTCTAGACTTTGTACAAGGTACTCTCCACGCTGTGGCTGAACTGACATTCCTCAACCACATCCCTAAGTAGATCACACACCTTCTGAGGCTCCCTATTGCCTGTCAAATGAGCACTGCCTGCCTTACGCCTTTCTGTCTTTAGCTGCTTCTCATGCCATTCTCTCAGCTCCAAGTGTTCCCCAGCCCCCATATCTGGACATTGCCTCCTCTCCAGCTTTCTGAGCATGTGCCAGATACCATCTTCCTCATGAAGCCTCTGTTGGGGGGGGGTTCTGTGTTTCCCTGCCACAGTCTGCCCCCCTCACCCGACATAGATGCTCCTTTGTGCTGCTCTACGGTGCTTTAGAGGGGTTGGATTCAACAACTTCCTTCTGCTCTTTCCTGCCCCTACCCTAACTCAGCCACGAACAAAGCGAAGCGAGGGGACATGCTAATTTTTTTTTTTTTTTTCGTTGGATTCTCACTTTGTCGCCCAGGTTGGAGTGCAGTGGCACACACATGGCTACCGCAGCCTCGACCAGCTGGGCTCAGGCCATCCTTCCCCCTCAGCCTTCCAAGTAACTGGAACTACAGGCGCAGGCCACCACCCCCAGTTAATTTTTTGATTTATTATAGAGATGCAGTCTCACCAAGTTGTCCAGGCTGGTCTTGAACCCCTGGACTCAGGCAATCCTCTCACCTCGGCCTCTCAAAGTGTTGGGATTACAGGATTGAGCCATTGCACCCAATTTTGCTAATCTTTTAAATAAAAAGATTTGTTATTAGTTACTAGATAGAACATACATTTCCTTTGCCATAAAAATAATGTTGAAGTTATGTGGAAAAAGTTAATTTTCTCTTGATCACTTCTCCTAATCTCAGTCTCTGGGGTCACCATGATCGTGTGTTTGTTGTTTAGGGTGCACTACTTGAGATCTTTTCTTTTCTTTGTATAATTGCACATAGGACTGTTGAAACATCTTTATTTTACGTGTAATTGTCAAGAGCTATATAAGTGTTAGCTCTTAGCAATTTAGTCCCATAACTTGTTCTTTTTCATTCAGCGACATGTCTTGGAGATCTTTCCATATCACTACCCATAGGTTCAAATCATTTTATAAATGCCCCATAACATTCCCAGAATGAGTGGACCTGAGTTCATGTAACTGTTACCCTACTTTTTTGTTATTACAGATATTGGTGTCTCTCTTTTCTTAGCACAATGCCTTGCATATGTGAGTACATGACAAATACTTGTGGCGTTGACCCAACCAAGGAGTTGCCAAGTTTGTCTGACTTGTTAACTTTTGGTTTAAGAGATTCTGAGTGCTAATCCCTTGAGGAGACCTACAGAAGTTTCCTGTCAGACAACTCATCTTTGGACTTCACAGTTAGAGAGAAATGTAAAGAACATGAAGGAGGGTTCAAGGGTGCAAATGAAGATTGCAGAAGCAGAAAAGAAGGCCTAGGAAGAAAGGCAAAAACTAAGCTGAGAGTGAACTTGATCATATTATTTCTAGGCCGGACATGGTGACTCCTACCTGTAACCCAGCCTTTTGGGAGGCCGAGGTGGGAGGATCACTTGAGGTCTGGGCAACATTGAGAGATTCTGCCTCTATTAAAAAATAAAAATTATTTATTGAAGATCAGTGTTCTTTCTCTACAGAGATAGAAGCAGGAGAGGACTATGAACATGTTAAATTGGATTAGCATGAAGATTATTTGACTTAGAATAATTGTGGATTCTCCCTCCAGGAGACTTTGAAAAGCAGATTTGTTTCTCCTCTTTACGAAGCAGTGTAACAGTAGTCATATCTAATAGCAAGGAGCTAGATAGAATAGAAGACTTCTCGGGGATCTTCCCTGATGGAGAGCTTATTAGTGCTTAAGTTTCTCTTTAAACCCATAAGCGTTGTAATTGGCTCAGCAAATTCAAAATTCCCAGGGAGAGTGATTATTGTGTTAATGATGGGTGAAATGTGAGAGTCCTGTTCATCTATATAGTTGCATTGTTCCTAACTTTCTTCACCTTTGAGCTACCTTATAAATTCTTTCAGGTAGGTTGGCCATTGATGTCTACCATTCAATTCTTCCATCTTTATTTAGGCTACAATTCCATTAGCATCAGTGACTTGAGTACGATATGGACTTTGGATACAGGCCTAACCTTAGAAATATATATTCACGCGTCATCCCGTGTCTTTTAGAAGTTATGTTTTCTATATACTCAGGTTGTTATTTCCCAAACACCACTGATTCCATGACCTTACTCTAGAGTAAGTTGACTAGGTGGAAGGGAAGTTCGTTCCCTTGGGGGGTCCTAGCTGTTGGCCTCAGCTCTCAGTGTTATATAATTGACTGACATTTTGATAACAGCTGATGCCTCATGCTTGTTCTCTTTTTAGTCTCCCTACTCCATTATCTAGAGGGACAAACTGCATGCTGGGGTTTGTACTTTTAGTGCTTGTTAGTCTAAGGTTGTTGGAAATCTGGGAAATTATTGCATATTAATCAATCATGGTCTGCTGTTCATATATTGCTATTCTGAGTATCGGAGCTCATAAGCTTTGATTTAGGCCCAATGTTTCTATTTTTTTTTTTTGAGTTGGATTCTCACTCTGTCACCCAGTCTGGAGTGCAGTGGCATGCTCATGGCTACCACAGCCTCGACCTCCTGGGCATAGGCCATCCTTCTGCATCAGCCTTCCTAGTAGCTGGGACTACAGGCGTGTGTCACCACAAACTTTTTTATTTTTTGTAGAGATGAAGTCTTACTATGCTGCCCAAGTGGGTCTTGAACTCCTGGGCTCAGGGCTCTCACCTCAGCCTCCCAAAGTGCTGGGATTACAGGCATGAACCACCATGCCCAGCCAAAAGTTTCTTTAAGAAAGACAGCGACTTGTGGCTCCATATTGTTAAATAAAGAAATCAGCACTCCCTTAATATGATCAGGTGATAGTTCAGATTTGACCATGGTCATGGTGGCAGCTCCTTCTATTTATAATGTGACCTGCTCCTTGTATGCATACAAGATCTAATTAATAGCCATGAAAGGTTCATTCTGCATTTTCCCTTAGAAGTAATGTTACCACAGAGGTTTTGATTCCTAGTTGATGTACAACTTTAAAAAATTACATTTAAGCCGGGCTCGGTGGCTCAGCCTGTAATCCCGCGCCTTTGGGAGACTGAGGTGAGTGGATTGCCTGAGCCCGCGGGTTCGAGACCCGCCTGGGCAGTGAGACCTCATCTCTACAATAAATCAAAAAATCAGCTGGGCTATGGTAGCGCCTGCCTGTAATTCCGGCTACTTGGAAGGCTGAGGCGGAAGGATCGCCGGAGCCTAGCAGGTCGAGGCTGCGGTGGCTGGGAGCGGCCACTGCACTCTAGTCTGGGTGACAGAGTGAGACTCCAACTCAAAAAAAAAAATTACATTTAAAACCTTTTAAAATAGATTGTAAATGATTTATAGTAAGGCAGGGAATTATTTTCAAGCTGAGAACTGTCCCTAAAAGGAAACCAGTTTAATAAGATTCCAGGGTAAAAAGTGAGCCCCTGCCGGGCTCAGTGACTCAGTCTGTAATCCCAGTACTTTGGGAGGCCAAGGCGAGTGGATTGTCTAAGCCTGCAGGTTCAAGACCAGCCTGGGCAACATGGTGAGACCTCATCTCTACAATAAATAAAAAATTAGCCGGGTGTGGTAACGCATGCCTGTAGTTCTGGCTACTTGGAAGGCTGAGGCATAATGGTTGCCTGAGCCCAGCAGGTCGATGCTGGGGTGGCCGTGAGAGCATGCCACTGCCTTCCAGCCTGGGCAATGGAGTGAGACTCCAACTCAAAAAAAAAAAAAAGTGAGCCTTTAAGAGCTGGGTATGCTGAAGGAGGAAAGAAAATAGATAATGAAACTGTTCTACTAAGAAAAGGGAGGGAGGCAGTCGAAGGGAAATGAGCAAGATGGTAGCCAAGCCACATGAAGAAGAACCTAAATCCTTTCTTTCTTTCTTTCTTTCTTTCTTCTTTCTTTCCTTCTTTCTTTCTTTCCTTCTTTCTTCCTTCCTTCTTTTCTTTCTTTTCTTTCTTTCTTCTTCCTTCCTTCCTTCCTTCCTTCCTTCCTTCCTTCTTCTTCCTTTCTTTCTTCTTTCTTTCTTTCTTTCTTTCTTTCTTTCTGCAGTGGCACAATCACAGTTCACTGCAGCTTTGAACTCGTGGGCTCAAGTAATCCTTCCATCTCTGCCTCCCAAGTTAGCTGGGACTACAGTCATGCATCACCATGCTCTGCTTTTTTTTTTCTTTTAAGAGATGAGTTCTCACTGTGTTGCCCAGGCTGGTCTTAAACTCCTGAGCTCAAGTAATCCTCCTGCCTCGGTCTCTTGCAGTGCTGAGATTACAGGTGTGAGCCACTGTGCCCAGCCAGGAATTTCTTATATTTGATTTAAAGGGGATTTGTCTTTATATGTCCAATCCTATTATTGATAATTCAATAAAATCTTTTTATTTATGTAAGAGCCTTGTGAGAATGATTGTTTGGTTGAGGGACTAGACCAAATTCTGCTTTTGGATAGACAAGACAGGGGAAAGAGACGAGAATCAGACAATTCACAAACTGAACTAATTCAGTGGAGTTTGTTCCCTTTTTCTCTTACCCACTCTGGAACTTGCAGAAGCCCTAGAGAGGGATTAGACTTTTCCAGGCAGCAAAGTGGGGTTCTAGCAATTCACATCTGTATTTTAGAGGAAGACCTCAGCTGACATCCAGGTTCTGGGGGCTATACTATGTAGTACAAAGTTTTCTGAAATGGATATGCTCTAAGTAGTGGAATAATATAATGTAGTTTGTGCTTAACCTCACCCCTCCTGAAAAAAAGCTGTGTCTGCTTGAAACCTGCGAATGTGACCTTTTATCTTTAAAAAAATCTTTCCAATGTAATTAAGTCAGGGATCTTGAGATGAGGTCATCCTGTATCAGGTTGGGCCCTAAATCCAATGGCAAGCGTCCTTGTGTGAAAAGAGAAGCAGAACTGACCCAGAGAAAAAGATTCTGTGAAGATGGGGCCAGAGGTGGGAGTGATGTTGCCACAGCTGGAGGGCATTTGGAGCCACAGAAGCTGGAAGAGACAAGGGCAGGTTATCCCTCTGTGCTTCAGAGGGCTCATGACCCTGCCAGTGCCACGATTTCAGGCTTCTGACCTCCAGAATGGTAAGAGGATACATTTCTGCTGTTTTAAGCCACCTAGTTTGTGGCAATTTGTTGTGGCAGCCCTAGGAAACCAACATACTTAGTGACCAAGCCCCCGACAAATTCAATTTCACATGACCCCATGGCATTCTTCTCTATCAGTCTTGCTTAATTTTTATTGCAGAGAGTCAAAATGTGAAGGACAGCTTCAACAAGGACTACTTCCAAGTCTTTACAAAAGCTCCTTTCCCAAAAGAAGGAACGTTAAGTCTCGGTGGTAATGAGACCCTCACTGCCAGCTCCCAGGGAGGGCCAGAAGGACAAGGCTTGACTGGGTGTCACTCCAAGAGGTCACAGAATTCAAAGTGTTCTGGAGACATTTTGTTAGGCCCTTCTGGCAGGAGAGTTAGGTGATTTTTTGGGGGGGAGGGGGCAATGAATCCAGAGATGACAGTGTTGGCGCTTTTGTGCCCCAGTAAGCAGCGTGCGTACTGGAGGTCCTGTTGTGGATCTTCTGGCTGCATTTGTAACTGGGATCTGGTTCTAAGACAGTGACTGGCAAGGTTGTTTCTGCAGGGCTGATGACACGCACTGGGAGCAGTAACGTGGGTTATATCAGCCACACTCTGGAAGTGAAGGTTCCTTTTGATGTCCTTGTCCGTCTCACCCTCTGTATCTCATAGGAAGGAGCCAGTGCTGATGTATCAGCCATGGCCTCCATTGCCACCGAGACTTACTTCTCATCAGCTGTGGCCTCTGTTACCACTGAGACTTGCTTCTGATCAGCCATGGCCTCTGTTGCCACCCAGACTTACTACTGATCAGTCTTGGCCTCTGTTGCCACTGAGACTTGCTTCTGATTAGCCGTGGCCTCTGTTGCCATTGAGACTTACTTCTGATCAGTCATGGCCTCTATTGCCACTGAGACTTGTTTCTGATCAATTGTAGCCTCTGTTGCCACTGAGACTTATGTTTTCTCTTCCTGGAAAGGCACTTTTGTAAAGATTTGGAAATAGTCCTTGTTGATTGTGTATTTTTCTATGACACAAAAACAGGAAAGGCCTTGCTCTGTGCAAGGAAGCAAAAAGTCTCTCCCTTGGGACACAGGCATGTATGATCAGGAGAGAATTCTGCTTCTGAGCAGTTCTGAAGAAACACTGGGAAGAGTCAAAAACAATAAAAACACACAAGGGTGAAAACTTGCGAGCAAAGATACAGAACAAGGAAGAACATTGCAATACCTGAAATAAGTACCAAGTCAATAGACAAAGGTAAAAACTGCTTTATAAACACACCCTAGTGTTGATGGGAAGGTGGGGCGTCAGTGACACTGACTGTGTAGACAGTTACTTCTCTGATGCTGGAGATGGCAACATCTTCTGTGGCTTCCACGTCTTCTGTGTTCCACAGCAGCCAAAAAAGGAGGCACTTGCATGAATGAATGAGATTGTATTAAGGACACAAGCTCGGTTCTTAGTTTCTGCTGCTCCTTAGACTCCTGAGAGGATTGTTTCTCTTTGCCTGTTTCTGGACTCCTGGCAAAGTTCCACCTGGGGGAGATTGCCCACAAAGAAAGACATTCGTCACTCTGACACCTAACACTCCAAGAAACGAAGCAGAACAGCTCTGAGTGAGGCAAACTACGGGGGGCACAACTTTGCCAAGCCCTTAATTAGGGTCAGAGTAACGTTAGCCATTTCCCTTCTATATTTCTTTTGAACCATAGCTACCAACTTGTTTCTTTTTTTTTTTTTAAAATAGGATTAAATACTTACATTGATCCAGGAATTGTCCAGGAAACTACTAATTTTATTTGTCCTTTCAGTCTGTTATTTCAGGTAAAATCTATAAAAGCAAATTATTAGGGCTGTAACCCTAATCCCACCAATTTTCTCAGGTCTCACTGTAAATAGTATTATAGTAAAGTTCCATTTAAGCAGTCCCTAAATAATCAGAAGCCTCCACTCATCGGATGTGTTTTTAAAACACTCCATTGTTTTTAGGGGGATGGGGCAGGGGAATGACACCATTTAACAACCTTATCATAGGGAGTCAAAGAGAAACAAAAACACCTTTAGGACATGCCATCTATATTTTCTTGATTTATAGATGGTATAATCATGCTTAGCATCGTTGAGAATTGGGGCTAGAAAAGGCCTTAAAAATTTTATCTAGTTAACCATGATGAGGACATGAAACAGGACGGAAACGGCAATGTCTTTTTTTTTTTTTTTTGAGTTGGGGTCTCACTTACTTCCGATCAGCCATGGCCTCTGTTGCCACCGAGACTTACTTCTCATCAGCTGTGGCTGCACCTGGAGTGCAGTGGCATGATCACAATCATGGCTCACAACAGCCTCAACCTCCTGGACTCAGGCAATCCTTCCACCTCAGCCTCCTGAGTAGCTGGGACTACAGGCCCATGCCACCATGCCTGGCTAATTTTTTCTTTCTTTTTTTGGTGTGTGTGTGTGTAGAGATAAGGTCTCTATGCTGTCCAGGTTGGTCTCGAACTCACAGGCTCAAGTGATTCTCCTGTCTCAGATTTCCAAAGTTCTGGATTGTAGGTGAGAGTCACTACATTCAGCCAAAACTGCATTGACAGCAGTCTGGAGTTCAGCAGAACGAGTAGCCCAGGAACTCAGGCTTCCTTATGCCCAAGGTGACTGTTTAAGCTGGTGTAATGGCTTAGAGCACTTTCTAGATTATCATCTGTCAAATGAAATTTCCACTGTTTTCTTTAGACTTAGTAAAGCAAGAAGATTAATTAATAAAGTTTTGAAAGGATAGTAGAACCAAAGAGAGTGCTCTGCGTAAGCTTGATCCAAAAAGAGCTGTCAAATATCCAGGATAAATAAAGCTGCCGCTTCTTTGCTTTTGAAAATCTGCTATTCATCTTTCCTTCTCGCTTCCTTTTTTCCTCCTTCCTTCCTTCCCTCCCTGCTCCCTGCCTCCCTGCCTCGTCTCTCTCCCTCTCTCCTCCCTCCCTTCTTTTAACTAGAGGCAGTGCAGCTCAGGATCCTGGAACACAATTCTCAAGACTTTGGGTAATTCAGGTCTAATATTCCCCTTGGACGAAATGTGAAGTAAAGAGTATGTTTTGGGAGAGGACTAATCTGCTGTTCCAAGGACCCCTTCCTTCACCCTAATTCTCAGAGTGATTTTGCCAATCCTTTTATTTTCTCTTTTGTTAGCCCCTACTGGATCTGCCTCTTATGAGCTATGTCTCCTTGGGCAAATAACCTAACCTTTCTGTGCTTCAGTTTCCTTATCTGTAAAGGTAACGATAGTATGCACCTTGTAGGGTTGCTATCCCTCAAAGGCATGATTAAATGAGATAATTGCTTGTGTGTCCCATGGGATTAAGTTTGGCTGCATACATACAACATATACACGAAATAACAAAACAGCATAACACAACATAAACAGCAACACAAACAAGGTAGAGGCGTGTTTCTTTCTTGGATTGAAAAGCGATTGGAGATAGGTGTCCAGAGCGTCACAGACCCCAGTGCAAGTAGAGCCCACACATCCCATGCCTGAAGCCCTCCCCATCCTCTGTTGGTCGTGTCCTTTTGAGCCCACGGCATTCCTGTGTGACCACGGGCTGCCCAGCTCTCCTTAGCCAAGTTTTATGTCACCTGGGAGTTTCTCTCCACTGTTAACTTGGAAACATTCATTTGGAAAGAAGAATATAATTTACTTAGGCTTGGATGGTGGATAGGTCGTCTTTAATAAATTAATCCCTTCTTTATTTATTTTCTTTTTTGAGTCAAGCATCTTACTCTGATGCCCAGGTTGGAGTGCAGTGGCAGGATCATAGCTCACCTCAGCCTCAACCTCTTGGGCTCAGGTGATCCTCCCACCTCAGGCTCCCGAGTAGCTGGGACTACAAGTGTGCACCACCATGACTGGCTAATTTTTTTTTTTTTTTTTTTTAGAGACGAGGTCTCACTACCTTATCCAGGCTGGTATCAAACTCCTGGGCTCAAATGATCTTCGTGCCTTGGCCTCCCAAAGTGCTGAGATGGCACTTGCCTTCACCTCTCCTCTGCCTCCTCTGTGTCAACTATTTAGATACTCAGGAAAATAGAAGTTTCTTCCCCCAACTTGCTTAGTTATACCACCACTTTGATCCTGTTATAATTTGTCACATTTACATCTTATTCTACTACCATAACTATCTTAAATATTTTTTCATGTCTGGTGTTAATGGAGATAATGTTAATGGAATAAATAAATAAATAAATAGATTCAAAATAGTTTTCCTCCAGTCTTTTGAAAGCATGGCTCTACTGACTTCTAGAATCAAGTTATTCTGACGTCCAAAGCCACTATGATTCAATGATGGTTAATGGAGATAATGTTGATGGTTAATGTTGCTTTTTGAGCCAGAGGCACAGCTGCCATTTTGGAATTGTTTCCACTGGACCCTTGAGTTTTTCTGTTTCTTGACTCTTGTAACCTTACCTTTTTAAAATTCTTTGCATTGCTAGAGCCTGTCCTTGATGTTTTCCAGAGGGGCATGAGACATAAATCCTCTACATCATTGCATACATGAACACATCTTTAATTACTCTTCTGAATTTTATAGAAATTCTAAATTCAGGGTGTGGTGGCTCAAGCCTGAAATCTCTGCAATTTGGGGGGCCAAGGCAGGAGGATTTCTTTAGCCCAGGATTTCAAGACCAGCCTGTGCAACGTAGTGAGACTTGTCTCTAAAAAAAAAAAAAAAAAATCAGAAAGTTAGCTGGGAGTAGTCCTAGCTGCTCAGAAGCCTGAGGTGGAAGGATCACTTGAACCAGGAGGCTGAGGCAGAACTAGCCATGAGTGTGCCACTGCACTGTAGCCAGGGTGACTGAGTGAGACCCCAACTCAAATAAATAAATACACACATACATACATAAATAGATTCAAAATAGTTTTCCTCCAGTCTTTTGAAAGCATGGCTCTATTGACTTCTAGAATCAAGTTATTCTGACATCCAAAGCCACTATGATTCTTATTCCCTTTTTAGCATACACCATATTTTGGTTTTTGTCTTAATATTTGGCCCAATTTTGCCATTAAGTTTTGGTTTTAGCCACTGCAAGTCAAAATAGGTAAGACTCTAATGTCATTTATGGTGTCCCTAAACTGGTACATGATCAACAATCATGTTGAGTAAGTTTCTTTAATATCAAATGTCCCAAAATGGTACTAGAAGTAAGGCATAGCATTCAGATTATGGTTGATACCTAGATCCTTACTTTCAAATCTAGGTTAGCATTTTAAGTAAAACTTTTAATAAGAAAAATAATTTCCTTATATTCAAAAATTCTATAAAAGTACAAATGTGCAATTATTGCGATAAGACTAAAATGGCACACTGATGATTGACAATAATTGTCAGAATATCAATTTTATGGATTAAAAGCAATTAGTAATTAGTAAGAACTTTTCCATATTTACATAAACTGAAGAAGAAGTGAAGAGTCAGTGTGGTTATTAGGGAGGGTGTTTTGGCTAGACGATCTCCAGTTCCGTTTCCTCAACTCGGCTGGACCTTTGCTCTATGGCTTTTCTGTTCCTGAGCCATGCCTAGGAAACTCTCTCCAGGCCACAAGCCAGGTCAAATGGGGTTCACCTCATTTGTTTCCCATTTTTCAAGGATCATTATTCTTTGTTCTTCTGATGTCCAATGTCTTGAAGAAATATTTCATGTACTTCGTCTGGCATTTTAGGCTTTCAAGTACAAGGATAAATATGGTCTCTATTATGCCATCTTGACCAGAGGTAACAGTCCTGTAAACTTACATTTTTACGTGAAGGAAAATCTCCTAAATCAAGAAGAATAAATTAACTTCAAGATCCAGATCTAATAAAGAATAAGAGAAAATGTGATGAAAAGAAGAAAAATGCGGAACTTTAAATACATTTATTCTTACTGTACCACAAAACTACATCAAAGAATGATTTAAGAAGCAGTTTTCTATTATTTTGAATCTGTGGAAATTGTTATAGGTTGAATCATATATCCCCAAAGAGATATTTTGAAGTCCTAACCCCCAGTGCCTCATGATGTGACCTTATTTGGATACTGTGTCTTTTTGGATGTCATTAGTTAAGGTGATATCATCCTGCAGTAGGGTGGGCCCTCAATCCAGTATGACTTGGTGTCCTTATAAGAGATGAGAAGAAGCCGGCTCGGTGGCTCAGCCTGTAATCCCGCGCCTTTGGGAGGCTGAGGTGAGTGGATTGCCTGAGCCCACGTGAGATCCGCCTGGGCAGCGAGATCTCATCTCTACAATAAATCACAAATTAGCTGGATGTGGTAGCGTGCGCCTGTAGTTCCAGCTACTTGGAAGGCTGAGGCGGAAGGCCCACCAGAGCCCAGCAGGTGGAGGCTGCAGTGGCCGGGAGCGGCCACTGCCCTCCAGTCTGGATGACAGAGTGAGACTCCAACTCAAAAAAAAAAAAAAAAAGAGAGATGAGAGATAGGAGCACGGGGAAGTCCATGCAAAGATGCAGGCAGAGACTAGAGCTTGAGCTCAGGAAACCCAAGGCGTCTGCAACCACCAGAAGCTAGAAAAGGGTAGGGAAAATTCTATCCAGAGACTCAGAGAGACTGTGGCCCTGCTGGCACCTTAATTTCAGACTCCTAGCTTCCAAAGCTGTGAGAGAATAAATCTGTGTTGATTTAAGTCACCTAGTTTATGGTACTTTGTTTTGGCAGCCCTGGGAATCTAATACAGAGACTATAAAATTTTTAAAAACTATTAAAATAATTCTTATAGTTAGCCATTTTCAGGGTTTTTTTCGGGGGGAGTGGGGTTCAGAGTCTCACTCTGTCACCCAGGGTAGAGTGCAGTGGCATGATCATGGCTGAACACAGCCTCAACCTCCTGGGCTCAGGCAATCTTGCCTCAGCCTCCCTGGTAGCTGGGACTACGGGTGTGCGTCACCACTCCCAAATTTTTTTTATTTTTTGTAGATACAAGTTCTTGCTATGCTGCTCAAGCTGATCTCAACCTCCTAGGCTCAAGCAACTCTCTCACCTCAGTCTCTCAAAGTGCTGGAATTATAGGCTTGAGTCACTGTGCTTGGTCCTTTTTCAGTTTTGAAGAGGGAGGGTAACTGTACATTCTGGGTATAAGGCTTCTACTAGAACACATGCTACTCAAAATATTTTTCTGAATTACATTTTTTTGCCTATAAAATATTAGTGATATTATTAGAAGTGCCAGTTGAAGTTAATGTCTATTTAATATCCCAAATGGTGCCGTGACAGCAGGAGCAAGTTAGCAGCTGACAGTTCTGAAAAATTGTTTATCTTGTCCTATTAAAATTTGACTAATAGAAAATTTGAAAATTAACATATTGGATAAAACTTCAGATTTGTTTTTGTATCTCTAACATTCATTCTATGATGATAAATTTTTAGCTTTGACTGGATATTGATTTTGGTCTTGGCCATTTTTCTTTTGACCAATATGTACACCTTGAAGGAACCTTGACAATACAAGGAATTCTACCTCTAAGTACCTTCAAGGTACTCTGCCTGGGATCTTCTTGGATCCTCCTGTCTGGGCTGCCTCATGGGCATCTGCCTCTCTGGCTTCTGGTTGGGCAGTGGGGAACATGGGCAAGCCACCAGATGGCTGAGGTATTTATTCCTCTTTCTCCCTTCCTGTAGACCTGTCTTGGGCTGACTGAGGAGTGGCCGAATGCCATCCTCCTCTTAAGGTGACCTTCATGTCTTGCCTCTCTAATTCCAGGATGTAAAAACCCAGGAACTGGAAATGTATCCCGTCTCTGGTCCCTTCCAGCCAGAGGTGGTAACAACTCCACAGCTGCGAGTCCTCGGGGGCTGCACTATCCCTCGTAGTTTTCTATACCCTTTTTTCAACTGTCCCTTTGAAAGACCTTCTGGAATAATCCTCATTTTATTTTTGCCATTTGTTTCCTGCTAGGACTCTGACTGATACAGTGAGGTTGGTAAACCTCGCTTCCAGAGTTGCAAAACAGTATTACCCTGTACAACCAAAATTCATGCTGGAACATGGATGCCCCAAAACCCAATACCAAAGACTACTGAAGGGAAAACTATTTTCTAAAAAATTCTGTTCCTGGTTCTCAAGTGACTATTAACAACAAATGTTTTTCTAATGAAGCAGAAAAGCCAAATTGTGCAGAGAATTCATTTCACTCTTCAATTCCCTCCCTGTCCCCTCATACCCCCCATAAGATAGTCACCTTCTGTCATTACCCATATGGGTCTGTATTCTTAACACTTAACAGAGTTTCAGCCCTTAGCAAAGAGTTGTAAATGACTTTTTGCTTCTTATATTAAAAACCCTGAGTGTGAATTCAGGTTGCCACCTGACCGTACCATCCTTGTATTTTTAGTAATGTGTCCATACCTCACTCAGTCTGGCTGTATTTTGGCACTCTGCATTAAAAGCTGTCATCAGAAGCCTGCACCCTATTTAAGCCTACAGTAGCTGCTTTCTTTTTTTTTTAATCCCTTATTAATATCTATTTCTTAATGTGACATGTACTGTTATTTTGATATGACTTCCAAAGTCATAAGCAACTATTTTCCTGGGGAAACTTCTCAGAGTAAAAACAACAACAACAAAATAGTGTATTTTACTTAATCTCTGTGGCATTCTATAGAACATGGTGCCTATGTCTTTTATTGTACGGTCATTATTCCTAACCTAATCCATCATATGGAGCAGGGTAGTTTAAAGCCAAGGGGAGATTTTCTTGGGTAGAGTACTTTTGGGGATTTCCCTTACTGATGATTCAAATTCATAGAATGCTAGGGCTTTGATGACCTCAGCAATAATTTAATTTAAAGAGCTGTGTACATAGAGTATGGGGATATGGTGGGGAGAGGAAAATCTGCAAAGGAGACATGAAGCCAAGTGAGATCAGAATACTTACCAAGGGATACAAAATTTGTTGCTGGAAGATTAGAACTAGAACCAAGGTCTTAAAATTGGGGCCTACTGCCTTTTCTATTCCACCACAGTTTCTTTTAAAGAACATTATACAGTTTATTCTCACTGATCTGCAATAGTTATGTTCTGTGACATTACTGTGAACACTGAACTACCAACTACTGAACTGTTGCTCCTATGAGGAGTACAGGGTTAGAGTCCTGTGAACCCCCAGCTCACAACATTTTTATCAGCCATGTTTTATGTGTGTTTCTGTTTAAAGACATCTTATTTTAATATTGATTCATTAACACTGAACTCAGGGCCAACAGCACTCTAAGCATGCCTGAATGAAGCTTCTCCAACACACGCATTTTCTCCGTAAGGCACATCCCAGCCTTCCTGCTCCTAGGAGCACTAGACTTGAGCACTAGACATTTAAACAGTGAAATTATTACCATCATATCTCCTTTGCAGATTTTCCTTTCCCCACCATACCCGCATCTGTAAATATTAAAATTACTTAGGGCTCAACCCTTTGCAGTACTCTCCAGTCTTACTCTCTAGTAGTACAGGGAGAAATCAGATACATATATAAGTAATTGTGTATATGTAAATATATGTATGTATTTATATGTACATGTATTTTAAAATTTTTTTATACTAAGGGAAAGTGAAGGGGGCTCTTGACTAGGGCTAGTTGCCCTGGGTTGGGGTTGAAAGGAACATTATCTCCATACAATGCAATCCATTTGTGGAAACAGTTGTACTATGCCACTTCTGTATTTATAGCTTCAGACTAGACTTCTCTGAGCTCCAGTCAGACTCATCTATTCAACTACTCAGTCAACAACCTTCTGCTCCCAGTCATGGAGGGCAGGGAGGGTATTGAAGAGTGAAATGAATTCTCTGCACAATTTGGCTTTTCTGCTTCATTAGAAATATGTGTTTTTAATAGTTACTTGAGAACCAAGAAAAAAATTTTTTAGAAAATTGTTTTCCCTTTAGTAGTCTTTAGTATTGGGTCTTGGGGCATCTATGTTCTATTATAAATTTTGGTTGTACAGGGTCATACTGCTTTGCAACTTTGGAAGTGAGGTTTACCAGCTTCACTGTATCAGAGCCCTAGCAGGAAACAAATGGCAATAGTCTTTTCTCTAGATTAAAGGCCACTATAGACCCACCTAACAAAGACTGAAAAGAAGCTGTGAACATGGATGAATTCACCTTTTATCTTAAGCAACAAGAGAACTGAACACAGATATGGAGTAGATGTTTTCAAATATTTGAAAATAGGGAGCATAGTTCTGTGATCCCAAACAGAAAGGAAACAATTGCCGCACCCTTTCAACTGGAGGAGCAGGCAGGAGAACTCAAGTAGAATGTGGTAACCTTGATTTCACTAAGTCTTGGGAAACAGAGATTGGTGTTCAGGGTATCTGAAGAATGTAGAAGTTACAAAGCAGAGTTTCAGAGAAAGGAGCTAGGAAGAAAAAGAGCTCCAGAAAGATACATAGGAATTCCACTGAGTTTTTACCAAATACTAAGGCATACATGCATAACGTTAAACTTCATGAGTTTGGACAAAGATCAGCCAGGGAACTGAATGGTTTCTAAGCTCACAGATGTCTTCTTAGAGTTGTTCAAGCTTTTAGTAGCCCAAATGGATAACCCTTGTTGAACATATCAAGAATTTGGCAATTGAGGGACAGACATTTATGCCTTCATAGTGGGGGCTAAATTTTCTCTAGACTAAAGGCTACTATAGACCCACCCAACAAAGACTGAAAAGAAACTGTGAAAGAATTTACATCACCACAAGTAACTTAACTATCTAGCAAAACATAGCCCCGTATTTTTTTTTTTTTTTTGAGTTGGATTCTCTCTCTGTCTCCCAGACTGGAGTGCAGTGGCCGCTCCCGGCCACCGCAGCCTCGACCTGCTGGGCTCTGGCGATCCTTTCGCCTCAGCCTTCCAAGTAGCTGGAATTACAGGCATGCACTACCACGCCTGGCTGATTTTTTGATTTATTGTAGAGATGAGGTCTCGCTGCCCAGGTGGGTCTTGAACCCGCGGGCTCAGGCAATCCACTCACCTCAGCCTCCCAAAGGCGCGGGATTACAGGCTGAGCAGCCGAGCTCGGCAGCCCAGTATTTTTTAAAGATAGACAATTAAATCCAAAATGTCTAGCATCCAATAAAAAGATTACATATTTCAAAAAGTAGGAAAATGTGACCTATAACCAGGATAAAATGCTGTCAATATAAATAGGCCCACAAATGATCATGGTTATGGTATCAGCAGACACGTACATTAAAATAGCTGTTAGAAAAAAGCACTTAGTGAGGAAGGAAGTTGATAATACTAAAAATTTGGAATGAGGTGAAAATAATAATATCTGAAATTAGACATTCTCTAGATGGGATTAACAGCAGATTAGACAATGCAAAAGAAAAGAGTAGTGCATTTGAAGACATAGCAGTAGATCTATCCAAAATGACATATGGAGAGAAAAAAATCTGAAATTCAATGATCTGACAATTTTAAGCAGTCTAACATACATGTAGTTTAAGTCTAAGAGGAAGAGAGAGAAACAGAAAAAAAATTTGAAGAAATAATGGTCAAACATTTTCAAAATTTGCTAAAAACTATAAGTCTACAGATCCAGGATACTTAAGAAATCCAAAGCAGTACAAACACACACAAAGAAACACATATAGACACATCATAGTTCAACTTATAAAAAACAAAACAAAGATAATTTTAAGGATTGAGGAGAAAAAAGATGCATTGTATATACAGGAACAATGATATAAATTACTGCAGACTTCCATTCACAAGTTCTGCAAGTCAAGACAGTGGAATGCTATCTTTAAAATGCTGAAAGAAACTGTCAACCTAGAATTCTATACTTAGTTTTTGACTATTTTGAAATGAAGGAGAAATAGACTTTTAAGCAAACAAAAGATAAGATGATTTTATTTTTGCCAGTAGACCTATTTTACCAAGATATGTTAAAGTGGGAAAAAAACCTTTTCCAAATGGAAAAAATATATACATGCTAAAGAAAGAGAGACAAGTCAGGCTCGGTGGCTCAGCCTGTAATCCCTCACTTTGGGAGGCTGAGGTGAGTGGATTGCCTGAGGCCGCGGGTTCGAGACCTGCCTGGGCAACTTGGCGAGACCTCATCTCTACAATAAGTCAAAAAATTAGCCGGGTGTGGTAGCACACACCTGTAGTTCCAGCTACTTGGAAGGCTGAGGCGGAAGAATCGCTGGAGCCCAGCAGGTCAAGGCTGCGGTGGCCGGGAGTGGCCACTGCACTCCAGTCTGGGCGACAGAGTGAGACTCCAACTCAAAAAAAAAAAAAAAAAAAAAAAGAAAGAGAGACAAACCCCAAATCATCAATGTCAGATATGAAAGAAGGAGCATCACTACAGATCCAACAGACATTAGAAAGAAGATAAGGGACTACTATGTCAATAAATCCACTGCCTTAGATCAAGTGAATGAATTTCTTAAAAGGCACAAATTATAAAAACATACTCAAGAAGAAACACAGAATAGTCCTATATAGCTATATATCTCTCTGTGTAATTATATTTAAAACACTGATTTTATAATGGAAAACTTTGTAGTAATGAAATCATTAGATCCAGTTGGCTTCACTGGTGAATTTTACCAAACATTCAAGAAAGAATTACTAATACCATATAAATTCTTCCAGAAAATTAAGGAAGAGGGAGACTATTTCAACTCTATGTCCCATGGTCAAGTGTTTTGTCTCTACTAGGGTCTGGTAATATGCCAGGAACACTTTACTATAAGGTATCAAGTAACCAAGTGTCCATGTTAATCTGGGTTACATTGACTTCATCAAATGATAAAATCTGACATGCTCAGCAGTAGTCCATCATGGAATAGAAATATTGCTTATGAAATAAAACCCAAATATGACCAGAGGGCATAAATAAGCTGACCATGAGAAGATAGCCCGATGCCCCATGTCACCCAGCACAGAGCTGTCCTTTCCCAGCTTGCAATTATGGTCATATGGGGCAATGTCCCATATAATCAACTGAAGGAAGGAAAAGCCTGAGCTTGGTTTACAAATGGATCAGCTAAGCATGTGGGAATGAGTAAAGAATGATGAAAGCTGCATTGTAGACACATTCAGGGGTAGCCTCCAAGGTTAGTGAAAAGAGAAAAGCTTCTCAATGGACAGAGCTGTGAGTGATGCACCTGGCCATCCACCTTATAGAAGGAGACATTGCCCAAGGTGAGAATACTTCCACATATCTGGAAAATAACCAGTGATCTGACCATCTGGTCAAGGATATGAAAGGGAAAAGTTGGAAGATAAAAGGTCTAGGATAAAGGCATGTGAATAAACATATGGGAGTAGACATGAACTGTGAATATTGCTGTTTTGTACATTAATAAAAAAGGCTTAGTCAGTAGATAAAATGGTTTGACTAGCTGACATCAAGAAATTTTTAATATTGACCTATCCTGCACTGGCACGATTAAAATATTAATAGAGTGTCCATGGTGGCAGAGATAGAGGTCATGCATGGTCTCACCAGCACAAAGTCCTACTTCCAAGGCCAATCCAACCAACTACCTCCACCTCTGAATGTCCAACCCTGTTTACCTACTGGGATTTTGTATTCCCATCCCTGCATCTTGGTGTTCTGTGGGATTCTGATACCAAAAGATGGTGCATTTTTGCCAGGTGTGACACAGCAAAGGTCACACCGAATTATGACTTACATTTGTCTTAGGGCACCCTACATTTCTTGTGTCTAGGAAATAGCAAGTAAAAAGAAGTGTCACTCTTTTGACAGAGGTAATTGACACTAATCTACAGAAAGACTTGGGACTGCTTTTATACAATGGGGACAGGGAAGAAATCATGTGGAGATCAGGGGATCCACTTGGGCACCTCCCTTACCTTGCTGCAACGGTGAATGAACATGTTTAGCATTTCCAGGCCATGATTACCAAGGGCCCAGACCTCTCAAGAATGAAGGTTTGGTTCATACCACCTGGTTATCCACTAAGATTTTCTGTCTTTCTTTCATAGCTGTCAAACCTGCAATAAATATGAAGACTCTGACTACTTCTACTTCCTCCCTCATTATCCTTCTCTGGTATTTACCCTAGCAA
This sequence comes from Cephalopachus bancanus, assembly GCA_027257055.1. Lineage (NCBI taxonomy): Eukaryota > Metazoa > Chordata > Mammalia > Primates > Tarsiidae > Cephalopachus > Cephalopachus bancanus. The sequence goes on from JAPVLO010000306.1 coordinate 2,839,615, forward strand.
ATTGCTGACATCTTGGCATCTGCTTTTATGACGAACCAAAATGACACAGAATGAAAGGGCATCTATACAAAATATACAGCTAACATTACAATGGATGTTCTTCCTTTAAGTTAGGGAACAAGGCAATATGTACACTCTTGGTCCCCAATTCAATTTGCAGCCAGAGCAATAAAGCAAGAAAAAGAAATAAAAGGCATAAAGATTAGATAGTACATAATAAAACATCTTTCATTTACTGATGTTTGTGTAGAAAATCCTAAGGAATCTATACAAAAATTATAAAAAATTTACTTGAGCTAATAAGTAAGTCTAGACAGAAAATAAATATATAAAATATAGTGTAATTCTAAACCTTAGACTAAAACATTGGAAATTGAAATTTAAAAAATAGAATTTATAATACCATAGAATACTATGAAATGTGTAGTTCAGCCACCTAAAACTTAATATGATCACATTCTTGTTTCCCATCCCCTCCTGGGGGAAGGCCCAAATACTATCTTGGTTCACAGTAAGAATGTTCTTTAGGTGTCCAGAAAAAAAAGCCCTAGGATATATTCTTTACTTTTCTTCTCTTACCACATATCCAGTCCATCAACAAGGCTAGTGCACCTTTAAAATAGCTCTTGAATCTTACTGTTTTTATCACTTTTCTTAGAGCAATCCATCACCATTTCCCTTTCACAGCCTTCTCACTTGCCTCTGTGTCTTCATTTGTTGTTTCTGGAGCCATGGGCTCACAGGCAAACATTTGAGTGAGCAGCGTGTCCCTGCAGAACACTCTTGACTCCTGAATGAAAGTTTCCAGAGAAGCTTAGCTCTAACTTGGTGGGGAGTAATTTTAATCACCACAGTTGTTTCAGTCCTCATTGTATAATATTTTTTGCCTAAAGATCGCTTGCATCTGTGTTTCTGTGGATGGGGATGGCAGGTTGGGTGGTTTACAAGATTCCTAGTTCAAGAGCTCCCTCTGCTGTCAGTGTAGCAAAGTGTGGATGGTTTCTTCGCTGGTTGGCTCCCTCTGTGTGCTTGTGTGCGTGTGTGTGCGTGTGTGTGTGTGTGTATGTGTGTGTGTATGTGTGTGTGTGTCTTGGGGCCACTGAAAAGAGGAAGCATTGTCTGCTCTTTTGTTTCAGGATCCTAATTTTCCAATATTTGCTTTTCCTCCCTGCACTGCATGGTTTTCTGATGGTGCTTTGGCCAGTGGAATATGGGTTAAAATGTTAGTGTGTGCTAGTGTCTTGAGCCTTTGCCATGTCACATGAAAAGAACATTCTCTGGGTAGTTACTGATCCAAGAAAGTCAAAATATGTGCTAAACAAACCTATACCTAACCTGCAGAGCCTAGATCCTCAAGTCTAGAGCTGAGATTCTAACTCCCAGAGCCTGGAGTCCAACCTAGTCTGGTCAAACTGCAGCTAGCCAGCTGAGCTATGAATGAGAAACAAATGCTTGGTGTTTGAAGTCAGTGAATTTTGGGAGGGGTGCGTTATATAATGTTAGTGAAGTCATCATTGATTAATGTGTCACCTGAGACAGAAGCAGGGCAGCAAACATAATCTATATTTCAAGGAAAAGTCCTAAATTGACCACTTGATACTTACTTGTGCCCATCACAGCGGGTACCCCAAAAGTTATGATTAATAGCCGGAGCATCTGTTCATCTCAACTACCTACACTTGTAGAAAAAAAAAATAGGGTTTTGAAAAACAAAACAACAGCAACAAAAGACGTGTTGGGCCTAGATGTAAGTAGAACAGCTGCCTTGAACAGGCCAAGGCAGGAATACTACCTCCTTTCTGCTCCAGTTTAGGGTCCCAGGCTGAGCTTTCCTAGGACTTTTTAGGGGCAAGGATAACTTGCATTCTTTGTGTAATTTTGAGTATTTTCCCTCACGTTTCTTTAAGTCTGGCTGTGGCCCCAGATGTGGCCATAGGTATTGACATTAAATCTAGCATTAAACGTTGACTGACTACCTTGCCCTCCCTCTGCTGTCAGGCCAGTCTATACGGTGCCAGTTGTCAGGATCAGTTACCACGTCAGAAGTTAAGATAAAATCATGCAAAGTTCTCTACACATTCTAAATCCACATGTTGATTCTTACGTCAAGCTGATTGGTGCAATTAGAACTTGGTCCCCAGGAAATCAGTCCAGGAGTCCACAGCCATACACATATGTACCTGGTAGTTCTTCACATTTATTTCTATTTGGCAACAACAGCAGGAGTTCACATTTGTGAGTATCTGCACATTACTAAATACTTCCACTCTGGTAACTCACATCCTCTGCTCTACACCTCTATGAGACATGCAGAAGAAATTTCTCCATTTCACAGATGAGGACATTGATGGTCAGTAAGGAATGTTATTTGCTTAAGGCCATATGGCTAATAAATAAAAGAACCTATTCTAGATGCTATCTCCTTCGAACCAGTCTTACTATGTGTTAATTACCCATTATCATCTGTGTAGATATGTTCAAAATCATTATAGATTTTCTAAAATGAAGGTCACCAAGTCTCTCTCAACACTTTCTTAAGGGCTTAAGAATCATTACTTAGTGTACTTATTTACAGTATAGATGCTCAAATGGTGTGGAAAACATTCACTGGGGGGTAAAAAGTAAATGCTATTGCTTCAGGAAGCCATTTTCAGTTATGTTAATACTAATAATACCTCTACAAACCTAATGTTTTTGTTTTTTGATTGGCTTTTGTATTGCAAGTTGCCAAGTATTAACTTAAATATAACAGTATCTCCTGAAAGAAGTCTACCTGCATATATTGTAATCATTGCCAAATTAACACACACAAACCCAAGCTACTTCACCATTCTTTGTATTAAAGCTACTTCGTTTTTACATTCTTGTGCTTGAAGTTTGGTGGTATCTTATCTGGTATCTGCAACAAAAAATAATATGTGCTGTATAACCCCCAGCCCCAGCACATTGCACTTCTATCAAAGAAAGCATTCTAGTCTGTTTCCTTAAACAACCTAATGGCTACAGCAAGCAAGGGCTTGGTTCAGACCATAAAAACAAAAACCTCCAGCTACTGAGGGTGATTTCCCTTAGCCAAGAGTTGCCATCTTGTTTATAAGGAAAACACAGCCATTTTCTTTACTGTGTACACAAGCTCTACAAAGCTGTTTGTATGGTTTTTAACAAAGACAATACAAAAATAAATTAGACCTCGATTTGGTTTAGGTAAGCAATCTTTTGAGCCACAGCTGTATTACTAACTCATCTGTAATTGCTCTGCATTTATGAGGTACATAGTTTATTCTCTTGCTTGCCACACAATAGGCCATGCAAGTGAAAGAGCTCCAAGTTTCAAGGACTGGAGTGTTTGGGTGCCTGCCAGGACTGATCTGTTTAGCAAACAAGCTGGAGGGTGCTTATTAGTAGGTTGTGGCTTGCAGACCATGAAGCCCCTGGGGCCAGATGCACTGATCAAATGGTAGATCTATATACCAACGAGGCCATTGGCTGGAAAGAGGAGGAGCACCACATTACTGAATTTGCTTCTCACAGGCCTTAATTACACCACTGTAAATGACTTCTTTTGTAACTCTTTCTGTTGGTCCAGAAGACAGGCTATTAAAGATTAACATAGGAACTATTTTTCAAATTAAAACGTAGACAATTCTAATGAGTGACAGCGATATTATTCATATTACAAGAACAAGCCCTGGTTAGATTGGGAAAGTAGAGTCATATTTCTAGTGGAACAAAACACATCTTATTTTCTTCAGTTGCATTTCTTTAAAAAAAAATTGCTAGTCTTCTATGCCCCCTGCTTAGATTTTTGTTTCTATTGAGTGACTCAAGGTGGCTTGAGGCTTTAAATTAATGCCTGGTAGAGTATCATTGAGGCCTTAGAAGAATGAAGCCAGTCTGACCTATGGTACCTCAAAAGAAAAAGCCAAATCTGGATAATTGCATCTTTTGCCATTCTTGGTCTCACATATTTTCTTCTTCTGCCACACTAGTTTGCTCTGCATTTTAAGGTAACAACCTAGATTGTACCTTATGAGTGTTGCTATGTTTTAATAGAAGCTATGTCAAGAACAGAAATATATGAGTTGAGAGATTTTTGAAAGTCAACCCAGCATGGCATTTCTGTGAGTCCTATTAGTAAAACGCTTTGTGTCTCTTGCTCTGTTGCTGATCGGTTAATTCGCTCTTTTAAAGTTAGAAGGCAATTGCCCATGAAATATCAGTCTCAGAAAGTTATTCACATATGGAAGTTAGAGGAACAGAATTGAGAACACACAGAGCTATATTTACTGAAATGGTAATGAGTGACCCTAAATAGAAGAGTTGGTGGGGTACAGTGGCTCACGCCTGTAATCCCAGCACTTTGGGAGACCGAGGCAGGAGGATGGCTTGAGCCTAGGACGTCAAGGTCAGCCTAGGTGATGTAATGAAACCTTGTCTCTACAAAAAAAGTTGAAAAATTAGCCAGGCATGCTGGCACACATGTGTAGTCCCAACTACTTAGGTTACTGAGGTGGAAGAATCACTAGAGCCCAGAAAGTTCAGGCTGTGATAGACAGTGATCATGCCATTGCACTTTAACCTGGGCAACAGAGAGAGAACCCATGGCTCAAAAAAAAAAAAAAAACCAAAAAACAAAAAACACTCATATTATGATGATGTAAACAAAAAATACAGTATAAAATAATTTTATGAGTGCCAATGACATTTCAATCTCAATTTTGAGAAATTTTGGTAAAAGGAGCAAAACTAAAAATAATTTTCATTTCCTGTTTTGTATATACTTGAACTTAGTTTGCCACTGTGATATTGGCATGGTCAAAGTGATTCTTATTTATTCAGGAAGACAATATTTATCTAGAAAAAGGTAATCCTAAAAAGTGTGGCTACGATGCCGACTATAATTATTTGGTATTGACAAAATTGTTCATATTTATTTCTTATCAAAACATTTAACCAAAAACAAACTCATTATTGCAAATTCCCTCCTCTCATTCTTTTATTTAGGCTTCCAAACTATTTTACGCAGCAAGAAACTGTTCTTTACTTTTTATTTCTTGACCTTCAGTCAGTATTTGTATGTGGGGTCATTTTACTGTTTTAATATACTTATCTTATATACTTATCTTATACTTTTAGTAATATACTTATTAGTTATTTTGAAAGATGCGTAAGCTTGTACAGTTTGGGCATGCACATTTCATTGGGTCCAGAAGCTCAGATCGTAGAATAAATTAAGGTGGACAAAGTGGTCTATGAACCTGAGGCATTGTCATCAAAAATGCAGAGGAAGCAGAAATTCTTTCTTTAGATTTCTGTCATTTGTTTCAATCCGATACACATTTTTTGAGCCTCTACAATTTTCCTACTTCTGTATTTGATTCAGGGAAAGTCAAGACTTATAGGATCCCAGAATTCTCAAGCCTCAATTTCTTAGGGAATTATGGGAAAGAAGGAAAAGTCAGCTTGAAACTATAGTGGAGTAAGGTGTGTACAGACAATGGAGATGCTTGTAGGTATCCCAAAGGAGAGAGTGACAGCCTCAGAGGACTGGGGAAGTGGGGGCAAGGGCCAGGAGGCAAGGAAAGCTTCTCAAGGAGAGCCTCTGGAGTGGTCTTGGAAGGGCCAACTGGAGTTTGCCAATCACAGAAAGGCAGAGGGCATTCCAGGGAGGGGGTCCAGCATGTGCAACATCACGGGTGAGAGAGGAAGCAGCCCTGGCAATGCTAAAGACAGGAGTGAGTGCAAGGGGGTTCAGGACTCAAGATTGCAGGGGTGAAGTAGAAGCTAGGCTGTAAGGCTCTTGGGTGTCACATTCAGGGCTTGAGCCTCAGGTAACGGGGATCTCCTGAGGGGCCAACATAATCTGGTTTGCATGGATGTATTTTTTTTAATGTTTTATTTTAAAGATGTGGGACACAATTCAGAGTTAGGTATATAAATGTTCATTATGCAGGTATCCTTGCTGATAAGTTGTGCTCCCTCGCCAGCAGTTTTCCACTGCTGCCAATCCCACCCCCTCTCCCTTGGCAGTTTCCCACTACTGCCAATCCCTTTCTTACAGTATTGTGATAATTTTTCAAGGTCCACCTATGAGTGAGAGTATGTAGTACTCAGTTCTTTGTTTCTGTGATAGATCACTCAGTATTATAGACTCTAAGTCCATCATGGATGTATTTTAAAAACATACTTCCTATTATAGAATAAAACATACTGAATGCATGAAATGGAAACCCCCAAACACTTAGGCTCTAACAACACAGACATTTTTGTTAACAGTAGTTCTGTTCTGATCACTTTTCTAGATATGCATGCATGATATATGTGTATATCTATATGTATATATTATGAAATAATTTCATGTTGTACTTGCTATTTAATAACCTGTTTTTAAAATTGGCAACGAGTGTGCTTTGAACATTTTCTCAGATCAGTTCTCTTCTACAAAATGATTTTCAGTAACTGTTCAGTATTCTATCACATAGAAGTATATCAGCTGAGAAGCAATTGTCGGACACATATTATTTCCGTGTGTTTTGCTATCATAAAGAATGATGCTCCATTAAACATCAGTGTGTACACACATCTTTGTGGCCATATCTAATTAGGTCCTTAAGATATCTTCCTAGAGGTGTAATTGCTGCTTGAAGGAGTAGAGATAATTATAATGAATTTGATACATATTGCCAAATTACCCTCCAGAAAACTGAGAATTGTACTGAAGAGAGGTGAGTTATGGGCCTGGAAACACATTAGGAGGCTATTTCTGTAGATCAAGTGAGAATAATTAGTGACTCATTAAATGTGGTAGACAAGGAAAGGAAGGCGTCTGGGATGACACCCAGCTTCCTGTCTTAGGTGATGAGACTCTTGGATATACCTAAGAGAGAAAGAGCTGCAGAAGGAATAACTTGATCCTTTCAAGTGCTTCATCATGTACTCTCAGGAATATATATTCTGCCTAATTCTCTTTTCCTCAATCGCCAACGTTTTTTTTTGAGTTGGGGGTCTCACCTGTTACCCAGGCTGAAGTGCAGTGCCATGATCACAGCTCACTGCAGCCTTGATCTCCTGGGTAATCTTTCTGCCTTAGCCTCCCGAGTAGCTGGGACTTCAGGCATGAGCCACTATGCCTGGCTAATTTTTTATTCTTATTTTTTTGTAGAAGGACTTCCAGCATGACCGGGCAGGAGGAGTCAGGGTGACTCCAAGTAGTTCCAGCTACTTGGAAGGCTAAGGTGGAAGGATCACCAGAACCCAGCAGGTCGAGGTTGTGATGGCCATGAGCAAGCATGCCACTGCCCCCCAGCCTTGGTGACAGAATGAGAGACTACAATTCAAAAAAAAAAAACAGGAAAGAAAAAAGAAATCCTCTCATCTCAGCCTCCCAAAGTGCTGGAACTACAGGCCTGACTACTGCACCTGGCCATTACCAACTTTAACTACCTTGTGACCTTGCTTTACTCATAGGAGAACATGTCCTGAGTAGTTTCTCTACGCAGAGCTCTTTACGTGGTGCTTATTGTGAAGGCAGAAATGACTACAGAAAACATGGAGGATATGAACTTGGGAGGGCCTAGAGTGGGCATTTGGTCATCATGGCCTTAAATGAAGGAACTTGGTATCAACCCGAAGTAGGACTCTACTAAGATTGCGTCCAATCCTGGCATATGCTTTTTCTGAAGAAAAAAGAAAACCATTTTAGAACTAGAAATAGTCTTCTTGTTCAACACTTCCTGTTTTATCTATGAAAACCAAATCTTCATTGCGAGAAATGGTGCTTCAGGGGATTAGAGCTCAGGTCTTGTGGGCCGCCTCTCATATCCTTTCCCTTCTACCATGCCACCTCTGCCATTCTGGGCAGCCTAGCATCTATTCATAGGCAGCTCTCCTTTCTTAAGGAGAAGATGGAGTGAAGATTTGAGAGCTATGGGACCCAAACCAACCTGGAATTTATTTATTAAAAATTGTGTATTTATTCTTACACACATAAACTTCAGTCATCTTCAAAGTACTCTCCATTTGATGCAACACACCTATCATGATGCTTTTTCCACTGCTCAAAACAGCTTTTGAACTCATCTATTTTGATGCCTTTTAGTGCTTCTGCTGTTTTTTGTTTCACCTCTTTCACTTAGCAGAACATTTTCCTTTGAAGACTTTTTTAATCTAGGGAAACAAAAAAAAAGTCTCTCAGAGGAAGATTGGTAAATAAGGAGGGTGGGAGCATGCCGTTTTTGGTCAAAAACTGCTAAACATTCAGTGTGGTGTGGGCAGGTGCACTAAAAAACAAAAAACAAACAAACAAAGAAAACACCCATGAAATTGAAAAATGGGTTGAAAGAATCTAAAAAAAAAAAAAAGCTCTGAAGCTGAATGAAGCTTCTCACAATAAAGCTATCTGGTACACTGATGCCTATGAATTCCTAGAACATCTACTTAGCTAAGGAAGCCTGTACTACAAGGGGCCTGTCCTCCAAAAAATAATTCTTGTTCTTTTTGGGTCCCCTTGTATATAATAAGTCTCATTAACATAAGGAGGGAGTTCTAATCACGTATGGCATTTCAGTTTCAGAAAAGGACGTGTGCTGAAGTTTAATCGTTCATGCAACAAATAATTGTTGATCACTGTGATGTGTCAGGTGTTGTGCTCTGTGTTGGGACATAACAAGCATAAATAAAAAGTCCCTGATTTCCAGCACCTGTCGTACCAGAAGATTCTTTCAGACAAGGAAACAACTAATTAAGATGCAGGCAGTCAGTGCTATGAAAGCTGTCAAAGGACAGCAACCCAGGGATCTTAAAAAGGAATTGACATCTTTGTGGAGATCTGATTGTGGGGGTAAAGTTAGCGAGGATAGAGGGAGGTAGAAAAGAGAGTGTTCTAGACTGAAGGAACATGGAGAGAGAGGGCAAAGAGGCGTGAGTGGAACAGAAGGACTTCCACCGTGACTGGGCAGGAAGAGTCAGGATGACTCCCAGATTTCCAGCTGAGGCACCCGATGAATGGCCATTTGCATAGAGTGTCTGCCAGCAGCAGAGTGGTCACATTATTTAGAATAGTAGCAGCCAGCCACAGACTTTATTCAGGACATGATCCTGGCAATACAGGAATGTGGGGGAAAGTATTGTGCCTATGCCAACTTGTAAGCCATCATTGCCTTTTCAGTAAATGTGGCTGAGATATAAACAGCTAGCATTTAAAGAATGTTTGCTAAGTGACACACTATCTCATTTTTTATTTTTAAATAATTTTTTATTACAAAAATTATTAAAGATGAGGGGTACAATTCAGAACCAGATACATAAACATTGATCATGCAGGTACCCTTGTTGATGAGGTATGCCCCTCCCTCCCCTAGCAGTTTCCCTCAACTGCCAATCCCAACCCCCTCCCCTGACAGTTTCACTAATGCCAATCACTTTCTTATAGCATTATAATTTTTCAAGGTCTGCTTATGAGTGAGAACATATGGAACTCTGTTCTTTGTTTCTATGATATATCACTGAGTATGATCGACTCCAAATCTATCCAAGTTGCTGCAAAGTCCATATATTTGTCCTTCTTTATGGCTGCATAATATTCTATTGTGCATACGTACCACATTTTTTTTTTTATCCAATCCAGCTTCGATGGGCAACATAGTTGGTTCCATGTTTTTGCTATTGTGAATAGAGCTGCAACAAACATCACACTATCTCATTTAATCCCCAGAGAAGATATGTACTATTAGGCTCAGAGAGGTTCGATCTCTTGCTCAAGTTTGTAACACTGGTGAGTGACAGAGTCAAATTCAAATCCAGAATTAGAACCTACAAGCAGGCCTGGCATGGTGGCTCACACCTGTAATCTCAACACTTTGGGAGTCCAAGTTGGGAGGATTGCTAGGGCCCAGGAGTTTGAGATGAGCCTAGGCAACATAATGAAACCTCATCTCTATAAAAAATAAAAAAAATTAACTGGGCATGGTGGCGCATGCCTGTAGTCCCAGTTACTCAGGATGTTAAGGCAGAAGGATCACTTGTGCCCAGGAGGTCCAGGCTGTGGTAAGCTGTGATAGTGCCACTGTATTCCAGTCTGAGTGATAGAAAGAGAACTTGACTCAAAAACTACAATACAATACAACAAAACCAAACCAAACAAAATAAATAAGTAAAACTTATGAGCAAAGTCACAAAAGAGAGCCTTTAGGTAGACCCTTACCCCATCCCACTCACGCTTCACAGAGAAGTTCAAAGAAATCCATCTGGCCAGGTGCAGTGGCTCAAGCCTGTAATCCCAGCACTTTGGGAGGTCAAGGTAAGAGGATTGCCTGAGCCCAGGGCTTCGAGACCAGCTTGGGCATCTTGGTGAGACCTCGTCTCTACAATATATAAAAAAAATTAACTGGGCATGGTAGCACGTGCCTGTAGTTCCGGCTACTTGGAAGGCTGAGGCAGAAGGGTCTCATGAGTCCAGCTGGTCAAAGCTGGGGTGGCCATGACTGTGCCACTGCACTCCAACCTGGGTGACAGAGTGAGACTCTGTCTCCAAAAAAAAAGAAAGAAAGAAAAGAAAAGAAATCCATCCATCTACTGAGTATTTGCTAGCCTGAGCTTCTTATATTCTGCCCCAAAGGTCATTTGCTTCTTGGTCAAATTTGGAATCAATAACTAAGATTTTCCTAAGTTTGAGTACAGTGGCTCACACCTGTACTACTAGTACTTTGGGAGGCCAAGGCAGGAAGATTGCTTGAGTCTGGGAGTTCAAGAGCAGCTTGGGCAACCTAGTAAAATTCCCTTGTATACCGAAAACCAAACAAACTTATTTTAAAAAAAATTATCTTGGTGCAATGGTGCACGCCTGAAGTCCCAGCAACTCAGGAGGTTGAGCCTGGAGTGAGCTGTGATTGTGCCACTGTACCTCAGCCTGAGTGGTAGAGTGAGACCCTGTCTCACTTAAGAAAAAGAATTTTTTTTTAAAAAAAAGATTCCTCTCAGTGCCAGAGTCTTTCCTGAAGAGTAGGCTGGGGACCCAGTGACTGTGTGAAGCCATTTCTAAAGTGGGATCCTTTTGGTTTCTCATATGAGTATTCTCTATATTGGCATCAAACCATTGAGTAATAGAAGTCTGCCCAGTCTAGCTAAGGGTTGTAGACTGGGGCATCCTAACTGGTTTACGGGTGTTCTGGGACTGGCTTACCTGTGCGCTGAGATGTTGACTTCTAAGGCCTGGAGAGGACTGGGGTGACAAGAGACTGGTCACCGCCACCTGGGAGCAGCCTTATTCACTTCTCCCTGTGACCTCTACCATTATTGCGGTGGCTTGATGTGAATGATGTTGGGAAGCACTATGTCAAGCAGTGGTTTTCATGCTGGATCAGGGTCAGGATCACTTGGGGAGCCGTGTTAAAAAAAAGGCACCAGCTTCTCAGGCTTCCTGCAGGTTCACAGAATCAAATTCTTTGGCTCCTGGGGCCAGGAAATATGCTCATAAGAAGCTTCTTAGGTACTCTGATGCTCTTGGTGTACAGATCAAGTTTCAAAGGCCTCTAGGTTATAGCCTAGGCTTTAGGATGAGACATGCCAGCTTCAAATCATGGTTCAATTACTACTTACTGCATAGCATTGGGCAAGTGACATAAACTCTTTGAACCTCAGTTTTCTCATCTGTAAAATGCAGGTGTTAAACACCTATATTACAAAGAGGAAGGAAGTCCGTAGACAATATCTGAGCCTAAGAAACATTAAATAAGTCATAGTTATTATTATTTATACTTATTGGCATTTTAATGGCTAGAGTTGATGTAGTCTTCTGTGACCAGTCCCATTTCTGTGTTTCTTTATCACTCAGGGCTAAGGCTACTGTTCAGCCTCATGTATCCCTGGGCCTCATATATTTAGTGGTCTAGGCCCCTCCAGTGATGGATTTGCACTTACAACTCCACCTTCCATCTCAGACTTTCAAGTTTCAAGCACAGCCAGTGACCACAGAGGCAAAGAGGCTAAGCTTAATCCGCTCATCCACAAGCTGACCCCAACTTTATTCATTGCCTGAGCCCACCCAGCTGTGACTATGTTTAATACAGGGAGAAATAGCACTCAGTATACTTCACAGGTAAGGAAAAAAGCAGAACTTGTATTTCCATTGCTAACATAGAGAAACATTTGTATATTGCAAGTGTAAATTCTCATGTCTAAACCCTGGGCTTTGCACTAAATTCTGACTTTCACCAAGGCTTACCAAAGTATTAATAAGACCTAGAAGTTCTGCGATCTTCTGCAATCTTCCTTGGCCAGAATTAAAAACAGTGCCATCCTCTATGAAGTTTTAGAAACAACAACAACAAAAACCCAAAACTTCAGCAAATGATTAAAAGGTAGCACCTCCTTTAAAGATAAAAGTTTATAATTAGCATGGAAGTTCTGTAATTTAAAATGGAAAGTTTGTGAAGCTATAGGAAAGTAGGATAAACCTCAGCTACAAAATAACAGGTTTCAGATGCTAAAAATATCAACCATTTAACCCAAAGTGAACCAATTATAACACATTTCCTCTAATGTATGGGTCTGAAACTTAGAGGTAAATCCACTGACTTACAGGAAATAAGTCAGATCCTTAATACGACATACCAACTTTTGCCGTATTTTGCTCTCCAAATTTAGAATTCTAAATATCTATTCCACTTGAGTTACTGAGCTCAGTATTGTCTTTTATTTTAATTGGATAAGAACACAATATTGTATATTGCATTGAAATTTGTCATCTATGTAATAACCATGTATCACTTATCTAATTGTTATTACCCAGACAAATATGTTTTTCATAATCATCTGGGATCTATTTGGAAAAGTGCAACTCCTGTTTTAACTTAGAGTTAGTTTTATTTCAATATTTCACTTATGTATATCAAAAGCATACCTTGCAGCTTGACGGGTAATAAATTGTTATTGTCAAAGAACTGTCAATCATTTCACAATATGTCCTTCTAATCAACTGGCGTGAATTTGATACATGGTAGATAGCTTATCACATGTCTGTTTGGATTCTTTCATTTTGGAGTGTGTTAACTGAACCTATGGAATGACGAAATTCAATATCAGGCAAAAGTAATGGAATTTTTGTATCTAAAATATAGAGAGTTATTTTTGGGGAAGGGAGCTTAGGTGATGAAATACTTCACTGTGCTGTGCCAACTCTCCCCAGCCTCCAAGAGTTAGTTTAAAATTGGGATCTCTAAGTTCCAAAGCCCGACTGCACTCCAGGAAATAATTTAAACTATGCAGTGGTGTAAGTATCGTTTTATTCATAGTGCATGACAAAGAAAAATAAATTTGACTACTAGAGGTTTCCTTTTAGAAAACCAGTTGGTTTTTACCACCATGATCATATCTCTGTTCACACTCATGATGAATAGTGGAGATAGCCTGCCGGCTTCATTCTGGGATTTGAAGTAAGTTTGAAATATTGCCCCAATGATTCTGGCATGTCCCACATTAGCTTCCAGTTATTAAATGAAATTTCCCCAACGGGCCTACCCATTTCCCAATAGTAAAATGTAGAATTTATGTTCCATAACTATTCGTGCTCCAAACTAGGTCAGAAATTTCTCACATGTGAAGTAAATAGAAGTCTAGAGCCTTCCAAGAACATGTCAGGTCAAAGAAAGTCTGTGATTGCCTCAACTGGTTTGATCTTTTACATGCTGGGTCTCCTTCCTATGAACTTCTATTATATCACATTTTAGCATCAGTTGTCCTGTTGTCACTTCTGTGTTTGTGAGGTTATATTTCGCACCTGGTTTATGTAAAGCCCTTGGAATTATAAATTGAGCGCTGTGCTCCTTCAATGTTGGATGAGAAACATGAGATTTAAAAAACACTTATTAACTGATTTAATTTATTGCAACTTAGATAATTTATTTACTTTTCTCCCCTATATATACATGTATAAACACATTGCAGTGATAGCAAGACTCTAACCCTATTCAGTCACACAGTAAAAATGGAGCTACCTGTAAATTCTGGAAGACTTTCAATTCAGAAAAGCCTGTGCAATTAAATGAAGATGGAACAGGATGGATAGATGGTCTGAAGCAAAGATAGAAGATAATGTGTGAGAGGTGAAGGGTCTCAAGTGGCCCTTGAGGTAGTGCTGAATCTTGGTAAGAGGCACTGGTATCCAATCTCAGGATTTCCAAAATCCTGTCACCTGGATTCCTATCCAAAGCACTAGAATGGTCCATGTAGACTGAGTGCTTCCTTTGCCTATAGGTCTTCAGGCTTCTGTTTTTCCTTGTATCAGTGGTTCCACTGTAGATTCCTAAAGCTAATTGTATCCCATTGTGAAATAAAAAGTTTTATATTTTTAGGCCGCCATTTTGACTCCACATTATTTCAGTCAAATCAAGCTCCATCTAGAGAAGTGGAAAGATACATTAACATGGAGGAAGTTCCAGCTTCACAGGGAAAATGCAAATCAGCATGTGGTAAATGTTAATGAAATGATCATCATAAAAGATTACAGACTTGGTAGAAAAAAGAAAACCACAGGAACCTTTGTCTGTTCGTGAAGAAGCTTATGTACAACCATCTTGTATAGTTTAGATCTATTCCGAGGTTCACCACCTGTCTTCTTGCCACACTTTTTAAAAAAGTATATACATTTTCTCAAAAGTTGCTCTTTACTGAATTAATACTTTCCAGGAAGAAACTGTGTGCATCCTTGTGCTTAAAAGTGAAATGTTCCTTAGAGATTATAAGTGACTGTTATACTAGGAAAATGCCCCCTAAAACTTCCTCCTTCCTGCCAACTAATTTGACACTTGATCTGAGACCTAATGCAAATGTTCTCATTTAACATTGTGAGTAATTGATCCAGGGAATTTGGAAACTGCTGGTGAGGGAATAGGGTTGTCTGTGGCAGAGTCTACGACAGAATCTATGACAGCGCGTATGACTTATCTCAACCAATGTCGTAGATCTCTTCTTTGAAATTGCATGAAATTCAGTCCAAAATGTATTGATTTAATGCATGTGTGTCTATATCGTATTTCAGGTTACATACTAGAGGTGAGTTAGCAATACAACTGCTTTATTTAAGATTGTGGAGCTTCAAGTGCCATTGCTTTGGAAAGTAGGGTAGTTATAGCGCCATCTGTCTTTAGTAAAAAATTTTGAATGTCACCCCCGCCCCCATCCTCAACTTTTTTGGGGGTAGTAATACTACAGCAGACAGAAGATTTGTCTAATGAGTTGTGAAAGTTTTTTTCTTTTGAAAACTGGGCTCTGTTCACAGTAGAATAATTAAGTAATCGCTGCTATGGTGTGAATCCATCTAAAATTGCAATGTTTGGGTCCACATGGGAACAATTTGGCATGGAGATAATTACTGAAAGTGTAAATGTAGTTTAATTCTTTGGCAAGTGGTAACAACAGACAGTTACCCATCATCACTCTAATTACCTGATGGTATTTGTTAAGCTCGCATAGGCCACTGGCTCTGTATTATGATTTGCACAAGTAATTAACGTGGGCACAGACCTTGGCCTCTGGGCACCTACAAGAGAGAACAGATAGCAGATTATTGAATGCTCAAACTGAGCATGTCTTAATTCCCCTGGTTTTCAAACATCATGACTTCGCTGGCTGCCACATACCACTAGGCAAAGTGCTGGAGACAATGTGAGCTCCAGGATACAAGATGTAGGATTAGGATTTCCACAGAGAATTAGGTATTTTGCCTTTCCAAACCCATAAGGTAATACCTGAGAGTCTCATCTAGGTATTATCTTTTGCATTAGTGCAGGCAAAACTCGTTTAAGATAAAAAGAAATACTGTCAAGAATGTAAACACGTTGCTCCTTCTTTACACTGGCCAAGGTAGGCTCCCAGAAGGAAGCTCAAGAATGTCAGGTTTGGCAGAGATCTCAGAGACCACTTAGCCCACTTCCCACCTCTATGGAAAACCCAGGCAGCTGGGATTAGCACTGGCAGAGTTAAAAATAATCCTACAAAAGCTATAGGGAGTTTAAGTTTTCATGTGCCTCTAAGAGATGTACTGGATTTAAAATTGGATTTAGTTGGAAATATGAATACCTGATTAGCAAGAAAGAACATTAACGGTTATTGACTCTGGAGCATGTGTAAGCAGTAAGCCCAGGCTCTTTCATATGCATCGTGGCTCATCACAGCGGGGTCATCTGTCCTCTCTGCTCTTCATCTTGACAATTTCATTCAAATACAAACTCCATTTTAATATATGAATCCCAATTTATATCATGTCATTGAGCATTTCATGGAACGCCCCTCTATTGCTGGTTTAACTTGAAAGAAACTGGAAGAGCATTCTTTTTGGAATTGTGTTGAGTCATATCTGAGACTTAAAAGCTCATTCAGCTGGATGCAAAACTTTAGACCTAAATGGAATTGTATGACATGGAAAGAGACAAAAGAAACTTCAGTCTTTGAAAAACTGTATCCCTTCCTTACAACTGCAGAATGGGGGTATCCAAATGATGGCATTTGTTGAATAATCAATCTTGAGTATAAATTCCTGAAGGATAGACTATATTCTCTGTGTTCTAAAAGGAACCTAGAAAATACTTCCCAGGGAAGAATGCTCACTACTTATCATTTGATGATGAATAATCCATTTTAGGTGGGTGTTCCTTTAGTAAAATGTCTGCATAGAACTATAAGAAGTCTACTAAATGTCACCAGACTTTTTTCTTTTACCCAAGAATTACCCATTTACTCACAGTTTTTTGCTAATACACATAATACATTTGTCTTGATTATTATCACTTGATCAAGCAATATCTTCCTGCATATTTGCAACTGCAAAATTTGTGAAGAGATTAAGATACTTTGAAAGTTTTGGTGAGTTATAAACCTGCCCATACAAACACTGTGTATGTTAAACAACACAGAAATATTTGTTAATTATCTGGAAGCTGGGGACCACAGAAGCATTTAAAAATCTTAGAGTGGGACCAGATTTTGAGGTTCACACAGTTTGGTTTTCTTTCAAATGCAGAATGTATCTTTTTATACCTACAGTGTATAGCACAGTATTACTCAGGGTTCTCCAGAGAAACAAAACCCATAAGATGTATGCATACATAGAAAGAGATTTATTTTAAGGAATCGGTTCATGTGATTTTGAAGGCTGGCCAGTCCAAAATCTGCAGGGTGGGCTAGCAGGCTGGAGACCAAGAGAAGACCCAACATTGTAGTTCAAGTCTGAAGTCTGTCTGATGGCAGAAATCCCCCCTGCTTGGGGGAGGATAGTTCTATTCAGGCCTTCAACTGATTGAATGAAGCCCATCCACATTATGGAGAGCCATCTGCTTTCCTCAAAGTCCACTGATTTAAGTGTTAATGTCATCTAAAAATACCCTCACAGAAATATTCAGAATAATGTTTGACCACATTTCTGGACACTGTGGCCTAACAAAGGTGACATATAGAATTAACTGCACCAACACCCTACAACAATAAAATATAAGACAGCAACAGAAAGGGGTGTCATATTTCCCTTTTAGTCCTCTTTGGGTAACTATTTTGATTGAAATAGAGAAGTAACACACACACACACACACAAACACACACACACAAACACACACACACACACTGGAGAGGGTCATGGTTAGACTTTATGAAAACAGAGAATGGTTAATAGAGAATGAGTAAATCCACATTTTAGAATGACAATTCCACATGGTTAACACTAGTACTGGTGTGTATAACCGTATGTATAATATTTAAAGCGGGAGAAGGGTTCTGATTTAAAATTCTGTTTCCTCATCACTAATAGTCTCATGACTTTTGCCCATGCAAATGGAATCCAGAGACTTCTCTAGGCTTTCACAATCCTCTTTTCTGGTCCCATGAGACGTTTGTCCCAAGCCATCTGGGGGGAGGGGTGCATACTGCTTTATTTTAGAATCGTAGACTAACTCTGCTTCTGAACAGAGTTATGCTCTTGCCCCCTTTTCCCTTCCTTCCTGCTCTTCCATGCCATTCACATGTTTCAGGGACTTCCAATATGCTAAGCCCTGCAGACACTCGGAAGGAAAGCTTGGCCTTTTTCTCTTTTCCCATCCTTTAACATCTTAAAATTATCAAGCAATGCTTTTTAAAAATATTATTCACATTTTCCTTGTATTCCTGATAACAGAGCAATTCTAGAGATGGAGCCAGCAAGTAGGTATGCTCCCCACTTTCCTTCCACTCCTCCAGACCTGGTACCTCTAGACAAGAACCTTGGAGCCTTGCAGGGCAAAAGCAGACTGCTCCTCAAAGATAGAGGGGAGTGGAGATGAGGAAAGGTCTCTCCAGAAAAGGTATTGGGGGTAGAGCAGTGGAAGACTGTGAAGCAAGAAGGAGAAAATTGGGAAGTCACACACAGTAGTGTATTTGTCCCAAGCGTTTTTCATATTAACCATTTCTTTGCCAATATCATATATGAAGGGGGAACCCTCAAAAGTTATAACATATTTATAAATAATTGTGTACTTGTTTTCAACGGACACTTCTCAAAATAAGACATATGAACAACCAACAGATATATGAAAAATGCTCAGCCTCACTAATCATCAAAGAAATGCAAATCAAAATCAAATTGAGATACCACCTAACTCCAATCAGGATGGCTATCATTAATAAATCAATAAACAACAGATGCTAGAGACAATATGGAGAAAAGGGAATAGTTCTACACTGTTGGTGGGAGTGTAAATTAGTACAGTCTCTGTGGAAAACAGTGTGGTGATTTCTAAAAAATCTAAAAAATGACCCTCCATATGACCCTGCAGTCCCCCTTTTGGGAATATACCTGGAGGAACTCAAACCATTCTACGAAAAAGATACCTGTGCTTACATGTTTATTGCAGCACTATTCACAATAGCAAAAACATGGAACCAATCCTGCTGCCCATCAAAAGTGGACTGGAGAAAAAAATTGGTACATATACACAATGAAATATTATTACGTAGCCATAAAGAAGGGCACAATTATGGACTTTGTAGCAACGTGGATGGATTTAGAGTCTATCATACTCAGTGATCTATCACAGAAACAAAGAACTGAATCCCACATGTTCTCACTCATAAGTGGGCCTCGAACATTTGTCAAAACACTACAAGAAAGGGATTGGCAGTAGTGAGACACTGCCAGGGTTCCTGATCCTAAACCAGGCAAAGTAAGGACCAACGGGAGGCCCAAACTTCACCTGTACATAGACCACCTATGTACCTAATTCTGACTTGGACCTCACATCTTTAAAATAAAATATTTTTGAAAAGTTACATGTTTAAACTTCAATCACCTTAAAAGTATTCTCTGTTTGATGCAATACACCGATCGAGATGTTTTTTCCACTGCTTAAAGCTGTTTTTTAACTCGTCAATTTTAAAGCCTTTTAGTGCTTTTGTCATTTTTTTTTTTTACCTCTTCCACATCAGCAAAACATTTCCCTTTGAGGACACTTTTCATCTGGGGAAACAAACAAAAAGTCACTCAGGGCGAATCAGGTGAATAGGGAAGGTAGGGCACAGGGGTCATGTCATTTTTGGTCAAAAACTGCTGAACACTCAGTGCTGTGTGGGCAGGTGCACTCATAAATCACCCACCATGAAATGGGCAAATGCGAAGAAAGAATCTAAAAAAAAAATTTACTGATGCCAGACACAGCCTCTCACCACAATGCTAGCTGGTACACTGACACCGATGGCTTCCTAGAACACTTACCTAGCAGAGGAAGCCTGTACTACAATGGGCTCACCCTCCAAAAGATAATTCTGGGTTTTTGGGGGGTTCCCCCATAGGTTATATACCATCTTCAAAAGATCCACTCTCTAGGGGGACAGGAAGCATGAGAGTGTCTGGACTGCTTTACCAATGATAAATTTCCTCCTGTTGCATCACAGTCTATTCCTCTGAAACTTGCCTCCAGGGGCAACCAGTCTACATTTATTCTCTACGTTAGCCCTTCAAATGCATGAATACTATCAGAGCTCCTCAATCTCATTTTTCCTGGTTTCAAGCCCCCAGCTCCCTCAAGCAAACTCGATAGGATTTTCAGACTCTTCTCTGTCCTATTTTATTTTTCTTTTGAATGCTGGTTGGCTTTTAATGTTAAGAGTACTTCAGCCAGAGACTCTCTGGCTTATACCTAGACAAGGGAATTATGACCATTTTGTTCTATGATTTGTGTTTATTAGCACAACCACTGTATTTCATTAGCTCTTTTAACCATCACGTTACAATGGTTTGCTTGAATTGAGGTTGCAATTATTGTCAAAAAGGACTCCTCCACTCTCTATTTATTTAATTGAATCTTTTAACCTAAGTGCATTACATTTTTAGCTTTATTGTTAAGTTGGTCAATCTATCGTTTAGATCTTTCAAACTATAACTGCCTGAGAATCACATTAAAAACTCAAGGACCTAGAAATAAAAAAGCTCTGATATAAAAAGACTGCTAATGAGTATGAACAGTGAAACCAGATAAACAAATATTTAAATAAAAATAACTGGTGTTACTTTCATACAAAACTGAACACAAATATAAGATATTATATAAATATAAGGTAAATAACTTCTTTGAAAATGAAAAAGGTAATAATTAGTAGTAATGGCTTAGATCTAAATCTCAGTTGATATCAATGAAGTCCAGAAAGTAAATATGGGAAGGTATGGGGGAGTAAAAACATACTAAATTCCCAGTCTCACATAGTGAAAATCAGAGGCTTTGTTTCATTTCAGAGTTGATATTTTATGAAATATAGGTTCATGGGATTTAGAAACTTAGCAGCAACCACTAGCAAAAAAAAAAGGACATCTATGTTCCAAATCATCATGGAAGATAAAAGCAATCAAAACACCAATCAGAGAGCAAAACACAGGCACACACAAAATAAACAGCAAGAGAGTACCCAAAAACAAAAGGAATAAACAAAATGCTAGTGGTAAGGTCAAATATCAGATATAAGAATTGAAGCAAATTTTGTAAACTTTCCAATCAAAAGATTCTTTAGGATGAACTTTAACAACATCAACAACAACAAAAATGAAGAAAAGAGCAGAGAAATTTAAAACAAAATAACACGAATATTTAATATAAAAATTGCAACAAATAGGACAGAAATGACCCATGTCTTTAATATTATAAAGATGACATCATATTGGTCAAGGAAAATAAATTTTAATTAGAAAAATAAAAGACAGTGACAATTCACAGAAGAAACAGTCATATTTATATGGAAAAATATTGTCACTCTTGTTAATAAAATTCAAACCACATTTTTTAAAAATTGGATTTTTCTCCCCTGCTAAGTCAACAAAGAACTTGAAAAGGAAATAATAATTTTAATGGTGATAAGATGGGTCATCTCTCCAATAACTGCTGGTGGCAATTTGAATTGGTACAAGTTGTCTGAGAAGTAGTTTGGTATTGTGTCTCAAGAGTCTTTAAAACATGCATTATTTTGTTTATTTATCTATTTATTTAAAAATTTTTATTATAAAGATGTGGGGTACATTTCAGGTTTAGGTATACAAACATTGATCATGCAGATATCCTTGTTAATGAGGTAGGCCCCTCCCTCCCCTAGCAGTTTCCCTCAACTGGCAATCCCACCCCCCCCACAGTTTCCCACTACTGCCAATTGCTTTCTTATAGCATTATAATTGTTCAAGGTCCGCTTTGTAAAAATAGAGATGAGGTCTTGCTGTGTTACCCAGGCTGGTCTTGAACTCCTGGCCTTAAGTTATCCTCCCACCTCAGCCTCCCAAACTGCTGGGATTACAGGTGTGAGCCACCTTCCTAGCATTATCCTGTTTTATTAAATAATTCCACTTCCAGAAATGTATACCAAATAAATAATTAGAAATGCACATAAATATTTCTAAACAATAGATTGCAAAGTTATTTGTAAGAAAAGTAATAAAAATTTTCAGAACAATAAAGTAGTAATAAAACAAATGGCATATAACTGATTTACTAGAAATTATGTTTATAGAGTTTTTTAATAATATGGGGGTCAAAGATTACGATAAAATGCAAGTGAATAAAATGTATAATTTCAATCTTGTAAATATGTGTGTCTGTGCATATATGTGTGCATTTCCTCAATTCTGTGGTAGACTTTTCATATTTCAGTACTTCTGAAATTAGGATGAAATATACACTTCATATAATTCCTTTCTCAACCTCAAAAGATATTTTAAAATTGATGCATTGTCTCACAATGGATTAAATCTTAGAGTCAAGGAAATCTAATGTGTCCACATGCTTAAAAATATATTGCTCATATAACTAGAAAATAAACTGTGTTTTAAGAAGAAAAGAAGGTCTTGTGTAGCATACCTTTAAAAGTTGCATCTCAAGTTTTCAAGGAGACTACTGTACAGGAGTTCCTCTGTGCCACGGTTATAGCATACACTCCCTACCTGCTCATCCATTTACCTTACTTAAAAGGGAACCAATTTATCCTACTGAAAGCCCATTTGGTCTGCGTTTTCATTACGAATGCTCACTAGATCCTACTGATCAGCGTTTTGTTTTGTGAGGTCTGTAAGTCACCTGCCTCATAGTCCTCTTTGGCATTTTGAAACATAACATCATGTTTACTTATGAACTATTTCTAGAATTTGCTTCCAAACCCCCTATCTCCCATCTTCTGGAAATTCAAAGTGAGTCTGTTTTGTTTACCTCCTGACAGGTCTCTGTCCTTGATACAATGGCTATCTCACAATCATGTCTACAATTTCCTTTAAATCCTGGGATGCAAGTCCTTTGGAAATGTCATATAGGATTCATTTCAGAATTCCACTCCTTTCTAGAAATGTGTGTCTCCTTTTAGCTCATGTTGATTTTTAAGTTTTGAAGATAATTTCCAATGATTGAACTGCTTCTCTCATCTATTAGCAGTATACTGTCATTTCCAGTATTGTACATTTTACTTTCTTGCTCACATTGATGACCTAAACAGAGTTGAGAGGATAGGTTTTATGGCTTTTGTCACTTTTATAAGCTTTGACTTCTCAGCGCATTCACGATTCTGACAATTTCTTTATACATTTCACAATCTGTGTCTTTGGTTATTTTACCTTCCTTGCCTTTCTACAGGTATTCTTTCAATATCTAAACTCATCAGAGAATTTCTGGGCAGTCTCACTGTTGTCTTTATCTCTGCATTTATTCATCATAATATTCATTCATTTATTTTTAGAGCTCACCATCTCCCCTAGGTCATGTTCTCTTTCAGACTCTCTTCACAAAACCGTATTTGAACTTCTCCAAACTGCTTTCCAAATCCTTTTAGTCTTAAGAACTTGAGTATATGCCTGACTCTGACCAAAGTCTACATCCTATATATTAGTAATTCCGAGATGGCATGATCACTTTTTTCCCACAGTCCCTGTTGTTGTTTCTATGGCCCCAGAAAGTGAAAGATTTAAATGAATGATATACTTTGTCAAGATAATTAGGCTAAGTAATTGATATCAGCGAGTAACTGTGTGGCAAGGGTCTGCCCGGTCCTGATTGCTTGGTTTTATTCTGTAACACAAAGTGAGAGCTGTCAATTTGGGGTTTTGCCCTTAGGGAAATGCAACATGACTGGTCCAGCAACAACAGCCTACAGCTTCATTTGAAAAGCTTTTAAGTCTACATACCCGTTATGTCGAAGCACACACAGCACACACAAAGCACGTTGAAATCGAGACTCCATAGTACCTCCACACGCTTCTCCAGGGCCCTGTAATTCATGACCACAATGAGCAGAACAGCGGTGTTCCTTGTTTATTCCATCCGCGTAACCCAATCGGAGTAAAATTAAAGCTTCATAAACAAGAAGATATTGAACTCTTTAGCAAATTCAAGTGCATTGTGAAAAAGCCCAAATGGGTTTTTCAATGCAGACATTTTGTCGAGACGCTTAATTTGTTTGTCAGACCCCAAATGTGGGGGTTTCAACAATCGTTATTTCTTTTCCATGTGGGACATAACAATATAACAACTCATTGTTAGCATTTTGTTCTAGCTCTTTTTGTTAGGTTTTGGTTGAATTCTCAATAGAAATAGTGGTATGGGTGAGCACTGAAGAGCATAAGGCAGGATATTTAACATCTGCTAGATCAGTGTTTGCCTAAGAAAGTCCATTGGTGTGAAGGAAGAAAATATTAGAACTTTGAGTTATATTCATTTCTTTCTTTAAAAAAATTTTTTATTTTAAATACGTGGGATACAATTCAGGGTTAGGTATACAAATGTTCATTATGCAGGTACCCTTGTTGATGAAGTATGCGATCTCCCTCCCCTGGCAGTTTCCCACTACTATCAATCTCTTTCGTATAGTGTTACCATAGTTGTTCAAGGTCTGCTTATGAGTGAGAACATGTGATACTCAGTTCTTTGTTTCTGTGATAGATCACTCAGTATTATAGCCTCTAAGTCCATCCAAGTTGCTGTGAAGTTCATATTTTGTCCTTCTTTATGGCTGCATAATATTCCATTGCATATATGTACCACATTTTTTATCCAGTCCTCTTTCAATGGATAGCACGGTTGGTTCCATGTTTTTGTTGTTGTAAATAATGCTGCAATAAACATGCATGTGCAGGTATCTTTTTCATAGAGTGATTTGAGTTCCTCTGGGTAAGCTTATATTCATTTCTTATCTCATCAATTTTAGTTTTGGGGCATTTTTTTTTTTTTTTTGAGTTGGAGTCTCACTCTGTCGCCCAGACTGGAGTGCAGTGGCTGCTGCCGGCCACCGCAGCCTCCACCTGCTGGGCTCCGGCGATCCTTCCGCCTCAGCCTTCCGAGTAGCCGGAATTACAGGCATGCGCTACCACACCCGGCTAATTTTTTGATTTATTGTAGAGGTGAGGTCTCGCTGCCCTGGCGGGTCTCGAACCCACGGGCTCAGGCAATCCACTCACCTCAGCCTCCCAAAGGCGCAGGATTGCAGGCTGAGCCACCGAGCCCGGCTTTTTTGAGCATATTTTATGAATGTATGTAATACCTGTATTAATATAGTAGTCTATTTATGAAGTATATTGAGAAATAAGTATAAGTATATTGGGGGGTTATAAGTTAATTGATTGTGATACATGTTCAAAAAGAGTTGGGCAGTATGATGTTTTATATAAAAATAGTCCCCAGCCTTTTTAAAAATCTTTTTTTTTTTTTTGAGTCAAGGTCTCACTCTGTTCCCAAGCTGGAGTGCAGTGGCAAGATCATAGTTCATTGCAGTCTCCACCCCCTGGGCTCTGGCAATCCTTCTACCTCAGCCTCTTGAGTAGCTGAGACCACGGGTGCACACCACCACACTCAGATAATTTTTAATTTTTTTTTTGTGGAGATTAAGTCTTGTTATGTTGTCCAGGCTAGTCTTGAACTTTTGGGCTCAAGTGATTCTCCTGCCTTAGCCTCCCAAAATGCTGGGATTACTTACCTTGCCCTCCAAAATTTTGGATTATATATAAATATATATCTAAATCTATTCAAAGTCTCCTAGAGTTTATAATTGATATTTTGCTACATTAAAAAATGAAATGTAGCCGGGCTCGGTGGCTCAGCCTGTAATCCCGCGCCTTTGGGAGGCTGAGGTGAGTGGATTGCCTGAGCCCGCGGGTTCGAGACCCGTCTGGGCAGTGAGACCTCATCTCTACAATAAATCAAAAAATCAGCCGGGCGTGGTAGCGCATGCCTGTAATTCCAGCTACTTGGAAGGCTGGGGCGGAAGGATCACCGGAGCCCAGCAGGTCGAGGCTGCGGTGGCCGGGAGCGGCCACTGCACTCCAGTCTGGGCGACAGAGTGAGACTCCAACTCAAAAAAAAAAAAAAAAAAAAAAAAAAATGAAATGTATTAGTAATTACTGAGAACCCAATAGGAACTAATATGCTAGCCTATGCAAAACCAATTTAAATAAAAGCAGGAGCTTCCTGACTAGCAAAGTTTAGTGAACATTAGAATAGATCATAGAAGGAGAGGTTTCTAGTTGCTTCTCAATATTTGTTCTCTCTTCCTCCTTAGTGGCATAACTCGTGATTTTTAAGCAGTGCATGTTCTTCAGTTTCCCTTATTACTGGGTGCTACATGTGACTAATTGGGCAACTTCTGAGATTTGTCCTTAAAAAGAAGGGACGTGCCAGTCTTCTTGTCTTCCTTCTTGCTGGCAGGAATAAAGATGGGATGGGTGATGACCAACCATTTGTCTTGAACCATGAGGAAGAAGCCACTGACCAAGGATGATGAAGGAACAAGACACAAGGACCATGTCGTCACTGCAACAGCTCTGACTTTGTGAGGAAGAGAAATTAATTTCTATCTTGCTAAATCTCCATGATTTTGAGTTTTCAGTTATTCACCACCAAATCTAAGCTGACTAATGCGCAATTAATTTAGATTTTGAAATTTTTCCTTGAAGTACAATATGTTACATATTGCATCATTATAAACTATCTCATAGACTATGGATTTAGTTATATATGCTTATTATTTCAACTTTTATGGACTACTAATGCATGTACAAAGAGGAAAAGATAATAATTACTTATAGTTAAAATAGAAAGTATGAACACAAACAACAATGAAAAGCCAGAGTGAACAATAAAAGAACTGTAGTTTAGAATAGAAAGGAACATTATTAGGAGAGAACATTTGGTCTTGGCCTGAAGCAAGGAAAAGTGGAAGGCGCTTGTTGGGAGGGATGGTCATGCAGGTACAAAATAACTTCTGACATCGAATAAGGCTGGAAGTGTAAGAAAAAGGGTAAATAGATGGAAAGAAAATTGTCCCAGATTTAGTTTAGGAGAAAACACTTTTTGTGTGTGAGACAGTTTACAACCAACTTTCTTCTGCAAAGAAATTAGCATTCCTGATACATGCTTAAGCAATTTTCTGATAAACTGTAATGCAATTAAGAGCTCTTCTGGGAAACCAGCTCCTTACCTCCTCTGCTGATGTTCTTTAGACAAATTATCTTTCCTGAATTTTGTCTAAATTTTTTTTTTTTTTTTTGAGTGGGGTCTCACTCTATTGCCCAGGCTGGAGTGCAGTGGTATGATTGTGGCTCACCACAGCCTCTACTTCCTGGGCTCAAGTGATCCTTCTGCCTCAGACTCCCAAGTAGCTGGGACTACAGGCCTGAGCTGCCACGACTGGCTAATTATTTTTTTAAAAATAGAGATGAGATCTTGCTATATTGCCTAGTCTGATCTCAAACTCCTGGGCTCAAGCAATTCTTTTGCCTCAGCCTCCCAGAGTGCTCGGACTGCAAGTGTGAACCACTGAGGCTAGCTGCAAAAATTTTCATCTTAATTTTCTTTTTCCATAACATGTCCCTTCTAAGAGCGCGTATTTGAGCTGGCCTTATTAGACTTCTTCCCTGGCATAATGCGACATAAAAACCGAGATATATTCTTGTAAATATATTTGTCAAAAAAGATTTTTTATTAGCATAATCATATTTTGACAAAATACAGTGTGCATGTGAGGGCACAGTGGTTGCTAAACCATGCTAAATGGTATTGGAAGACGATGCATGCTGGGCTAAGGAATTTAATCTCTTTGGTGGGGAGTGCAGCCGCTGAAAGTGGCCAGAAAGACAGAAGATACTCCAATGCGAAGTAGTTGAATTGCGTTGAAGAGTGATGCAGTCCCGCCAGTTTGCTGACAGTGTGCTAGCCAACCGACAATCTGAGCTGCTTCCCCACCACTTGACAGAAGCTGCTATGTGAAGAACAGCCATGCCTGCCTTGTACTACCTTGTGATCTGCACATCACTGATCTCAGCCTTCATTGTTCTTGACCTCCATAGTTCATACATGAAGTTGTCTCCCTTCTTCTTATCAAAAGTCCCTCCTCTGGGCTGTCATGGCCTTGTACGGTCTTGATTCTTCTTTTCCTCTTTACTTACCAATTCCCTGTTGACCATCATTTTGTTTCCTCAGTGACGTTCTTTCTTCTTGCAGCCTCCAAATGCAGCCTTCCCACCATGCTGGCCTGTGCCCTCCTCTCCCACCATGGACTTCTCTTGAGGTTTTCATGCCTGATCAGGACCCCCTGCATCTTAGTAAAATATCCTCTACCATAAAAAATACATAGGAGCTGCTTCTGTCAGCATTGTCTTGAAAATAGGACAGATTTCCAGAGATTTGGGCTGCACTGAGATCTCTCTGGATGCATGGAGTGAACCAAATGACATCCCAGTGATTTATTTCCAAACTAGAATCTCAGGCTTACATTTTTTTTGTTTTAACTTAGAAAACCTTTTTCTGACTTTAACCCTGGAGAACCGTGTTAGGGAATGCCTTCTAAATTAATATCAACAATATGGTTTACGACACATTTAAAATAGGTGTAATTGAAAGTCTCATTCTGCCAGTGTGAAGAAGAGCAAGACTAATTGGTATGAGTTCATCAGGTCACTTTCTTTCCTATGTCTATTCCATGTCTATGTCTTGTTTATGCATCTTGTTGTAGTTGTCTCATGGAATTATAAGTTTGTTCCTGTGAAAGCATAGACTATAAATTTGCTTCTGTGTCCCAATTGTTTAGCACATGCCAAGCCCATGATAGGTGCAAAGGAAAATTTGATCAATTAAAACAGAAAAGGATGCCATTAGGAAAAAGTCATTATGTAACAAAAATTAGAAACTAGATAAAGACAAAAATCATATTGAGATAATCTGGAAGATATGAATTTGATGCATTCACATTTTGAAGAAATGTCACAGGATGATGATGATTAGACTTATGTTTTGCTATTTAGCTATCATTTGTAGTTGGCACCCATCTCTCCCGACTTTCTCTGTGATTGTTTAAAACAGGTCTGCAAATTCTTTGACACTTCTGCAATAAAAAAAAAAATGGAGCTTAGTTCTCTCCCTTTAAACATTGACCAGCCTTAGTGACTCAATTCTACTAATGACAGGGGAGGAACCTGGTGACACTCCTGAGGCTAGGCGAGTATCAAGAGTCAGTCTGACTCTATCTTAGGAGATATGACGTTGGGACCTGGGCTGCTATGTTAAAAGCTGCTTTGATGCAGAGAATGAGTAGAGAGGTCACCCAGAGAAGCCCTAATGATTCCAGGTGCCAGCTGTCTGAATCTTTCCAGTCAGGGCACCAGGTACGAGAATAAAGATGCCTTCAATATGACCCTAGTTCCAGCCACTATCTGCCTGTAACCTCAGTAGACCCCAAACCCTCCAGCTACTGCAGTCCCAAATTCTTGAACCACAGAAACCTAAAAAGATAATAAAAAGTTCTTCTTATTTCTCACCACTGAGTTTTGAGGTGATTTGCTATACAGCAATAAATACACACGCTCACTAAGTTATCATCTCTAAAATCAGCCAGATTCATCTATTTAAGTGCATCATGCTTTTCAAAACATGTTAAGATTTACATGTAGTAAATCTATTTATATGCTTCTAAATTTTATTCCCATTTCTTGTATATATCCCTGATTAGCTAAAGCAAGGACCCAGTTTGAGAGTCATGAATATGGAACTTCAGGGAGCTTGCAGCATTTCAGAGTGATGAAGAATGTAACTCATTCACATCTGGCTGAATGGAGAGGGGAGCAGGGGTACCAAGTAGCTGTGGAAGTCCATCAGCAGGTGACTGGAGTGCACTGGCATCCCTGACACAAACAGAGTCATTTAGGACAAAGACATGGAACCCTTTAAGGAAGATAGCATATCAGCTTTCCTATGACCCAGTTTGTGGGAGAATGTGAATCTGAGAGATGACACTGTGATCCTACCCTGTGTTAAGATCCAAGATTCTGAAGCAGGGACAACTATAAGCAGATACAGGCAACTTCAAAAAGAAGGCATTTCTTATATTCAGAGCATGAAGTTTTGTGATAAGATCCATGCCCTTTGATCTGGCCAGAAGGGACTTCTATGTACCCTTTAAGATACAAAAGGTGCTAGGATCTTTGGGTATCTAGTTGGGACAGAAATCACCCCGGCCAAAAGATTGTCAGGAATGCTAACTGGCAGGGCAACTTAGCTAACATTTCCCCAGCTCGGTCAGTCTGATCAGAAGACACTGGCCAGGCTACTCAGTTAGAAAGGGATAGTAGATACTGGAGGGGCAGTTCTCGATTTCAGGGGGTTCTAAAGAATCTTCAATTTTGATATCGACCTGGCATTTGTTAATTGTTTGTGGGATTTTGAGAAACTGCTGTATATTGTAAGACGTCCAGTCCCTTATGGTTTGATGCTCCCAGAATATGTAAAATTGGGGGAGAGGGCATCTTTTCTTCAAACTTTCTCCGGCTTGTTTGCCTTTAGGGTTCCTGCCTTCATGTGGCCCCCTGCCTGGAATGTCCTTCTCCCAGCCTGCATCCCCATAGCCTGCCATCCCATCATGAACATAGACTTCTTGAGATGGCCTCTGAGAACTCTCCCTTTGGCCACCAGGATTGGTCACCACCTCATTTGTGAACCTCTACAAGGTTCATGTTGTGTGGTCATTATTTGTTTTCTGCCCTCATTCACTGGACTGTGAACTCCTAGAAGGTGGATTCTTCACTTCACTGTTTTGTTTTGTTTTGCTATGGGTCTGATATAGATATCATGTCTTTCCTGGCTTTCCCATCCCATATCTTGGGCAAGCAGTAGGTACTTTCCCAGCAGGATCAGTTACAACCTCAGCAGGAGGGACAGTGACTGATCTCAACTTGCCACAAGGTCTGTAAGGGATATTGATGCTGGGCAGCTGGTAGACCCAGCACTGGTGTGTACTTCTCCTGAGCAGCTGGTAAAACAACTCAGATTGTTTAGCCCCTCTTTTCACAAGGCCACTGTCATGAGACCCTTATAAAAAGATAGAACAAAAGAAGGGGCTGGGTCCCAGGTCCCTCTTCTGACCATAACCACAGTATACCTGGTCAAGCACACCTCTTACTAGGATGCTGAAAAAAGGATATTACATGTTTATCGACCCTGCCTGTGGATCTCAGGCTGTTTTGTTGGCTCTTTTGTCATGTTTGACTGAACCCTGATATCAGATCACTGCCTGGAGATCACGTGATCAAGAGAAGATGTGTATACACATACATTCATACATACAAAGTTTGTGAGTTTATGGAAACAAGTGGTTTGGGAAAAAGCCAATGTTTGAAGGTCTCCACCCGGCCCAGTGCCACACACTCTTTTCTCACCAAATAATGCAAGAAGTCAGAATGATGGATCCTATTATTTTGCCTGAACATATTTTCTGCAACTTCCTTATCATTTTGATTGAGAAGTCTCTTGATTTCTTCTACTCATCCTAAACTGATTCTTGAATCCTATTTTTTCCTCTGAAGACTTCAACTTGAAAACCCAGACAACAGAAAATGATAGCAGATTAATGAGCCTAGTAGGAAACTGAAATAAATTAATTTTTAAAAATTTCATTATTGATACTTGCTAAATTTGTTTCCATTTAGAGAAACTATGACTTTCAATATTTGGTGCTTCAAAATTAAATATTAGGAGAATCTCTGCCTTTGAGTCAGAAATAGAAAGATCTCTCTATGGTAAATATCTACTTACTATTTTTCTGCAAATTGTTAATAAAGATTGGTGTTTTAAAAAGGAAACCAGCCGGGCTCGGTGGCTCAGCCTGTAATCCCGCGCCTTTGGGAGGCTGAGGTGAGTGGATTGCCTGAGCCCGCGGGTTCGAGACCCGCCTGGGCAGCGAGACCTCATCTCCACAATAAGTAAAAAAAATCAGCCGGGCGAGGTAGCGCATGCCTGTAATTCCGGCTACTTGGAAGGCTGAGGTGGAAGGATCGCCGGAGCCCAGCAGGTCGAGGCTGCGGTGGCCAGGAGCAGCCACTGCACTCCAGTCTGGGCGACAGAGTGAGACTCCAACTCCAAAAAAAAAAAAAGGAAACCAGTAGAAAATATCTTATTTTCCTAGCGTATAAGCCCATATAAGATTACACTTTCAGGTTGAAATGTTATATTTCATTTAATAATCATTTGAAATTTTAATTTTGAGTTGTGGTACTTAGCTAGGAGAATCACAATGTCAACCTCAAAACCAGTCAAAAACTCATTCTTTCAACTTGAGAGCTTTTTTGGTATTGGTTTATAACATGCCTTACTCCTAAGAAAGACTCCCCCAAATGACATTGTATTGCAAAATTATCCAAACCTTGTATAAAATAGTGTTATCTCTACATGGATAACATCCGGAAAAGTGACTCACCATTGTATGAAAGCAAGTTGGGGACAGAGGTAAGAATAGTTAGTTTCTGGGTCTCCCAAGTTTATTCTTTTGTTATGAACTGCATATTTTTTCACTGGTTTTATGGTTTAGCACACAAAAGGTTCAGCACCGTCTTTGGACATCAAATGTCCTTTATGAAACAATGTCTTGATGAGTTAAGTAAAAATGAATCAGAAACACATGGACTCAACTTCCCTTGAAATATAAGAGGGCATACAAATCAAGGCGAAGAGCACTTAACAAACACTGGGTTTGGGTTTCCTGAACCTGAAATGTTAAAATAATTAGCGAGGACTTATTGAGGCTGAAAAGTGATCAGTTCCAGTATTTCTAACTCAAAACTGAAATGAGGAGAGGCGGAAGGGTCCTACAACAGAGGGGACTGGTCATGGGGCTGATGAAAACCTTTGGAAATGAGCTTTTCCTTCAAATGATTTGTTTTTTAAAGCCCACAAACTTTGTTTTTATTTATTTATTTTGTTCTTCTTTTGCTTTGATTTCCAAATTTCAACTGAAGTTCTCCCTATAATGCTCTGAATTGTCTCAGTCCAAGTCTTTCCTCGTGTCTTTTCAAAGGCAGAAAATCATGACATTTGGTAAAAACAATACTCTGTTCATTCTGGAATCGGAGATAAATTCATATATTGGTTATCCAGGAAGTTTGGTTAAGTTGAATTTATTTCCTTGTGAGCTGGAATTCTCAGCATTCCCCAAAACCACAAAATAAATTCTTTTAGAAAGCACTGTGAAAAAGTTGTAAGAAAGAATTATTATGTACTAGAGTACAGATTTTAAAATAGATTGTAAGCTTAGAGGAGGAAAAAAAGAGAAAATGTTGAATTATTACAAGCTGAGAGACAACAGTTTTCTTGCTTGATCCACACGGTGTCTAGGATTCCCAGAATGTCTTCTCTGGCCTAGGTCTGACGCCTTCTCCTCCTTTCTTTCTGAGTTCTTCTGGGATCTCAGTCTGCTACGTCAGTCCCTTCACAGTTGCTTCTCTTCTTCCTTTGCGATTTTTCTCTCCACACTCAAGTCTGGCTGCAATGGGAAATAGTTCCTAATCATTACTCCAGAATGCACATCATTTTAAATTCCATTTCAGAGATTTTTACTGATAATAATCATAGGAAACCGACTAGGGCAACAAAAATTAACAACCAAGGACAAATCTCCAAGTAATGGCAGAGTAATCCCTGGTCTCTTGGTCCCTGACCTCCTCTGTCAACTGAAACTTGAATACAATAGTACTGCCTTGGCTCTTTTCTCTGAAGGTAGATCTCAGAAGGCAAACCTCCTCTTCTCAAGGTCAAGTGAAGACACCACCCAGATTGCATCATTAATGACTACTTACATCAAGAAGGAAGTTTCTATCTCTGAAGACCTTATGATTACAGGACATTTGTTTGCCACTTGACCTTGAGAAGAGGAGGTCTGGCTTCTGAGACCTACTTTCAACTGTTTGTATACAATGCCTGGAACTTTCAAAGAAAGGTGAGATATAAATCAGTTCTGGAATTAGAGTAATGATGGCCAAGGAATTCAATTGTACTATTTTATAACTATATCATTATAGGCCCATAAAATGTTACTGTTGTAAGGACATTCATGATCACCAAGTCCAACTTCATTTTGCATAGACAAAACTCCTCTAGAAATAGAATGTCATCTTCAGAGTGATACACTACAATCACAGTCCAAACCCCTCCCCCAACACCTCAAGTCAGTATGCTGTCCAATACAATTACTGCCGGAGACCAGCTCCAGCCGGGTTCAGGGTACCCCAAAGGTGGAGATGGCATTGGCAATTGGGGGGAAGAAGAGAGAGAGAGAGAGAGAGAGAGAGAGAGAGAGAGAGAGAGAGACTGGACCCCTGTCTAGTGCAGAAGCTGTTTATTGGGAATTTCAATGGGTCTTTTATACACAGTCGGGTGTGTGAGGGGCGTTCCCTACCCACCAGATGTTCTTTCAGGTATAATCCCATAACCTAATCCATGAAACCTTAATCCATGACTGCCTTTAAACCCTTTTTGTACTGCCTATAAACCCTTTTCATATTGCCTATAAACCCTTTTCATACTAATATCAAGTTAAACAATTCTATAGAGACTTAAGTAATTACTTTACAAACTAAAATGGCCCATCCCAGAATGTTTGGAATGTGGCCCAGTCTGAAGTTCACAGTGGGCTACCTGCAAGTAACCCAGCCACATTCTTTCAACAAAATGGCTGTCTTCTAAAACTATATTCTACAATTTACACCTTATTCAACTTCAATAAATCCTAAGATCATGACCCAGAAGCCTGTGACCAATACTAAGGCTCTTAGATGTGACCCGAGTTTGAATTTTAAGTTGTGTGAAAGCCAAAACTGCAGTTTGTGGAAGAATGGGAGCAATGAGTTTCTAAAGTTAGCTTGTGTTCGTCCCGGTCTCAGAATTTTTATGTTTTGAGCTCACAGGAACTTAATCTTGTTAGTGCTGAGTAGAAAGGGGAAGGAAATGGGGTCAATAGCTCCCGAACGCATCCTAGTGGTCTCGGCGTCAATGGCCCTTCCTGATCCCTAATGCTCAGTGGGCCTCCGTGGCCGGCTCCCAACAAATTACCATCTGGTATGACCAATCAAAACATAGACAAAAGAGAAAATCTTCACCAAGAAAAAGCAATTTCATTTCACTAGGACTTTGAAGCTATCACGTCTTTGAGATCATTGCCAAAGTCACCATTTCTCAAACCAAGAGTTCTGAGGAGACTTTTGTTTTGCATTGAATTCCAATGGCTATCCAATCTTTGAATACACTCAGTTGTTTTTGACAGTAAATGAACGATAGAAAAAGGCCATGCTACAATTTTTCAAATGCCATATGTATGAGTGATATGGGCATGTGCTATAGTAGCATTAATTGAATCCTTGCTTTTTGTTTTAAGTGTACAGTTGGGTTTAGAATCACAGTTTGGTAAATTCGTAATAGCTTTTTGATTGTGTGGACTCAGGGCTCCTTATCAGTCCTTAATAATCTTCCTGTGTTTTCTTTTTCTTTGTTTGCCACAAGTCCTGGAATTCAGCCCATTTTCCCATTTCAGTTTTCAAAAAAAGATGACAAGGCAGCCACAATTATTTTTATTGAGGTCTTGTTATATGAAAACACTGTCTTAAGAGCTTTACATGCATTATTTCACTAATCCTTATGAAGTGGGTCCTATTATTATTCCAAATTTATAGATGAGGAAACAGACACAGAGAGGGTAACTGACTTTCCCAAGGTTAAACAATAAGGAAGTGGTTGAGTTGCTCTGACCTATATCATTTTGGTTTTTCCCTCCATAAAAGTCTTTCAGTTTTCTCCTTTGTTACTCCCAAAAGACATGTACACATTATATGCCCTCTCCCATAGCATTAGAAAAAAGTAGGATTTTTGTTGGTAATTACTACTACAAAACAGAGTAACACAATCTAAACATTGGTAAGTTACAAGGTTACAGAACCTTACAGAGTTCTTTTGATTGCAATTTGTGATCTGGAGTTATGACTGCCTCTTGACCTGACAAAAGTACACCCTATTCCTTTCTGTTCTCTTCTTTCATTTCCCTGGGAATAGCAGTCTTTTACTCCTCTATGCCTTTTCTTCTGCTTGAAGAGACTAGGGTGTCTAAAGACACTGATGACAGAGGCCGAACCACAGGTGTACATTGATCCTGTGCCATGTGCTGATGTCATTACTGGGAACTTCTAGACTCCATGATATTCCCACCACCAGGTTTCTGGGCATTCCAGAATGATCCTCTCTGGAAAGAGAAGAATGAAGAAGAGGAGAAGAGGCAAGGAAGACACATTCTTATTAGTTAAATCACATTAAGCTCATTTTCCTGCAGTATATTTCTGATAAGGGTTGAGGGTGTATCTGGGCTTCAATCTTCTTTTAAATAGGTCTGTCACTCACCTTTGTGGGGATAATCCAGGATAGATATAGTTAGGATTACATGGTGAATCAAGCCATTAAAATTTTCAAAGGCAACATCTGATGTTAATTCCCAGTCACCAGGCATTGGTCTGTTAGAAGCGGGAGGGCAAATTTCATGTAGAAATAGGCTCCATTGTTTTTTCGTAAGCTAGTATTATGCTGACACTTTTATAAGTTGTAGAATAAAATCCTAATTAAAGTCAGAAAAACCAAAGAAGTGAGTCTAATGGAAAGACACATGTCTTGGCTCTGCCACTAATGAGTTTTATGATTTTGGCATATATTTTAACTTCTTTGGGACTCGGTTTTCCAGTTTTTAAAGTGAAAGAAAAAAGCTTGCCATGCCTAAGGTATCTTTTAGTTCTAATATTCCTTGATTTGTAGGAACCATGTGAATGATAAAGGCTTTCAAAGCTTAAGGATATGGAACTATAAGGGACTTTATGCTCTTCTGTTATTTTGAATTTTATCAATCTTTGACTCTGACTATTAAAGCATAATTGAATATTTTTCAATTAGCTGTACATGTAGTAGTCAACACATATTTAATCAGGAAGTAAAAAAGCTAAAATTTTGTATTGGGGGAAAAAGAAGTACTCTTCAGTTTTCTTAGACATTAAATGGCTCATTCAAAGCAACATTTTGATAAACTGTGTAAATGAGAGAGGAACATATGGATTAAATTTTCCTTGAAATACATACGTACTTAAAAATTAAGAAGAAAAAGTGCTTGGCAAAGCCCATTTGGGGTTCTGCCAAATGGAAAACATTTTAAAAATAGTTGAAAATGTAGTTTTATCTCAAAATGCTACCATATTCACCCATCCTTATTGATTATAGATTTTTAAATTTGTTAGTTACTCTCCTTATATTTATTTTTGCAGCTTGTTTATGTCCTGGGGGCTTGTTCAATTATAATTCTTTTTCCCCCCCCAAACAGAGAACACAGTTCATCAGTAACTGAAGAGCACTTCACAGTGTCTGTCTCTCCCTGTGTGATTCCTGTTACTTGGACTTCTGTGGTGGTTGCAGTTTAATCTTTTCTGGAGAAACAACTGGCATTAGTTCGTATTGATAAAATAAAAAATTTGAAAGAGCACTTTGTGGTAGAGAAATAAAAAGGATCTGGTCGGCTGAGCTTGGTGGGTCAGCCTGTAATCCCAGCACTTTGGGAGTCCGAGGCGAGAGAATTGCCTGAGCCTGTGGGTTCGAGACCAGTCTGAGCAACTTGGTGAGACCTCATCTCTACAATAAATCAAAAAATAAACTGGACGTGGTAGTGTGACCCTGTAGTTCCAGTTACTTGGAAGGCTGAGGTGAAAGGATCTCCTGAGCCCAGCTGGTCGGGGCTGCGGTGGCCGTGGGTGTGCCACTGCACTCCAACCTGGGCGACAGAGTGAGAATCCAACTCAGAAAAAAAAAAAAGGTTCTGGTCTTTGAAGATGTGTATATGGTAAATAACTTTCCAGTAAATCATGCAATTGAAGTGGGGGATGGAAGTTAGGTTCTGAGTTTTCTGATCATATATCATCCAAACATAGATAATCAAAGGACTTAGAGAGCATATTCTACTGCAAGGGTAGAAGAGTTTGGTTTGTCACTAGATTCCATCATACAATTTGAAAAAGAGAAAAATTATTATCCCAAAAAGTCAAAAATCACATTTAATTTTTGATCAAATTGGCAATACTTCCTAGCTCTAAGTGTTTAATTCATCTGGAAAAGACTCAGTTAAATTGGTGTAATGACTTTACAGCTTATCTGCAAAACAAACTGTAGAAGGAAGCCACATTCCTGCAAATAAATGTACAGATTCAGGTCACCAGAACATACTCCCGAAACTGACATTCTGGGTGAGATTTTTCTCCTCTCTCTCTGCTCTTCTTCCCTTTTATTAATGTAACTGTTTTGGCAAAGATGCTATTTTGTCATGAAAATTTATTGAAAGAAGGATATTTTCCTGGTGTGAAAAATCTCAAACCCTAGTAGATGATAGCATCAGATTCAACATTCTACTCAGGATATGCCCAAGGTAATGATAAGATTTGTTTTCACATGATGTTAACAATATCTTATCTTTTGAGGCCAATAAAACTAAAAACCCAACAGCTCTTCTTATATCTGTAAGATGAGTGATGCCACAGGGCAAACTCCAAAACTGGAGAGACCAGCAGCGGAATATAGAGGATCACAATTGATCCTCTATATTGTGGAAACCCATGAACAGAACATTCTGCTTTTCTTTACAAGGCCTGTCCTCAGGAGAAGTTATTTTACCAGAGCTTAATCTCTAGGAGTTTTATCAGGGGGAGGGGAATGGAATTAATGAACTATGACGACAAATAGAAAACAGTAAAAAATACAGTGAGCATAAATCCAACTATATAAATATCAATAGTTTAAATAAACCAGTGAAAAGGCAGAGATTGTCAGAGTGGATAAAAATAATAAGCTCCAACTATATGTTGTCTGCAAGAAGTCCACTTTAAATATAAAGACACATATAGATTAAGAGTAAAGGAATGGAGACATATATACCATACTAACACTAACCAAAAGAAAATAGAAGTAGCCACATTAATTTCAGACAGAGCAGACTTCAAGATGTCCTTCAGTAGGGGGAATGGATAAATACATTGTGATACAGGCAGACTGTGGACTATTATTCAGTGCTACAAAGAAGTGATTCTATCAAGTCATGAAAACACATTCAATGAAATTAAGGGCATATCACAGTGAAAGACACCAATCTGAAAAGGTTACAAACTGTACAATTCTAACTATATGAGACTCTGGAGAGGTCAAAACCAAGGAGACAGTAAAAAAAAAAATCAGTGGAAAGGAAGGGATGAAAATGCTGAGAGCAAAGGATGTTTAGGTTAGTGAAATTATTCTACATGGTACTACAATGGTGGATACATGCCATTATGTATTTGTCAAACCCTGTAAATATATGACATCAGAAGTGAACTCCATGTAAGCTATGGACTTGGGTGATAACATGTCAATATATGTTCATAGATTGTATCAACAAATGTATCAACGTGGGGTGGGATGGCCACAATGGGGAGAGGGTCCTGTAGTGGTAGGGGACAAGGGGCATATGGGAATTCTCAGTACTT
Organism: Cephalopachus bancanus; assembly: GCA_027257055.1. NCBI lineage: Eukaryota > Metazoa > Chordata > Mammalia > Primates > Tarsiidae > Cephalopachus > Cephalopachus bancanus. Next base: position 2,878,928 of record JAPVLO010000306.1, read on the forward strand.
TCTTCTCAATTTTGCTGTGAACCTAAAACTTCTCTTAAAAATAGTGTAGAAAATCACAAGTCCTAAAAATGAAATATTTGGGTTCAGAAAGTTAAATGTATTCCTCATCCAGGGAACAAGATTCCAGAACGAGGTGTCTTCAGATTATATCCTGGATGCAAAATAATAGCTTTGTCCTTCATAGCTGAATAGAAAATCAGGAAGAAGATTTAAAAGTTTCCGTCTACCATAATACTATAAAAAAAGAATTGACAGTAGTGGGAAACTGCAGTGCGGAGGGGAGGGAGGTTGCGAGGAGATGGGATTGACCCCGTAGTTGAAATCTGCCTGGGGAAGGTGGGGCACACCTCATCAACAAGGGTACCTGCACAATGAATATTTGTATACCTAACCCTGAATTATACCCCACGATTTTAAAATAAAAAATTTGAAAGGTAAAGTAAATAAATCAATAAAAGTTTCAGTCTTCTGCCAGACCTAGTAAAGAGGTTCATGGAATCCATGTTGGACCACAAAAAACAATCACCACAGTCCTTGGCATCAGACCTTGCACTGGAAGACACTCAGGATGTATTTGTGGAATGAATGAGTGAACCTAGCCATCTGTGTGTCTGTCATCTATCTACCACCTACCTATCAACATTCATCATCTGTTTACTACAAAGATATGGTTGGAAAAACTGATTCCCCTCTCTCCCCAATCTAGGGTGGATTCCAACTCTTCTAAAAATTAAAAAGGATTTGTGTTCCTGTTTCAGAACAACTAGGAAAGTGGTAAAGCTGGAAAAATACCTCCTTACTTTGTTGTTGACTTGGAGAAAGGAAACTTAGCCAGGAAAGGGGACAAGTAGTTGGAATGTCATTTAATTCTCCAGGACTTTGAAAAGAGAAGATTGAGAAACCGATTGGGTTTAACTAATATAGGCTTTGTATTTTCTAAAATGCATAATTTTTTAGCAAAAGTTAAATTATTTAGTTACCAACCAGTAACATTCATTATTTTAATATATAACCAAGATGGTATACCTGAACCCATAAATAATGAAATATCATTAAGGCTGCTGTCAAGTACTTGAAAATACCTGTCTAAAAATATTATCAGTTTTTTTTTAACATTTGCTGATATTTAGTTAATTAGTGATATATAGTCACAGGTAATGTCCTGTTTCTGGGCTTGACTCTAAACTAGACTACACTTGTCCCCATTGGGTGTCCAGGAAAGAGGCAGTATGGTGTTTCCCCAACTCCCATACAGCTTTCTCCTTGAACTTTTCTCCTGGTCACCTTCAGAGAAAGCTCAGGCAGCTTCCCAAGGTGTCAGTCACGTGCCTACTCTAGTGATGTTCCATACAATGGAACTAGAATTTTTTTTTCACTTAAAATTTCTTTTTGCTCTAGAATTGTCCTCACTGTGTCTCAAATTGCAACACTTGCCATATAAGCTTATTTCCATATGAATTTATTTCTAGTCACTCTGATTTAACAGCATCAGCCATGGGCCTTCACTCAAAATTAAGTTCACTCACTAACACTAAACTTGTTCTCTGATAACATTCCATTAATGGAATTCCTGAGAGGTTTACTTCATTTGTCTAACTTAAAAGTGGCCTATTTAGCTCCGCTTTTTAGCACTATTTCTCTGTGAACATATATCTCTCCCAGATCTAGACAAAGATTCTACAAGCTCTGGTCAATTTCACTCACTGTAACAGGTTCCTTCAGTAAGCCTCTGCTGCCTCTGTCATGCATGCGTTAGATTAAATGCATTCTAAATAGATCCATCATTCCTTCTTTGTGTCACAAACCTCTTTGAGATTCAGGTAAGAAGCTACAGACCCTCTCCTTAGAAAAATGCTTGACTGGATGCGGTGGCTCAAGCCTATAATTCCAGCACTTTGGGAGGCTGAGGTGAGAGGATTGCCTGAGCCCAGGGGTTCGAGACCAGCCTAGGCAACTCGATGTGACCTCATCTCTACAATATATCAAAATAAGTAGCTGGGCTTGGTAGCACACGCCTGTAGTTCCGGCTACTTGGAAGACAGGTGGAAGGATCGCCTGAGCCCAGAGTCTCGACTCTCCAGCCTGGGCGACAGACTGAGACTCCGACTAGGAAGGGAGGAAGGAAGGAAGGAAGGAAGGAAGGAAGGAAGGAAGGAAGGAAGGAAGGAAGGAAGGAAGGAAGCTCATAATTTGCATCCTGGTTTCAAGGAACTCATGATGCTCTGAAATAAATTTAGGGAGAGCCTGCACGGGACTCATTCCTGTTAAGAACTTCTGCATGAGAGGGGACCTAAAAAAGCCCGAAATTTATTCATTAAAAATTATGCATTTATTTTCCCATGTTTAAACTTTAGTTGCTCCAAAGTACTCTTTGTCTGATGCAATACACCTATCAAGATGCTTTTTCCACTGCTGAAAACAGCTATTGAACTTGTCAATTTGGAAGCCTTTTTGTGCTTCTGCCATTCTTTGTTTCACCTCTTACACATCGACAAATGCTTCCCTTTGAGGACTTTGTTCATCCATGGAAACAAACAAAAAAGTCGCTAGGGGTGAGACTGGGTGAATAGGGAGGATAGGACTTGGGACCATGCCATTTTTGATCAAAAACTGCTGAACACTCAGCATACTGTGGGCAGATGCCCTCGTAAATCAAGCACTATGAAATGGGCATACATATTGAAAGAATCTCCCCCCAAAATACACTGAACCTAAACACAGCCTCTCACAACAATGCTAGCTGATACACTAATGTCGATGGGTTCCCAGAATACTTACCTAGCCAGGGAATCCTGTATCATGGGGGTCTGCTTTTCAAAAAATAATTCCCTTTTTGGGAACCAGTCATATTAATATATTTATAGAAAGCACAAAATAATATATTGGTCAAATGCCAAACTTTTTAATTTAAACAAGTAGAATAAAATATTCTTTACATTGAAATTTTTCTACAAAACGTACAGATGCTACAGAATCATCAAAAGAGCTGACGAATTCTAGGGAGAGATCATTAAGCCTCTGATCAGTACCAAAGTTGTCAGTGAAAGTCATCTGCTGGTGTAGTAAACTGGGTCTTAGTTCCTATTCAAACTAGTTTTGCTTTTTTCTTTCAGTGGAAATTGAAAATCAATATGTCCTCAAACCAAAATAATGGGACATTTCTTCCCCAACAAACCTTGCTGTCATATAATGTTTCTAATCTCTGTGAATAAGCTTACCTTTTTTTTTTTTTTTTGAGTTGGAGTCTCACTCTGTCACCCAGACTGGAGTGCAGTGGCTGCTTCCGGCCACTGCAGCCTCGACCTGCTGGGCTCCAGCAACCCTTCCACTCAGCCTTCCAAGTAGCTGGAACTACAGGCACGTGCTACCATGCCCGGCTAGTTTTTTGATTTATTGTAGAGATGAGGTCTCGCCAAGTTGCCCAGGCGGGTCTTGAACGCCGCAGGCTCAGGCAATCCACTCACCTCAGCCTCCCAAAGCACGGGATTACAGGCTGAGCCACCAAGCCTGGCTAGCTTACCCTTTATTTAGATGTACAGCCATAAACTTGGTGGTCATACTTGATAACCCAAATTATTATGAGATCCTGCCAACTTGTTTCCCAAATCAGTCCCTTTCTGTCCATCTCTACTACAGTCACACTTCTCTAAGCCATCCGCACATCTTTCCTGGACAGCTTGAATGGTTTCCCAAGTGATTACTTGTAGCTACTCTGATCTCCTTTAATCTATTCTTTTTATTGCAGCCACAATCTTTTGGACATGCAAACCTGAATAAGTCATCTGTATGATTAAAACACCTCTGTGGCTTCCTGTTGCTCTTAGGATAACATGGTCTGTATATTCTGCCTTCTACAGACATCTTACAAACCACACCTCCTTATTCTATATGCTCCAGTCATGCCAGCCTTTTATCAGTACCTGGCAGTCTCCAGGTATTTATCCCACTCTGGTTCTCTGCATATGATGTTCCTCCAGCCTGAAATCCTGAACAGTCCCTACATGTTCAATTCATTCTTTGAGCGCAGAATCCCCACAGTACTAAAACTCATCACATTGGACACTTTATTTATAACAAAAATGGCACTGGAAAGCAATAGAAAATGGGTGATCTTTTCAATAAATGGTCATAGATCACTTGTTTATTCGTATGAAAAGAAATGAACCTTCATTTCTACTTCTTAGCAATCACAAAATTTAATTTCTTATTGCCTACCTAAATATGAAAGGTAAAATAATAAATCTGTATTATAGGAGAATAAAGAATATCTTCATGAACTTGGGGTAGACAAGATTTTTTTAAACAGGAAACGAAAAGTACTAACCATAAAGAAAAAGATTCTAAATTGAACTACATTAATATTAAAAATGTCTTTTATCAAAAGATACCATTAAAAGAGTGAGACAAGCCACAGAATGTGATAGGATATTTGTATGCATACAAACACAAAGGACTTACATCTAAAATATACAAAAAACTATAAATCAATTAGAGAAAGAGTTGTCCATATAATAGAAGAAAGAATACAAACGTCAACATGCATTGCAAAAAAAGAATATACCCAAATGGACAATAAATAAATGAAAAGATGCTTGATCACATTAGTTATCAGAGAAATGCAAATTCAAGTCACAATGAGAAATCACTATGAACTCATCATAATTATTAAATTGAAAAAAAAATGACATGATACTAAGTGTTGGTTAAGATATGAAACAATTGAAACTTTCATCCACTGGTGGTGATAATGACAATTGATGTAAACACTTTGGAAGATTGTCTAGTAGTGTCTATTAAAGCTAAAACAATCTCATCCTACAACATAGCAGTTACATTTCTAAATATATACCCCCCAAAATGCATGCATGTGCGCTAAAATCCATGAGCGAGAATGTTCTTAGTAGCATTATTCGTAATAGCCAAAACCTAAACACAATTCAAGTATTTATAAATACTAGAATGAGAAAATATATTGTGAAATATTTTACAATGAATTGCTATGCAGCAACAAGAATGAAGAAATCATTAATACATACAAAACATATCTCATATGCATAATAATGAGTAAAAGAAAGAAAGACACAAAATAACTCAGACTCTCTGATTCCTTTTCCATAAAATATGTAATATTTCTCTACAGCATCAGAAGTAAGGGTAGTAGTTACTTTTGAGAAGAGGTTAGCATGAAGGGTCCTTCTGGGGAGCTGATAATGTTCCTTCTTTATCAGAGTGCCTAATGTGTTCACTTTCTGAAAACTAATTGAGCTATATAGTTTATGATTTGAGTATTTTTTCTGTATGTGTGTTATATTTTAATAAAAATATGTAATGAAATTTGTGTTACTCTAGAACTTCTATGCTATATGGCATGCTGTGAGAATAACATGAGCTAAATGCACGTGAATAAAATTTTTCTTGGAATTTGCACACTTTACCTGTGGAGTCTTATTATTCAGACCTAGTGTGTGACTTTCGTAAGTCCTAGACATACTAAGAATTGGAGCGTGGAAAACTGGTTACTTCTGAAGGGTGATATTAGCAAGATGATGGCATAGGTGTTCCCTGGCTCTAGTCCTCCTGACACAAATACTGATTACCAAATATAAAGACAAGAACATCTTTTTAAAAATCTCAGAACCCAGGGATGAAGCTGAAGTACCCTGTTGGTATTCAAAGACTAAGAAAAGAGAAGTGGTTTCACTTTGATTGTGTTACTCCTCCCTTAGGGTGTGCAGCACTATGCCAAGGAGAACCCCCTGGGCTATGGTTTCTCCAGCAGAGAAAAGAGAACCCAAGGCAGACATCCAGCATCCCCAGCATTCCAGAGCACTTCACTGGAGGCCTATTTCTGTCTTGCCTCTCAGAGAATACTGAGGGAATTGGCAGGGCTAGACCGCATGGGATCAGCTAGGAACAAAGAAGAGACATGGGCTCATAGATACCAGTGGGCAGATCTTGGCAGTGGCATCATGCCATTACTGGTAACCTCACCACCGGAGAGCCCAGCCATCAGTTTCATCCACATACAAAGCCAAGATGGTAGCCCCATCTAGCCAGGAATCATGGTCAGCAGTTTTTTGTAGCAGGAGTCCCTAGCTCAACCAGGAAGCCTGGCCAGCAACCCTGCCCAATCATGGGACCCAGCCAGTGACCTAATCTCACTGCAAGGCATAACCTGTAGCACTGTCCAATCATAGAACCCTATCTGCAGTTCTTCTCTACTGTGGAGCATAGCCTGAGGCCCTACCTAAACATAGAGTCCAGCCAGAAGTTGCATGCCACCAAGGAGCAAAGCCTATGGCCCCACATGACCAGATGACTACAGAATCCAGCATGTAGCAGCATCCAGTTACAGAGCCCAGTCAGCAGTATCACCCAGCTAGGGAGCACAGCCTGTGACCCCACTCAAACAGGTGATTGCAGAGCATGGTCAGCAACCTTACCTGAATAGGAAGCCCAGCCAGCAGTAGACCCACCTGATCATGGAGCCCAGCCAATCTTAGAACAGGGGTAGCAGCTCTGCCAAACAAGGAACCCCATGTGCCTGCAGGCATTACCAGCTGGCACATCTAAAAGTCCAGGCTGAGCTACTGATGAAGTTGTTTTGTTTTTTTGTTTTTGTTTTGTTTTTCCTGAAGCAAACCTGTAGAGGCTGGAATAATTGATTATTCCCTCAAATGCACAGACACCTATGAAAGATACAAAGATCATGAAGAATCAGAGAAACATGCCACCACGAAAAACAAGCAACCAACCAAAACAACTAATAAAACTCCAGTACCCTAAAGAAATCTATGAACTGACTGAAAAAGAATTCAGAATACTCCTCTTAAATAGTGTAGTGAGCTATCAGAAAACACAGATAGACAACTAAATAACATTAGAAAAACATTACATGGACAAAATGAGAGGTTAAATAAATAGAAATTATTTAAAAAAATCCTTAGAGCTGAGAAATACAGTGACTGAAACAAAAATTTAATAGAGAGCTTCACCAGCAGACTCAAGCAAAAGAAGAATTAGTGAATTTGAAGACAGATTGTTTGAAATTATTCTACCAGAGGAACAAAAAGGAAAAAATCAAAAACAAAAAGAATGTAGAAAGACTTTGCAACTTATAGGACACCATGAAGCAAAATAATATATGTATTATGAGAGTTGCAGAAGAAGAGAAAGAGAGAGAGAGAGAGAGAGAGAGAGAGAGAGAGAGAGAATGGAAAGTCTATTTGAAGAAATAATGATTGAAAATCTTCCAAATTTGGGGAGAGAAATGAACACCTGGATTTATAAGGTCCAAAGATCTCCAAATAGGTTGAGCCAGAAAAGTAATGCACAGAGACACATTATAGTTAAATTGTAAAAAGGCAAATAAAGACTTTTGAAATCACTAAGAAAAAAGTGACTCACACATGAAAGGGAAACCCCACAAGGTTATCAGATAATTTCTGAGCAGAAACTTTGCAGGCTATGACAGAGTGTGATAATGTATTCAAAGTGCTGAAAGCAGGGGAAAAACTAGCAACCAAGACTACTTTATCTGGCAAATCTGTTTTTCAGAAATGAAAGATATAAATATAAAATAAAAACTGAAGGAGTTCAATACCACTAGACTTGACTTACAATAAATAATAAAGGAAGTTCTTCAAACTAAAGTGAAAGAATGCTAATTAAAAATGTAAAAACATAAATGTAGAAAACTTACTGGTAAAGATAAATATAGTCAAATTAAGAATTCTCTAATATTATAATAATGGAACATAAATCACTTTCAACTTTATAAAAAATAAAAAGACAATGTATTTTTAAAACTATAAAATAACTTGTAATGGATACACAACATTAAAAATGTAAATTTTACCATCAATAAGTTGAAATGTGTGGAAGGGAAGTAAAATATAGAATTTGTGTATGCAATTCAAGTTAAGTTGTTATTACTTTAAAATAGATTGTCATAACTATGATATTGATGATAATTTTAATTTAAGTAAATCTAATGATAACCACAAAGAACTAAAGGTACTTATAAAATAGATCATAACTATATGTTTATGTAAATCTAATGATAACCACAAAGAAAAAGGCCTTAATAGATACACAAAAAATCAAGATAAATTAGCACATACCACCACAAAAAGTCATCAAATGGCAAAGGAACACAGTAAGAGAGAAAGAAAGGAATAAAAGAATTACAAAACAGTCTGAAAACAAATAAAAGGCAGTTCTCTTTTTTGAGAAACTCATCCATGACAGGTCTTTCTGCCATGAATCTTCCTTTTTCCTTCTCTTTTTTTCTAACAAACTTTGTTTGAAAACTTAAAAAAAAAACAATTAAGAAAATGGCAAAAGCATCTTTACCTATTAATAATTACTCTAAATATAAATGGATTAAATTTCTAATACAAAGACATACAGTAGCTGTATAGCTGTATAAATGAAAAAAATCAAGTTCCAATTATATGCTGCCCACAAGAGACTTACTTTAGCTTTAAGAACACAGATAGGCTGAAAGTGAAAGGATATTCCATGCAAAAGATATTCCATGCAAATGGAAACCAAAAGAAAGTAAGGGTGGCTTTACTTACATTAGGCAAAATAGAGTTTAAGTCAAAAACTGTCACAAGAGACAATGTAGATTATCATATAATGACAAAGGAGGTAATTTGCCAAGAAGACATATTAATTATAACTATTTCTGTACCAAACATCAGAACATCTAAATATATAGCACAAATATTAATAGAACTGAAAGGAGAAATAACCAGTGATGAAATATTAGTAGGATACTTTAATGCCCTATTCTCAACAGTAAATAAATCATCCAGACAGAAAAATCAATAAGGAAACAGTAGATTTGAATACTATACACCAAATGGACCTATACAGAATATTCCATCCAACAGCAACAGAATACATCTTTTTCTCAAATGCTTATGGAACATTCTCCAGGATAAGTCATATGTTAGACCAGAAAACAAGGCACAATAAATTCAAGAAGACTGAAATCATTTCAACTGTCTTTTCTTACCATCATGGTAGAAAACTAGAAATTAATAATATGAGGAATATTAAAAAATTCAAAAATATATGGAAATTAAGCCACATGCATCTGAACAACTAATGAGTCAAAAAAGAAATTGAAATAAAAACTATCTTAAGAGAAACAAAACGAAAATACAACATATTAAAACTTGTAAATATAGTAAATGCAGTTCTTTTTTTTAACTTTAAAATTTTTTTTAATTTTAAAATTGTGGGTACAATTCAGGGTTAGGTATACAAATATTCATTGTGCAGGTACCCTTGTTGATGAGGTGTGTCCCCACTTTACCAGGCAGATTTCAACTACTGTCAATCCCACCTCCCCACCCTCCTCCTTCCCACAGTTTCCCGCTACTGTCAATCCTTTTCTTATAGTAATACTTATGAATGAGAACATGTGATACTCAGTTCTTTGTTTCTGTGAAAGATCACTCAATATTAAAGACTCTAATTCCATCCAAGTTGCTGCGAAGTTCATGATTTTGTTCTTTGTTATGGCTGTGTAATATTCCATTGTGTATATGTACCACATTTTTTTATCCAGTCCTCTTTTGATGGGCAGCACCGTTTGTTCCATGTTCTTGATATTGTGAACAATGCTGCGATAAACATACGTGTGCAGGTATCTTTTTTATAGAGTGATTTGAGTTCTTCTGGGTATATTTTCAGTAGGGGGATTGCGGGTCATATGGAAGGTCAATTTTTAGAACTTTTAGGAATTGCCACACTGATTTCCACAAAGGCTGTAGTAGTTTACACCCCCACCAACAGTGTAGAAGTGTTCCCTTTTGCCACATCCTCTCCAGCATCTGTTATTTTTTGAATTATTGATGATGGTAATTCTGACTGGAGTTAGGTGGTTTATCAGTATAGTTTTAATTTGCATTCTTTGATGACTAGTGAGACTGAACATTTTTTCATGTATCTGCTGGCTGCTTATATGTCTTCTTTTGAGAACTGTCTATTCATATGTTTTACCCACTTTGTAATAGGGCTGTTTGTTTTTTTCTTTTCAGCATGTTTGAGTTCCTTGTAGATCCTTGCTGTTAGGCCTTTGTCAGACATAGAGTTGGCAAATATTTTTTCCCCAGTGTGTGTGCTGTCTTCCTGTTCTCTTGATGGTTTCTTTGGCTTTGCAGAAGCTTGTCAGTTTGATGAGGTCCCACTTGTCTGTGTTATCTCTTATGGCCTGGGCACTTTGGGTTTTGATCAGGAATTGGTTGCCATTCCAACTTCCATAAGGGTGTCTCCTGGATTTTCCAAGGTTCTTATAGTATGAGGCTTTACGTTTAGGTCTCTGATCCATTTAGAGTTAATTTTTGTGTATGGGGATCGGTAGGGGTCCTGTTTCAATCTTCTGCATGTGGTCAGCCAGTTTTCCCAGCACCATTTACTGAATAGGCTCTCCTTTCCCTGGTGGTTGGTGGTGGAGGTTTCATTGAAGATGAGTTGGTTGGTAAATGCAGTTCTAAAAGAAAAATAAATGGCTACAAATGTCTAGATTAAGAAAAAAGAAAAATACAAGAGAAACATCCTAACTGTATATGTCAAAGAACTAGCAAAAGAAGAACAAACCAAATGCAAAGTTAGCAGAAAAAAGAAATATTAAAGTTTAGAGCTGAAATAAATAAAATAGAAATAGAAAAACAATGAAGATCAATAAAAATAAGACTTTTAAAAAAAATCAACAAAATTGACAAGCTTTTAGGTAGACCAACCAAAAAAAGAGATGACTCAAATAAATAGAATTATAAATAAAAAAGGAGACATTACAAATGATACCATACATATACAAAGAGAATACTGTGAACAAGTATACACTGACAAATTGTATAATATAGAAGAAATACACAAATTCTCAGAAACATACAACTTATAAAGACTGAATCAGAATAATAAAAAAAATAGAAAGCCTGAACAGACCAATAACAAATAAGAAGACTGAATCTGTAATTTAAAAAAAGCTTCTGACAGAGAAAAGCCCAGGAGCATATGGCTTCACTGATGCATTCTACCAAAATTTAAAGAATAACTAACACCAATTTTTTAAAACTCACTCAAAAAATTAAAGAGGAGGAAACACTTCCAATTTCATTTTATTAGGCCAGCATTACCTCACACTAAAGCCAGATTAAGACATTACTAGGGAAAAAAGTACAGGTCAATATTCTTGATGAATATAGATGCAAACACTCAACAAAATATTAGCAAACCCAATTCAGTAGCATATTACAAGTATATACACCATGATCAAGTGAGATTTATCCTTGTGATGCAAATTGGTAAATGTGATACACCATATTAATGGAATGAAGGATTAAAATAATGATTATCTCAAAAGAGGCAGAAAAAGCATTGATAAAATTCAACATCTTTTGTGATAAAAACTCTTAACTAATTGGCTATAGAAGAAACACACATTAACATAATAAAGGCCATATGTGTCAAGTCCACAGCTAATATTATACTCAATTGTGAAAAACTAAAATGTTTTTCTCTCAGACCAGGAATAAGACAAGAGTGCCTACTCTCACCAATTTTATTCAACACAGTACTAAAAGTTCTAGCCAGAGAAATTAGGCAAGGAAAAGACATACAAGACATCCAAATCAGAAAGTAAGAAGTGAAATTGTTCTGTTTACAGATGACATGACCTAAAGACAACACCAAAAAACTTTAGTGTTTTGCAGGACACAAAATCAATGTAAAAAAATCAATTGCATTTCTGTATGCTTACAGTAAACTATCTGAAAAAGATTTAAAGAAAACAATCCCCTTTACAATAGCAACAAAAAATAGATACTTACACGAATCAATTTAACAAAGAAAGTGAACGATCTGTACACTGAAAACTGTAAGAAATTAATGAAAAAAAATGGAAGAGGTCATAATTAAATGGAAAGATAGTTCATGTTCATGGATTGGAAAATTAATATTGTTAAAATGCTTACCCACCCAAAGTCAATACGATTACTATCAAAATTCCAATGGCACATTTCTGCAGAAATAAAAAAATTATAAAATTCATATGGAACCATGAAAGATCCCAAGTAGTCAAAGCAATCTTGAGAAAAAAGAACAATGCTGGGGGTATCACACTTCCTTATTTCAAACTATATTGCAAAGTTATAATAATAAAAGCAGTATATTATTGACATAAAAACAGAAACATGGGTCAATGGGACAGAATAGAGAGCCCAGAAATAAACTCATGCTTATACAGTCAGCTAATATTTCTCAAGGGTAGCAATAAACAACAGGGAAAGAATTCAGTTTCTTCAGTAAATGGTGTTATGTTGAAAAAACTGGATATCTACACGGGAAAGGATAAAATTGAACTATCTTATAAAATTCACAAAAATTAACTCAAAATGAATTAAAGACAATGTAAGACCTGCAACTGTAAAACTGCTAGACAAAAATACAAGCAAAATCTCCTTGACATTGGACTTAGCAGTGAGTTTTCGGATATGACACTAAAAACACAGGTAACAAAAGTAAAAATAAATCAGTGGAAATACATCAAACCAAAAAGCTTCTGTATAGAGAAGGAAAAAAATAAGTAAATAAATAAGTAAATAGGCCACCTACAAAATGAAAGAAAAGCCGGGCACAGTGGCTCAAGCCTGTAATCCCAGCACTTTGGGAGCCCGAGACGAGGGGATTGCGTGAGCCCATGTGTTTGAGACCAGCCTGGGCAACATGGTGAGACCTCGTCTCTACAATAAATCAAAAAATTAGTCGGGCATGGTAGCGTGTGCCTGTAGTTCTGGCTACTTGCCTGAAGTGGAAGGATCGCCTGAGCCCAGCAGGTCGACGCTGGAGTGGCTGTGAGTGTGCCACTGCACTCCAGGCTGGGTGACAGAGTGAGGCTCCAACTCAAAAAAAAAAAAGAAAGAAAAAAAAGAAAGAAAAAATATTTGCAAACCACATGTCTGGTAAGAGGTTCGTATTCAAAATGCATAAAGAACTCACACAACTCAGTGGCAAAAACAAAAGCAAAACAAAATGAAATCCAACAACAATAACAAAAATTGTGTTAAAAAATGGGTAAAAAGCCAGGCTTGGTGGCTTAGCCTGTAATCCCATACTTTGGGAGGCTGAGGTGAGTGGATTGCCTGAGTCTGCGGGTTTGAGACCCCTGGGTAACTTGGCCAGACCTCATCTCTACAATAAATCACAAATTAGCTGGGTGTGGTAGCACACGCCTGTAGTTCCAGTTACTTGGAAGACTGAGGCGGAAGGATCGCCGGAACCCAGCAGGTCGAGGTTGTGGTGGCTGGGAGTGGCCACTGCACTCCAGTCTTGGTGACAGAGTGAGACACCAAATCAAAAAAAAAAAAAAATGGGTAAAGAATTTGAATAGACATTTCTAAAGGAGACATACAAATGGCTGATAGTTACATGAAAAGGTGCTCCCCTGATGGGGAATATACATCAAAACCAGTTACCTCATACCTGTTAGGATGGCTACTATCTAAAAGACAAGAGATACAATACTGATGAAGATATGGAGAAAAACGAGCCAGGTGCACCATTGGTGGGACTGTCAAATGGCACTGCCATTAAGAAACAGTGTAAAGGTTCCTCAAAAAATTAAAAAGTGAATTGTCATATGATCCAGCAGTCTCACTTCTGGGACTGTATCCAAAGGAGATGCAATTAGTATGTTGAAGAGATATCTGCATTCTCATGTTTATTGCAGCATTATTCTCAATAGCCAAAGCATGGAAACAACCTAAGTGTCTGTTGACAGGTGATGAATAAAGAAAGTGTGGCATATATATGCAGTGGAATATTATTCAGTCATAAGGAAATCCTGTCATTTGAGGGTGGGGAAGCTGTGAGTCAAAGGATACAAATGTCCAGTGATAAGATGAATAAATACTGGAGATCTAATGTTCAGCATGGTGACTATAATTAATATTAATAACACTATACCATGGCTGGGCACAGTGGTTGACACCTGGAATCCCAGCACTTTGGGAAGCAGAGTTGGGCAGATTGCTTGAGCCTAGGAATTCGAGACCAGCCTAGGTAACATTTGTCTTTACAGAAAAATAAAAATAAAAAAATTAGACAGGTGTGGTGGCCCTTGCCTGTAGTCCCAGCTACTCGGGAGTTTGAGGTGAAAGAATCACATGAGCCCAAGAAGTTGAGGCTGCCATGAGCTGTGATCATCACGATCATGCCACTGCCCTCCAGCCTGGGCAACAGAGTGAAACCTTGACTTAAAGAATAATAACAACAACAACAGCAACAATAATAATAATAATAATAAATACTGTATTATGTACTCAAAAATTTGTTAAGAGAGTAGATTTTAGGTGTTCTTATTGTATAGACAAAAAAATTGGTAATTCTGTGAAGTGATAGATATGTTAACTAACTTGATTGTGGTAATCATTTCACAATGTATATGTACATCAAATAATCATATTGTAGACATTTACAATTTTGTCAATTATATCACAATGAAATTGAAAAAAAAAAACAACACCTGGTTAGTCCTTATCTTAGTCTGTTTACGTTGCCATAAAGAAATACCTGAAGCTAGGTAATTTATTTTAAAAAGAGGTTTATTTGGTTCATGTTTCTGCAGGTTGTACGAGCAACATGGAACCGGCATCTGCTTCTGGTGAGGTCCTCAGGAAGCTTCTGCTCATGGTGGAAGGCAAAGGAAGCAGTGTGACAGTGTGACAGGAAGCAAGAGAGAGGGGAGGGAGATGCCTGGTTCTTTTTAACAGTCAGATCTCCTAGGAACTAAGAGTGAGAACTCATCAATCCCATGAGGATAGCACGAACTGAGGCATTCATGTGGGATCCACCCCCATGGCCCAAACACATCCTACCCGGCTCCACCTCTACTATGGGGATCAAATTTCAACACGAAATTTGGAGGTGACAAATATCCAAACTATGTCACTCCTAAATCAGCACTTATCACACCATGACCTAAACTGGGACCGGTCAGGTGCCTCTGCCACCAGGTGATACTGTCTTGCAATAGACCACGTCCACTAGCTTTTTCCAGATGCCATAAGATTACCAGTAGATGAGATGATGATGGAGTTTTTTTTCCAGTCAGGTCAGAAAGGGCCATGTTTAATGTTCCTCAAATTCAAAATGTGCGTTTTAGCTTCGAGTCTTGTTCTTGCCATTTCCCACCTAGCAAGGATAGTTTTATGTTAGTCAGAGTCCCGGCAACAGGATTACTACGTCATTTTTGAGGCCCATTGAAAGAAGAAAATGCAGGGCCTCTTGTTCAAATGTCTTAAAAATTCCAAGACAGTTGCAGCTGAGCATTAAACCAAGCATGGAGCCTTTCTGAACACAGAGTCCCATGTCACTGCATGGGTCACAGGCCCATGAAGCCCACTCTGCCTGGCAAGAAATAGACAGCACATTCACCTGGAATTCTGAAGTGACTTTTAAGTTAAGAGCCGTGCTAGAGTTGGGGTAACCAATAATGCATAGTGAAACACCAAGACATTAGCTGGCAACAGCAGCCAACTTTTACCACCCTAGGCCGGAAGGATATGGAAGCACAGTGACCACAACCTGGTTGAGAACTAAAGTCATTAAAAAAAAAAAAAGACCTGCCCCATTATAGCTGTAGAGGAACAAAACTACTGCCAGAATTGTGGCAACACTCTAAGGAAAAAGAATACCCTGCCATCACTCTCTCCCCACCTCCAATTTCCAGGTGGTGCCTATCATTGGCTGAATCCAACCAGAAGCCAGGGGTTCAAGGGAGCCCCCAGATAACAAGATTCATGGATAGTCACTGGGGTCCTGAAGAGAATAAAGAAAAGTGGAGAATGAATCTTGAAGCAAGCAGATTAAATAGCACAACTTTCAACTGTTTACACATTTTCCAGTCTTTAGGAGTATTTACCAACCTGGACTATGCATTAGAATTACCTTGGAGGCTTTAAAAACTACTGACACCCAGATATCAATCCTAGAGATTCCGGTTTAACTGACCTGGGGTCCAGTCTGGGCATCAGGATGTTGAAAGTCTTCCTAGGTGTTTCCAATGGACAGTCAAGGATGAGCTTTAGAGTGAGATTTCTCAGTCTCAGCTGTATTGACATGTTGGGCAGAATAATTCTTTGTTGTGGGGAGCTGTGCATGCATTGTGGGATGTTTCACAGCATCCCTGGACTCCACCCACTAGATGCCAGTAGCACCACTCAGTTATAGCAACCAACAGTGTTTGCAGACATTGCCAAGTGTTCCCTGGGGCAATGCTGTTTCCCCCACTTCTGTTTGAAAACCACTGCTTTAGAGCAGAGATTTTCAAACTGCCATCCCCAGATTGGCAGCATCAGCATAGCAGGTGAAGGTGAGAGAAGTTGTTAGAGACACAAATTCTCAGCTCCTATCCAGACCTAACTAAATACAGTACTCTGGGAGTGGGATCCCAGATAATTCTAATTATCAAGTGCTCAAGTTAGAACCACTGTTTTAGAGCCTGAATTGAGTTTTAATTCTTCAGAAAAAACTTTTTCACCAGTGTCAGCTTATACCCATAAGTTTATGCTTCTTATTTGAACTTCTAGGGTACTGTTTCCAGTGTTTTTCATGTTAACCCTCAACCGTGTATTTGTTACTTAATCAGTAACTTTGACCCTGGGTTATTTTAGGTGGGTCTCTTTTCCTTAACAAGGTTGTGTGCTCTTCCAGAACAAGGACATCAAGCAGACTTTGCAGCCTAGTCCTGCTTGGAGAGGGAGTGGAGGTCAGCTGGGGAACTGAACCCAGGGCACTGACCTTAAAGTCACTTATTTTCTAGGTATTTAGAAACATTTTAGGGAAATGCTTCTCAGACTTTCACATGCAAATAAATCTCCTGGTGATATTGTCAAAATGCAGATTCTGACTCAGAACTTCTGGGAAGGGGTCAGAGATTCCTAATTTCTTATTTATTTGCTTAGTATTACTTTTTATTTCAATAGCTCTAGAGGGTACACATAGCTTTAGGTCTGGGCTTTACTTGTGCTCACCACACCCACCTACGCACATTGTACCCAACCGGTGATTTTTCATCTCTCCACTCCCCGCTTCTGAGTCTCCTGTGTTCATTATAATATTCTCTCTGCCTTTGTAGATCCTTAGTTTAGCTTCCACTTAAAAGTGAGAACATGCGGTGTTTGGTTTTCTGTTCTGCTGTTGGTTCACTTAGGATGATGTTCTCCAACTCCACCCGAGTTGCTGCACAAGACATTATTTCATTATTTTTGATGGCTGAATAGTATTCCATACCACATTTTCATTATCCACTAATCGGTTGATGGGCATTTAGGTTGATTCCCAAAGGAACAGAGGTCGTTATATAAAGAAGACAACTGCACCCACATATTCATCACAGCACAATTTACAATTGCAAAGATGTGGAATCAACCAAATTTCTTACAAGCTCCTAAGAGATGCTGCTGCTGGTGGTCTTCACAATATCCCTTCAGTGGCAAGGTACTAAAGTGCTCATTTGTCACCTGCACCTAGGAGTCAGATTATCCTAGAACTAGAGACTCCAGAACAGTTGGATGGAACTGGAGGCTAAAACCTCCCTGAAAATGGAAAAGGGAGTTTCTTGAAGGACCTAAAAGCATTCTCATGCTAGTTAGTTGATTTCATTGGCAGTGAGTAGCCATCTTAATATAGTCAAGGTCTTGTGTCCTTTAATGATATTAAAGGAACTCTGTTCCTTCTGCCTTCTGGTATCTTTCTGTCAACCACTGTGCCTTTGTGATGACTGTCAAGGTCTATGTTGCATTCTTTTCTTTTTCTCATTTTTCTCAACTCCCGCCCAGTGTTATACATTTGGTTAATGCTTAATTAGATAGGTGAATAATGAATAAGTGAATGAGTGGAGTCTTCAGTGACATTTGGTTTTATATGCTTCCAGATAAGCTCAGTTATGGGCACTTGGATACTCTGAACTGTTGTTTCACTTACTATACCTCTGTCTCTCATACCTGGCCAAAGAAGGTAGATGCGTGACTCCCCCAACCACAAGCAAACTTTGAGCTTTACACCAGCAAGTTAACCCTGGAACTTCTAATGTGTAAGATCCTAATGACATTTCCGGGGGTACCAAGAAACAGGATTCTCTTGCTTCATAAAAATTGAAAAAATCTCTATCTTGAAATATGGACAAATTTTATGATGAAACCATCCCTTCCATTTTTTTAAAATTGGAGAACTAAGCCGGGCTTGGTGGCTCAGCCTGTAATCCCGCGCCTTTGGGAGGCTGAGGTGAGTGGATTGCCTGAGCCCGCAGGTTCGAGACCCGCCTGGGCAGGGAGAACTCATCTCTACAATAAAAAAAAAAAAAAAAAAAAAAATCATCCGGGCATGGTAGCGCATGCCTGTAATTCTGGCTACTTGGAAGGCTGAGGCTGAAGGATCACCAGAGCCCAGCAGGTCGAGGCTGCGGTGGCCGGGAGCGGCCACTGCACTCCAGTCTGGGTGACAGAGTAAGACTCCAACTCAAAAAAAAATAAAATAAATAAAATAAATAAAAAATAAAATAAAACTGGAGAACTAGTTTCTGTTCCTTTCTTGAATATCTCATTGCCAAAGTTAAAAACCATAACATTCAGAAAGTTATTTTTGTATTTTTTACCTAATGCCTTTTTTCTAATGCAGTTAAAGTCCATTTTTCTTCTTATTATGGCCTTAGTGAAGACATGGAAAGTTTGACCTGCCCATGAACAGTTTATGCAGTTGAAAATTTACTGTACTGGGACAATCTGAAAATCTATTTGGCTAAAATAAGTATTCTTTGCTAACATCTACTTTTCTTTTCTTCTACTTTTCCATTTTGGGAAAATAATGAATACGAGGGTGAAAATGGTACCAATAGAAATAATTGAATAAAGAATAATAAGCCTCTTAGGATTTATAACTAGCAAGGGTATGCATTAGGCTGTCCTGTCACGTGTTGCTGGGAGAACATTATCTGGGAAGACTTTCTGGGAAGAAGACAACTCCCAAAGAAGGCTCAAGTTCATAATGGAAAAGTTAAATAGGATCTTTTTAATAGTTGGCAAAGTACTTTAGCACAGCACATCACTATTTTAGACTTCTCACGAATATGTACAACTACAAGGATAATGAAAAAGATGTGCAATTACAGCTATGTTGACAGTCTCATGATCTGTGGCCATTGGGCCAAAGACTCATCACATCTTAATCTCTCAGAGAACCATGATGCCATAGGGACAGGGTCTAATGTAGGCTCCTATCTTCAGGCAGAGCTACAACTAAACCATGCCTCCTTTTTTTGTATAAAGAATTGGAGAACTGTTTTCTGTATTTTCCTTGGGTATTCTGTTGCCAGCGTTAAAACCCCTAACATTCAGAAAGTTCATTTTGTGTTTTTTCACCTAGAGCTCTTTTTCTGCAGTTAAAGTCGTCAGCTTCTACTTATTTTGGCCTTAATAGAGATACAGAAAATTTGATCTGCACTGAGTGCTGTATGCATTTGAAACCTTACTATATTAGGACAATCTAAAATTTTATTTGGCTAAGATAAATAGTCCTAATTCTGTTTACTTCTCCTCAAATACCCTATTACTCAAGCCTCAAATCATCTTTATTATATCCTTTTAGGCCTCTCTAACATTTCAGTGTCCTTCTAAGTTGTGCTTCTAAAACTTAAGTATTGTTTGTTAAGGGCTCATGCATTGCCCAGGAGAGGGAGATGGTTTATATTCTTAAGGCTCTTATATGTTTTCCTTTTGCTTAGACTAACTTTTGCTAGTTTGGTCTTTTCTTTCCATTAAGAAGTTTTGCTTGACATAAACCTAGTTGAAAATTGGGCATTAACTTCCAGTTAAAAATGGCAGACTGAGCATGGATGTCTACCTCCTCTTTCCTCCAAAGATTCCTTTGAAATGACAGCAATTCTTTTTAAATGAAAGCAGAACAATGTTGGAAAACATATGTCGGTTGAAAATGTTGAGGAATTCCTAGAATACAGAAAACATATGTGAACAGATAGACAGAGACAGAGTAGAGAAAGTCATAGCCCAAGACACAAGAGGTAAGTACAGAGCGTCCTCAGAAGTCCCAGGAAAGCTCCAAGTTCAAAGTCACAAAATGCAAAGGGTGGGGTGGGCTAGTTTCCAGGTTAATCCTAAAAGAGTGGCCTTATCTCACTCCCACCATAAATTGGTTGGCAGTGGGAACTTTTGCCCTTGGGCTAAAATCAGATAATTATGCTCTAAGAGAAGTGAGTAGTTTGTGCCCAATGCCCTGTAATGTGGAGTTTGGGAGCTAAGAAAGAATCAGAACAGAGACTGAGAATTTCCTGAATATCTAACAGATAAGGAGAGGATCTGCTCCCGTGCCATCACCATCCTCACTCTGAGATCCAGTCTGATGGAGGAGTCATTGCATGGAACACTGCCATTTGCCCCGGGAGAGAAAAGGGAGTATTTTGGTCCTTTCAGAATAAAAACCTGGCCTGTGAGTGACACATGTCTCTTTGTTCACAACTCATAGGCCAGAACGAGTCACATGACCTTATCAAGCTCATAGAGACTAAGGAAAGCAACCAAGCATCTAAAAGGAAAAAGCACCTGAGATACGGTACTTGGTGAACAATACTCATGATTACTGCCTACGAGGGAATGAGAATTAGACAAACAGCAGACTTTTTATCATCACCACTATGTGTTGGTGTTGTTTAAGCAAAGTAAGAAAGTGCCTTGTAGTATAGAAGAATCTATAAAAAGGAATAGACAAAATGCTTGCCTAAATCAGGATCATATGATACTAAAGGACACACAAAATGTTAATATAAACAATAGAAAAAGGCTAGGCACAATGTTTCACACTTGAAATCCCAGTTACTTGGGAGGTTGAAGCGGGAGGATTACTTGAGCCCAGGAGCTTGAGGCTGCAGTGAGCTATGATCACACCACTGCACTGCAGCCTGGGTGACAGGTTTTGAGATCTTGTCTCAAAAACAAAACAAAACAGAGCATTAAAACAGGAAAAAGAAATGAAAACCAGGAACCAGGAGGAAAAGGTAAAGTCACAAAAAAAGTATAAAAGGATATATAGGTGCATATATGTATATAGTATGTATATATTTAAAATTTCATATGTGTAAATATATGAGGGGGAACCCTCCAAAAAAAAAAACAAACCTGGAATTACTTTTTGTAGGGCAGGCTCCTACTAGGGAAAGTTCTAGGAACTCATTGGCATCAGTGTTCCAGCTAGTGTTGTTGTGAGAGGCTGTGTTCAACTTCAGTGAATTTTTTTTGAAGATTCTTTCAATGCATTTGCCTATTGCATCATGGGCAATTTATGAGCTTACCTGCTCACACTGTGCTGAGTGTTCAGCAGTTTTTGACCAAAAGTGGCATGTCCACATACCCCATCCTCTTAATTCACCTGGTCTCACTCCAAGCGACATGTTTTGTTTGTTTGTTTTTCTGGATAACAAAGTCCTCAAAGGGAAACGTTTTGCTGAAGTGGAAGAGGTGAAACAAAAAATGGTAGAGGCACTAAAAGGCATCAAAACTGATGAGTTCATAAACTGTTTTGAGCAGTGGAGAAAGTGTCTTGATAAGTGTATTGTATCAAATGAAGAGTACTTTGAAGGTGACTAAAGTTTAAACATGTAAGAATAAATACACAATTATTTATAAACAAATTCTGGGTTCTGGGGTCCTCCTCACACATATAACTGTAATATATCATATATATGTATATTGATTTTCAATTTTTGTAATCATTCTATGTATAAGCTAAACATTTTTATTATGATTAGATAACAAAATATGAGTGGTAGAAAACAAAGGATGTAGAAATAAGGGCAAATAAAGCCAAAGGCAGAAAAGTATGATAAAATCTCGCACTTGGGAGTTTACAAAGCACTTTTGTTAGTGTTGCCTCACTGGAATTCCTTAAGGGATTTCCTCCAAAATGGAGGCTCTGAGAATGGTTTTCATAAAGAGGCAATTTATCAACCAAAAATAAAACAGTACAAGCCTTGAGTTCTATTCATGCCTTTTCTACCTGGCTTTGAAGTATCCTGATCTGTGTCACTGCAATAATTTTAAAAGGTATCTTGGAACAGTGATATTTTAAAATCTTTTTGCACTAAGGACTCCTTTGCATCTGTATGTCCGAAGGAAAAGAAATCACTATATCAAGGAGATATCTCCACTCCTACACTTATTGCAGCACTAGTCACCATCAATGGCCAAGATATAGACTCCACCTGGGTGTCCATTAACAGATAAATGGACAAAGACATATAGCATATATGCACAATGGAATACTATTTAGCGACAAAAAAGAGTGAAGTTCTGTCATTTGCAGCAACATGAATGAACATGGAAGACATTATGTTAAGTGAAACAAGCCAGGCACTGAAAGACGAATACCACATGTTCTCACTCATATGTGGAAGCTCAAAAAGCTCTTAGAAGTAGAATAGTGGTAACTAAAGACTGGGAAGGGTAGTGGGAGAGACAACCAGAGGTTGGTTAGCACAGCAGTCCCGAACATTTTTGGCTTCAGGGACTGGTTTTGTGGAAGACAATTTTTCCACGGACTGGGGAGGGTACTCACCAGGCATTCGATTCTCATAAGGAGTACACAACCTAGATCCCTTGCATGCGCTGTTCACAATAGGGTTCCCTCTCCTGTGAGAATCTAGTGCCACTGCTGATCTGACAGTGGTGGAGCTCTGCTTGGTTAACTGTTTTGAGCAGAGATGAGGGCTTGCCAAGTTGCCCAGGCTGGTTTTGAATCCCCGGGCTCAGGCTATCCTCTCACTTCGGCCTCCCAAAGTGCCAGAATTATAGGCGCGAACCACTGTGCTCACCTCCTGATGTGTGGTCCAGTTCCTAACAGGCCCCATGGCTCCAGGGTTGGGGACCCCTGGGTTAAAGATACAAAGCACAGCTAGACAAGAGGAATAAATTCTAGTGTGCTGTAGCACTGCAGGGTGAGCATTAAAAAATGGATTTATTGTATATTTTCAAATAGCTAAAAAGGAGTGAATTCTGAATGTTCTTAAGACAAATAAACGATACATATTCAAGATGATGAATATGCTAATTAACCTGATTTGCGCATCACAGCATAGCATGTATTGAAATATCACACTGTATCCATAAATATGTACAATTATTATTTTTAAAAATAATTTTAAAAATCTGAGTTATGAATAATTTCTCAAAAAACCTACAAGCAACACACATGTACACACAATTTTGCAAACCATTTCAAGAAGTTTATCTCTAAAACCCCTCCCCAGAGCCTAACCAGTACCAGGTTAGGAGCCACTGCCTTAGAACATGGATTGTTGTGATGTCATGCTGCTGACACCTGTAGCTTAAGCACTGAAGTGGGCACATGGATGGGGCAGGATAGTGCATATGTTTACTTTTGAGAGAGAGAGTGTAGTCTCTGTTTCTGCCCCTAACATTACCAGAGTTCTCCAGGAACCGGAGAACAGGACATGCCCATATGAGTGAGGAGGTACAAAAGGCCAAGAGTACTGGGTGTGGTGGCTCCCACCTATAATCCCAGCACTTTGGGAGGCCAAGGTAGGAGGATTACTTGAGGTCAGGAGTTTGAGACCAGCCTAGACAACATAGCAAGACCCTGTCTCTACAAAAAAAAACCAAAAACAAAAGCCAAGTGTGGTGGTGTGCACCACAGTCTCAGCTACTTGGTTACTTGTGAGGCTGAGATGGGAGGATCACTTGAGCCCAGGAGGCCAAGGCTGCAATGAGTTGGGATTGAATCACTGCACTCCAGCATGGGCAACAAGTGAGACCCTGACTCAAAAAACAAACAAACAACAACAAAATACAGCAGGAAGTTTTCAAGAGAAGAAAAAGCACATATTTCTCATTCTGTAGAGACCCAGGTAACCGGACCTGGATTCTCCTCTGCTGCAAATCTCCTAGCCCCACCCTAGGGCCTGGCATGGAGAAAATGCCCAGGGATTGCATGTGCTAGGTGGAAAAATCTATGTTTCACCATAGGGGATTCAGATGAAAAATTGTCCATGAGAAAGACTATCTAGATTGTCAAGCATGACTTTTCTCTGAGTGGCACTGTCAACTGCTGTAGCCTTGGTTACAGGAATGTATTTGGGACCCAGAAAACTGGAGTGGAACAAAACTGAAAATAATTCTTTGGATCTTGGGAAATGGGAGGGTCTCATACTGGCTGGCAGAAGAAGATCCAGTGACCCTGGAGACCTCTTTTGTTTGTAGTTCCCCTGTGGTTAAAGGACAAACTGCTTTCATGAGGGCAATTTCATTTCCATAACAGAAACAAAACAAAAGGAACAATAACCAAAAAAACCTAACCATCAACTAGTACCTTGAATCCCTGAGCTGAGAGAAGAGGCTACTGAATGAGAGTCATAAGGAATCAAAGTTTGGCCCGACATGGTGGTTTACACTTATAATCCCAGCACTTTGGGAGGCAGAGAGGAGAGGATTGTTTAAGCCCAGGAGTTTGAGACCAGCCTGGACAACATAGTGAGGCCTTGTCTCTACAAAAAACGTTAAAAAATTAGCCAGTCTTAGTGGTGTGTGCCTATAGTCCCAGCTACTCGGGAGGCTGAGGGGGAAGGATTGCCTGAGCCCAGGAGTCAAGGCTCCAGTGAGCCATGATCTTGCCACCACACTCCAACCTGAGCAACAGAGTGAGATCCTGACTCGAAAGAAAGAGAGAAAGAAAGAAAGAAAGAAAAAAAGACAGAAAGAAAGAAAGAAAGAAAGAAAGAAAGAAAGAAAGAAAGAAAGAAAGAAAGAAAGAAAGAAAGAAACAAAGAAGAAAAGAAATTAAAGTTCTCTTGTACTAGCAAACAGGGAAAGGCTCTCTTCTCTTTGCTGGGGAACTCTGGCTATTCCTTTCCTGATGTACAAAGGCAGCCATGCTAATGACTAACCTTTGAGACCTCCAGTGCAGATCAGAGGCGTGACCACTGTTTTCCTAAATGGGCCTTCCAGAAGCACAGACAGGAGAGGTTGATAGTGAATCCTTCCTCCTGGATTTAACACTCCTCCACTTCTCCTCATGCTCTCCAGTAACCCCAGGAACATTCTCTAGCCCAAGTTTTCCCAAACCGTAGTCATTTATTTATCATGCTCACAGTTTTTGTCCAAGGACCAGCTGTATTTGTATTTCTTTACTGTTTTTCTATAAATTCTTCTACAATTTCTAGCCTGATGCTAGAGTTTAACACCAAGTGTTCTGTATACAAGCAATTATTTTTCTAGAAACACAAAATAGCTTCAGTTTTATTCTGTGTTTTTGTGGCCTAAGAGTACATTTTTTTATTATGATTTTTCTTTGAATATTAGGTTCTTGGGGAATGACATCACTTAAAACAGAAACTGGGGAAACACTTTGTACAAGTTTTTAAAATGCGGTTAAAAATTGGGAAAAAACCGGATTCTTCCGATCAATGATAGTTTTGGAAGAAAAGTGGTGTACCCAGAAATCTCTTCTCTCTCCCAACCCTGGCTGTGCAATTGGAGAAGGAGGTGATTTTCATTCAGAAAGTGAAATACGGTAAGAATGGTGTGAATTTGCTCAAAACAATAGCAAGGAAAGGAAAACATTTCTTAAAGGCAAAAATCACATTGCAAAGAAATTTATATGTTGTTAAGAGAAAGCTTGTCCAAAGTGAAACTCTGGCTGCTTCAGGATCCTTAGAGAAGAATAGATATCTCTATTGTTCCTAGCAAGATGAATGACAAGATGTGGAGTTTGCAGGTTTCTAACTCAAATGGTCTTCTGTATCTGGAGGACTTCCCTAAAAATAAAAAAGACATTGGCCCCAGTGCCCTTCTTGGTAATGGGCTAATTTTAGACTATTCAAATCAGCAAACTTTTATTGCTTACTTACCAAGTTTAGAAAGTGTCTTGTAAACCTTGGAAGTACAAAGATAAAAAGACAGAAGTCCTACTCTCTATGAGTTTAACTGAGCAAAAGGAAAACAAGTAAACAAATAATTGCAGTACATTGTGGAAAGTAACTCAACGCATTAAGAGCTGACATTTATTTAGTGATCATCATACGACACACAGTAAGCCACTTTAATCCTCCCAAAGACCCACTTCACATATGGAGAAACTGAGGCACAAAATAGTCAAGTCAAGGTTGCAAAACTTAGAAGGGTCAGAACCAGAAATCGAACCCAGACTGCCTAGTTCCAGAGTTTAGGCAACACAGGTTGGGGAATCTTCAAAGAAAGTGTTTTGAAGATGAAGAGGAGTTTACCACTCATTTGGAGATGTGGGGAGTGGGCGGGGGCGGGGGGAGGGAGGGATGTTGAGATGTGTGACACTCCTGTCTCAGAAAACAGCAGGTATGAAACATCTCTGAAATGTCGATTTAAATATGATGTGATGCTAGACAGACTTCAAAGTGAGTTATAAGGCAGAGTCCCCATCTTCTAGAGACTTACTTTCCATTACTCATTTACCAGGCATCTAGAATGTGTTGGACATTATATTCTGTACTAGGAATACAGCCATGAAGAAGACACATCCCTCTCCTCGGGTAGGAGGGTCATTATATTTGATTTGAAAACCCATTGAATTTGGATAAATTGTTTGGGGGATGGCATGAACTCTTAAACTTTAAATTAGTACTGGGAAATCTGTCAAATCTGAGGTTTCTGTCTTACACCTCGATAAAAACAAACAAACAAGCAACAACAACTAAGATCCCTCATCTTTTCCCCTCTAGCAAGACACTTTTATTTTCCATAAATGCTTTAATCAGTTTAGAGTATTGGTTTAAACGTTTAGAGTGTACTTGAGAGCTTTAAGCATCAAACAGACTTTTAAAGTGGCTTTTCCTGTTAACACAATGTTTCTTGCAACCAGTCAGCTGTGCCAAAACCCACTGTAGAAAAGCAATGCTGTCAGGTGGGGTTGTATTTTGGCAGTAATGCATCAACCTTTTGGATGGCACCACATTTTTTTTCCTAAGTTCAGTTCACATTTTAAGTGTCTTTGTGTACAATTTCCAGAATATCACTTTGCCGTCTTGTAAATCGGTTTGCATTATTCGTGATAATACTTACCCTTTATTATAATTACCACAAGTCATGGGAAGGTTCAACTGTTTCATTAGTTGACTGAGAACAACAAAGTCTAAAGTTTCATTGAAATCAGATGTAATGCTTGTGTTCCAAGGTCAGCTGGAAACTAATAGGAATAATTTAAGCCATAATATCCCAACTGAGGCTAAGCCACGCTAATCATTCTGCAGATCATATGGAGCAATTCTGAAGGAAAAAAAAAATCACATCCCATTTCTCCCTCATTAAGTATACTGAGGACCAACTTCGCAAGAGGAAAGAATTAATCCATAGCAGGGTGGTCACAGTCCATACTTCGAGACCCACTCACAGGCGCCCCTCAGCAGCCAGGAGCCACAACCAAGCTGGTGTAAGGAGACTGAAGAGATCATTCCCCTTTTCTCTTCCTCGATTTTTCTTTTCGGTTCTCTCTCCCATTCTCATAGCTTAGCAAGTGTGGAGTCAGGAGATTCTGAGACTGTCTAGAACCCCCTGGAAAGTTCTCTGACCCACAACCCCATAAAGTTGTAAATATCAGAAGACTTTGAGAGTGAGGAAGGAAGGGCTTTCTCTTCTGGCAAGACAGTCAGTTGAATAGCTCCCTAGGATATACACTGACCTTCACTCTGAAAAATTTCAACCCTTTACCCATAATCTCCTTTTCTTTCCCTCCCTCCCTCCCTCCCTCTGTTCCTCCCTCCCTTCCTTCTACCTTTCTTTTTCTTTTTCTTTTTTTGAGTTAGGATCTCACTCTGCCACCCAGACTGGATGGAAGTACAATGGCACAATTATGGCTCACTGCAACTGTGAACTCCTGGTTTCAATTGATCCTTCTGCCTCAGCCTCCTGAGTAGCTAGGACTACAGGCACACGTCACTGCACCCAGCTAATTTTTTTATTTATTGTAGAGTTGAGGTCTTGCTATGTTGACCAGGCTGATCTCAAACTTCTGAGCTCAAGTGATCTTCTCACTTCAGCTTCCCAAAGTGCCGGGACTACACGTGTGAGCCACCATGCCTGGTTTCATTATTCTTAATTGATGAAGTAACAAGAGACTCACTTTTTTCACCAGGTACAAAGGAGCCTGTCTTAGTCTGCTTTATGCTGCTGTCATAGAATACCACAGACTGGATAATTTAAAAGAAACAGAAATTTATTTCTCATAGTTCTAGGGGCTAGGAAGTTCACAATTGAGAGGTTGCATCTTGTGAGGGCCTTCTTGCAGTGTCATAATGTGGTGGAAAGTATCATATGGGTGAGAAAGAAAGAGAAAAGGGGGTTGAAACTCCCCTTTTATTTTTTTTTGAGTTGGAGTCTCACTCTGTCACCCAGACTGGAGTGCAGTAGCCGCTCCCAGCCACCACAGCCTCGACCTGTTGGGCTCCGGCGATCCTTCCATCTCAGCCTTCCATGTAGCCAGAATTACCGGCATGCGCTACCACGCCCAGCTGATTTTTTTTTTTTGATTTATTGTAGAGATGAGGTCTCGCTGCCCAGGCGGGTCTCGAACCGGCGGACTCAGGCAATCCACTCACCTCACCCTCCCAAAGGTGCGGGATTACAGGCTGAGCCACTGAGACCGGCTGAACCTCCCCTTTTATAATGAACCAACACCCAAGATGACAAAACCACTCCTGCAACAACGGCATTAATCCATTCATGAAGGTAGAACCCTCATGACCTAAACACCTCTCAAAAATCTCACCTCCCATACGTCCCACCTCCCAATACTGCTGCTGTGGGGAATCAAGTTTCCAACACTTGAACTTTGGGGAACACATTCAAGCCATAGCAGAACCTCTTCTCTATTCAGGTATTTCACAGACATGAATTTCACAGACCATGAATAAAATCAAGCTAGGAAGACCGTGCATCTATAAACTGAAAAGCTAAGTAGAAGAATGTCTGTCTGAGGCAAAATACACAGAGAACACGTACAGTCAACATCTGCCTCATTGAAGCATTTTAAACAAGAGTGGATGAGAAAATAATTGTATAGGCTATTGAAAATCCTGACTCTGTTAGCCTGCAAAGTAATTGCGAGTTTACAGGACAGGAAATTCCTGAGAGAGTATATTACTGTCCCCACCATATGCACCCTATTTTTTCCATTTACTGTGAAGGAGGGAGGGTGGGAGGGGGGAAACAAGAGTTCTCGGTGGAATCTTCTTTCGCTTTGGGGGATACATAAAGGTTCTGCCCAGAGCTCTAAGTAACAAGTTTCATGTTTTCAGAAATGCTGAGGAGGGGGACATAATTGCTGACACAGAGGGTGCCAGACCAGGGATCAAAGAGTTGCCTCAGGCTGTAAGAAACTTAGAAGCTGCTGGGCTGTGGCTCCTCAGCCCTCATGCTGCTATTTGGGCCAAATTTAGACACTTAACAGAATCTCCTTTCTCCCTCCCTTTTCTTTGTTTTCTAATTCCTCCAATCTTAATCCCTGTAATAATTTATGCCTTGTAAAATGCTTTTGTAAATTATACTGAAACGTGAAATTGCTGATAGTAGCCTATTTTGTCCTGCAAATGGGTATTTAGCACAATCGAATATATTGTCTCATTTTCTCACCCAGATACCCCTTTTTGCAGACAGGGCCTGTTAACCATGAAGAGACTCAGCCCCAGACATCATATAACAAAAAATGGCGGCCAAACTAGAACTTGAACCTGGGTTTCTGACTCAAAACCCAGTGTTCTTTTTACCTGGCACTGTTGCCGCCTGCTTTCTGGGCTGATGCTGGAAGAGAAGAGTGAGAAGGAAGAGAAATGTGTTTAGGTTCTGGGTTCTTTCACTGTGGGCCCAAGCAACATTTGCAGGTCTAGCTGATCTTCTTAAGGCAGTCTCTCTTCCAGTGATCTGACATCAAATGTATAAAAATACATCCACATTTCATGTTACCTGTAATTTTCCTACATTAAAAAATGGATGCCCATAATTTTCTTTTTAAAGTTATTTGGCTATGAATAACACTTAACTTATAATTGGCTATGATTTCTTAATCACTTACAAAATGATAAAATCTAGACTACAAATTGCTTTCAAATATAATGAAAAATTCATGAAATCTAAATTTAACACTAAATGAGTCTGGCATGATATTACATTTTGGAGATATTTAATTAAACAGTTATTAATTTCAGTTTTGCCCTTTTTGCATTTTATAATAAATGCCTCTCTCTCTTTTTTTGGGGAATTTCAGCTTTCCCAACACTACTAGGTTTTTTATCAGAGAGTCAGCTGAACCCACACCAATTTAAGTCACTTAAACCTTGAGACACTGGAACATTTGAGTATACTGGTTAAAGGAATTTGGGGTGTCTCAGCATTAACCAGAAAGCATGTTTCCTTTAGTCCCTCTCATTTTAGCTTGCTTTCTATCTGGATTAGTAAATCTGGAACAAAATGAAATATTTTATGATGCCATTATCATGGTTAACATCCATTTTAATTGGGTGAGCTCTGAAGGTATATCCACTTGGAATGACTCAACATTCATTTCTGGACATTGATTTTCTTTTTTAAAAACAAAATGTCTGTTTTTAACTACTTTTATGACCTTGGATCTTTTCTGGTGAAAGCAGAGTACAGCAAAAGTGCTAAGTTGTTTCTGCTCATCAATGTCTCTGCTGATGTCACAATACAATGGCCAAAAGAAACATTTAGTCAATGGAATGGTTTCCAAGTTGTTTGCTCTGGAACATTACCCTACTCAAAAAATTTTGGGAAAAGAATCCTTTAACTTCATGGGAAACATTTTATTCTGCACCTAATATTATGGACTTTTACCCTTCTCTGTGTTACTAATCTAACATCTTCAATAGGAGAGATATTTTTCTTTTCTATTAGAGAAAAACACATTTTCTCAAACATTTATCATGATGCTGATAGACTTTGCAGCTACTCTAAGCTCTATACTTCATTAAGAAAGGAAGTCTCAAGTGTTTC